>OX451740.1:428050880-429250880 GCA_948472305.1 Vicia faba | reverse complement strand
GTTCATTAAATTTTCAGCTTTTCCAAATGGACGTCAAAAGCGCATTCTTGAATGGATATATCACTGAAGAAGTATTCGTCAAGCAAACCCCGGGTTTCGAAGACTTCAAGAATCCATCTCATGTATTTAAATTAAGAAAAGCTCTCTATAGACTGAAATAAGCACCAAGGGCATGGTACGATCGTTTAAGCATCTTCTTATGCAAAAAGGGTTTCGAAAAAGGCAAAGTTGACAAGACTCTATTTATCAAGAAAATCAAAGGCGACACTTTGCTAGCACAAGTCTACGTTGATGACATCATCTTAGGTTCTTCAAATCAAGAAATGTGTGAAGAGTTCTCATCAATGATGCAAGGAGAATTTGAAATGTCCATGATGGGAAAAATGAACTATTTTCTTGGACTTCAAATCAAACAACTTAAAGATGGCATCTTCATCAACCAATCCAAATATTGCAAAGAACTCTTGAAAAGGTTTGACATGGATAGTTGCAAAGAAATGTCTACACCTATGGGTTCTGGTTCTTATGTTGATCAAGATGAATCAGGAGTTTCCATCGACATCACTAAATATCGAGGTATGATTGGCTCCTTATTATATTTGACGACAAGCCGTCCTGACATAATGTTCAGTGTTTGTCTCTGTGCCCGCTTTCAAGCTAACCCAAAGGAATCTCATCTCACGGCGGTAAAGAGGATCATGAAGTATCTCAAAGGGACAACAAATGTCGGATTATGGTATCCAAAAGGTAGTATCTGCAACTTAATTGGTTATTTTGATGCGGATTATGCAGGATGTAAAACAGATAGAAAGAGCACAAGTGGAACTTGTCACATTCTTGGTAATGCATTAGTATCTTGGGCCTGCAAGAAACAAGCATGTGTTTCTCTAAGCACGGATTCCAACCCTCTCCTACATAAGGGGAGTTTTGCATCTTAGTGGGAGAAGCTCTTCCGGAAAGTACTTCGCATAAAGAAAGATTGTTTGTCATCATCAAAAAGGGGGAGAATGTGAAATCAAGCTTCTCAAATAAAGCTTTTGTTTTGATGAAGACAAACCATGGCTTACAAAAGAAGGCAAAGACTTTGGTCAAGCATCTAAGCATCTAAGGATAATATCTTCAATCAAAGCTCTCTACAACTTTAAAGGTATAATAATATTATCTACTTTGATCTTAAGATATAGATGCTCAAAAATGAAAAAGAAATAGTTTAAGAATCATTCTCAAGCTTTGCAAAGATTAATTTTCATTTTTCATATGCATGCAATCGATTTACATCTAAGTGCAATCGATTGCACTCTTCAAAAATTCCAAATCTTTTGCTTATGTTTCTTGATGCAATCGATTACATAGTTTGTGCAATCGATTGCACACTTAAAATTTTCAAAACATTTGATTTTGTCTTAGCATGCAATCGATTACATAGTTGGTGCAATCGATTGCACTCAGTTAAATTTTGCTACTAACTTAGCCTGCAATCGACTACATTGTTGATGCAATCGATTGCACTCTTAAAATTTTGAAAATATAGCTGTTGAAAACCTTGTGCAATCGATTACACTAAAGGTGCAATTGATTACACACTGCACGAATTTGAAAATTTACAGCTTTGTTCATACCTTTTGATCATGCCTTTTCATTACATCTTTTCACTCAAACTTGGCATTTGTTCATGATACATTTCCAGATCTTCATGTTGTTTCAAAAGGGTGTTAGGAACATATAAATATTCAATTTCAAATTCAGATCTAAAACCTTCTTTCATAATATTTTTCTGAACTTTAAAAATACAAACTCAAGCATTCTTCATTTTCATGCATAAGTTTTCTGCATTTATTTTCTTACTTTAAAACAGAAAAATTTGAGCAAATATATCTTGAGTCTTTGTACAATATTATTATTGAAAGAAGAAGATTATACATTTTCAAAATCACTCTTAGTGATCAATATAATCTACTCACTCAAACTCACAAATTTATATTTACTTACTTATTTTCCAGGATTGTTGGAATTAAGTTTAAGTGTTTTTGTTGAAATCTTGTCTTTCCAAGTTGTTGGATACAAGTGTAGTTACATTGAGAGGATTGTTCTCATAGGTAACTTAGTGAAAATCCAAGAGGATTGTTCTTGGTTTGGTTGGTAGTTCTTATGTAAGTTTGCCATAATAAGGAAATCTCTTTCATGTTGAAAGGGGACTGGAGTACTCTCAGACTGTGAGGGGAACCAGGATATATCGCCCGTGTCTCTTTATTTTTCTGCATTTTTAAGCTTTCCTAAAATCTCTTATAACCAGAAAAATAAGAACCATCATCACTAAAACTAGAATTTTTAAAAAGTACCTAATTCACCCCCCCCTCTTAGGCGCACTTCGTACTTACAACGCATGCGAAGTATCTTTGCAAAACAAACAAATATAAGATCATAGTCCCTAGATGATGCTATTCAAAGTTGCCTTACAAAATTATCTTAGTCCCTCAAAAATGCTAAGATACTTTGCAACATTGTTAATCATGGTTATACGATGACCCACGTCCGTCCCGTTAACATCCAAAGATAGGGTTGCTTATCAAATCAATGGTAAGACAACAATATCAAAAGAAAAGGAAATGAACAAGAAAGACATTTGAGTAGGTAGATTACTTTTCGTTACTTGCTCCATTTCAAACAAATATCCTTGCTATTTTCAAAACAAACACACACATTTCTAAACATCTTACAAACATTGAAAACATTTTCAAAAAGACAAACATCTTTGTATACATTCTTACGAACGAGAATCATTACAAAGATTGCCTAAACAATGGCCTCTTTTACAAAATACTTTCAAAACCACACAAAGCACAATTTCAAAACAAAAGCAAGTGATCTAGCAAGTAACTAAGAGCTCATGGAAAACCATGGATGAAAAGGGTGCTAATACCTTCCCTTTTCATAATCTACCCCCCGAACTCAAGAAACAATCTCAAAGGTCTTTCCTGTGCTTTTTCACCTTTCCTTTTGGATAAATGAAAAGTCGGTGGCGACTCTTGCTAACTGCAACATTTGCGATCAAACGCAAAAAACCTCAAGTCAGTTCTCCCACCATATCACACTTCCCAATCAGCATCACAAAAACCAGTTAAGTCAGAATTTGATCCATGAGAGTACAACATACCATATTCACTTGTCCCATTCACATATTTAAGAATCCTCCTCACATGGTTGTCATGGCTAATTTTAGGATCAACTTGATATCTTGCACACACCCCTACATCAAAGGCAGTGTATGGTCTGCTAGCTGTGAGATATAGAAGACTGTCTATCACGCTTCTGTAGAGACTTTGATCTACACTTACTCCTTTTTCATCTTTAGTCAACTTTAGATGTGTGGGAGCATGGTCCTTTTGTGACTAGCATTTTCCATCCCAAATTTCTTCACTATATTCTTGGCATACTTGTTCTGAGAGAAAAATATGGAATCTTCCATTTGTTTAACTTGCAGACCAAGAAAATAGGTTAATTCACCAACAAGACTCATCTCAAATTCATACTGCATTTGCTTGACAAAATGTTGAACCATCTCATTTGACATCCCACCAAATACAATATCATCAATATAAATTTGAGCAATCATAATCTTCCCTTCTTCTTCTTTGACAAAGAGAGTTTTGTCTATGCCATATTTCCTATATCCATTCTCCCCAAGGAATTCTGTCAGTCTCTCATACCAAGCTCTTGGAGCTTGCTTCAATCCATACAAAACTTTCTTCAGTTTATAAACATGTTTAGGAAAACTTGGATCAACAAATCCTTTTGGTTGTTCAACAAAAACTTCTTCATTCAGATACCCATTTAAGAAGACACTCTTTACATTCATTTGAAACAATTTAAATTTCAGAATGCATGCAACTCCCAACAATAGTCTGATTGATTCAAGTCTGGCCACAGGAGCAAAGGTTTCATCAAAGTCCACTCCTTCAATTTGAGTGTATCCTTATGCAACTAACCTTGCCTTATTTCTAGTGACCATCCCTTTTTCATCAGATTTATTCTTGTATACCCATTTAGTGCCAATCACATTTGCCCCTTCAGGTCTTGGAACAAGATCCCAAACTTCATTCCTACTGAATTGTTCTAGCTCCTCTTGCATAGAATTAATCCAGAACTCACAGTTAGGGCCTCTTTGACATTCTTAGGCTCAATTTTTTATACAAAGCAAGAGTTTGAAATCCCTTCTCTTGATCTGGTAGTAACTCCTTTGTTTGGATCTCCTATGATAAGCTTCTTAGGATGATCTTTCTGAATTCTAATTGAAGGTCCTTTATTGAGGTGACTAGGCTGGGGATCTTCTTGAGGAGGATCAATACTTGTGTCAATTTATTTAGTTGTACTATCAGGAAAAGATGTTCCAACATCTTCTGGGACATATTCTTCAACATTACATCCTCTATCATCAATATTAACATTTATTGACTCCATCATAACTTTGGTTCTGGAGTTAAAAACTCTGTAAGCTCTGCTATTTATAGAGTAACCCAGGAATATTCCTTCATCACTCTTGGGATCCATCTTCCTCTTTTGTTCACGACCAGCTAATATGTAACATTTACTTCCAAAAACATGAAAGTATTTAACATTTGGTTTTCTTACCCTCCATATTTCATACAAAGTAGTTGAAGTGCCTTTCCTTAGAGTGACTCTATTATGGATATAGCATGCATTATTCATTGATTCAGCCCAAAAATGGTAGGGTAGCTTCTTAGCATGAATCATGGCTCTGGAAGATTCTTGTAGAGTTCTATTCTTGCATTCTACAATCCTATTTTGTTGAGGAGTAATGGGAGAAGAGAATTCATGGCTAATTCCTTCAAAGGAGCAAAACTCAGCAAATTTATTGTTCTCTAATTCCTTTCCATGATCACTTCTGATTCTTATGACATGATTTTCCTTTTCCCTTTGATGTTTTTGACAAAGATCTTTGAACACTTCAAAAGTTTCTGATTTTTCTCTAATAAAGCTTATCCATATGTATCTGGAAAAGTCATCTACAACAACATAGGCATACTTCTTACCACCAAGACTTTCAACCTGCATAGGTCCCATCAAGTCCATGTGAAGAAGTTCCAAAAATTTTGATGTAGTAAGATGTTAAATCTTCTAATGTGATATCTTAGTCTGGTTTCCAATTTGGCAGTTACCACATACCCTTCCTTCTTCTATCTTGAGCTTAGGAATCCCTCCCACTGCTTCTTCAGATATAATTCTCTTCATACCTTTCAAATGTAAGTGCCCTAATTTTTTATTCCATAGTTTAACTTCATTCTCTTTGGCTAAAACACATGTTTAGAAGAGGTTCAACTCTTGAGAAACCCATAAATAACAGTTGTCTTTAGATCTGATTCCTTTCATAATAACTCCATTATTTTCATTGCACACAAGAAATTCTTGCTTGGTGAAGTTAACTTTGAATCATTGATCACATAATTAGCTTATACTTATCAAGTTAGCTATTAACCCTTTAACAAGTAACACATTATCAAGCTTAGGGACTCCTGAACAGTCAAGCTTGCCAACACCTCTAATTTCACCTTTTGCCCCATCACCAAAAGTCACATAACTGGTGGGATGAGATTTGACATCCACCAACAGATTCTTGACACCTGTAATGTGTCTAGAACAACCACTGTCAAAGTACCAATCATCTTTGGTTGATATTCTAAGAGAGGTGTGAGCAGTGAAACTCCCAGCATTGGACTTGGGAACCCACTGTTTCTTCTTTTTGCTATTTTGGGGAATTTTATTAGTTTTGGGAAAAGAAGTATTTTTAGGATACCCATACAACTTGAAACATAAGGGCCTTATATGTCCAAGCCTTACACAATGATGACATCTCCAGGGCTGGGGATTCTCTCTGGTGTGATTAAGATTTTTCTTCCCATGATGTTTGCCAATATGTCCTTTCTTACCATGATGTTTGCCCACATGTTGAGACATTTGATTCGACATATTTGGTTTAGGCTTGGCATGAGTGGAAACAGATGAGGGCTCTTATGGGTTAGGTTCCTTTTTCTCATTGAAACCTAAACCACTCTTGTCTCCTGTCACTCTTCGTGCTTGGAGAATTTCATCTAATGTGTCAGACCCATTATTCAGCATCTTGAGAGATTTGACTATTCTATCAAGATTTGAATTTAGAGAAGACACTTCACTTTCTAGATAAGAAATAGTTTTGAGATGCTCTTCCCTTTCCTCCTTCAGCTGAGTTATGAGGGATTTCTGGTTCTCCCCTTCAAGACATACTTCTGCACTTCTGAGACATAATTCTTTGTATGAAGTAGCTAACTCATCAAAAGTTATTTCCCCATCACTAGACTCTTCATCAGATACATATTTTTCTGTCAATGCTTTAACATATTTGGCAGATTCTTCAAGATCACTCTCCGAGTCCTCTTCATACCAAGTAACAAATAGATTCTTCTTCTGTTTCTTAAGATATGCAGGACATTCATCTTTAATGTGACCAAAGCCTTCACATTCATGACATTGTATTCCCTTCCCTTGAGACGATATTTCTTCAGCCCTTTTTCTTCCCACCTCATTTGACTTATGGATGTCAGATGAGATATTCTTGACATTTGATCTTTGGTTCCTGTCCATTCTTTTTATCACTTTATTAAATTGTCTTCCAAGCATAGCTAAGGCATTTTATATTCCTCCATATGTATCCAGATCACAGTCCTCCTCTTCATCTTCAGTATTTGATACAAAGGCTATGCTTTTGTTTTCCTTCTCAGATCTTTCATTTATGCTTAATTCAAATGTTAGAAGGGATCCAACAAGTTCATCCACTTTCATTTTGTCAATGTCTTGAGCTTCTTCTATTGTAGTTACTTTCATATCAAATCTCTTGAGAAGAGACTTGAGCATCTTTCTCACCAATTTGTCTTCAGGTATTTTCTCTCCTAAAGCACTGGAGGCATTAGCAATTTCAAGAATGTTCATATGGAAGTCATTTATACTTTCATCATCCTTCATCCTCAAATTCTCAAATTTTGTGGTGAGTAACTGAAGTCTTGACATCTTAACTTTGGATGTTCCTTCATGAGTAAATTAAAGAATCCCCCATGCATCCTTAGCAACTTCATATGTATTCACTAATCTGAAAATGTTCTTGTCAATTCCATTGAATATATAGGATTCAAGGCTTTAGAATTTCCAAAAGCAATTTCATCTTCTTCCTTAGACCAATCTTCTTCTGGTTTTAATTCAGAAGTAGGTTCTCTATTTTCTCCCAATTTAACAGGGTGTTTCCATCCTCTTAAAACAGCTTTGCAAGCCTTGTCGTCTAAGGACTTTAAGAATGCAACCATACGTGGTTTCCAGTAGTCATAATTACTTCCATCCAGAATGGGTGGTCTGTTCACAAATCCTCCTTCCTTTTCCATAGTATCATAAAGTATCTTCCCTGGATCTCACCCAGATAAAGAGTAGTATGTCTGCTCTGATACCAATTGAAATTATGGTATCAGATGTGTGATGTTGAATGAGATGTCACGACATAAATATCTGTTTGTAAGTAAAGTGCAGTAAAATTAAAAGCACTAAAAACACAAGAGATTGTTCACCCAGTTCAGTGTACAACAACACCTACTCCGGGGGCTACCAAGCCAGGGACAAGTTCACTAAATAGTATCAATTCATAGATCCTCAGTAAACAACCAGTTTACGATCTAATCACTTAATCACTACCCGTGCTAAACTTCTACCTAAGACTCACCTAGGTATGAGGCCCTCCTCAATTCCTTTCAATCACTTACAGTGAAAAACTAACATAATTAATAAGTTTAAAACACTTCAATAATTCAATGCTTAAAAGCTTAAGAATGATACATAATTAACAACCCAAATATCAACTCAAGTATTAAACCAATACTTAGAGTGTATTACAAATAAAAAGCCTTAGACTTCTAAAATAGAAAGAAAATATTCTTCTTCAAAAGTTGCTTATCTTTGAATAAGGAAGCAAGTCCTTATATATGCGCAGCTGTGGGCTTGGGCTTAAAACCAAATATTCAAATCTTTTGAATATTTCCATAAAAATAGGCTAAGATAAAATTCATGCAATTTGAAAAATACTCCTCCATATTTTTCGCAGCCTGTGAGTTACAAATCCTGAATTATGGCACGCATGAAAATAGGAAACAAAAAGACTTAAACTGATGTTGGGCTGAGATCAGTTCAGGAGGCAGATGTTAAGACATCTGCTTTGACATCATTCAAAATAATTTTGCTCCAAATGTTAAGACATTTAGAAAAATATTATCAGGTCATTATTTTACCAAAATTCCTGCCAACAAACACTTACAGGAAATATATTGATGCTTTGAAGAATGAAGCTTTGATGCCTGCAGGGCTTACACAGGTACAGAAGACCGAGATGGTGGATAAGGCCAGAAGTGTCATTATTTGTGCGTCGGGGATAATGTTCTAAGATAAGTCACCAGGGAGAAAACTGTTGTTGTTATGTGGGCAAAACTTGAATCATTATATATGACCAAGTCTTTGGCTCACAAGTTATGTCTGAAACAACAACTCTATTCATTTCGAATGATGGAGAACAAATCCATAATTGAGCAGCTTACAGAATTTCACAAGACTATTGATGATCTTGAGTGAAGATTGATGATGAGGACAAGGCTTTACTCTTGTTGAGTTATTTACCCAGATCCTTTGAGCACTTTAAGGATACCCTTATTTATGATAGGGAAGGTACTATCACTTTGGATGAAGTCCAAACAACGGTAAAATCCAAAAAAAATTCAATGGCGAAAGATTTGAAGATTGAAGATAGTGGTGAATGCTTAAGTGTGTCAAGAGGAGGAGGTGGGCATAAAGGGGTGTTCAAATCAAAGAGGTTTGACAAATCAAAGGTAAAATGTTTTAATTGTCAAAAAATCGGTCACTTTAATAAGGATTGTCTTGAAAGAAAGGTCAATGAAGATTTTGTTTAAGTTGCAGTTGCCTTGGAAGAGAATGGCTATGAGGATGCTGGCGTACTAGTTGTATTGAGTTTGGAAACTGAAGATAGTTAGGTCATTGACTCAGGTTTATCTTATCACATGTATCCAAGAATAGGATAATTTGAAACTTTAAAGATGGTATAAGGTGAGTAGTTCACCTTGGTGATAGTAAGGCTTGCAAGGTTCATGATATTGGTACAGTCAGACTTAAAATGTTTGATGATCGTGAACTTCTTATTCATAACGCGAGGTATGTTCCAGAACTCAAGAGAATTTTGTTATCTTTAATTATGTTTGATGATCTAGGCTATTGCACTAGAGTTGGACACGGAGAATTGAAGATTTTGCATGATGAATTGATTATTGCTAAAGGGTCTAAAATATGCAGTCTATATTTTTTAGAAAGTTCAAATGTTATTATTTATTCATCATTAACTAGTGGAAGATTTCATGACAAGGAAGAGCTATGGGATTTGAAGTCAAGGCATTATGAATTCCTTGAGATAGTTTCAAGGTGGAGATTATTGAAGTGTGTCTTAAAACTTGTGTTTATTAAGAGAAAGAAAACATATTTTGGAGATTGCATATACCGCGAAAATAAGAAATTTTAGAAAGTTAGTCGAAAAGTCAAAAATCATAAATCAGAGAAAAACTGGGTCAGGTGGCATGAGAGTCACGGAGGAGGCCGGCCGATGGAGCTTCGGTGGGTGGCGGCCACTAAAATCTACGACGGATGGCAGCGACGAACATCCGGAATCAACAGGGGCAGACGTCGGGTTTCCCTTAGCGACGAAGCGCGACTGATCCGCACGGCCGATGACGGGCGGTCAATAATAGGTTTGTACGGTCGAGCGCGAGTCAGTTCAGGACGATTTCAAGATTTTCATAAAATTTGGAAGTTTTGATTCATGTGTTTCAGACTCTTTTGGTTCGGTCCATAGATCCATTTGTAAATGAGTTATATTTTGGGGCTTTGTTTGTTGGGTATTTGCTATTATAAATATGTATCTCTTTTTTGTGTTTAAAGGGGAAAATCTTAGAGTTTATAACAAAAAGGCTAGAGCAAGGGTTTAGAGTCTTCTCAAAAGAAATCTTAGAAAGACAAAGATTTAGGGAAACCTTTAGAGCTATCTAAGGGTATTGGGAAACACTTGTTACACATTGTGTTTATATGCTTATATTATTGAGAGTTGGAGAGATTTTAAAATACTTGGGTAGAAAATAGGGTTATTCTTCGATGCCTTCAGGGTTGTTCTTGGGAACCTTGAAGGCGAAGACTATTTTCTTGTAACTCATAAGTAACCGCTTGTAACAAATTTGATAATAGTGATATGGAGAGCCGCTCTCTCCCCCAGAGTAGATCGTTTGATCGAACTGGGTTAACAAGCATTTCGTCTTTTTTCTCACCTTATTCTGTTATATTATAAGTTATTAATTATTATTACTGTAGGCCATTTATTTTGGTTGCTATTGTTCTTTGCATCACACATTGACATTGAACCTTGTCGTTATTCACAATAGTTGGATAAACACATTTATCCTTATGTTTTTTTGATAAATGCTTATGTTTTCTTATATAAACTAAAACGGATATTGCCATTGTTCCATTTTCCCCAATTTCTTCAGGTTACCAAGTTTTTAAATCGGATGCAATTGCATGCCAGCCAATCTACATCTGACAGTAAATAGTGCAGTTTTATTGTATTTGTACCCCTACTAGAAGTGACGTTCTTCATCCATGTGATGTTATTGAGGTAGTGGTGATGATGGGCTTGATCATTCACTGATGCATATTGGATCTATTACATATGTTTTTACTGACAAGGCATCCCTTTTCTAGTTTTATTTTTTGCAGGATGTCGCAATAGCTTATGGATTCAATGGTATTAAGGATCAAGCAATAGTAGATAATAAGGGGTCAAAGAGATTAGCTGCTTCCTTGACACTACTTCCAGTGAATCATTTTACTGATTTATTGTCTGAGAAGTTAAATTGATAATGTGTTGCAAGTATGAGTATTGTTATTCAAACAAGTAATAACGTGTGACCGATATACCATCAGTGTAGATGTTATTGAAGTAGAAGAATAGGATACATCTTAAGTACGAGAGAAATTGTTGCGCGATATTGATGCACGCGTTGCATCTGTTCGTGAAGCTAAAACTTCTGAACTTACTTCTTCACACGAGGTTTGTGTTCAGAATTGATTATTCATGGCTTATGTAGCTATACTTCATATATTGTGTTTCTACATCTATACTTCATATACCAAAATTGTTTCTCCATCCCTTTTTGTCTTTGATATCCATTATTAATCTTAAATTGTATTTGACGGTGCGGATATGTGGACCAAAAATCTCAAATCAATCCACTATTTTTTGACGGGTGAGCGGGTTAACCTGATAAGCAACGACTCGTTTTGACACTCCTACATATCTAATATGTAAAATATTTTTACATTAGAATAAATAAAAGATGTGTATCTCGTCAAATTATATTTTTATTTTTAAAATACTGATGACAAGATAAATATAAAATTTTTAATTAATTTTATATATAATATTGTTTTACATTATATACTACCTTTAAACTCTTAAAATAATAAATAATTGTTTTAATTTCAATTATAAAATAAATTTTATTTATTAAAATAATTATATTACTGAAAGACCGTGGAATAGTTATTTTAATTAAAATACAATAAATAAAAATAAAATACTAAAAATGAATTATGTATTATATTATAAAACAACAAATAATTTAAGATAAATAAAAACAGTAAAGAGAACTTATTGTTAAACGGGGAGAATAACTATCACAATAAATAAAGTCAATTTAATAATTTAACGCATTTGTTAATTGTGATTGATTAATCTAAAAGAAGCATGGAAATTATCGATACATCATGGATAAGAATATGCTGAAAGAATATCTCTTTGGTCAAAATGGATGATATTTGGGAGACAAGTAGAAAAACACATAATCTGTACGGTTTCTACGTCAGATTATTTTTTTGAGCAAAATATGATAAACTGATATTGATAATGATGGAAAGATAATATATAGTAAAAATTTATGCATATAATAAACTAATGAGGGCCAATGGAATTGTTTTGACCGAAAATCATTCATTTGTATTGTTTTATTTCTCACTATTTAATTAATTAAAAAATGATTTTCTTGCTATGAATTTTTCTTATGAATGCAATATTATTTTGTCCTTCATTCTAGTACACTGTTGTTTGCTTATTTCTTGTCCGGTTTTGATTTTTTTTTAAATTTAAAATTGACATATCAACTTTAATTCATTATAATTTAATCTATCGCATCAATACTATATATTTGAAAGAATGAATATTATAAATGCTATAAATTTGTTTGCATATTCATTTTTTTTTTTGAATTTTAACTACGTTAAATTTATATTATTTTGATGTATATTCTACTTATTTTAATTTTTAATGAATGAATATCTTTACTTTAGTCAAAAAAGAAAGGTGAGTATTATTAAAAAAATATTTTTATTTGTGACGTGAATTTCATGTCACAATTTAAAAAATCATGTCACAATAAATTATTTGCGACGTATACGATCACGTGGTTGAAGAGAGGGTGACAAATTGTTTGCGACATGATTTCCAAATTACAAAGTTGTGACGTGAAAATCACGTCGCAAGATATTTTTATAGAATTAAAAGCGTTGTAGAAAAAACAGGTTGTGCAGAGGTGGAATTACTTTATTTGTTCCGTAATTTTCACGTCAAAAATTTGTGACGTGAAAATCACGTCGTTAAATAATTATATTTAATACCCATTCAGTCTTCAGTTTTTTTTTAATATAAAAATCATGTCCCTAATGTTTTTCTTTTCTTTTTTTAAAAATTAATAATTAAAATTTGTTTTTCTTTTATAATTAATTAAATTAATAATATTAATTAATAAATTTAATATATAATAAATTTAATATATAATAAATTCAATATATAATAATTTAAAAAACCAAAAATTCTATCTTTGTTTTATTTTTCTTTTAATTTTAAAAAAAATAATATATTTGGTTTATATATAACATATATTATTTTAGGAGAGAAAAAATATTTTATAAAACATTAACTATTGATATATTTTGTTTTATTTCATCTCAAATATACATATATAATATATTCTATAATTTATAATACATATATAATATATTCTATTTTTATATAAAATTTACAAAACATATATATTTACAAAAACATAGAATATGTAAAATATTAACATATTCTGTTTAAAAAATATATTATATACATATAATATTTTTTGTTTTTCTATTATAAATTATTTTTCAGTTTTATTTTTCTATTTTAAAAAATATATATTATATTTTTGTTTTTAAAATATATTATATATTTTCTGTTTTAAATAAATAAATAAATATTTTGTTTTTTTTCTTTTCTGTTTTCTCAAAATCTATATTATATATCTATTTTAAAAATATATATAACAACAACAAAAATAAAATATAAATACATAAATCACAGGAAGATAAAAAAAAATATATAATATATTATATATTTTCTTTTTTATATAAATAAATAAATATTTTATTTTATTTTTCTTTTAATTAAAATATATATTATATATCTAGTTTAAAAATATATATAACAACAACAAAAATAAAATATAACTAACACAACTAAAATATAATAATCCAATAAAAATTTCAGAAAAAAAATTAAACAACTAAAATAGCTCTTCTTCAATCTCCTTTGTCAATATTGTTCAATCTACTACCAATGAATCTTTTCAATATTGTTTAATCTTTGACCAAAAAAACAAAATTTTTACCAAATCAGAATAATTATAAAAATTAAATATAATTATTAAATTAAATTGAAAAATATGAAAGAATACAAAATTATACCTGATACAAAAATTTAGAATTGAAAGATTAATGGGGAGTGGGAGATGAAGGAATAATGGCGGCAAGGGAAGAGAGAAATTGCAGAATCAAAACAATGGTGTTTATGTGAAGAGTTAACTGCGCGCAAGTATATATGGACATCAGTGACGTGAATATCACATTGTAACTTTGCCACGTGATATTCACGTCGCAACCCTCAACGGTCAATTAAATAACGCGTCAATCAGTGACATGATTATTACGTCGCAACTTTGCCACGTGATAATCACGCCGTAATACCCAACGGTCAGAAATAATTATTACACAACCTACGCTACATCTGTTCAAAGTCAGATTTTGTTTCAGTTAAATATTTGCGACTGTTTTCCACGTCGCAACCAATTATATAAAAATTTCAAATTTCCCACCTTCTGAGCGCCAGTCCTTTTTGATTTATTATTTTTTAAAATTTAAAACTTGCGACGTGATAAACACGCCGCAACTAATTTTTAATTAAAAAAATAAATAAATCCCCACGCCATAAGTTAACGACTATCATAATTAACATTAAAAAATATAGTGACGTGATTATCACGTCGCAACAAGCAATTTTTTACCACGTGATAATCACGTCACAAACTTACTTCGCAGGAGACACTATTTCTTGTAGTGCATTATGGAACCCAACGAAAATAAAGAAATATGAGCATTAGTCTTATGCGATATATAAAAAAATTGGATGTATTCTACATATACAAAGTTATCGAAACATCATTTGGGTGAAATGTATAACTAATTGATCATTTAAAGGTGAATAAATAAAGGAAAAAATTATAGATTATGGACTATTTATAGAGATTTCAATGGTCGATTCAATTAATTTAGGAGTTTTTTCTAATTTAAAAAATAGACCTACAAAAATATGAATTTATATTGAATTTTCAAAAAGTCAAATATAAAATCATACATTTTGAAAACAAATTATAATTTTACATTTGTTTTTAAAAAACAGATGTAAAATAGATTTTGAAAGCAAATTATGTTTACACTTATTTTCTTTTAAAGGTGTAAAATACATTGCTTTAGTAATTAAAAAAGTGAATCACACAGAATTTGAGGTCTTAAAGCACATGCTGCACTATGGACTCATATTTGAGAGAAAGAGTGTTAGAATAATAATGCAATTGTAAGTAGGTGGGAAATAATCACATATTGGATAAGGATGTGGTGACTTGAGAATATATAAGTGGAAGAACCCAATCACCTATCACCTTAAGTACATGAAATGAAGTGCAACCTGCTAAGTGTTTGACAACTTATCGAAAAGGTTTCTCAGTTGTTATGAAAGATGGGGCTTTAAAATTGTTCGACACCAAGAACAATTTAGTCTTGAAATCTCCTATGTCGAAGAACATGACATTTAAGGCCATGATCAGTTCGACTTAAGTACAATGTCTAAAAATTGTTGTCGACCACAAGGATACTTGGTTGTGGCATTTGACGTTTGAACATTTGGATTTTTTTATCACTCAATCAGCTGATTACTCAAGATATGGTAACTGGTATCCCAAGTCTTGAGATGTCCGACAAACTCTGTGAAGGTTGTTTAGTCGGAAAGCAATCCATAAATTATTTGGTTTCAAATATGTCAAAGAGATCATCTTGCATACTCGAAGTGCTACATTCAGATGTATGTGGTCTATTCGAAGAACATACCATTGGTGAAAACAAATCTTACGTTTTATTTGTCGATGAGTATAGTCGAAAGCTGTGGATCTACGTGATCAAGAGAAAGGACAAAATATTCAAAATCTTTAAGAGATTCAAGATACTTGTCGAAAACCAGAGTGAGAGGAAGATCAAAGTTCTACGAACAGATGAAGGTGGTGAACATACATCCAAGATATTTGAAGATTTATGTGTAGAACATGGTATTGATCATGAGGTAACTGCTCCTTATACTCCTCAACATAATAGAATTGCAAAAGAAGAAACATAACCATATTGGATATGGCAAGATGCATGTTGAATTAGAAGAATTTTCCAAAATCTTTATAGGGAGAAGCTGTTTCGACTGCAGTTTATATTCTGAACAGGTTCCCTACTAAGAAATTGAAGAACAAGGTTCCTGAAGAAGTATGGAGTGGCAAACAACCATCAGTGAGTCATCTGAAGGTGTTTGGCTCTATGTGTTACAAGCATGTTCCCGATGCGAGAAGAAGGAAGCTTGATGACAAGAGTGAACCTACGATTCTGGTAGGATATCATAAAACTGGTGCATACATTCTATTCAATCCAATCAATGAGAAAATTGTGTTAAGTTGAGATGTTGTGATTGATGAAAATTCTGCACGGGATTGGAATTCTAATGATTCAACTAACAATCCATTGATGAGCTATGGTTTCGACGAAGAAACCCATGAAGTCGAAGTTGAAGATATTCCAGTTGAAGTTAATGTCGAAGCAGTTACTGACATTCCCGACAATGTCGAAGTCGAAGAGGGTGTGGCTAGTACAAGCCGAATACCTCAAAGAACTAGAGTTCTTCCAGCAAGACTTCATGATTATGAAGTGGTTGGTGATGATGAAGTCACACGAGATGGAGAATTAGTTCATTTCGCTTTACTTGCAATTGTTAAACCAATTAACTATAGTGAGGCTTTGAAGATTATATAGTGGAATTATGCTATGTTCGAAGAGTTACAAGCAATCGAAAGAAACAACACATGGGAGTTAGTCAAATTTCCAACACATACAAAAGCTATCAAATTAAAATGGGTGTTCAAGTTGAAACACAATGCAAATGGGTCGATAGCAAGACATAAAACAAGATAAGTAGCCAGGGGTTTTCTTCAAAGAGCATGACTAGACTACTCTGAAGTATTTGCTCCAGTATCAAGATTGAAAACTGTTCGAATAGTGGTAGCCTTGGCATGCAAACAAGGTTGGCTGATATTTCATTTAGATGTGAAATCAACATTTTTGAATGGTCCTTTAGACGAAGAGGTCTATGTCACACAATCTCCAGGGTTTCGAAGAAGAAACTGATGAAGTCTAAGTCAAATATATTCTAGTTAAAGTTAATGTCAAAAAAGTTGCTGACATTCTGGACAATGTAGAAGTCGAAGAGGGTGTGGCTGGTGAAACAACGCGGCCGGAACCTGTCATCTGGATGTTAATGAAACATAAATGAAGTCGCCACCGAACGTCTTTTATCCCACCAAAAGGGAAAGGTAAACATCGAGAAAACCTGGAAAGGGAGAAATCATGGCCTTTCAACCGAGAGATCGGGTAAGGGAGTCAGTTACACGAGGGGAAGGTGTTAGCACCCCACACGCTCGTAGTACTCTACGGTATCCACTCTTGTTGTCTAATCTAATGGGTGTGGTCAAATCCTATGTCTATGGCTTACAACTAAAAAGGGAATGCATGCGAAAGGAAAAAGAAAATAATATAGGGAAAATAAAAATTATGCTCGGTTGGGCCCTACCCCAATGCCTACGTATCCCTTTTAAGGAATCAGAGCAGCCGTAGTTCGGCTTATATGTTTTGGTTGGTTTGTGTTTTTTAATTAAGACAACAAAAACAGTCAAGATGGAAAAACATCAAATAAAACAAACAAACAAGAGAGATGATAAAACATCGACTAAATAATAACAAAGTAACATGTCAAAGATGGCGAGATATAAAATGGTAAAATAACACACCTAACAGTGACATTGAGAGTCAAAGTTAGATAATCAAACATGTGCGGTAGCAAAACACCGGCTTCAAACAAATGTGCAATGGCGAAACATCGGCTAAGAGGTAACAAAGATATCATGGCAAAGATAACGAAGCATCAATAAATTGAATGACAAAACATCACACCTAACAATGATATTGAGAATCAAAGTAGGATAATCAAACATGTGCGATGGTGAAACATCGGCTTCAAGCAAATGTGCAATGGCGAAACATCGGCTGAAAGATAGCACAGTATCATGGCAGAGATGGCGAAACATCAATAAAACAGATAACAAAACATTACACCTAACAATGATATTTAGAATCAAAGTAGGATAATCAAACATGTGCGATGGCGAAACATCGACTTCAAGCAAATGTGCGATGGCGAAACATCGGCTTAAAGATAGCACAATATCATGGCCAAGATGACGAAACATCATTAAAACAGATAGCAAAACATTACACCTAACAATGATATTGAGAATCAAAGTAGGATAATCAAACATGTGCGATGGCGAAACATAGGTTGACCAAGTTTATAAGCATAGCCAAGAGGCACGCAGACAAAGTAAGATTGGTTTGTATCTTTTATTCTGAAGAAGGTTTTAAGTTTATTAGAAATGTTTTTATGATTTGCTGAGAAAACAGATTTTGTTTTAAGATGCAAAATGCAAAGGAAGGAAAAAACCACTAAGGGAAACTAGCCTAGCACTATCCCTAGTGTTATCATATAATGGTTGACCCTAAGGTTGAGGTTAAAGGAAGATCCTATCCTATGTTAGCATACATGGATTCCTATCTTAGTTAACATGTTAAAGGAAGCTTAGCAAAACTATCCTATATGGAACATGCAATGAGAGCGAAGTCGTGATCTCAATTTCTAAATTGAGTGACTCATCGATCAACAAATAAAAAAGAAAAGCAATAAACATCCTATAGGGAACATGCAACAAGAGCGAAGTCGTGATCTCAATTTCTAAATTGAGTGACTCATCGATCAACAAGTAAAGAAGAAAAGCAATAAACATCCTATAGGGAATATGCAATAAGAGCAAAGTCGTGATCTCAATTTCTAAATTAAGTGACTCATCGATCAACAGCAAACACAATACATGTTTTAGACAAAAACCAGAAGGCCTCCTAACATATATCAGCAACAGAGGTCCCATCATGTAATCAGAGAACTATGAAAAATGAAGATGGAAGAAAGGAAATAGTGCAATACCAAATGGATAAATATCTATTGCAACTGAGCAAGAATAAATGAAACCCATAGAACTTCAAGCAAGCTGGCATCAATAGACAAATCGAGTCAGAAATTACACCATCGGGATGTAAGTAATGAGATTATTAGATATGAACAGATCCCATGGGCAATGTGTAACATTCATAATCAAATGTATATATCCTGCATGGAATATCAAACATGCCAAACACAATAGCAGTGCCAATGTAAAAAGTTGTGTTTCACAAATAAAGTGAAACACAAAAGCCTCAGGTCAAAAGTGGAAACTTTCTCAAAGTACCTCGCACATTTAACAACCAAGTTAGTATTCCATAAGGTGAATGATGACTCATATAAGGGATGGATGCAACATGATGAAGTGAGAACAACATGATAACAATTATCAAACATTAGACATGATAAACAAAAGGAAACAAGCATATGCACAATTTGGCCAAAAGAATCAGAGGGATGTTGCTCCTCTCTATCACCATATTGAATTGACAATTGAATATCAATCAAGGATCATGGGAGCTTGGAAAGAATACAATCAAATATCATGGAGGTCTGAGGCAAACATATTTCAACCATATACAATTAATTCAATCACAACTTCACAAACACAATAGAAGATGAAACCTACATAATGCATCAAGAGGGTTCAAACCATTAGACAAAGGGGGGGCTAAGTGAAAAGACTTGAGTTATCATGGATAATCAGAATCAAGATGATCATTAGGTGCCCAATTATAGGCCTCACTCAAGTTCATTGGCCATCAAACAAATTGTAACAAGATATGCAACATTAATTGGGTACCTTCACTTCAAAAATACATCAAAAAATAGAAACAAGGATCCATAATTAAAACCAAAAATATCTTAACATCTTTGAAGTGTTTAGAAGTCAGAAAGCCAATCTTATGTTCATGAATGATTGAGGAAGGAATCAAATGAGGCCCAAAGTTCAAAACTAGTTGGCAAAAACTACCAAACTAGACAAGTTTTCAAAATAATTTGTGGAAAAATGTCAAACCAAGTCAAATAACTCAAGAAAAATGGTTTTCAGATCCTCAATACATTCATGAACCCTAATCAAGACTTGAATTCTATTGAAAATCCAGGGCATAAGGGTTTTGAAAAAGAAACTTGCACAAGAAGTAACAAAACCCTAATTTTTGAGTTTTAATCTTAAATATTGATTAAGTAAGATCAAAATTCAAACAATTCAAACCAAGATCATACAAATCACAAAGAAACCCTAAATGTCAGAATACATATTTTTTCACATTTTTTTGAATTGAAAAAAAGTCAAAAATGAAATTAAATTCAACAATTAGACAATTAAATAAATAATCACATCTCAAAATAGAAATTTAATAAAAAAAATCAGAAAAATGTCCAACCAAAATTATATTCAAATATTAGAATTTAAAAGATACATCCATAATTTTTTTTGGAATTTTTGAATTAAAGGAAACATTAAAATAAAAATTAAACAAACAATTAACAATTAAACTATTATTTAAGGGCAAAAATGCAAACCCTATACAAAAGTCACAAAAAGGCCAAAATAAAAATATATTCAGATTCTATGATTAAAAATAAGCTTGTATGATTTTTTTGAGGATTTTTGGATTAATGGAAGTATAAAAATGAAAATTATAAAGCAAAAATTCAAAATAAACTTCTCAAATTAATTCATAATGAAAAATAGGAAAAATACTAAACAAAATTAAGAATCAAATTCTACATTATTTTATGAGCTCAAAATATTTTTTGTGAAATTTTTTAGGTCAAAGAAGTATTAAAACAAAAATAATCCCTAAACAAACAATTATTTAAATTCAATAATTTTTAAACCAATCAAAACATTTTTAAAAATTCCAATAAAATTACACAAGATGTTAAAAATTATTTTGAACTTATGTGAATTTTTATAGAATTTTTTAAAATTGTTTTGATCAAGAAACAAAAATCGAAAAATCAATTAAAACAAAAATATGAAAAATGCATGATAATTTGAAACAGGCCAATCACAACGCGCCACCTCACTTCATCTTCAACCTCCAGCATAGGGCAAAACGCGTGCAATACCACAGTTGATGAGCCTATGTTCAGATCCATCAATCATGCTCGTTTCTTAACCAAAATCCATGAAATCAAGTGCAAATTAAAGATAGCATATCATACTACATGATGCAATTTGAATCAAACTCAAAGATCAAGCATAGATCAAGAAATAAAGTCTCAAAAACTGGAAAAACTCACTGTAATCATCAAAGTCATGAACACGATTTCAACAATTCTGCTTGAATCAAAGCTCAAATATACATCAATCCCAATGATTGGCCAGCTAGCAACTCAATGAACATGATTTGCATCCTTAACTCAAGCTGAAACACATGAATCAAAGTTCAAGAAACTCACATGGATGTGAAATCTGGAAACACGATTCCTTCACTCCAGAAGCAATTCAATGGTGTAGGCGTGATCTCCTTACTTCACTGAAGCTGAATCACCAAGAATTTTGAAGAATGATCCAAGGAGAAGAGAGATTCGAAGCAATTTGTAGAGTTGCTTCCAAGATGTTCAGATTTGCAATGTACCGGTTATGAGCCTCCTCCTTCACAAATGAGCCTTGATTCTTGTTATATATCACGAGGGTAAGAGGATAGAAGTGGTATTAGGCACTCAAAACTGATGGAGGGTAAGTTTGGAAGTTTTGGCTAAAAATGAAGATGCACATGGAATCTGCGTTTCACCCGTGCATTTGCTTTACTTTTGTGCGTTTTGTGAGCTAAATGAATTCAGAATTACATGCCCAAAGTTCCAGCTCATGATTGTTTGAAATGAAGAAGTGTTGGTGATTTTGCAAAATTGAGCATGTTTTGTATTTTTTCATCCATGTAAGTTCATGAAGCATATGGGCATGAAATGATGAGTGTAATGAGCCTCAGCATGTCACAAATTACCAATGGGTTTGATTAGAAGCAAAAGAAATGGCTAAAACTTGTGTTTGCAAGAAATGGCCATTTTGCATATTTACCAAAATTCAATAAAATGCTTCAAAATTCCAAAGTCCATAACTTGCTCATATTTTTGAATTTTGACACAAATGAGTACAATTTGGAAAGGTATTGAAAATATATACAATCCCTTAGTTTTGAGTTTTTGCAATTGAATCTATTAAGTTTCTCAAAATTGAGCTTGAAATTCACTAATTTTGGAAAATGACCTATAATTTTGTGACTTCCAAAGACCATAATTCTTGATTCCTTGCCAATTTAGACATGAAAACAAAAGGATATGAAAGACCATCCTCTTATCTTTCCAAGCATACTTCATTTGCATTTTTTTGATCAAAGGTGAATAAGATATGAATTTTTGAAGTTAAGTCCTTATTTTCCAAAATTAGAAACTTTTAGGGTTTCTTCATGAACAAGTTTCAACCCAAACCTCAACCTCTTTGATCCAATGATCAAAATGGACTTGAAATATTAAAATTACACCCTTGAATTGATGGTTTGCCAAAAGTTCACTTGGTCAACCTTGACTTTGACTGATTTTGACCAAAATGACCATTTTGCCCCTCTGAATCAATTGATCCACTTCCCTTCAAAATTGATGATCAAAACTCCAAACATAAGATCTTTCAAACATATAGAGGCCATGTACAAAGTTTCACTTCAAAATTATCAAGAAAACCTGATGAAATCCCAAACCCTAGTTTTGGTTAACACCTTAGGAGACTGATGAATCATCTTCAAAATTTCAAATCCTCTGGACATCTTGGCCAATTTCTTGTACAAAGACTTTTCAAATGCCAATGAGATGTTGTAGCTTCCAAATTAAGACTTGCACATTGATCAATAGCCTTGATCAAGCAAAACCCTAATTTGACTGGTGAATCAAATGAGTGGTTCCTTCTTTTAATCAAATACAAACTTCAATCCTCTGATGATCCAAGGAGATGGATAAAACATCTTGAGATATGCAATAACTTTTGAGCTTGAAAGATCCAGAGGTTTAGATGATAAGATTCTACTTGAGCAACTTGTCAATGCAGACAAACTTCAAAGCTTGAGGAAGACTTGATAACCAAAGTACTTTGATCCCATCACAATGTATGAATGCAATGCAATATGATATTCATGATGAAACATAAGCCTAAATCAAGAGGGTAAATTTTGGGGTGCAACAACTTCCCCTATTCAAATATCTTCAACATGATAAGTGAGAAAAGTGATGACCTTCGAGCGTACAAGGTTGAAGATGTTTGAATACGAAAGAACCCGAAAATTTACACTCTTGAGAAAGAAAGAAATAGAAGAAGAAAACCCCCAAGTCATGCGTCAGAGTGAAGCTGTGACGCAGGTTGAAACAGAACAAAAACAAAGAAGAGTTGACGCAACTAAACTTCCGGACAAAAGTGCCAGGGAAAAACTGGGCTTCAAAAAGGGTGAGATAAAACTCAAACCACAGAGTATAGGCAAAACTATGCTCTGGAAAAGAAAGTGTACACGGGTGAGGAGGCGAAACTCTGAGCTCGACCCAAAGCAAAGTGGGTAGAGTGAGTGATTCTAGGAGAACTTGCTAATCTCAACTCAGATAGAGAGTATGAAGGAACTGAAAGAATCTCATAAATGAGGAACAAAAACGAGATGAAATTGGACTCCAAAACTAGTTAGACGAAACTAAACTAGATGAGTACCAGGACGAAACTGGATTTCACGCATGGGTAACGAGGCGAAACTCGACCCAAAGCAAAGTGATGAGAGTGCATGTTTCTCAGAGCACTTGCTGGTCTCAGATCAATGGATAAACAGTGACGAAAACTGATAGAAGCATCCACGGAACAAAGGAGACTGATCTCAAACCAGGGACGCAGTACGGACATTGCATTTGGTAAACGAACACCATCAAAGGGTCCAAGGTATGAAAACAAAGACGAGACGAAACTCGACTCAAATAACTAGTTAAGAGACACTAAACTAGATGAGTACCAAGATGAAACTGGATTTCATGCACAGGCGACGAGGCGAAACTCGACCCAAAGCGAGGAGATTAAGGCGTACACCTAAAAACCTGCTGAAAGCGAATATCCTGACGAAACTGGTATTCGAAAGGTGCATAAATAGACATTGGAATAAATCGGAGAGGGTAGTGAAGACTAAACCCGAGAAGACCGTGTCAGGGCGAAACTGAACTATAGTCAAAAGTAGACATCCAAACAAAACAAAAGATTGTCGTCAGAAGGATATTGGTATGGGGAGGAAACTGAAATAATGAGGACGAAAACCTCATTGGGGATTAAATCCGAAGTATTAGCAAAAATTACCGGGGATGACGGAAATAATAATGGCTTATGTTCCGATGTATGTTTGAATTCTTTTTATATAGCGCAATGCTCCATATAATGGAAATGCTACGCGTTTTGGTAGATGCCATGCAATGATGCATGTTTAAAAACTTCACTTGGGAATGGCCAATTGAGAAGCCAATGACCAAGGAAACAGGATCTGAGAAAACTTTGCAAAAATAAATTGCAAAATCCAAAGGAGAGAATACGGGGAACCACCGGAGGGGAACCTTGAAGAGATGGAGCTTTGCGGGGGATAACAACCGAGCAACCAGTAGAAACGGGCCACAAACATTGAGAGGAGCTGCAAAAATAAATTTCAAACTCCTAGGGAAGATCAGATCGACATTGTAGCTTCTGGAGAAGATTAGACATTGAAGGAGAAGATCAGGGAGAGACTGTAATCTTTGGAAAAGACAGCGCGCGACCGTGTTGAGGATGATATCAAGACAACAAACCTGACGTGAGAGGTGAAAACCTTTGCTAGGGGAACAAAGCTCTGCTGAGGAAGCGGGACTTCGCCGGGGATATAGAACTTTGTTGAAGATTCTGGTTGGAGAGATATTTTCCTTGGAATGCAACCATTGGATGGATCGTGCAGATTGTCACATAGTACCGTCCTCACTGGGGATAAGGCAAGATCTTAACATAAAGATGCCCCAGTCAGCAGATCAGCTGGGAAGTGAGAGGTCATGGAGAGGGATCTCCGTTGGCAATTCTGTTGGGGAGTTAAAGCTTCTTTAGAAAGTGAGTTCCCATTTAAACGACCCCACCGGGGATATGTGACATATCCAAACTTGAAGTCTTGGAATGAAGATTTTGAAAGAAGATTCTCGGGGAAATAAAACTTCGTTGTGGAGACGAAACTTCACTGGGGAAACGAAACTTCAATGGGGATAAGTAAAGTCCTATTCATACATAGGCTTTGTCTAACAAAAGAAGAAAAAAACAAAACATTCCCTTCCTGACAATCATTAAGCTCTTTACATGTGTTCAATGTGTAAAATCTCTTTTGATGTTAAACCAATGTTTTGCATGCAGGAAGATGTTTATTTTGAGAACGACAGACCTGATGCGATGATTATTTAAGCCTTGAAGTTGAAAATTTTAACAAAATGTCGCATCTCTATTGTGAATGAATCACTGGCTAAAGTGCAAAAATTTCAAAACTTTTCTTCCCCTTTTTGAAAAACGAGTCAAGATGCGGGTGATATGATACCAACACGGCTATGCGACACATATTTGGGTAGTTTAGGAAATGTTATCCTGTTGTAGTATGCTTTCGAGTTAAACCCTTGTTTCAGTTAGGACTTTTAAAGGTTGTAACGTGGCCTGGTTCGAGGTTTTTTTTTTAAAAAAGTTTTTCAAGGCTCAAGTTATTTGGTGCCCGCCCCCTTTGTGATATTCTCCTGTCCTAAGTTTAGTTGACTTATCACAAGCATTCATCTTTCAAAATTATTTGTAATAGTTGAGTGATCCCGACAAATTCTTCAATATGATTTGTCACTTAACTTCTGCTGCTTGTTTTTTTTTTTGATATTATTGTTCTTCTTCTTTTTTTTTTGATGAAAATTTTATTGAATAATCTTTCTATTTTTTTGGTCCTCTTTAGGCTCTCTTTTCCTTAACTTTTGCCTGGACAAAATCTTTTGAATTTCAATTCCGGGAGTCCAGCGGGACGCCCTAAATTTTTCCTAAGTGACTTGTTTTCAAGTTTCGACTTAGCGGGGATTTTTGTTTCTTTCTTATTCATACTTTCCACTTCGAACAAGTCAATGTGACTTTAGGTCTTTGAACTTTTTCTTTCTTTCTCTTTCCTATTTTTTTGAAAACAAATGCCTCATTCCTTGGTCGGCGAGGGATAGCCATTATTGTATCAATTCGATATCGATCTCAGGACATTGTGAGGAAATGAACATCGTGGTTTAGACATCTTTCCTGATCTCTTGATGAGAAAGATAAAATGTGGTGATCCTCATATGGGACATTCCTTCTAAAATTTGAATGCTTGGTCAACGAGGTTTAAAAAAAAGGTTTTTCTTTTTTTTGAACGGAAAAGAAACTCCTACTTCAAAGGCTCAAAGGGGTTAACGAGGGTCTAACTCCCTTATATCTCCGGTGTTTGGGGATTGAAACAATGTCTGTACATCGTCAACGGGGTTCTACTCAAAAGCATACCACTACAGTCATCGTTTTTAGCTAAACTCCTTCCTCCAAACTCTTGGCTAAGCAAAAGAATTGGCACAGTTGGTATCAAAATGCCCGAAAAAATCGATCAAAGAGTGATGCTGGATGGACTAAGTAAAATGAAACAATTTCTTCAAGGAAAAAATATTCAACGTATCAAGACTGGCATTCGGCTATAAACAAAATCCTATATGCAGACAATGCTAAAACAATCAATCAAGATAACACATGAAAGTGCGAAAAAGAAATGCAATAAAATCCATTATGGGGAAGAAATATCTCCAACTAGGTTTGCCGATCTCGCCGGCCTGCCGTAATCTCGATATTACCCTGACCCATGACATTTGTCAACAGCACGGAGCAGTGAAACAAAATGGCAATGCATCCACCAGTAAAGTGAAAGAGAAATCCATCAAACAGAGAACCAAACATGCCCCTTGCACAATAGTGGTTGTGTTTGTTATCCGCATTTCAAGCGATCAACTAACCATGACTTAAATTACCATTTTCGTGTAAGGCCCACGAAGTTTATATGCACATGCTTATCAAAATATTGGACGTTTTTGCAAACAAAATAGTAATAAAAAGAAAAGAAGAAACATGCGTATACTTGAAAGAAAACATTCCATTGATTTTTGAGAAATCAGTCTGTGAGAAAGACGTTTACACTTGGAAGCAAGTAATTACAAAATCAAAACAAACAAGTGTTTACAAATGGCAATGTAAATGTGAATATCCATCAAGTTCCAACTCTGCTATGACTCTTATGACTCTTATCTTCCTGCTTTCAGACAGATCATTCTTGGATTGGTTTCGAGCTTATGCCAGGTGACAGAATGAAGGAAAGAAACAAAGGATCTCATGCTGAGCGTAGTCATTTGCCTTAAGTCCCTAACTTTTTCCTGAATCTCCCTTTCGGGTTTTCGATTCACTAGGACACCCTCTTTTTGCCTAAACCGCCCTTTCGGGTTTTCAGTTTAGCGGTTTTTTTTATGCAAAGTATTTTTTAACTACGTCGGCATTCACAGGGAGAGGGAAGTACTCTCCATCCATAGTCGTGAGCATCATCGCTCCTCCAGAGAAAACTTTTCTGACCACGAAAGGACCTTCATAAGTCGGAACCCACTTGCCCCTGGGATCTCCCTGGGGAAGAATTATCCTCTTGAGCACAAGGTCACCTGGCTTGTAATACTGAGGTCGTACCCTCTTATCAAAAGCTTTCCTCATTCTTTGCTGATATACCTGACCATGACATACAACCGTCAACCTCTTCTCATCAATAAGTTCCAACTGATCCAGCCGATTCTGTACCCATTCACTTTCATCCAGCTCAACATCTATCATGATCCTAAGAGAAGGAATCTCGACTTCTACTGGAAATACTGCTTCCATACCGTAAACCAATGAAAATGGAGTTGCCCCAGTCGAAGTACGCACAGTGGTGCGATAACAATGCAAAGCAAAAGGCAGCATCTCATGCCAATCTTTATAGGTTACCACCATCTTTTGCACGATTTTCTTGATATTCTTATTGGCCGCTTCGACAGCGCCGTTCATCTTTGGTCTATAAGGGGAAGAGTTATGATGCTTGATTTTGAAGGACTCACAAAGCTCCTTCATCATCTTGTTGTTCAAATTAGACCCATTATCGGTAATGATCTTTTCAGGCACTCCATAGCGACAGATAATATTGTTCTTAATGAACTGAGTTACCACCTGCTTGGTGACATTGGAATAGGATGCAGCTTAGACCCAATTTGTAAAATAATCAATGGCGACCAGGATGAAATGGTGCCCGTTGGACGCAATCGGTTCAATTTTGCCGATCATATCAATTCCTCACATCGCAAACGGCCAAGGGGAGGTCAAGAAATTCAAAGGTACTTGCAACACACGCACCTTGTCAGCATAGACTTGACATTTGTGGCAAACCCGTGCATGATTGTAACAGTCAGTCTCCATGGTAGACCAATTATAACCTGCTCGCAGAATCTTTTTAGCCATGGTATGCCCGTTGGAATGGGTCCCGAAATCACCTTCATGTATCTCCTCAATGATTCTAGCTGCTTCTTTCTTGTCAACACATCTGAGCAGTAGACCATCATGATGCCTTCTGTACAACACACCACCACTGAGAAAGAACTTGGCTGAAAACCTTCTCAAGAACTTCTTATCTGTGACGGATGCCTCTTTAGGATACTCTTGTGTTTCCAGATATCTTTTAACGTCATAAAACCAAGGGTTACCATCTGGTTCTAAACTGGCCTCAAAACAGAAAGCCGGCTCACTCAAACTTCTGATGGTAATGGTAGGTGCCTCATTAGCCCACTTAACCTTGAACATAGAGGACAAAGGTGCCAGTGCATCTGCTAGATTGTTTTCTTCTCTGGGAATGTGCTCAAACGTGCTCAAACCTGACAAAGGTGCTAGGTTCTGATGGCGAGTCTCCCAATCTCCATTAATCTGGATGATAACAAGATTGGAATCCCCGTAGACTTTCAAAAATTTGATGCACAGGTCGATCGCCGCTTCAATGCCATAAATGCAAGCCTCATACTCAGCCATATTGTTAGTGCAATCGAAACAAATACGAGCTGTGAAAGGAATGTGGTACCCCTCAGGGGAAGTGATAATAGCTCCAATGCCGTTACCCATGGCATTTGAGGCACCATCAAAAACAAGCGTCCAACGTGATCCCGACTCGGGTCCTTCATCTGGGTCTGGCATATTACAATCCCGAATATACACGATTTCCTCATCTGGAAAATCAAACTTCATTGGTTCATAATCGTTCATGGGCTGATGAGCAAGATGGTCGGCCAGTACACTACCCTTAATCGCCTTTTGAGTAGTGTATTGGATATCATATTCGGCGAGTATCATTTGCCAACGAGCTACCCTGCCTGTAAGAGCCGGCTTCTCAAAAATGTACTTGATTGGATCCATTTTGGATATCAAGTAGGTGGTGTGAGTTAACATGTACTGCCTCAAACGTTTGGCAGCCCAGACAAGTGCACAACAAGTCTTCTCCAGCAATGAGTACCTCGACTCGCATTCTGTAAACTTCTTACTCAAGTAGTAAATAGCCTGCTCTTTCTTCCCTGTCTCGTCGTGTTGACCGAGGATACAACCTATTGAGCTTTCCAACACAGTTAAATACATGATTAGTGGCCTTCCTTCCACTGGAGACATGAGTATCAGAGGTTCCTGCAAATGCTCTTTTATTTTGTCAAAGGCCTTCTGACAATCCTCATTCCATTTCGCTGTCTGACTTTTCTTCAATAACTTGAACAAAGGTTCACAGGTGGCTGTGAGATGAGAAATAAATCTAGAAATGTAGTTTAACCTTCCCAAGAAACCACGTACTTCCTTCTCTGTACTTGGCTCGGGCATTTCCTGTATCGCTTTTACCTTGGCCGAGTCCACCTCAATGCCTTTCTCACTTACAATAAAACCTAACAGCTTGCCGGATCTCACCCCAAAGGTGCACTTATTCGGATTCAACCTCAGCAAGAACTGCCTCAGTCTCTCGAACAATTTTTCTAGATGAACAATATGTTCCTCTTCCGTGTTGGACTTAGCAATCATATCGTCCACATATACCTCAATCTCTTTGTGAATCAAATCATGAAAGAGAGTGACCATGGCGCGCTGATATGTTTCCCCAACGTTTTTCAAACCAAACGGCATCACTTTATAACAGAAAGTTCCCTAAGGCGTGATGAATGTTGTCTTCTCCATATCCTCAGGAGCCATCTTAATTTGATTGTAACTCGAAAAACCATCCATGAAAGAAAACACTTTGGAATGAGAGGTATTATCAACCAACACATCAATATGCGGAAGAGGGAAATCATCTTTAGGGCTGGCCCTGTTCAAATCCCTATAATCCATGCACATCCTGACTTTACCATCCTTCTTGGGCACAGGCACAATATTTGCAATCCATGGCGAATAATTGATGACCTTTAAGAAATTCGCGTCCAACTGCTTCTGGACCTCCTCTTTGATCTTCTTGGACATCTCAGGATGAGTTCTTCGGAGCATTTTCTTGACAGGGGAACAACGGTAGTCGATGCACCACTATGTCTGTATCCAACCCAGGCATATCCTCATAAGACCAAGCGAAGATATCAGAATACTCATGGAGTATCTCAATCAATCTGACCTTTATACTTTCTTCGAGATCTGCCCCTATCTTGACTTCTCTTCTTACCTCTTTTGTGCCAATATTCACAACCTCAATCGAATCCTGATTCGGCTGGATAACTTTCTCCTCTTGTTTTAACAATCTTGATAATTCCTCAGGAAGATCACAATCCTCATATGATTCTTCTTTAGTTTGATAAATAGGAGTATCAAAGTCATAATGAGCCATAGCAGAGTCGTTATCAATATCATCGGTGGTGGAAGTGCATCTGCATGAATGACATTTTGGCGTTTTTTAGTGACAGTGTGTGAAAAGAGAAACATTGCCATTTAAATAAAAAAGAAATGGAGCAAAATTTTGAATGCAAAAACATCCTTTATTTCATGATAAACTTGAAAATAAACATGGTGGTCCTACACAGATGATCCACTACGCCTTGGGCAGAGCGCAGGAATTATGATATGATAATAAAAGAAACAAGAAAATTACTCCTCAGCGCTTGAAACTTGGATAACATCCACAGAAGTCCAATTGTTGAGTGTCTGTCCTGGAATACTCGGACGAATCCAATCTTCGATATTGTAGCCATCAGCCCTATCGTCGCCAACTGCATTAGTGTGTCCTTCTTAGGTAGCACAAGGGCGGGAAAACTTCACAGGAGTAGATAAACTAGATGCTCTGGGGGTTGCACTCTGCTGACCCGGGTTAAAACTAAGACCAAATTTATCGAATTTCGGAGTAATGTCCAACACCTGACCCCAACCATCAGGGTTACCACCTTCCACCATAGCTCTCGTATCCTTGAGGGAAGACATAACGGTTTCCGGTTTCCTTTTCTGCTCTGGAGGAGGAAAATAGACAGCATGAACTATCACAAACGCCTGAAATGGAGTCTCATGTATCTCGACTTCAACCTCAACATAGCGGAATGATGTCAAATGACTCACAATGTACTCTTCCTCTCCGCACACAGTTATTACCTTTCCTTCTGCAGGATACTTGAGTTTTTGATGAAGAGTAGAAGTGACTGCCCTTGCTTTATGAATCCACGGCCGCCCCAACAAACAACAATACGCTGGATATATATCCATCACAAAAAATGTAGCCGTGAAGGTGCGAGGACCAACCTTGATTGGTAGCTCCACCTCCCCAAACACTGACCTTCGAGACCCATCAAACGCCTCCACCATCAAATCGCTAGGGCGCAGCTCCAGTCCAGAATAAACAATCTTCATCAATGCTGACTTAGGCAATACATTCAAAGACGACCCTGTATCCACCAAAACCCTGGATAGAGTAGTGCCCCTGCACTCCATTGAAATATGCAACACTTTGTTATGGTCTGGTCCCTCTGGAGGAAGATCAAAATCTGTGAAACCCAAATCGTTCCCGGCAGATATGTTAGCACAAACATTCTCAAACTGATTGACTGTTATCTCATGTGGCACGAACGTATTCTTTAACAACTTCATCAAAGCATTTTTGTGAGGTTCTGAATAAATCAACAGAGACAAGATAGACATCTTGGAAGGAGTATGGCTCAGATGATCAATTATGCTATAATCACTCTTTCTGATAATTCACATTAACTCTTCCACCTCATCGGGAACTAAAGAAGCTTATGGTATCGGAATTGGTTGAATCACATTGGCTGGCGTAACCCTCAGATTACCAATCATCGCCGATTGTTTTCCTTTTTCTCTTGCAGAAGCATCTGCCGCATCTTGCATATTGGAAGGACCAAATACTCTCCCGCTTCTAGTCATTCGACCCACACCAGAAAAGTTATGAACTTCCTCTTCATTACCTTCAGCGCGTTCTTCCTCAGACACACGGGTACTAACCTCCTGCTTCACCCCATGGTAATAAACATCAGCACCGTAATGCCATGGGATGGCCTTCTCACTGGTATACGGCACGGGACCAGGTGCCGTAATCATCAAAAGAGGTGCTCTAGATGGGGTGGGAATGCGCACAGGGGTGTAAGGAATAGATACCACAACAACATCCTCTTCGGTAGCTTGGTTTCCTATCAAACTGTAGGGAATCTTCCTTCATCAACAACTAGATGCCAGCTTTTAAATCATCATATCCCTTCGGTTGCTCTCTACACTTGGCACACTCTGAAGTACATCCCAGAAAAATAGAATTTTCAAGCAAATACCTCTTAACATACCACAACAGAGTAGTTACTTGTTCCACTTTCATGATTAAATTCAACACTTCACCATTATTATCAATCATATTGACAACACCCCCTCCATGCCTAGGCATTGGGTTCTGAGTAACATTCGGACCAGTCATTGGAGTAAACTCAATTGCCTTAGCATCCAACAAGTCTTGTACTTTGCATTTCAACACAAAGAAATTGTCAGTAGAATGGCCCACTCCGCCTGAATGAAATTCACATCTTGCATTAGCATCATAGTTAGGAGGAAGTCTTACGGGTGGTGGTGGCATATTTCTCAAACTGATCAACTTCAAATCAAGCAGATGGTGGAGTGCTTCAGTAAGAGTTACTGGAAAGGGGTCAAATTTTATTGGCTGTATCTGCTGTTGGTTATTATACTGACGGGGAGCATATTGATGCATTTGTTGTTGAGGCACTGTATTCGGTCTCTACTGCAGAGGAGCATTAACAGGGATAGAAACATCATTGATTTGTTAGTGCTGACGATCCTCTCTTCTTCCTCTATGAGAGTAAACCGCAATCGCATCGCCTTCCCTTTTCTTAGGGTAAGCGTTGAATGGTTTCTTACTTCCCCCTGATGAGTCACTAGAATCTCCAATCTGAATTTTCCCCAATTTCAAACCCACCTCAATTCTTTCACCAGCCATAACCAAGTCTGCAAATCCTGCCGAAGTACTTCCTATCATGTGCTCATAGAATGGCCCTTGCAGGGTACTCATAACATATCAATGATTTCTCTCTCCATGAGTGGAGGTTAAACCCTCGCAGCCAATTCACGCCACTTTTGAGCGTATTCCTTGAAAGATTCTTTCGGTCCCTGTGACATATTCTGTAACTGAGTGCGATTAGGCGCCATATCCACATTGTACTGATAATGTTTGACAAAAGCCCGAGTAAGATCATTCCAGCAACGAATATGAGTTTTCTCCAACTTCCTGTACCACTCCAAGGATGCCCCAGATAGGCTATCCTAGAAAAAGTGAATCAAAAGCCCCAGATCCTCAGTATGCACCGACATCTTTCAGAAATAAGCAGTTGCATGAGTAATGAGACATGATGTTCCGTTGTATTTTTCAAATGTAGGAGGCTTGAACTTAGGAGGAACTTTCACCCCAGACACTAACCCGAGATCATTAGCATCCATCCCAAGGACTCCTTTCCCTTCCACAACCTTCAGATGCTCTTCCAATAACCGATATTTCATATCCTCAATCTGAACCTCCGACTCAAAATGCCGAACAGAAAACTGATCTTCATCCTGATCAAAGTCATAATCCTGCTCCTGATAATTCCTTACACCACCTTGATAAATTCTTCTGTTCCCCACAAGACGAGGTCCAGGAGACGGGGGAAACTGCCCTACGTTGCGCACAAAAGGGTTTCCAGGCATCCCATGAAAGTTTCCAGCAGGCTGATCTTGCACATCCCCCAATCCTACAGAAATGTCCTGGTAGAGCCCTTGATTTCCACCATCCCTTGGATAGCGGTGTTAGTTGTTGACAATGGAAGCCAGTTCCTCCTGTCGGCGATTCACATTGGTGATGACCTCCATGAACTGAGTCATCTGAGTAGCCATTTGGGCCCTCATTTCAGCGAGTTCAGCTTGAACATGTTCCATCTGTCTTGGCAAATTGTTTCTGGTGGAATACCTATGAGTAGTCATCTTGAATTCTGAATAAGAAAAGCAGTATAATAAGAAAATCGTCTCGAGATAACCTGTAATGTTATGAAATGCATGATGTGCATGATATGTTTGTCATTTCCAAGTATTCAACAGTCCTTTTATTCATCAGTCACGGCGTGCGACCATACAATCAAAGGAGAAAGGACAATAAGACGAACACTTCAATTACTTACAAACAAAAGAAATGATGTTCGAGTGACTTCGGACATTTAAGAGTATAATGATAAACAGCTAAATACATGTGTGATACGGTGGCCAGAACCGACTGTTTTTTGGAATCCTGGTTTACGTTTTGCGTTCGCAAAATGTCGCGGTAAGCAAAAGTCGCCATCGACTTTTATTTTATCCAACAAGGAAAGGAAAAAAGCACAGAAAAATTCCTTTTTCGAGATATTTCTGAGTACGGGGGGTAGATTATAGAAAGGGAAGGTATTAGCACGCTTTCTATCCATAGTTATCTACGGGCTCTTAGGTACTTGCTCATTGTTTTCAAAATTGCTTCTTTGTGTTTGTGGGTTTTGAAAAGTTTTTGTTTTAACTTTGATTTAACTCTTGCTTCTGTTCTCAAGAGTGTAATGAAGTTTTTTTGAAAACTTTGTTTGTAAAGGAGTGTAAGTGTGAAAAATTTGTTTGGAATGAGCAAGTATCTAAGAACTAATCTACCTACTCGAAAAAGGAATCGTTCTATGCTTGTTTCCTTTAGACAACGCTATCCCACTATTAGAGACTGGGTAGCACCATCATTGGAGTTTTGAGGGTCAATTCGAAAGAGGGACATACGGTCACTAAAGCAATGTTAAGATGTCTTAGCGATAACCCTAATGTCTTAGATCATTTATCTGAGGCAACCATTTCGAGGCAACTATGATCTTTTAAACAAGAGGGCGACCTCTAAAACAACATATACTCAATGACCGTTTACAAAGGCAACCAAGTGGGGTGTACCCTAGGAGTGCGCATGTGCGAATGTGTTAATTTCAGATTATTTATCTTTGCACATGTTTAGGATGATCTAACTGTTTTAAATTTAAGCATTCATTCTTGTCATGCAAGCCCTATTATCAAACATCTAACAATTGAATATTTGCAAAAATTAAAGGTGCAGAATTTAAACTACGCTATTACAAGGCGTCAGGTATTTACATCGCCAAAAACAACCCTTTGAAAATAAAAATCGTAAAAGTAAATGTCCTAATTTAATTATTACAAATCGGGAGCAGATACAATAATTGGATAAAATAATAATAAAGCGTGCGATGCGAAATTAAATCGAATGCGAAATTAGGGTTTTGACCCTCCTAATTAAAAGAAAAATGTTTTTTTTTGTTTTTAGTATTTTTTAGGAAAAGAAATTAAATCCTAAAATTAGAATGCTAAATTAATTGGTTATTAAATTAATTAAATAAAAAATAATTAAATGACATATTTTTTTTGGATTTTTGTTAATTTAGGAAAGAAAAATAAATACAATCAAGTTAGTAATAAAAACCTATTGATTCTAATTAATTTTAAATATTTACAAAATAAATTAAAGTTATCTAATTAATCAACCTAATTAAATTAATTAATATTTATTAATGAAAAATAAAATTCTAAAATTTAATTGGGTAAAAAATATTTTTTGGTGATTTTTTGATAAAAAAGAAAATTAATTTTGGTTAATAGAATAATTAATAAATAAATAAATAGAATAAATAAAATAACAAAAGATGAGAAATGGGCCTAAAATAAGGGGTGTGAATAGCAAGAATTCTGGCCCAATTGGAGAAGGTCCATTTGACTTTCTAGATCCTACGCATGTGCATTGACTGGACCTTTGGTGCACCCTCAGTGGTAGCCACCAGATCTGGCCATTTGGCCATCTAGCGCGTGGATGATGAATGTCCATGGTGGATCTCCTGACCTCGATTGCACTGAATCACCTGAAATAATAAGGAAAAATAACAAATGTTGGAGGCAGGGATCGAACCCCTGACCTCCAGCCTCTAACGCCTTAAGCATACACCTGGTGACCGCTGGGCTATGTTGTTTTGATTGTTAATATATCAAACGCTGGAGACAATATATAAAACAAAAGAAAATTGGAAAACAAAATAAAAAATGCGCGCAATAATTTGAATGGGCCTATGGGGGAGTGACACGCCTTCATCCCCTTCCTCTCTCCGTGGCTAAAACCAGAAACACCTATACCCACAGACAAATGTCTGTCACTGTAACCCTATCCATTCTCAAAATCTTCCACAAGCTATGGAAATGATATCTAAGGCCATAGTAGAGGTCGTCTTCTTCTTCGGATCAAGACCATACCATTCATGGAGGCTAATTGTTCCTGAAAAGAAAAACCCTAAAAGAAAATCTGAAACCCTAACAATGGTGGATTTCATTACAGACCATATAAACGCAATTGAGTAATGCCAAAAGCTTGCAAACATCATGGTGATCAAGATTATGCCATTATTTTACGCTATACATGCAAGAATGATGCTAATCGAATTCAAGAATGTGGTGATACCGTTACAGACTTACAGTGCACTAGAGAGCTTGAAAACGATTGGTCTCGATTGCTTTCACTTGCTGAGGGTGCTAGGAAGAGATTGGGAGAGGTCTCGAGCCTTGAGGATGCCTCTAAGTGGGATTTTGATCTCACACTTTTCCTTGATTTTTCAGTTTTTGTTCTTGCTCTCACGCTTGATTTCTTACCTCTATTTTGATCTGAACGCAACCCTTATGTATTACACAATGCATTAGGGTTGATTCTTGTGTCCAAATCCCTCTCCATCAATGACTTTGATATTTTATCCGATTCTTATTTAAAGCTTTCCAAAATTGGTCCAAATCCAATCTCTTTGTACACATATGCTTTGATGCGAATTTGAATTCCTTGTTAGCTGTAATTAGAGCCTGAAACAATCACAAAATCCTTGTTATCAATGCTTTTGGATTTTATTTGATTTTATTTAATTTAAATCAAATTAATTCAAATAAAAATAAAAATGATTAATAAAAATATGATATAGACAAATGTCAATGGCTAGAGAATGTGGGCTATGTTTCCAACTCAAAACAAGTGAAAAAGAATGGGCCCATTTGGCAAAATTTGAAGTTTTGGGGATAGTTGACTTTTGGCAATTTTGCAAAAAAGGTCAACTTCAACAATGCATAACTTCCTCAATTTTGACTCTTTTGAGGTGTTATTGGACTTTTTAGGAAGATTGAGATGTCCTATAAACAACCCTTTTGGTTTCATTGCATTTTGATATTCCACTCTCATGTATGAAGCTTTGACAAAAAAGTGTTTTTGTTGACTTTTCAAAATGACCTATAATATCCAAATTCATAACTTCTTGTGAGTGCATATTTTGATCTTTGTAGATGAAGATGGATTATAGGAAATTGCATCCTCTTCAAAATGAGATTTGGATGGGTAATTTCTCATAAAGTATGAGAAAGTTATGCTTGGTCAAAGTTGAGTTGACTTTTCCTACAAAACACTAATTTAGCAACTTTTGAGTTTTGATGAATTATGAGCAATCCTTGATGAATCATGATCAACCCTTTATCAAATGATGAAATATACTTCAAAATGAGGATGTTGACAAAAAATCTTGAAGTTTGACTGTATTTGGGTCACAGTTGACTTTTGCCCTAGCACAGTCGATTTTTGGGCCTTTTGAGCAATTGACTGAGCAAACTTCCTCTGCAAGGCTTGAAACTTGACATGGATGGTCTTGAGAACATATTAGGACATTTTTTAGAACTTGGGGTCACTTGGAATCAAGGATCTTGATGTAACATAAAACCCTAATTTGGGGTAGACTGCCTTAGGAGAGAGCTTGTCTGACCAACTCTTGGGGCTACCTTGAGCAACTTGGGGATCTTTATTGCAATATTTTGAGAAATATGGGAGGGAAAATTTTGGGGTACAACATCTGCCCCTATTCAATCTCCTTAAACTTGAGGATGTAGATTGGCCTTCGTGCCTTTCGTGATCCGAAGGTGGAAGAGGATTGAACACTAGAGTGTCCAGAAATTTGCACTCGCATGAAGTGGTAATTGTCTTGTGATATCTGGAATGGGATTACAAATGCCATTTGGAAATTGCTATCGAGGGGATGGGTTTCAAGATGCCATCTGAAGGAGTGTCGATCGCATAAGAGATTCCTTAGCGAGAGCTTGTATACCTATTGTTGAGGAAAATTCCGCTGGGTGAAAGTATGATCTCTGTTGAGAGAAGTAGAATTTTAGGAGCTTCATCATCCGTTATTCTGCTGGTGAGTCGTCTTTGTTGATATTTAGGAACTTCGGTCTTCCATACTTAACTAAGGAATCATCTCTGTTGATATTTAGGAACTTCAATCGTCCGTACTCAACTGAGGAAACAACTTTTGCTGAGATTTAGGAGCTCGTCCGGAATTCAACTAAGGAAACATCTTTGCTGAGATTTAGGAGCTCGTCTGTAATTCAACTGGGGAAACATCTGTCGAGATTTAGGAACTCGTCCGTAATTCGACTAAGGAAACAAATCTGCTGAGATTTAGGAACTCGTCCGTAGTTCAGCTGAGGTAATATCTTCGCTGAGATTTAGGAGTTTGTCCGTAATTCAACTGACATAAACATCTCTGTTGAGATTTAGGAACACCGCTCGTAATTCAACTGAGGAAGCATCTCTGCTGAGATTTAGGAGCATTGTCCGTAATTCAACCGAGGAACATATCTGTCGAGATTTAGGAACTCGTCTGTTGTACCCCAAAATTTGCCCTCCCATATTCTTCAAGAAATTGCCAAGCCAAGTCACAAAACTCCCCAAGGGTTGCACAGTGCAAAAGTCTCCTATACAGTCAAGATTAGGGTTTTGTGTTCTGATCAAGATAGGAAGTTTTCAAAGGCCCAATCAAGTCTCACATGCCTACAAATATGGTCAAGTATCCTCATATCAAGTTTCAAGGCATTCAGCACAAAATTGCACAGTCAAAAACCCTAATTGCACTACAGTCAACTGTAGGGGCAAAATGGTCATTTGACAGTCAAAAGTTCAAATTTTTGGTCAACATATCATTTTGAAGCCACAAACATCATTTGATCAATGCTTGATCATGATTCTCAAAATTTGGCTCAGAAATCATCAAAATGCAAAAAGTTTCCTTATTTGGACAGTTGAAAAAGTCAACTGAAATTGACCAGGGCATAACTTTCACATGGATTATCAGAAAAATTCCATCCAAAGCTCATTTTGAATAGAAAGACATTTCCTACAACTCATCTTCATACTTCAAGTCCAAGAAATGCTCTCACAAAAAGTTATCAATTTCAACATTATAGGTCATTTTCAAAAGTCAACAAAAAGGGACTTTAAGTCAAAGGCCATAACTTGAGATTGGTAAATCAAAATGACATGGGACCAAAGGCATTGGTTATAGGACTCAAAGACCTTTCCAAAATGTCCAAGAACATGAGAAAAGCTTAAAAATTGAGCAGGTTATGCCTTGTGGAAGTTGGGAAATGTTTGGATATTTTGAAAAGTCAACTTTGATCCAAATGACCTAAAAATGCTAATGGGCCCATTTTTCTTCCATGATTCATCATTCCAAGCATATGCACGACCACTTGGCCCAAAGGGAAGTATTTTATCATTTTTTATTTATTTATTTGAATTTTTATTTATATTAATTCAATTAAATCAATTAAATATATGAAAAATGTTTAAATTAACCAAACCAATCTTTTTATACATGTTTTAAGGTCAATATTTCGTGTAAATGCAAACTAGGAAAGATTTGGGGTGATTGGATGCTAATTGATACAAGAACATGTGAAAAAGATATGAAAAGATCCTTAAGAAAAATCAAATCTTCAATTCATTAAATCAAGAGATTTTGAGCAATATTTTTGACCTAGTGCCTTCAGTACAAATGCTAGATCATAAACCTAATGCACACACACTAAAAGCTGCGCAGAAAAGCTCTCTAGAAACTTGAAAAATTCTCTAAAAAACTCAACACTGAAATCATTGTTAGAGGGTGATTCAAAGCCTAATTTTCATTCCAATAGCTTGCTCAAGGTCTATTGAGTGTATTCCAATCAGAATCATTCCTCTAAACTCCAAGAACTGGTAAAACGAACACAAACTGTGTCAAGAAATTTTCAGAATCGTGCATCATGATTTGTGCATATTTTGCAATTTTTATTCATTGAATCATGTTCATTATGAAGTTCTGAGACTAACCATTATGTTTAATTGAATTTTTATGCTACATACGCGATTATGCCATAACTGGTTTTCTAGGGTTTTCAGAGTTTTGAATTGGGGTTTTTCACCCAAGGAAAAATTAGGACTCCAGGCCACCACCATTGCAATCAGCAGACCTGGACGAAGAGATTAACCTACTCGCGCCCAATTTATGAGCGTTCTACATCTAATCGCTATTTTCTGGAAACGTCCCTAAGAGAACGTCCAAAAAACCGTTGCCTCATGTTTTATGATACAGGGATGGTGAAGACGATGATGTGGTGGCAACAAGTGATTCGTTGATTTGAATTTCGCGCGTTTCTATCCACTAACGCGTTGTTTCTTCTTATATTATTTGTTTGTTTGTATATTAATTGAATGTGCGCTTAGCTCAGCTGGCAACGAGGATTGGTGGTGAAGGTACATGACCTGGGTTCGAGCCCCAGGTCTTACATATTTCAATATTATTTTTCCCTAACCAATCCTGTGCAGCACTTGCGTTGAAGATCTTCATGCACGCTCAAAAATCAAGACGTCCACGTGCCCCTGATGACCAAACCAAAGGCACAGATCTAAAGAGCACGCTGTACCCTAGTCCACGCTTCAACATGCTGTTCAAAAAAGTCAAACGGGTCATTGCTTATTGGGCCAGCATTCCAGGGTTACACCTCCTAAATTGGGACTTCCACCCCCCCTGGTTTGCAATTTCCTATCTTTTTTTCCTATATTTTATTTTTTTAATTATATTATTTTCTTTGTTGTTTCGATTTAATTATATCTTTTTTTACAAAATACAAAAATACATAAAAACTCAGAAAAGACAAAAAATGCAATAAATATTTTAGTTTAATATTTTCTTGTAAATAAATGCTTGGAATTTAATTAGTTTAAAATAGGTTGCAATTTTAATTATTTTCACAATAAAAATAAAAAATGTAGAATTAGGTTTAATTGATAATTTTTATTTCCTTTTAATTTTTCTTTTTATCATAATAATATTTATTTTATTTATTTTTATAATCAAATTGTACATAAATAACTTAGGTTTAAATTAGGTTAAAAACTTCAACATTCTTCTTAATAAATTTAAAAATAATTAGAACTAGGTTTAACATTTTATTTTAGTTTTAATTAATTCTTTTTCTAGTAAATCTTAAAAAACATAAAAATACCAAAAAACATTCTCTTTTAATTTTTAACTTTAATTCCTCGTTAATTCAATATTTTTGCAAAAAGGGTCCAACGCCCTCGTTTCGATAATTCTTTTATTTCGTACATTTATTTTATTTCGCTTAAATAATTATGTATCTCTCCCGAAGCTTTGTAACATTTACTTTTCGCACTTTTCAATTTCTTTATTTACTTTGCTTTATTTATTTTCTGTCAAATCGGGTCCGGTTTAATTTTGGCGATGTGGACCCGCGCCATTTGTAATAGCCTTAGATTTTTTTTTCCCGCAAATATTAACTGTTAACAAAGCATGAAAGAATGTATGGACCATAATAAAATCAAGCGTAGATCACAATGAACATGACAAGACAAATATCAATGAAAACGACACACGAATCGCACACACCACCCCTAGGGTACGCCTCACTGTTGCCTTGCCTCGAAAGGTGATCGTCGAGTAGAGGATGTCTTAGTAAGTCCTCATGATCCGGGAACCTGGCATGAGGGTAGCTTCTAAGGTGTCTTCCTATTGCTCCGGTGATCACCATGTCCCGAACCTCGAATTGACCCGAACACCTCCAACGGTGGTGCTACCTACCTCTCAATGGTGGGATGGCACTACTTTAAAGGACATTTACACAGACGAATTCCTTAGGGTAGGTAGACGACTCGTAGATACTTGCTCTAATTTCAAAACAAATTCAAAAATACTTTTCACACCGACACATTTTCAAAAAAGCTTTCGAAAGCAACTTTTCAAACACTCTTGAGGACCGATACAAGAGTCGAACTGAAAATTTTCAAAGAATCTTTTTAAAAACCCACAGTTGAAAAGCAAACAAACCATTTTTGAAAACACATTGAGCAAGTATCTAAGAGCCCATGGATAACCATGGATAGAAAGGGTGCTAACACCTTCCCTTTCTATAACCTACCTCCCGAACCGAGATCAATCTCTTTAAGGAATTTTTCTGTGCTTTTGTCCTTTCCATTTGGAGAAAATAAAAGACGGTGGCGACTCTTGCTTCCGCGACATTTCGCGAACCAGCGTTAAACAGTCAGTTCCAGATCCACCGATCACAGAACTGGCGACTCTGCTGGGGATATCTTATAAAGTGGGGTGTACCTTAGGGCTAGTTCATAACTGTGTTTTCAATTGTATTGATTTGTTTGCTTTACTATTGTGGGTTGCATCGGAGTTACATAGATCCTAACCCGGATCTGGGGATACCCTGTTTAGGTAGCATAAGCTGTGAGGGACCTGTCCGGCGTAGACCGACACGGGTGAAACAGTGGCTACGTTGGTGTGGCACCTTGGTCTGTACCGATATCCCTTGTGTTGCAACGAGGAGAATATGGGTCTTCTAAGGAGTCATTAAGCACCAACAACCTTAGAACCTTAATTGACACAACCTGGCCTTTAGAATTGTAGCAGTATGCTACGCCCATTGAGGCTAAACTCTCGTGATGGTTCTGGCCGCAAGAAAAGATTGCGATGCTGGAGTTATGATCGATTGAGGGTAGTCAATGATATTGGGATCCTCTAAGAACCCGGTTACTTTGATAGGACAGGTATGAACCAACAAACTGAAAGAGGGTAGTACCTAGACCTCATGCTGGCCTAACTCTAAGGGCTTCTCTTGTGTGACTTGTGTGCCTTCCAACTTGACTACTTGCATGTTTGTTATCTGACACTTGAGTTTCCTTGCAGGTTTTGTTTATAGTCCTTAATTGGGACTCATAACAGGGTTACGAAATTCTTGCAGGTTTTGTTTGTAGTCCTTAATTAGGACTCATAACAAGGTTTACCGAGTTTCTTGTAGGGTTTGTTTTAGTCCTTAATTAGGGCTCATAACAAGGTTTACCGAGTTTCTTGCAGGGTTTGTTTTAGTCCTTAACTGGGACTCATGACAAGTTTTACTTGAGTTTCTTGCAGGTTTTGGTTTGCAGTCCTTAGTTGGGACTCATAACAGGGTTCACTTACATCCCCCCATGCATATCATAACATCATACCATTGCATACATCCTAATCCATTTCAAGGATCTCAAGGGCTTGTGATGCAGGTCATGATGAGCCAGTTATCTAGCAAGGGGCAAAGGGGATTTATTTTCCTCTAGCCAAGGTTGTCAGGGGCTATGACCCACTCGATATGGTGAGCTCTGACTCCTGAAGAAGGTTCCCTTAACCAAGGTTGTTTGGAAATTAAAACCAGACATGATGACTAAAGTCAGGGGCTATGACCCACTTGATATGGTGAGCCTTTGACCCTTTGAAGAAGGACTCTCAACAACACGCAGTTCCTTCAATCAAGCTACCGGACCCGAGTTCTAACAAATTTTCTTGTTTACCCCGCGAGATCCTTGAAAACATTGCATGCATGTCATACACATCATTACATAACAGGTATCTTTGTTGCAGGTCACTTACCTTTCTCGCTGTTTATTTCAGCAATGGCCTTCCAACCAGATAACCAGGGTCTGCATGCCCAAGAGACTCAGTTCAGGGAAATCCTCCTGAATCTATCCAAGGGGCAAGAGGAGCTAAGGACACTTCTCATGGGGACCTTTGTCAGGAACCGTGCTGAGGATGAAAGGCTGAAACACCTACAAGCTGAGGTAGACACATTGAAAACCCAGATGTTGGGGCAAAGGGCCCTCATTCAAGGTTTAGCTCAGGAGCAAGGAGAGCTGAGGGCCATGATCAGTCAACTTCATCAAGACATGAAGCAACCAGCCCAAGTCAGGGACCCAGTCATTAATCAATTTCCAAGAAGTCAAAGGTTTGGGCCTCTCCAAGCTGCTATTACTTCACAGGTCCAACAACGACCTCGCCCAGAACAACGGACTGATCAGAGCAAACCAGACAAGCCTAAGAGGCAGTTCACCAAGATCAACATGTCGTTGGATCAAGCACTACAACAAATGTTGGAGGCAGGGCTGATCACCTTAAGGGCTCCTCTCCGAAATCCAAACACTTCTGCTCCGAACTATCATCCCAACGATAGGTGCGCATACCATTCTGATAGCCCGGGGCATACTACGGACAACTGCTGGCCTCTCAAAAACAAGATTCAAGACATGATCGACGCTGGAGAGATTCAGTTTGAAGTACCCGAGACTCCCAACGTGATCACTGCTCCCTGGCCAAAACATGACTAGGATTGAGAAATTTTTGTTCATTCGAATGTTCAAGTTGCAATTTTCTTTTGTTCAAACCTTTATTCATGTTAAACATTGTTATCACATTAATGCATCGCTTATGTCTATTTTGAAACAATATATTCGTATTCACTATATGCAAATTATTTTCATATTTTTTCTGATGTTAACTCTCGATTAAAAATTCTAAGCCTCTTGAGGGAGGATGACGAAAATGATACCACGATCATTACAGTATGCTTTTGAACAGACCCCGCTGATGAGGTACAGGCATTGTTTCAATCCCTAAACACTAGAGTTATAAGGAAGATAATCCCTCGTTAACCCCTATGAGCCAAAGAAGTAGGAGTTTTTCTTTTCGAAATTTAAAACCCTTAATCATAACCTGGGGCAGGGTAGTCTCTCAGTTGATCCAAGTGCATAACGAATGGCACCGAAGAAGTCCTTACAAAACGAAGAAAGATAGTGATGGTTCCGAATAATCAATAAAGAAAGGCAGTCATTATCTCAAAAAATAAAAAACCCATTAAGTCAAAACCCATGAAGGAGACTTACAAAACTGGGGCATCCCGCTGACTGTAATTCCAAAAAAGGAAACAGTTCAGGCAAAAAAGAAAGGGATAACAAAAAATCAGACAAGAAAGAGGTCCTACAAACCCTCAACAAAAAAAAGGGAAATGACTGCCTATTCCAAATAAATCATCAATATCCGAACCATCACCGGAAAATCAGAGCAAAGACTCAAACAAGGTCTAACGTATGATCAACTGAGCTTAGGTTTGAAGAACATCACGAAGAGCGGGTGGGTACAAATAATTTGAGCCTTTATCCTTTGTTTCTTAAACCATGAACCAGGCCACGTTATAACCCTTAAAAGTCCTAGCTGAAGCATGGGTCAGTTCGAAAGCATACTGTTACGAAAGGTATCCTGACTCCTTAAAGCCTACGGTAAATACGGTGTTGACATCACGTTTTACAAACAATCACTTGTTTTATGAAAAAATGCATTTTCAAAATCTTCAAGACAGACATAAGCTTTGCATTTTCAACATAACTTTGTTTGCATATGACTTTTTGTTTGAACAGCATAGAAGTTCGCACGACGAATGCCTAATGAACAAAAGTACTTCCAATCAAGGGGCAGGACATGGCCATGGTCCATTATCTGGGGCAGTCCAATCAAGATTCGGAGAATCTCGCAAAAGCCAAATAGTCTGGGGCAAATCTCCATCTGGATCGTTTGGGGCATTGGACGATCAAACAAAGATCTTCTGGTAGTATGGCAACACTACACTGCTAGCAGGGGCAACTCCTTACGTTCTGAAAGCACGGAAATAGTCGGAAAAAAATACTACGCATAATCAAAGACCCGCTAGGTTGACACACCTAGGCAAAAATAAGGGCTTCCCGGCGAACCAAAAGGGTTCGGGCAAAATGAGGGATGAAATGAAAAAAATCTGTACACCCGGCAAGTCGAAAACCTGAAAAGGCGGCTTGGGCAAAAATGGGTATCCCGGTGGACTGAAAACCCGAAAGGGCGGTCCAGGCAAAAGTTAGGGATTAAAGCGTACGACTATGTCCTGTTATCTCGTCACCTGCCTACCAGAAGAAGGTTTGCTCATCAACAATTATCAGCACCTCACAGGTCTTCCTCTCCCCCATAGAACAGGGGCAATAAAAGAGTTGTCTGAGCAATCTAATTGTTCTGTCCTCCAAGATACTAAGATAGGTTCAACTAAAGAAGATGACCAGTACATTTTAATTCCCCAGAGAGTAAGTCAGCAGTAAGTGCATTCTTCTCCAAGCAGAGCTATCAAATCTCAAGGAAATTGAGTATCCTCCAGTAGATCTCAATACTCCCCCAACAGCAGCATATATATATTCTTAACAAGCCTCCCTGGCAGTCTTGGTCTAAAGATTGTTCCCCGGCGGCATATCATCATTCAAAGGAATCACTTCCCTAACATATCAAAACTTCCCCAGAAAAGTCCAATCCGGTTTCCCCAGGAAAGATGGAGTCCATATCCCCAAGCAGTAAGCTTATCCCCAGTAAGATTCTGGAAGCTTACCCCCTCGCAGAGCACGAACGCGTCGTCCGGCTTGATTTAAAGAGTTATTTCCTTAACAGGATATAACTGGGTTATCCTCAGCCAAAAGCCCCGGAAAGAGCGTCGTCAACGAAGCCTTCTTACCCCAGCGAAGTCCATCAACACTTCCAACAACAAGGGTTTCCCTAGCAAGTTACTATCAATACTCAGCAAGGCCTCTCTCTCCCCAGCAGAGTCGCCAGTTCTGTGATCGGTGGATCTGGAACTGACTGTTTAACGCTGGTTCGCGAAATGTCGCGGAAGCAAGAGTCGCCACCGTCTTTTATTTTCTCCAAATGGAAAGGACAAAAGCACAGAAAAATTCCTTAAAGAGATTGATCTCGGTTCGGGAGGTAGGTTATAGAAAGGGAAGGTGTTAGCACCATTTCTATCCATGGTTATCCATGGGCTCTTAGATACTTGCTCAATGTGTTTTCAAAAAAGCTTTCGAAAGCAACTTTTCAAACACTCTTGAGGACCGATACAAGAGTCGAACTGAAAATTTTCAAAGAAACTTTTTAAAAACCCACAGTTGAAAAGCAAACAAACCATTTTTGAAAACACATTGAGCAAGTATCTAAGAGCCCATGGATAACCATGGATAGAAAGGGTGCTAACACCTTCCCTTTCTATAACCTACCTCTCGAACCGAGATCAATCTCTTTAAGGAATTTTTCTGTGCTTTTGTCCTTTCCATTTGGAGAAAATAAAAGACGGTGGCGACTCTTGCTTCCGCGACATTTCGCGAACCAGCGTTAAACAGTCAGTTCCAGATCCACCGATCACATCGTCCGTAATTCGACTGAGGAAATAACTCTGCTGAGATTTAGGAACTCGTCCGTAATTCAACTGAGGAAACATCTCTGCTGAGATTTAGGAGCATTGTTTGTAATTCAACTGAGGAAATATTTTCGTCGAGATTTAGGAACTTGTCCGTAATTTAACAATTTGCTGAGATTTAGGAATTTATCCGTAATTCGACTGAGGAAATAACTCTGATGAGATTTAGGAACTTGTCCGTAATTCAACTGAGAAAACATCTCTGCTGAGATTTAGGAGCTCGTCCGTAATTCAACTGAGGTAAATTCTTTGTCGAGATTTAGGAGCTCGTCCATAATTCAACAACTTTGTTGAGATTTAGGAGCTCGTCCGTAATTCAACTGAGGTAGAAGCTTCATAGCTTGAACTTTGTGAGAATTTAACTGTATCCTTCCTGAAAGATAAAGGTTAGTTGTATGTAATGCATGATATGTATCAAGCAATGATGTTCTCAAAATAAGTGAGATTGTGTTGTATGATGCATATGCATGTCATGATGCCTGGAAATATGATGTTTTTAGCTGGGGAAAATAAATCCCTGATTGCTGTTGGAGAAGAGAATTAAATTCTTCGTTTCCGCTGGAGATAGTGGATGAAGATGTTTGTGAGAATAAACCTGCGGGAGAGGATAATTCCGCTGGGGAGTAAACTGATGAGGAGATTACTCTGTGGGGAAGAGATGATCTGCTGAGGATTCTACTGATGAATTCAGCTGGGGATGAATTACCATTGATGGCGATAATGAAACTTGTTGGGGATTGAATTCCTGTTTTGTGAAAGGAAAGAACTCCGCTGGGATGATTTTCCAGTTGCGACTTCAATGGGCATAATCTTTTAGATTCTACTGGGGATAATCTTCCAGAGTCTACTGGGGACAATTCTTTAAACTCCACTGGGGATATTTTTTATACTCTGCTGTGGATGATAAGACTTTTTAGTGCTGATGGTAGATAAACTCTGCTTTGGGGAGAATATTACCGATTCATTCACAGTTGCGAGTCTCAGCTAGGGAGAGCCAACACCACTATCTTTCTCTTACTCTGTGGGGAATGAATGTACCCTCAATCGTTTCCTCTAGCTAGGTTTATCCCTATACCTAGTGGACAGAGCAACTGTACAGTTTGGACATTTCTCGTTTGCCCCTGTTTCTGACATTACAAGTAATCGTCTTTTGTTTCGCATGTAAATATTTATGAGCAGCAATCAATGTCAAATGCATATATAAAAAAATGAACTTTGGACGTTCTTTGCAAAACAAAACAGAAAAAGAAAATTTTATTTGTGAAAATGACTTGTATTAGTTTTGAAGTTTGGCCTGTAAATAGGCGTTTTTGTACAAGAGGCTGACGTCCTAGTAAGAGAACGCCGCCGAACAAATAGAATTTATACAATTTGTGTAGAAGAAAGAAAAAACAGCTAGGTGAACAATCCCACTGGGTTCCAACTCTGCTATTGCCTTTATGTCCTCGAGCATCTCATCACTTTGCTACTTGGTTGAAGGTAGATCAGATTGATTAGTGCCGTCTGAGCTTGATAGTCGATACCGATGTCTGGTTGCAAGGTGATCCAATGAGACATATTGTTACGCTCTGATCCCTAATTTTTGCCTGGACCGCCCTTTCGGGTTTTCAGTCCACCGGGATACCCTTTTTTTCCCAAGCCGCCTTTTCAGGTTTTCGACTTGCCGGGTGTACACATTTTTTCATTTTCATCCCTTATTTTTTCCCGAACCCTTTTGGTTCGCCGGGAAGCCCTTACTTTTGCCTAGGCCAGTCGACCTAGCGGGTCTTTGATTATGCATAGTATTTTTTCACTGTCTGCATTGACAGGGTGAGGAAGGTCGTCACCATCCATGGTGGTTAGAATCATAGCTCCTCCTGAGAAAATGTTCTTAACCACAAATGGCCCTTCGTACGTAGGGGTCCATTTGCCCATGGGATCACCTTGAGGTAAGATAATACGCTTGATTACCAAATCTCCAACTTGATACTCTTGCCGTCTAACTTTCTTATTAAATGCCTTGATCATCCGCTTTTGATGCGTCTGACCATGACAAATAGCAGTAAGTCTCTTTTCGTCAATTAAGTTCAGCTGATCAAGCTGGGTCTGGATCCAATCATCTTCTCTCAAACCTGCATCCTTCATAATCCAAAGAGAGGGTATCTAAACTTCAAAGGGTAAGACGGCCTCTATGCCATATACCAAGGAATAGGGAGTTGCCCCTGTTGACGTCCGTGCTGAGGTACGGTACCCATGAAGAGGAAACGGTAACATCTCGTGCCAGTCTTTGTATGTCACCGTCATCTTCTGCACAATCTTCTTAATGTTCTTATTAGCCGCTTCAACAGCCCCATTCATCTTCGGCCGGTAGGGAGAAGAGTTATGATATTGTATCTTGAACTGCTTGCAGAGCTCGGTGATCATCTTATTATTGAGATTTGTACCATTGTCCATAATGATCCTCTCTGGTACACCATATCGACATATCAGATTATGCCGAATAAACCGTGCCACGACATTCTTGGTTACGGTAGCAAAGGAAGCTGCTTCAACCCACTTTGTAAAGTAACCAATAGTTACCAAGATGAAACGGTGCCCGTTGGATGTCGTAGGTCTGATCTCACCGATCATATCGATGCCCCACATTGAAAAAGGCCACGGAACTGTCAAGACGTTCAGAGGTACTGGAGGTATGTGCACCTTATCAGCATAGACTTGGCACTTGTAACAGGTCCGAGAATGTTGATAACAGTCGACTTCCATGGTAGACCAATAATATCCTTCCCGTAGGATTTTCTTTGCCATGGTGTGTCCACTGAAGTGAGTTCCGAAAGTACCTTCATGTAACTCTACCATGATTCTTTCTACCTCGTTCTTATCCGCACAACACAGTAAGGTTGAATCATGGTTACGCTTGTAAAGGATACCATTACTGATGAAGAACTTCTCCGTGAACCTCCTCAGAAACTTCTTATCATTAACAGATGCACCTTCAGGGTATTCCTGAGCCTCAAGATACCTCTTTACCTCGTGAAACCATGTTTTATCTGCTACCTCTTCAGTCTCAATGTCATAGCAATGTGCGGGTTCATCCAACCGTTCAATGGTAATCTGGGGAGCCTCATTGTCCCATCTGACCTTGAACATAGAAGACATCGTAGCTAGCGCGTCCGCCAACTGATTCTCCTCTCTAGGGAAGTGTTCAAAGGTTATCTAGTCAAAGTGTGGAAGCAACGTCAACACATACTCCTTGTAAGGAATAAGATTTGGGTGTTTCATATCCCACTCGCCTTTGATCTGACTGATCACAATAGCGGAATCTACGAATACACTTAAGAACTTAATCCTTAGGTCGATAGCTGCTCGAAGACCCATGATGCACGCTTCATACTCCACCATATTGTTGGTGCAGTTGAAACAGAGTCGGGCGGTGAACGGAGTATGAGAGCCTTCAGGAGATATGATCATGGCACCAATGCCATTACCCAAAGCATTTGAAGCTCCATCAAAGTACATAGACCATCGGGATCCCTCCTCAGGTCCTTCATCCGGTCCAGGTGTCTCACAGTCAGTCACTAACATGATATTCTCATATGGGAACTCGAAGTTCATAGACTGGTAATCGTCCACAGCCTGATGTGCCAAATGATCTGCCAACACACTTCCCTTAATTGCCTTTTGGGTCGTGTATTGGATGTCATACTCAGTCAAGATCATCTGCCATCTCGCTATTCTTTCGGATAAGGCAGGCTTTTCAAAGATATACTTGATTGGATCCATCTTTGATATCAATAGAGTAGTGTGAGTCAGCATATACTGTCTCAGCGGCGAGCAACCCATGCCAAAGTGCAGCAAGTTTTCTCAAGCAACGAGTATCGAGTCTCGCAATCGGTAAACTTTTTGCTAAGGTAATAAATAGCATGCTTTTTTCGGCCAGACTTGTCATGCTGCCCCAGTACGCACCCCATTGAATTATCGAGTACTGTCAAGTATAAGATCAGAGGTCTCCCTTCGACTGGAGGCATCATAATAGGTGGTTCTTGGAGATATTCCTTGATCCTTTCGAAAGTGGCCTGGCATTCATCGTTCCATCTTACCACTTGATCTTTCTTCAGCAATTTGAAGATTGGCTCACAAGTAGCAGTCAGGTGTGAGATGAATCGGGCAATGTAGTTCAGACGTCCCAGAAAGCCTCTGACTTCTTTTTCTATCTGGGGAGCTGGCATTTCCTGTATAGCCTTCACCTTTGCAGGATCGACCTGAATACCTTTATCACTTACGATGAAATCCATCAGCTTACCAGATCTCACCCCGAAGGTGCACTTGTTCGGGTTTAACCTCAGCTTATACAACTTCAACTTGTCAAATATCTTCTGAAGGTGGTCAAGATGTTCTTCCTCAGTCTGGGACCTTGCAATCATGTCATCAACGTATACCTCAATCTCATGGTGGATCATGTCGTGGAATAGAGCGACCATGGCGCGCTAATACCTTGCCCCAGCATTCTTCAATCCAAAAGGCATGACTTAGTAGCAAAAGGTACCCCATTGAGTAACAAAGGTTGTCTTCTCCATGTCTTCGGGAGCCATTTTAATCTGATTGTAACCGGAGAAACCATCCATAAAGGAAAAGACCTTATGTTGTGCAGTGTTGTCAACCAGAACGTCGATATGAGGCAGAGGGAAATCATCCTTGGGGCTTGCCCTATTCAGATTCCTATAGTCAACGCACATTCGAACCTTACCATCTTTCTTTGGCACAGGAACCACGTTGGCCACCCACTGTGGGTAAGAAGTAACTGCTAGAAAACCAGCGTCAAACTATTTCATAACTTCAGCCTTGATTTTCTCAGACATCTCTGGGCGCATTCGGAGAACTTTCTGTTTCACTGGTGGACAGTCTTCCTTGGTAGGCAGGCAGTGAACCACGATATCCGTATCCAACCCAGGCATATCTTCATAAGACCAGGAAAATATCTTAACATAGTCACGCAACATCTGAATCAACTATTGCTTAACACTAGACTCCAGATTTTCACCAATCTTGACCTCTTTCTTGTCTACCTCTGTACCCAGATTCACTGATTCCACCGGCTCTTCATGCGGCTGTATGGCCCTCTCTTCCTGAAGTAATAGTCTAGCAAGTTCACCAGGCACTTCACAATCATCCTCACCTTCGTCCTCGGCTTGGTTGATCAGACTTTCGAAGTCATAACTGGCAGTAGCAGAGTCGTTATCAGTGGGATCCAGAGTGGATGTAGACCTGTATATGTGAGTGTGTGTAAAATAGCTGTTTTGCAAGATAGAAAATAAAAACAAAGAGCGCAAAATTCGTAATGCAAGAAAACGTCCAATGCTTTTATTAATGATATATGGAAATGACACATAATAAGCCCTCAAACAAAGCCACGGTGTCTCGGGTAAGGCACCGGGCCGTAAAGTTTAAAATTGTCTGTTACAAATTCAAAACAAAAGTCTATTACTGTGTAATAAAAGAAATTGGCACGAAGTCCTTTGCCGTCCAATTGCTTAGTCCGCCGTCGATAGTCGGGTAGATCCAACGATCAAATTCAGATTCTTCATCATCGTGATCAATGGCATTCACTCTCGAATTGCTGATAAACAGGGGAGGTCCTCTGATCCGCACACACCGAACAACCCTTTGAGCTTCCATAGTGAAACCCAAACCAAACTTGTTAGTCTTATGTGCAAAGTCAGGGAGTTGGCCCCAATTCGCACACCCACCTTTCTCAATAACAGCCCGAGCATCCTTTAGGGAAGCCATCTTCATTGGAGGATCTTCAGTAACAGTTTCAGTTGATGCTAGTGTCTGGCGGACTTCTTCAAAATGTTGACACGAGGTTTCAATGAACTCCCCATCCATTTCCACATACTGAAAAGAGTTAAGGTGGCTCACCATGTACTCCTCTTCTCCTCGTACTATAATAATCTTCCCCTTTATCGGGTACTTCAGCATCTGGTGGAGCATAGAAGTTACTGCCCCAGCTTTATGGATCCACGGGCGACCCAGCAAACATGAATAAGATGGTCGAATGTCCATCACGTAGAATGTAGACGCGAAAATTTGGGAACCAACCTTAACAGGAACATCCACTTCTCCATTTACCATCCTCTTGGACCCATCAAAGACCCTAACCACAATATTGCTTGGCTTCAACACCAACCCCTCACAGTCCAACCGGTCTAACGCTTTCTTGGGTAAGACCTTCAACGAGGACCCAATATCCACCAATACGTGAGCTAGGGTAGTGCCCCTACACTCGATTGAAACATGCAGAGCGTCATTGTGATTCTTTCCCTTGGAAGTCAAGTCTGCGTTAGAGAAACCCAACCCGTTGTCAGCCGTCAAACTAGCCACACAGTCTTTGAACTGATCAGCAGATGTCTCCTGCGGCACATGCACAATTTTCAGGAAAGCAATCAGAGCCTTAGCATGGGCCACTGAGCACAGTAATAAAGATAACATAGAGATTTTTGATGGGGTTTGCCCCAGCTGTTCGACTACGTTGTAGTCGCTTTTCTTGATGATCTTTAAAATTTCCTCTATCTCCTATCTAGAGGCTTCAACAGTAATCTTCTTTGGTGCCTCCATCCGGGTAGGCTCACCGGTGATCCCTTTGCCCCGAGTGTCAGATGACTCGGTGACAGGGGTAAGGATTGGAACATGAACAGGGACAGTAACAGGTGTACTGGCAGGTGTAATAACAACAGGTTTTTGAATAATTGGTAGGGAAATCTCAGGAGAGAAAAGTCTTCCGTTGCGGGTGACTTTGCTAGATCCAACAATATTGCTGACGTCAGTATCATCCTCTTCAACATTTAAGTCTTTCTTAACCCCATGATAATACACGTCAGCCCCATAGTGCCACGGGACAACTTTATCTGACATATAAGGGATAGGTCCAGGAATTGTAATGATCAATGGAGTAATTCTCGGAACAGATGTAATTCTAACAGACTTTCTCGAGGAAGCCTTGGAAGAATTGGCAGAAATGGTGATTATAGAAACATCTTCAAAAGGAATCAATGGAACTAAAGTTTTCTCAAACAGAATTTCTTTGTTATCCATCAGGCGTTGGACACCTGACTTCAATAGATGGCAACCGGTAGGTAGGACGGAACACAGATGGTAACCTTCGCCACAACCCAGAAATAAACCGGCTAACAGAAGGTTCTTCTTCACAGTCATCAATGGAGTAACAATGTCTTTCACAGAAACCACAAAGGAGTCTTCATCTACAGCATTCACTCCATGCTTGGGCATAGGAGCAATCATAACATTAGGCTTTTCAGGTGCTTCAAACTCGATCTCTTTAGCATCAATTAGATCCTGCACTTTACTCTTCAAAGCCCAACAATTATTGGTATCATGCCTTGGGCTATCAGAGTGATAAGCACAACGGGCGTTCAGATTATACAACAGTGATGTGGTGTTGGGATTCTTTGGAGCTTCCCTCGGAATCACCAAGTTGGTCTTCAATAATTGCGGTAGAATTTGAGATAAAGTCATGCTGAGCCGAGTAAACTGTCTCTGAGGCCTCTCTACTATTGGCTGATTGTTGCGTTGTGGGGCAACAACAGGTCTTGATATAACCACCGCGTTAATTGCTTGGCGACGCTCGGGTCGACTTTGGCTCCTAGAGCTGTAAACTGCGCTAGACTCCTTCTTGAAAGGCTTCTTCTCGGTACTTGACGAAGCACCCTTCTGTATCTTGCCGCTCTTGATACCAGCTTCAACTCTCTCCCCATTCATTATCAACTCAGTGAACCCAGACGATGAACTCCCAATCAGATGTTTAAAATACGGACCAGACAAAGTCCCAAGAAACATATCCACCAACTCCCTGTTAGCCAGAGGGGGTTGGACTCTACCAGCAAGATCTCTCCACTTCTGAGTGTAGTCCTTAAAACCTTCGCTCGCACCCATAGACATACCCTGAAGTTGAGTACGCGTGGGAGCAAGTTCGACATTATATTGGTACTGCTTGTAGAAAGCAGCAGCAAGGTCCTCTCAGTTACAGACGTTAGCTCCTTCCAGTTGGTAGAACCATTCAAGTTGAGCCCCTAAAATACTATCTTGAAAGAAATGAATCCAGAGGTTCTTATCAGCAGTGTATGGTTGAATCTTTCTAACATACAAGTGGAGGTGCAACTTTGGGCAGGAGACCTCGTCGTATTTAGCAAAGACTAGTGCTTTAAACTTGTGGGGAATCACCACCCCAGATGCCAGACTTAAATCTCCAAAATCCAACCCAGGTACCTTCTGGACTTCCATTGCGCTTAACTGGTCTTCGAGTTGCTTATACTTGTACTCAATCGGAGGATACTGGTCTTCATCAAAGTTAGTCTCGTTGTCAGAAACCACAGGGCTAAGAGCCCTCCTCTCTTCTTGGTTCTCTCCCCCTCCAGATGAGTGAGATAAATCAACATCCTGTCTTAATCTGTTCCCGAACTTGTGACCCATATTCAGGAGGACCGTCTTCTTCTTCTTCTTCTTCTTCTTCTTCTTATCTTTCAAGATAAGAGTCTTCAGATCTTGCTGACCCTTGGCCAAGTTTATGAACATTTCATGGAACTGAGCATTTTGAGCTTGTAGGGCCTTGATAGCTTGATCATTTGATGTTTCAGAAGACCTGATGTGCTGAAATAAACAGCGAAGAAGATGAGAAACCTGTAAGGGTACCTGTAATGAGGTGCATGGGAATGGAATGCGTATGATATGATTTCAAATACTTTGGAGATTCAAATTCGTAAACCAAAATGAAACACACTTTTATTAGATTAAAAACTTGAAACAATGTTTGACAAATGCCTTTAAGGCGTTACAAAAAGAAAAACTAAAAAGTAAATCAAAACTAGAAATAGCAAAAGACATCAGCGCTCCCATGGTCGTTTTCCTTGTGTGCTGACATAGTCGTTGAGGACCTTCTCATTCTCCAGCTGCCTTGTAAGCTTTAGGATCTTCCGTTCTTGTTCATGATACTTCTCTCTATAAGTATCCCGCTCTTCCCTCAACTGGATCTAAGACCTCTTTAATGCCCCAATATCAGTAGGCATGTATGGATGGAGGATGGTAGGAGGAACCCCTTCTTCATCAGTACTCTCAACAATTACCGGTAAGACAGCTTCGTATGGCATCCCCAGCTTTTGAGCACGTGTTCGAACCCATCGGAGGTACGATTCCATCAGAAGAGAGGTCTTCATTCCTAGCTCATGCGGATCAGACCTATGCACCCTGTTCCAAGCTCGTATAAATCTGCGGCGATGTCCCTCACTGTCCCCTTGAAGTCAAAGACAATGCTTGGAATCAGTAACTCATGAGGTCCGTCCCTCCTAGCTTGCCCAAACTGTCGTAAGGCCAAACAAGGATTATAGGTGATTCCTCCTCTAATTCCAAGTTGTGGAACATTGGGGTATTCCCCATAGCGATCAATAACATCTACTTCTTCCATGTATTTAGTGCTCCAGATAATGTCCGTGTGAGCAAGGGACATAATTCAGTAGGCCCAACCCATACCTTCCTTGTTCTTCAAAACAGATTTGGGGAGGTGAGAAATAAACCACCTCGCCAACAATGGTGCACAACACATAAGGGTTCCCCATTTCTGAGCAGTACGTGCATAAAGAGCATGCAGAATATCACCTAAGATAGTGGGCACCGGATTACGGGACATGAAGATCTTCACTGTGTTCACATCGACAAAAGAATCTGAATTAGGGAACAAAACCAAACCATAAATAAGAAGAGCCAGGATGTCTTCAAACGCCTGAAAGTCTAAACTGTCCCAGAACTGATTAGCCTGATCAACCAAGAACTTAGCCAATAAGCCTTTTGTCCCACTCCGAGTCTCCCAGTTAGACATTACCTCAGCCTTTTCAGATGTAGGGATGTAGTAACATCCTCCGGCCTGAGAGCTATCTCCCAACCTGTAAATGGTGTCTGCTCTAGAATAGAAATAACAAGTAAATCAGAGTACTCCTCCAAAGTAGGGACCAACTGATAGTCTGGGAAAGTGAAGCAGTGGTATAATGGATAAAAGAACTGGAACAAGACACTCATCATCTGTTCATCCAGCTTGGAAGTGACTAGACTGAGGAGGTGACCATGTCTTCTGTCAAAAGAGGAAGTGTCAGGAACCTTGGAAACCAAATCTCTAAGCTGAGTAGGAATCTGTACAAAGCTGATCTGAATAGTGTTTCTACGCATAGATGCCATGATCTGTAAAACAGAATAAAGATGAATCCCCTCGGTCTTTGAAATGGGTTAGTCTAATGAAATATGCATGCAATGTCATGATGCATGATGTCATGATAAACCCACATCACAGGTATTCACAGATAGTAAACATGGTAAGGGCAAACAAGTCACACAATAGCCCTTAAATTTCAGGCTGGCATGGAGTTTAGGTATTACCCTCTTTCAGTTTAGTTGGTTCAACCTGTCCTAGTAATAGTAACCGGGTTCTAGAGGATCCCAATATCACTGACCACCCTTGATCGGTCATAATTCCAATTTAGCAACCTTTTCTTGTAGCCAGAATCATCGCGAGAGTTTGGTCTTAATGAGTGTAGCATACTGCTACTTTTCTATGGCCAATTTGGTCAGTTATAGGTCCTAAGGTCAGTTGGTGCTTAATGACCCCTTAGCAGTCCCATATTCTCCTTGTTCCACCATAAGGGATATCGGTACAAACTAAAGTGCCACACCAACGTAGCTACTGCTTCAACCGTATCGGTCTACGCTGTACAGTTCCCTCACAGTCTATTGCTACTTACCTAAAAGGTATCCCCAGATCCAGGTTAGGATCTATAGTAACTCTGATTCAAGCCCACAAATATAAAGCAAACAGATCAAACAATTGAAAACAATATGAACTAATCCTAAGGTAACCCCACTTATTAATTCCCCAGCAGAGTCTCCAGTTCTGTGATACGGTGGCCAGAACCGACTGTTTTTTGGAATGCTGGTTTGCGTTTTGCGTTTTGTGTTTGCAAAATGTCGCAGTAAGCAAGAGTCGCCACCGACTTTTATGTTATCCAACAAGGAAAGGAAAAAAGCATAGAAAAATTCCTTTTTCGAGATATTTCTGAGTATAGGGGGTAGATTATAGAAAGGGAAGGTATTAGCACCCTTTCTATCCATAGTTATCTACGGGCTCTTAGGTACTTGCTCATTGTTTTCAAAATTTCTTCTTTGTGTTTGTGGGTTTTGAAAAGTTTTTGTTTTAACTTCGATTTAACTCTTGCTTCTGTCCTCAAGATTGTAATGAAGTGTTTTTGAAAACTTTGTTTGTAAAGGAGTGTAAGTGTGAAAAATTTGTTTGGAATGAGCAAGTATCTAAGAACTAATCTACCTACTCGAAAAAGGAATCGTTCTATGCTTGTTTCATTTAGACAACGCTATCCCACTATTAGTGAGTGGGTAACACCGTCGTTAGAGTTTTGAGGGTCAATTCGAAAGAGGGACATACGGTCACTAAAGTAATGTTAGGATGTCTTAGTGGTAACCCTAATGTCTTAGATCATTTATCCGAGGCAACCATTTCGAGGCAACTATGATCTTTTAAACAAGAGGGCGACCTCTAAAACAACCTATACTCAATGATCGTTTACAAAGGCAACCAAGTGGGGTGTACCCTAGGAGCGCGCATGTGCGAATGTGTTGATTTCAGATTATTTATCTTTGCACATGTTTAGGGTGATCTAACTGTTTTAAATTTAAGCATTCATTCTTGTCATGCAAGCCCTATTATCAAACATCTAACAATTGAATATTTGCAAAAATTAAAGGTGCAGAATTTAAACGCTATTACAAGGCGTCGGGTATTTACATCGCCAAAAACAACCCTTTGAAAATAAAAATGGTAAAAGTAAATGTCCTAATTTAATTATTACAAACCGGGAGCAGATACAATAATTGGATAAAATAATAATAAAGCGCGCGATGCGAAATTAAATCGAATGCGAAATTAGGGTTTTGACCCTCCTAATTAAAAGAAAAATGTTTTTTTATAGTATTTTTTAAGAAAAGAAATTAAATCCTAAAATTAGAATGCTAAATTAATTGGTTATTAAATTAATCAAATAAAAAATAATTAAATGACATATTTTTTTGGATTTTTGTTAATTTAGGAAAGAAAAATAAATACAATCAAGTTAGTAATAAAAACCTATTGATTCTAATTAAATTTAAATATTTATAAAATAAATTAAAGTTATCTAATTAATCGACCTAATTAAATTAATTAATATTTATTAATGAAAAATAAAATTCTAAAATTTAATTGGGTAAAAAATATTTTTTGGTGATTTTTTGATAAAAAGGAAAATTAATTTAGGTTAATAGAATAATTAATAAATAAATAAATAGAATAAATAAAATAACAAAAGATGAGAAATGGGCCTGAAATAAGGGGTGTGAATAGCAAGAATTCTGGCCCAATTGGAGAAGGTCCATTTGACTTTCTGGATCCTGCGCATGTGCATTTACTGGACCTTTGGTGCACCCTCAGTGGTAGCCACCAAATCTGGCCATCTGGCGTGTGGATGATGAATGTCCATGGTGGATCTCCTGGCCTCGCTTGCACTGAATCACCTGAAATAATAAGGAAAAATAACAAATGCTGGAGGCAGGGATCGAACCCCTGACCTCCAGCCTCTAACGCCTTAAGCATACACCTGGTGACCGCTGGGCTATGTTGTTTTGATTGTTAATATATCAAACGCTGGAGATAATATGTAAAATAAAAGAAAATTGGAAAACAAAATAAAAAATGCGCGCAATAATTTGAGTGGGCCTATGGGGGAGTGACACGCCTTCATCCCCTTCCTCTCTCTGTGGCTAAAATTAGAAACACCTATACCCACAGACAAATATCTGTCACTGTAACCCTGTCCATTCTCAAAATCTCCCACAAGCCATGGAAATGATATCTAAGTCCATGGTTGAGGTCGTCTCCTTCTTCTGATCACGACCATACCATTCATGGAGGCTAATTGTTCCTGAAAAGAAAAACCCTAAAAGCAAATCTGAAACCCTAACAATGGTGGGTTTCATTACAGACCATATAAACGCAATTGAGTAATTCCAAAAGCTTGCAAACATCATGGTGATCAAGATTATGCCATTATTTTACGCTATACATGCAAGAATGATGCTAATCGAATTCAAGAATATGGTGATACCGTTACGGACTTACAGTGCACTGGAGAGCTTGAAAACGATTGGTCTAGATTGCTTTCACTTGCTGAGGGTGCTAGGAAGCGATTGGGAGAGGTCTCGAGCCTTGAGGATGCCTCTAAGTGGGATTTTGATCTCACACTTTTTCCTTGATTTTTCAGTTTTTGTTCTTGCTCTCACGCTTGATTTCTAACCTCTATTTTGATCTGCACGCAATCCTTATGTATTACACAATGCATTAGGGTTGATTCTTGTGTCCAAATCCCTCTCCATCAATGACTTTGATATTTGATTTGATTCTTCTTTAAAGCTTTCCAAAATTGGTCCAAATCCAATCTCTTTGTACACATATGCTTTGATGCGAATTTGAATGCCTTGCTAGCTGTAATTAGAGCCTGAAACAATCACAAAATCCTTGTTATCAATGCTCTTGGATTTTATTTGATTTGATTTGATTTAAATCAAATTAATTCAAATAAAAATCAAAATAATTAATAAAAATATGATATAGACAAATGGCAAGGGCTAGAGTACGTGGGATATGTTGCCAACTCAAAACAAGTGAAAAAGAATGGGCCCATTTGTCAAAATTTGAAGTTTTGGGGATAGTTGACTTTTGGCAATTTTCCAAAAAAGGTCAACTTCAACAATACATAACTTCCTCAATTTTGACTCTTTGGAGGTGTTCTTGAACTTTTTAGGAATATTGAGATGTCCTATAAATAACCCTTTTGGTCTCATCTCATTTTTATATTCCATGCTCATGTATGAAGCTTTGACAAAAAAGGTGTTTTTGTTGACTTTTCAAAATGACCTATAATGTCCAAATTCATAACTTCTTGTGAGTGCATATTTTGATCTTGGTAGCTGAAGATGGATTGTAGGAAATTTCATCCTCTTCAAAATGATATTTGGATGGGTCATTTCTCATAAAGTACGAGAAAGTTATGCTTAGTCAAAGTTGAGTTGACTTTTCCTATAAAACCCTAATTTAGCAACTTTTGAGTTTTGATGAATTATGAGAAATCCTTGATGAATCATGATCAACCCTTTATCAAATGAGGAAATATACTTCAAAATGAGGATGTTGACAAAAAATCTTGAAGTTTGACTGTATTTGGGTCACAGTTGACTTTTGCTCTAGCATAGTCGATTTTTGGGCCTTTTGAGCAATTGACTGAGCAAACTTCCTCTGCAAGGCTTGAAACTTGACATGGATGGTCTTGAGAACATATTAGGACATTTGTGAGAACTTGGGGTCACTTGGACTCAAGGATCTTGATGTAACATGAAACCCTAGTTTGGGGTAGACTGCCTTAGGAGAGAGCTTGTCTGACCAACTCTTGGGGCTACCTTGAGCAACTTGGGGATCTTTCTTGCAATATTTTGAGAAATATGGGAGGGAAAATTTAGTTGTACAACAACATGTCGTAAAGTAAATTTAGCAAAAAAATTGAATAATAAAAACAAACAAATGGTCCCTTCCAACAATCCTGGGGGTGACCAAATACACCAAAGGTAAGTAACAAAAACTAAATTTCCGGAACAAGACATGCTTTAAGATGTTGACAGTACTCTTCAAGCCTGGATTTCTCCTTTAAAAGTTGTGATGCAACTAATTTACTCTCTTGGAATCGATCTTCTGCGACACGCTTCTGGGCTACTTCCTGCTTAAGCTGGCATCTTTGTCTTTAAGTTGTTTCTCCAAGTTCTGAATCTTCTTCTTGTAGCTATTCTCAGATGCCTGAAGCTTCTGACACTCTTGCTGGGTCTTACTCAATTCTTTTTCCATTTCAGCATGAGACCTCTTCCCAAAACTGGTTGCATCAGAAGTTTCCCCTTGAGCTTTTTTGAGTTTGCGAGCTAAGTCAGCTCTTTCCTGATTTACCCAATAAAGTTTCATCCCTGCCTCACGGTCTTTTGCACGAAGCTGAATGTTCTCAACATGAACCTGGGTGAACATCTCTGTAGGAACCGTGTTACTTAGAACGGTAGGAGGTTGCTCACATATAGGAGCCTACCTTGAAAATGGTAACCGTAAAATCTTAACCCTGGCTTTAATCCATTCCAAGTAAGGAACCCTGGAAATAGGAACCTTCTTGCCCAAAGTAGTTCTATCCTTCTTGTGAATTCCCTTCCAAGAACTTGTCACTCTTTTCAACATCACATGATCACTTCCTCTAACAAAATACACTGATTCAGACACCTCTTCAACCTTTGACGGTCCATCTATTACATATCCCAATTGACGATAAGCAAGCACATGATTATAGTTGATACACCCCTTAGTTCCCATGAGGGGAACATTAGGGAAATCTTCGCAGCTAGTGATAACACTTCGTATTTCCCCCATGTCGTAATTCCATCGGATATCAAATGAAGTAATGTTGACAAGCCTTGATGACCATCAGAGAGAATTCCTGGTATCCACGAAAGGACCACTTACTGGTAGGTGAAACTTAAACCATTGATACAACATTGAATGATATAAGCTTACATTACCTCCTTTTCCATGCCTGGAATGAATGGTGTAAAGAGTATCTGCCAAGAGTGTCGGTACAGGGTTCTTATTTCTAAAAACACAAATAGCCGTCAAATTCGCAAAATTTCTCTTGCGAGAGAAGAGGAAGATCCCGTATATCATGAGAGCAAACAGAGAGCTGAAGTCATTCCAATTTCCTTTCTCTGCCCAGTCTTCAGCTTTCTTCACTAAGAAATCCAAATAAAACCCTGTAGTATCCTCACTTGATTTCCAATTGTCTTTCACCTCTTTCCAACTCACATGAAGAATTTCAGCAATAACTTCGAACTTAGGCTTCTCCAGCACTTGGACAAAAGGAACTTCATCGGACAATTTGATATTAAGTAGGTACGCGTACTCTTCTAGTGTGGGAACCGGTTGATAATCTTGAAAAGTAAAACACCGTAATTCCTTGTCATAGAATTGGAAGAGGGTGATCAAAGCCATTGGATCAACTGGAGTGTTAAGGACTAGTAACAAATTGCCATACTTTTTGTTGAAATTATTCAGAACATCACCCTTCAGATAAGAACTCAACCTCTTCAACTCAGCCACATCAACGGTGGGAATCTGATAAGAGAAAGTATGTCTGGTGGGCTCTTTAACACGAACTGAATCAAACTCATTTAAAGGGAGGCCAGCCATTTCTGATAGAAAGAAGACTTTTGAATGTCCCTGGAAAATGACATGTGTATGCTAGTTATTTTTTATACATCATTTTTTTAAGAAATAAATATGCTATGATGAAACATGACAGGATCAAAGTTTCACACTGGATCATGGCTGGACCATTACAGAACAACACCACTCAAGATCAAAAGAAAATCCCGAAGCTTCAAAACTAACATGGGAACCTGAGTCACCTTTGCAACACAAAGTCACCAACAGTACCTGAACCTGTAAGGAAAATTTTCCCGCCCCTCTCACGGGTGTAGTCTAGGTTAAGGTAAGGTTAAAAGCCAAATCAGAGTACGAGAGCTCTAATGTCAATATCATCATATGATAACAGCTATCCGAACTACCTCCGAAGTCATGGGTCTCATGGTCATGTCTAGAAAGCATCCGCCTCATAGCTGCCATGGCCACTCTATTCCTAGCTCCTATGGAATTCACTCATAGCCTGGGTACGAGGCCTTTTACCTCATAGAACAAACCACCCACCAAGAAATCCAAAATCCAAATAGTCCAGCCAAATCCAGTATGCAGAAAGTAAAGTGCACATAGGATGCAATGCAAACAGATAAATATGAAAAGCGGTAAAATAAACACCCAAAAAGAAAACGAACAAGAGCTAGGATCAACTCCGGGATGGACAAGCAAAAGGTCAATCTGTCCCCAGTGAAGTCGCCAGCTGAAACAACGCGGCCAGAACCTGTCATCTGGATGTTAATGAAACATCAATAAAGTCGCCACCGAACGTCTTTTATCCCACCGAAAGGGAAAGGTAAACATCAAGAAAACCTGGAAAGGGAGAAATCACGGCCTTTCGACCGAGAGATCGGGTAAGGGAGTCTGTTACGCGAGGGGAAGGTGTTAGCACCCCACACGCCCGTAATACTCTACGGTATCCACTCTTGTTGTCTAATCTAATGGGTGTTGTCAAATCCTATGTCTATGGCTTACAACTTAAAAGGGAATGCGTGCGAAAGGAAAAAGAAAATAATGTAGGGAAAATAAAAATTGTGCTCGGTTGGGCCCTACCCAATGCCTACGTATCCCTTTTAAGGAATCAGAGCAACCGTAGTTCGGCTTATATGTTTTGGTTGCCTTGTGTTTTTTAATTAAGACAACAAAAACAGTCAAGATAGCAAAATATCAAATAAAACAAACATACAAGAGAGATGATAAAACATTAACTAAATAATAACAAAGTAACATGTCAAAGATGGCGATACATCAAATGGTAAAATAACACACCTAACAGTGACATTGAGAGTCAAAGTTAGATAATCAAACATGTGCGGTGGTGAAACACCGGCTTAAAATAAATGTGTGATGGCGAAACATCGGCTAAGAGGTAACAAAGATATCATGGCAAAGATGACAAAGCTTTAATACATTGAATGACAAAACATCACACCTAACAATGATATTGAGAATCAAAGTAGGATAATTAAACATGTGCGATGGTGAAACATCGGCTTCAAGCAAATGTGCGATGGAGAAACATCGGCTGAAAGATAGCACAGTATCATGGCAGAGATGACAAAACATCAATGTAGGATAATCAAACATGTGCAATGGCGAAACATCGGCTTCAGGCAAATGTGCGATGGCGAAACATCGACTTAAAGATAGCACATTATCATGGCTAATATGACGAAAAATCCATAAAACAGATATCAAAACATTACACCTAACAATGATATTGAGAATCAAAGTAGGATAATCAAACATGTGCGATGGCGAAACATCGGTTGACCAAGTTTATAAGCATAGCCAAGAGGCACACAGACAAAGTAAGATTGGTTTGTATCTTTTATTCTGAAGAAGGGTTTAAGTTTATTATAAATGTTTTTATGATTTGTCGAGAAAACAAATTTTGTTTTAAGATGCAAAATGCAAAGGAAGGAAAAAACCACTAAGGGAAACTAGCCTAGCACTATCCCTAGTGTTATCATATAATGGTTGACCCTAAGGTTGAGGTTAAAGGAAGATCTTATCCTATGTTAGCATACACGGATTCCTATCTTAGTCAACATGTTAAAGGAAGCTTAACAAAACTATCCTATAGGGAACATGCAATGAGAGCGAAGTCATGATCTCAATTTCTAAATTGAGTGACTCATCGATCAACAAGTAAAGAAGAAAAGAAATAAACATCCTATAGGGAACATTCAACAAGAGCGAAGTCATGATCTCAAATTCTAAATTGAGTGACTCATCAATCAACAAGTAAAGAAGAAAAGCAATAAACATCCTATAGGGAACATGCAATGAGAGCGAAGTCGTGATCTCAATTTCTAAATTGAGTGACTCATCGATCAACAGCAAACACAACACATGTTTTAGACAAAAACCAGAAGCCCTCCGGACATATATCAGCAACAAAGGTCCCATCATGCAATCAGAGAACTATGCAAAATGAAGATGGAAGAACGGAAATAGTGCAATACCAAACGGATAAATATCCGTTGCAACTGAGCAAGAATAAAAGAAATCCAGAGAACTTCAAGCAAGCTGGCATCAGTAGACAAATCGAGTCAGAAATTACACCATCGGGATGTAAGTAATGAGATTATTAGATATGAAGAGATCCCATGGGCAATGTGTAACATTCACAATCAAATGTATATATCCTGCATGGAATATCAAACATGCCAAACACAATAGCAGTGCCAACATAAAAAGTTGTGTTTCACAAATAAAGTGAAACACAAAAGCCTCAGGTCAAAAGTGGAAACTTTCTCAAAGTACCTCGCACATTTAACAACCAAGTTAGTATTCCATAAGGTGAATGATGACTCATATAAGGGATGGATGAAACATGATGATGTGAGAACAACATGATAACAATTATCAAACATTAGACATGATAGACAAAAGAAACAGGCATATGCACAATTTGGCCAAAAGAATCAGAGGGATGTTGCTCCTCTCTATCACCATATTGAATTGACAATTGAATATCAATCAAGGATCATGGGAGCTTGGAAAGAATACAATTAAATATCATGGAGGTCCGGGGCAAACATATTTCAACCATATACAATTAATTCAATCACAACTTCACAAACACAATAGAAGATGAAACCTACATAATGCATCAAGAGGGTTCAAACCTTTAGACAAAGGGGGGGGGGGGGGGGGGGGGGGCTAAGTGAAAAGAATTGAGTTATCATGGATAATCATAATTAATATGATCATTAGGATCCCAATTATAGGCCTCACTTAAGTTCATTGGCCATCAAACAAATTGCAACAAGATATGCACCATTAATTGGGTACCTTCACTTTAAAAATACATCAAAAAAATAGAAACAAGGATCCATAATTCAAACCAAAAATATATTAACATCTTTGAAGTGTTTAGAAGTCAGAAAGCCAATTTTATGTTCACGAATGATTGAGGAAGGAATCAAATGAGGCCCAAAGTTCAAAACTAGTTGGCAAAAACTACCAAACTAGACAAGTTTTCAAAATAATTTGTGGAAAAATGTCAAACCAAGTCAAATAATTCAAGAAAAATGGTTTTCAAATCCTCAATACATTCATGAACCCTAATCAAGACTTGAATTCTATTGAAAATCCAGGTCATAAGGGTTTTGAAAAAGAAACTCGCACAAGAAGTAACAAAACCCTAATTTTTGAGTTTTAATCTTAAATATTGATTAAGTAAGATCAAAATTCAAACAATTCAAACCAAGATCATACAAACCACAAAGAAACCCTAAATGTCAGAATACATATTTTTTCACATTTTTTTAATTAAAAAAAAGTCAAAAATGAAATTAAATTCAACAATTAGATAATTAAACAAATAATCACATCTCAAAATAGAACTTTAATCAAAAAAATCAAAAAAATGTCCAACCAAAATTATATTCAAATATTAGAATTAAAAACACACATCCCTGATTTTTTTTGGAATTTTTTAATTAAAGGAAATATTAAAATAAAAATTAAACAAACAATTAACAATTAAACTATTATTTAAGGGCAAAAATGCAAACCCTGGCCAAAAGTCACAAAAAGGCAAAAATAAAAATATATTCAGATTCTATGATTAAAAATAAGCTTGTATGATTTTTTTGAGGATTTTTGGATTAATGGAAGTATAAAAATGAAAATTATAAAAAACAAAAATTCAAAATAAACTTCTCAAATTAAATTCATAATCAAAAATAAGAAAAATACTAAACAAAATTCAGAATCAAATTCTGCATTATTTTATGAGCTCAAAATATTTTTTGTGAAATTTTTTAGGTCAAAGAAGTATTAAAACAAAAATAATCCCTAAACAAACAATTATTTAAATTCAATAATTTTTAAACCAATCAAAACATTTTTAAAAATTCCAATAAAATTACACAAGATGTTAAAAATCATTTAGAACTTGTGAGAATTTTTTCAGAATTTTTTTAAATTGTTTTGATCAAGAAACAAAAATCAGAAAATCAATTAAAACAAAAATATGAAAAATGCATGATAATTTGAAACAGGCCAATCACAGCGCGCCACCTCACTTCATCTTCAACCTCCAGCATAGGGAAAAACGCATGCAATACCACAGTTCATGAGCCTATGTTCAGATCCATCAATCATGCTCGTTTCTAAACCAAAATCCATGAAATCAAGTGCAAATTAAAGCTAGCATATCATACTACATGATGCAATTTGAATCAAACTCAAAGATCAAGCATAGATCAAGAAATAAAGTATCGAAAACTGGAAAAACTCACTGTAAACATCAAAGTTATGAACACGATTTCAATAATTCTGCTTGAATCAAAGCTCAAATATACATCAATCCTAATGATTGGCCAGCTAGCAACTCAATGAACATGATTTGTATCTTTAATTCAAGCTAAAACACATGAATCAAAGTTCAATAAACTCACATGGGTATGAAATATGGAAACACGATTCCTTCACTCCAGAAGCAATCCAATGGTGTAGGCTTGATCTCCTTACTTCACTGAAGCTGAATCACCAAGAATTTTGAAGAATGATCCAAGGAGAAGAGAGATTCGAAGCAATTTGTAGAGCTGCTTCCAAGATGTTCAGATTTGCAATGTAGCGGTTATGAGCCTCCTCCTTCACAAATGAGCCTTGATTCTTGTTATATAGCACGAGGGTAAGAGGATAGAAGTGGTATTTGGCACTCAAAACTGATGGAGGGTAAGTTTGGAAGTTTTGGCTAAAAATGAAGATGCACATGGAATCTGCGTTTCACCCGTGCATTTGCTTTACTTTTGTGCGTTTTGTGAGCTAAATGAATTCAGAATTACATGCCCAAAGTGCCAGCTCATGATTGTTTGAAATGAAGAAGTGTTGGTGATTTTGCAAAATTGAGCATGTTTTGTATTTTTTCATCCAAGCAAGTTCATGAAGCATATGAGCATGAAATGATGAGTGTAATGGCCCTCAGCATGTCACAAATTACCAATGGGTTTGATTAGAAGCAAAAGAAATGGCTAAAACTTGTGTTTGCAAGAAATGGCCATTTTGCATATTTACCAAAATTCAATAAAATGCTTCAAAATTCCAAAGTCCATAACTTGCTCATATTTTTGAATTTTGACACAAATGAGTACAATTTGGAAAGGTATTGAAAAGATATACAATCCCTTAGTTTTGAGTTTTTGCAATTGAATCTATTAAGTTTCTCAAAATTGAGCTTGAAATTCACTAATTTTGGAAAATGACCTATAATTTTGTGACTTCCAAAGACCATAATTCTTGATTCCTTGCCAATTTAGACATGAAAACAAAAGGAGATGAAAGACCATCCTCTTATCTTTCCAAGCATACTTCATTTGCATTTTTTTGATCAAAGGTGAATAAGATATGAATTTTTGAAGTTAAGTCCTTATTTTCCAAAATTAGAAACTTTTAGGGTTTCTTCATGAACAAGTTTCAACCCAAACCTCAACCTCTTTGATCCAATGATCAAAATGGACTTGAAATATGAAAAGTACACCCTTGAATTGATGGTTTGCCAAAAGTTCACTTGGTCAACCTTGACTTTGACTGATTTTGACCAAAATGACCATTTTGCCCATCTGAATCAATTGATCCACTTCCCTCCAAAATTGATGATCAAAACTCCAAACATAAGATCTTTCAAACATATAGAGGCCATGTACAAAGTTTCACTTCAAAATTCTCAAGAAAACTTGATGAAATCCCAAACCCTAGTTTTGGTTAACACCTTAGGAGACTGATGAATCAACTTCAAAATTTCAAATCCTCTGGACATCTTGGCCAATTTCTTACACAAAGACTATTCAAATGACAATGAGATGCTGTAGCTTCCAAATTAAGACTTGCACATTGATCAATAGCCTTGATCAAGCAAAACCCTAATTTGACTGGTGACCAAAGGAGTGGTTCCTTCTTATAATCAAATACAAACTTCAATCCTCTAATGATCCAAGGAGATGGATAAAACATCTTGAGATATGCAATAACTTTTGAGCTTGAAATATCCAGAGGTTTAGATGATAAGATTCTACTTGAGCAACTTGTCAATGCAGACAACCTTCAAAGCTTGAGGAAGACTTGATAACCAAAGTACGTTGATCCCATCACAATGTATGAATGCAATGCAATATGATATTCATGATGAAATATAAGCCAAATTAAGAGGGTAAATTTTGGGGTGCAACATCTGGTACAAGCCAAAGACCTAAAAGAACTAGAGTTCTTCCAGCAAGACTTCATGATTATGAAGTGCTTGGTAATGATGAAGTCACACCAGATGGAGAATTAGTTCATTTTGATTTACTTGCAGTAGTTGAACCAATCAACTATAGTGAGGCTTTGAATATTAGACAGTGGAAATATGCTATGGTTGAAGAGTTACAGGAAATCGAAAAAACAACACATGAGAGTTAGTCAAATTTCCAAAACATACAAAAGCTATCAAAGTAAAATGGGTGTTCAAATTGAAACACAATGCTGATGTGTCGATAGAAAGACATAAAGCAAGTTTAGTAGCTCGAGGTTTTCTTCAAAGAGAAGGACTAGACTACTATGAAGTATTTGCTCCAGTAGAAAGATTGAAGACTGTTAGACTAGTGGTAGCATTGGCATGAAAATAAGGTTGGTTTTCATTTAGATGTGAAATCAGTATTTTTGAATGGTCCTTTAGTTGAAGAGGTCTATGACACATAACCTCCAGGGCTTTAACGAAGAAACTAATGAAGTCAAAGTCGAATATATTCCAGTCGAAGTCGATGTCAAAGCAGTTGCTAACATTCCTGACAATGTTGAAGTCAAAGAGGGTGTGGTTGGTACAAGCCAAAGACCTTACAGAACTAGAGTTCTTCCAGCAAGACCTCATGATTATGAAGTTGTTGGTGATGATAAAGTCACACCAGATGGGGAATTATATCATTTTTCTTTACTTGCACTTGTTGAACCAATAAACTATAATGAGGCTTTGAAGATTAGATAGTGGAAGTATGATATGGTCGAAGAGTTACAAAAAATCGAAATAAACAACACGTGAGAGTTAGTCCAATTGCCAGCACATACAAAAGCTATCAAAGTAAAATGGGTGTTCAAGTTGAAACACAATGATGATGGGTTGATAGCAAAATATAAAACAAGATTATTAGCTCGAGGTTTTCTTCAAAGAGAAGGACTAGAATACTCTGAAATATTTTCTCCAGTAGAAAGATTGAATATTGTTCCACTAGTGGTAGCCTTGGCATGCAAACAAGGTTAGTCGAAATTTCATTTAGATGTGAAATCGGTATTTTTGAATGGTCCTTTATACGAAGAGGCCTATGTCACAAAACCTCCAGGGTTGGAGATTCAGAAGAAAGCAATTAAAGTATATAAGTTGCACAAAGCGCTCGATGGCCTCAAGCAGGCACCCATGGCATGGAACAAGAAGACCGGCTTATACTTAGTTTAATTGAGATTTGTCAAATGCAAATCAGAGTATCATATCTATGTTCAAGTTGTAGCACAAAATATAACAATCATCTGCTTATATGTCGATGACTTACTAGGGCATAGAAATAGTTTGGAGAACTTGTCGAAGTTCAAAGAGATGATGATGAAGGAATTTGAAATGTCGGATTTGGGAAAATTGTCTTATTTCCTAGGAATGGAATTTCAAATTTTGAAGCAAGGTATGGTGCTACGTCAAAGGAAGTATGTCAAAGAGATACTTAAGAGATTCAGAATGGATGATTTAAATCCTACATCCTCACCTGTCGAACTAAACATGAATTTCGAGAAGAATGGAAAGGAAGACAAAGTTGGTGTAACTTTGTTCAAGAAAATTGTGGGATCTCTGAGGTATGTGTGCAATAATTGACCTAATATAGGTTTCACAGTCGGATTAGTGAGCAGATATATGAGTGAACCAAGGTGCCACACATGAAGGCTGTAAGAAGAATCCTGAGATACTTAAAATGATCGATAAACTGCGAATACTATTTCGACAAGACTCTAAAATCAAAGAAGCTACGGTTAACTATTTTTCAGATGTTGATTGTTATAGAGATAAGGAAGATCGAAGAAGCACAACTGGATATTTATTTCAAGTATTCGGTGCCCTAATCTCATGGTGTTCAAAAAAGCACTTATAGTGGCTTTATCATCGTGTGAAGCTGAATATATAGCAGGATCCTATGCTACATGTCAAGAAATTTGGATCATATCAGTACTTGAAGAAATGGAGGTTGAAGTAAAGAAACATCTTATATTACAAATCGACAACAAGTCAGCCATAAATTGGGTGAAGAATCCAGTTTTGCATGGAAGAAGTAAGCATATCGAAGCTAGATTTCACTTATTGAGGGAAAAGGTAAATCAAGGTGAACTTGAAGTTAGGCATTGTTCAAGTGAAGCACAATTGGCCGACATTTTCACCAAAGGATTGAAGATCAATTGATTCCTGAATTTGAGAAAGAAATTAGGAATAGTTCAGATTGACTATGCTTAGCGTAGGTTCGACGACTTGGATTATAGGGGGTATGTTGAGATATTAGATATAATATCAAATATAATTCAAGTTAGATATGTTGAGATATTAAATATAATATAAAATATAATCCAAGTTAGATATTTTGAGATATTAGATATAATATCAAATATAATCCAAGTTGGTAAGCCCAAACCCAATTAGGGTTGTACATAGTTTGTATCATTATTTATACAATTCAAGTGAATAATATAATCTTTATTTCCTTAATATTCTCTCTTTCTCTCCCCAGTAAAAGTTCCCCACGCACTAAAAAAATGGTATCATAAGCATTTGGTTTGAGAAAGGGACCAACTTAATAGTATTGAAATGCTTAGGAAGTGGTGTCCCATTGCAAGGTGTCAACGGCGGTACAAGTGGGGAGCATTGTGGACTCACACTTGAATAAGAGTATTAGAATAATAATGCAAGTGTGTGTAAGAGTAGAAATAATCTCACATTGGATATGGATATGGTGACTTGAGAATATATAAGTGAGAGAACCCACTCATATATCACCTTAAGATTTTAGATGGATAAACGATGTGTATCTCACAAAGATTCCTTGTCCTCTACTTTGCATCAATGCTCCTAGTGTAAACTCCCCTGATATGCACTTGCTAATGGCCAATTAGAACTTTGACATACTTCATCCTTATAAAATTGATTTATAAAGTGAGAAATTTCATTTTATATAAACTCTTTCAATTCTCTATCTTCAATAAATATGAGATTTGAGATCTTCCCAATATAACCAGCCATGCGTGAATTCTATTCACTCTTGCAAAATACTAGATTTGAGTGGAATGCAGAAATAAACACAATTAGTGTAAGTGAAAATGTTTTGAGAAATTATCTTAAGGTATGTTGCTTATATTTTTTATTGAAAAATATTTTATAGTTTGGGATATAGGGAGTATTGCTTTGCTAAAGTCAATAAATAGATTTGATGTTCCGTCATATTTGAATGTTTCAAGAGATGCTGTCAAATTGAATGATTCTTCTATATTTCATTGTATTTATTTCTTTGGTTGAAGAAGATTAGATATATGAATTTGAAAATACATATTAGTCGTCGTTGTAATCAAATGCTTTAAGTTGAATAAATTGTTGATCTATAATTCCAATGCAATCATGTTTATAATGTCAAATTCACTTAGTCATGTTTATTTCATATTCATGACATGTATGTCGAACTAAAATGAAATATTTCTATATCATTAATAGTATATGTTGTACCCCAATTTCCCCCCCTAAGATCCCTTCATCATACCACATTGTTTCAATCACCAAAAAATCACATTAGGGATTTTGGTTCTTCTCTCTATCTTTAGCTTTGCTCTTTGAGAAGTTACCAAGCACCTTGATTTGTTTGCTTTTGTGATCATAGATATTATACTTTGATTTTTCTCTCTAATTAATAAAATTCAATATTGGTTTGTCTTACTTGTTGATAATGTAGGTAAAAGCAATGAGGTTTAGCAAGTTTCTTCATGGGTTCATGAGTTTATTTCCATGCCCTAGTCAAAAGCTTGAGAGATTCAAACCTCACCATTGAAGTTGTTTTGAAGTTGATATGAAATTGGTTTTGGTGGCCATAGGTACTCATTATCATCCTCAACAATTTCTATTCACAAAGGAAGAATATTGGCACAAAAAGTTTGTTCAAACTTGGCAAAGTTCCACCAAGCATTCTCTTGATCTAGAGGCTAGGGTTTTGGACTTCAAAGAGGCATATCTTGCTCATATTTTGTCATTTTTGAGTGATTCAAAAAACATTATTCTCTTCAAAGAGTTACCAACAAATCACTTCAAAATCTCCAAAGAGTTTTCATGTGGAAGGAACTTGTTGAAGAAGAAAGATCACAAGTCATCCAGTTGAATCCCTAATTTTCCATATGTGACTTCAAATTGTCATAACTTGGCCAATTTTTATCACCTTGAGCCCATTATTTTTCCATGATGATCTTAAGTATGTGTATTTCATGCCTATTTTATGTGAAAAGTAAGAAATGGATGGAAGTTGCCTTAAGAATGCAAAAGATTATAGGTCATTTCATGATTTTTGGCCAACTTCAACAAGTCATAACTTGCTCAATTTTTGGAGATATTGAGTGGTTCAAATTGCAAAATGTCATTCAAGAGATCTACTTAATTCCTTCTTTTTGGGTCAATAGCAAATTCTAAGTGGAAAACCATGTTTGGATGCAAGAGATTATAGGTCATTTTTAAAGAAGAATTTGAAATATTTCTAAGTATGGAAAGTCAACTCTTTTTCTCCAAATTTGACTCCATGTAATTTTCAGCTCAAGCCTCCAATTGATTTCATTCTTTTTCCATTACAAAGTTTGTTACCTCATCTTTCCAAAGCATAAAAAATCATGCCTTAAGACTCCATGAGATGGAAATGCCATTGTTTCAAAAGTAGTAACTTGGAATTGAAGTTTCCCTGCAAGTTAGAATTTGAATTTCATGTTACAACCTCTAAATCTCAAATTAGCACGCGTTTTGGGTCTAAACATGATTAGCCAACTTTCCCAAGTGGATTAGTGCATCAAAACGCAAGAATTGGATGAGTTTTGGTGAAGTTTGGATCACACTTCACTCGTGCATCAGGTTTGCACGAATTCCCTCCAAAACACATCATTCACTCTTCCTTTTAATCCCATATGCTTCTCCTATAAATACATGTACTATCCCATTCATTTTCTCAAGCTTAGATAGCCAGAATCACCCTGCCAAACTTGCTTCACAACTTAGAATTCAGCTACTTTAAATCCTATTCTCAAGCCTTTTTCAATCCATTTTCTACATCAATTCACCTTCCTTGATCGTCCCTGAAGCTAACCATACCATTACATTAAAGAATCGTGCCCTATATTGCTCCATAGAAGTCCAGTTTCAGAGCTCTACAACTCAACTTCAATAGGTAGATTCCTTCATTAATTCTTCAAAACTTTGGTACAACTGTGTTGCTCTCATTGCCCTAGTTCTAGTCGCAACACTTACTTTTATCTGGAAACATGTTTTGACCATGAATTTTCAAATCCCTTTTCAAAACTTTCTTTCCAAATTGGTTGAGTTACAGTTTATATAAAAATGGCGCGAGGGTATGGTTATCTTCGTCTTGAAGAAACGAAACAAATGGCATAGGTCTGAGCTTCTGAATTTACAGTTTAAGAGACCTACAATTCGTGAGGCTGAAGGTTGAAGATGACCAACGTGTCACCTTCTAACCAATGAAAGCGTGCCATTTGTATTTTACATGGATTCAGTGCTTTATTCAGTAAAGACCATGATATGCACAGCGCGCCAGATCCCTTGGATTTGATTACTAACGCGTTTTGACTCTCATCCAATGGTCCACATCTTTTTCTTTTATTTTCTTTTTCTGATTTTTATATTTTAATTGTTTTAAATTTCAAAAAATTATAGAAAATTCATTTTTAGTCCAAAAAATCCAAAAAAATAATGAAAAATATTTTTGATTATTCTCTTTCCGATTTTTATTTTTTCACAATTTAATTTTGTGTTTTGGTATTTTTTATGAATTTTGCAATTATTTGATTTATTTAAAATATTTAAAAATACTTTTACACATTTTTAAATTCTGAAAAAATTATGGAATGATCCAATGACATTGTGACAAATATTGGTGACTTTATTTTATTTTTGTTTCTGACTTTACTATTTTTTTACTATTTTTGTTTATTTTACCCATTTATTTTAATTTTTAAAAATAGTTTCTGACTTTTAAAAATTCCCAAAAAAAATTGTATAATTACTTGACCTATTTTCTGATTTTTCTATGGTTTTATCTTTCATTTCTTGATTAATTTGAATATAATTGACTTTTCCCCCATTATTTTCCATTTTTTTAAACCCTTTAATGCATATATTAAATATATTATTATTTTGTGAATATTTTCTGGATGTCTTGGGTTGATTTTTTTGATCATGGATTTATTAACATCATTGGATCCATGGTGTTGAGTTTAACTCCACAAAAAATGGATGAATGATTTTAATAATAGTTTGATTAAATATTAATGTGGTTTTCTTTTTTTTACCCTAATTCCCCTTCATCTCATCTCCTTCTTATTGCACTAAGTGTTGTTGGAGCATGATCTCTATATCATGTCTCAAAACAAATGGTGCATAGATTGCTATTGACCGGCCTCAAAATAGGTGCGACTTTTATATAAGTCCACTTACGATTGCTTAACATAACGCTAAATTTTGTCCCGATTCGAATAAATGATCATTCGTGGCCCAAACTTATGATTGCAAGCCCAAGTATGTTAATTTGATCTCTTTGATCCAATAACCTTGAGATTCATTGTGTGGAGGCTTTGGTTCTACCAATCCTCTAATGGATCTACAACACCTTTGGTCAATGCAGATCACTTAAACATCGTTGATCATTAAATAGTACTTGTGAGAATTCCAAATGGATGATATACTTGACAAAAAGCAAATGCAACTTATTGTGTGGAGGCTTTGGTTCTACCAATCCTCTAATGAGTTCCAAATGCAAGTTTCAAGATGGTCATCCAACTAACCACTAACTATTGACTTGTTTATTTTATGCTTTATTCTTTTTATGCTTTATGTACTATTTATTTTTAGCATTTTACATTTCATGCCATTTTTTATCTTTGCTCATTTGAGCATTTATTTATTCTTGTCATTTTTACTTTTCTCACTTGAGCTTTTCTTTTCTTTTCTTTTCCTAAGATACTTAATAATCAACATAAACCCTAAAAAACTCTTAATGATACTTGGACTATTTGGTTACTATCCTTGGCATTATGGAGCAGTGGACTTTTCTGGACTTAGGATTAGAAACCTTGGCCTATCTTGGAGACCTTGTGATCTTATCTGATTATTTTGTCTGGAGCTCTTGAGGTTTACCTCAAGAAATTGGGTTGCTTGTTTGTTTTTGTGTGCAGGTTTTTGTGTGCAGGTTTTTGTGATTGCATCTTTGATTTGTAATCTGGAATTCACCCGTATACGGCCGTTACTCTGCCTAATTTTTGTGAAGACTTAACACATTTGAAAAGGTCTAGTATCTTTGCCTGCTTAGTTTCAATCCAAAGAATGAGAATTCTATCTTGACTCATAATGTCAAGTTTTTGGCTTCTTGTTGGTTATATGGTCCTTATCCTTAACTTTTACCTTATGCTTTAGGATAATCTCTTCTTCTCCTCCATCTTCTTTAATTTCAAAAATCTTCTCCCTCCTTTTGAAAACTCTTCTTATTTTGAAACTTAAACACTTTCATAATAAACTTGGACTTAGGTCCATGCATTTTCAAAACATTTTCATAAGTAATCCTCAATCAATTTAATAATACTTTGACATTTTTTTGATGAGAAGACTAAAAGTCGACCAATCTCATTTCAAACTATTTTTTCCACTTTGGCTTTTACCCTTAAACTTTTTCTTAAAAGATTAGACTCTTGTCAATCCTTGTAGTGACGCAAACAACTATACTTCTACAATATGTAGTGAAGAGAGACATTTTCAACTTGGGTGTTGAGTGAGGCATTGTTGATTTTGAAATCCAAGCCATATCCTCCACTTTGAGATGATGCAAATTCTCCTTTCTCATGATTATGGGTACTAAGTATGTTTTTCCACACGGACAATGACGATGATGCCTTATCTCTTAAAATTAACCAACACACTTATGTTTCAAATCTTTTAAAAGAGGAACTACGTGTACCCTGATCCCCTATTGCACGAAAGGTGGTACGTAGGCACTAAAGGTTCGCAACTGCGGCGGGTGCAAAAATCACAAAAATATATTTCTTTTCTCACTTCCACCATCCATTTTATATATAACACATTTTTATAGCCAAAATATACAGATTTTACAAAGAGGCTCCTGCGGAGTACCGTAGATGTTTAGGGTGCTAATACCTTCCCTTTGCATAACCAACCCCCTTACCTTGAATCTTTCCTCCTTTTTTGGGTTATTCTCTCTTTTCCCATTCCTTTGGAAACAATAAAGCACGGTGGCGATTTTTATTTTGATTTGTATAAGGTCTAGTCAATCTAATGGCTTAGTCTTGAACATTTCTACCGCTACAGAAAAATGGCAACTTCACTGGGGAAAGATTGACCTCTTGCTGGTCCATCCCTAAATGGGTTAACCCTATCTTTGATTATATCTGTATATGTGCTATTGTTGTTTATGTGTTATAATTTGTATATATGTTTGTCTGGATTTTTCCTGGTTTTCAGGGTGCTTGGTGATTACTCATAAGTCCTATACCCGGACTTGGGAAAACTTTAAGATAGGACGGGCAGTATAATCATGTTAAATTTGAGGGAGTAATCCCAAAAAAGGGGGCATGAGATCCCCCACTCAGTGGTGGCCCCTTTGACTGTAGTGTCGTTTACCGAGTAATCGGGAAGACATACTGCTTTCGACCTGGGAGCCTGCTAAAACTGAGGACCGTAGAATACCAAACCCATCTTGGCCTTTTAGGTGTAGTGCGGAAGCTATGACGGAGTAATCCGGAAATAGTTGTAATGCGATACTACGCTTGGACGAGTCTTTCTTGAGAATATTACTAATTACCGAGTTAATCGGGAAGTTGGTAATATCCGAAAGAAGGATGTAGACTCTGGGAACCTCTAGAACCTTGTTCGGAAGGTGATAACTCTTAGACCAACACCTTACAGGTAGTACCTTCAACCTCATGCTCGTGACGTTGAACCTATGAACCCTATATGTGTGATCTTGTGTGTGATTGTTGCATCATGCATCCATGCACTCATAAGCATCTTTTGAAGAAAACAATATTTCAAGGGATTTACAGGTTGACTATTTGTGAATATCTCAGGTGTTTTAACCATGGATTCTGGAAAGAGAAAGACCGGGAAATACAGTTTCAAGGATCCCAAGATAGATGAGCTGATCAGCCTGATTCCATAGATTGAGTGTCCTGCAGACTTTCAGAAGAAGTATGGATCCCTTATTCCTCTCATGAAGCTGAAGATGAAGGAGGGTATTCTCTCGACCTTGGTCCAGTTCTATGATCCAGTGTATCACTGCTTTACTTTTCCCGATTATCAGCTGATGCCTACACTGGAGGAGTATACTTATCTATTGGATTTACCCGTTACCGATCGTGTTCCTTTTACTGGTTTGAAGGGTGAGCCAAAACCACATGAGATTGCTGCTTTGGTTCATCTGGGGAAGTCTGAGGTGGAAGCCCATATGACTACTAAAGAAGGGATTAGAGGATTACCAACCCAGTTCTTATTGGAGAAAGCTCATTACTTTTTCCAGAATGAAGAGTACGGTTGCTTTTGAGGCCATCTTTGCTTTACTTGCTTATGGCTTGTTCTTATTTCCTAACATGGACAAGTTTGTCGACATTAACGCTATCAGGATTTTCATGATTGGAAACCCGGTTCCTACACTATTGGGTGATGCTTATTACTCTGTTCATCTTCGGAGTTCTTATCATGGAGGAATGATTATCTGTTACATGCCTTTGTTGTACCGATGGTTCATCTCTCATATGCCTCAGTCTAATGCCTTTTGAGATGTCAAGAAGGAACCCTGTTGGGCTCCTAAGATAATGGCACTTACTCACTCGGATATTGATTGGTATCATCGAGCTTATCATGATATAGAGATTGTTGACAGTTGTGGTAGTTTCCCTAATGTACCTCTTCTTGGTACAAAGGGAGGAATTAACTATAACCCTGTTCTTGCACGGTGACAACTTGGATATTCGATGAGAGATAAACCAAACAATATTCATTTGAGTAGTTTCTTCCTGAAGGAGGGAGAAGACCACAAGGAAGCTAGGGAGCATATTGCGAAGGCCTGGCGTCACATTCATAAGAAGAGTAGGAAGGATTTGGGGCCTAGGGGTGCTGTTTCTTTAGAGCCATATCTTCAGTGGGTCCAATCAAGATACATTCAGTTGAAAATGCCGTATACTCAGGAGACACCCATGCCTGATTTATTTGTGAAGACCGCTCCTCTTTTATTAGATGATCTAGAAGAACTGCAGCTCGCTCTGGTTAGGACGCAACAAGAAAGGGATGCTTGGAAGAACAAGTTCCAGACTTTAGAGAGTTCCTATAGAGCAGACTTGAAGGAGAAAGATGATTTGATCGAGATCCTTGAGAGTCGAGCGGTGGAGTCTATGGAGAGGCAAGGGGATTTATTTTCCCCTAAGCCTCAAACAGATGCTGATTACTCACTTCCTGCTTCAGATGATTGGAAGGAGGTTTCCATCAGACAGGTGGAAGAAAACCAGAGGTTGAGGGCTCAGATTACCAGACTCACAGGGAAGCGCCAGCGTACAGATTCATCTATATCAGTTTCTTTCTCTCAGGATTTTTAGATTGTATTTTCATCTTGTACTTGGGATCATTGAAACTTGTAATCCATTTTGAAATTATTATAATAAAGAATTTCCAGTATTTCAAATGCGTTATTATTTTGATGTTTGCAATATGTCTATAGATCTTAAATCCCTTGAAATATTAAAATAATGGAATAAAAATAATCATGTGCATTGCATGACATGCATCATATTGCACATATTTCTTGCATTTATTATGCATACCCAGGTTCCTTACCCAGCTTCTTCGCTTTGTTCAGCAAACTGACTTATCACTACAACACTCGGGTTAACTTCAAAAAGAAGATGGACAATTTGGAACAAGAGAATCACGAGCTGCGCGAAGAAGTTTCTACTCTGAAGGATGGCTTGGCCAATTTGACTACTCTGATGGAAGCTCTGGTGGCTGCTCAGAATCAGCCACCGAGTGTTCAACCTCAACCAACAAGGGAAAATGCTGAAGTTCCTGTTGTTCCCGTATCTGCTACTCCGACTGTTGTTCAGAACCGTATGCCTCAGGGTTATCCATGGGGATTGCCAGAGAATTTTGCACCTGAAGGTTTCAATTTGGGCCCCCAAGATGCTCTAGTGGTTCCAAACGTTGTTACTCTGGCACCTCCTGTGGTGCATATTGTTCCTGCTGCACCTCCTTCGGTGAATTTGGTTCCGTTTGAAGATGTGTGTCGTCCTTTCCCTTCGCCGAGTGAAGATTTGGGTCTTTATGACAGAATGGATGATTTCCAAGAGCAGTTTGATAGAATGCAAAGAGAGATGAAGGCTCTTAGGTGAAAAGAGTTATTTGGGCAGAACGTGAATGAGCTGTGTTTGGTCCCAAATGTTAAAGTGCCTGCTAAGTTCAAGGTCCCTGTGTTTGAGAAGTACAAGGGCAACACTTGCCCTCGTTCTCATTTGGTGATGTATGTAAGGAGAATGTCAACCCACACCGATGATCAGCGTCTGCTAATTCACTTTTTCCAGGATAGTCTAACCGGCGCAGCATTGAAATGGTATATGAGTTTAGATAGCACCAACATCCATACCTTTAACGATTTGGGAGATGCATTCATAAAACAATACAAGTACAATGTGGACATGGCAACCGATCGTGACCAGCTTAGGGCCATGGTTTAGAAAGACAGAGAATCATTTAAGGAGTATGTGCAGAGATGGCGCGAAGTGGCTGCACAAGTGATTCCTCCCATGGAGGAAAAAGAAATGACTAAAATTTTTCTGAAGACGCTGAGTGCCTTCTACTACGAAAGAATGGTAGCAAGTTCCCCGAGTGATTTTACAGAGATGGTAGGAATTGGTGTCAGCCTAGAAGAGGTAGTAAGAGAAGGCCGTTTGACAAAGGGTGAAGGATCTGGAGGTATGAAGAAGCCAGCTTATGGGTTTACAAAGAAGAAAGAGGGGGATACCAATGTTGTCATACAAGAGAGGAGAGTGAATGCTCCTAGAAGGAATTTTCAGCGTCACCAGCAAGTTGCTTCAGTGACTCCTGTTATGAATGCCGCTCCAACTACCGTTGCTTATCAAAGACAATCCCCGCAGGGGAACCAAGGGAATAATTAGAGAAGGGAGAACTATGACCCTATTCCCATGAGTTATGTAGAGCTACTACCAACATTAATTCAGAAAAAGTTGGTCCAGACACGACTACCTCCAGCAGTACCATCACCTTTGCCTTGGTATTACAAAGCAGACCAGACGTGCGCCTTTCATCAGGGAGTACCAGGGCATAGTGTTGAGAATTGTTATCCTTTGAGGACCGAAGTGCAAAGGTTGGTGAAGTCTGGAGTTTTATATTTTAAAGGCATGGGACCTAATGTGAAAGACAATCCTCTACCCAAGCACGGGGGAGTGAATACTGTGAACATGGTGGTCGGTTATCCCGATGATTTTCGTATTTTTGACATTAATCTGGTTAGAGGGGATTTGGTAAAGATGCACGCAGATCTATGTGAATTCAGTTATTATACGCATGAACACGCCGGTTGTGCTGTTTGCAGTACAAACATCCAGGGTTGCGAGAAGATAAAGGCTGATTTACAGGAGATGATGGATGAAGGTTTAATCCATATAATTAGGCCTAGGGCAGAATATGAGGAGGAAGTTAATATGGTTTCTGGATGTCCGGGTGAATTCAGAATTTTTGAAGTAGAGAATTTGAATGAAGATCTCGTACAGTTGCATGCTACCTTTTTCCGTACTGCTGGTCAGGTGGAACACCAATATGGGTCTTGCATAGTTTGGTGTCGAGACCCCCGAGGATGTTCTATTGTGAGAGAGGGTGTTCAGCTGTTGTTAGATAATGGGACTATCAAGATCACAAGACAGAGAGATTTTTATCACGAGATTGATATGGTGGAAGTTTATTTGATGGAAGAAGAGTCACAGGAAGCATATGCCTCTGCGGATGAGTATTTTTCTTCAGACGAAGATTTGTTTGCTGGAAATGGCCTTTTGAGGGCTGATTGTGTTGAGGAAGGTGTAAACGTCATTGTACCTTGTTTTGGTGCACCCGCTCATCTTGAGGTGGAGTACCATAGCAAACCAGTTGTTACCCCATTGGTAATTAGTCTGCCAGGACCTGTTCCCTATAAATCGGATAAGGCTGTGCCTTACAAATACAACACTTCAATCTTAGAAGATGGGGTGGAGGTTCCCATCCAGCCAATGCCAGATGTTGGGAATATATCTAATAATAGCAAGGTGACCCGTAGTGGTCGTGTGTTTGCGCCGGTTATTCGAAAAGATGTTGTTGCTGGAAAGAAAATTGCTGAGAACGATGAGCCTAAGAAGGCTGCAGGAGAGACTAGTGGAGCCACTTTAGAGAAAGAAGTGGATGATATCCTGAAGGTAATTAAGATGAGCGACTACAAAATTGTTGATCAGCTATTGCATACTCCTTCAAAGATATCCATCCTGGCATTACTGATGAATTCCTCTGCTCATAGGGAATCATTGATGAGAGTACTAGACCAAGATTTTGTAGAGAATGACATGTCGTTGGATCAATTCAGCAGCGTAATTGGAAACATTACATCATGTAACAACTTGAGTTTCTACGATGATGAGTTACCAGATGAAGGGAGGAATCACAACCTGGCCCTCCACATATCCATGAACTGCAAGAATGACTCGCTATCTAATGTGCTAATTGATAACGGATATGCGTTGAATGTTATACCAAGAAGTACCCTCAAGAAGTTAAATTATCAGGGAACACCTATGCGCCCGAGTGACATCATTGTGAAGGCTTTTGATGGGTCGAGGAAATCTGTCATCGGTGCAGTGGACTTGCCCATCCATATAGGACCACATTTTTTCTTGATAACTTTCCAGGTAATGGATATTATTCCCGTGTATAGTTGTTTGCTTGGACGACCATGGATACACGAAGCAGGGGCTGTCACTTTAACTCTGCATCAGAAGCTAAAGTTTGTGCGTGAAGGGAAGGTAGTGATCATAAATGGGGAGTAGGCGTTGTTGATATCCCATCTATCCTCTTTCAGTATTGTAGAAGTGGATGAGGCTGCTGTTGGAACCCAGTTCCAAGCCTTATCCATTGACAACATAAGGAAGAATGAGAATTCTGTGGTTTCTTTGAAGGATGCGCAGCAGGTTGTGCGCAATGGTCATAATGCAGTTTGGGGACGACTTATGGATCCACCCGTGAACAAAAACAGAGCTGGTTTAGGTTTCTCTTCGAGGAATGGTAAAGGCGAAAGTTGGAAATTAAAGTCTTTTGTGAACAGTTATCATGATGCTTTCCGCGGTGGAGGCTACCTCCATCCGATTGGTTCTGGAATTAATGCTGTTGAAGAGGATGAAGCAGAGCAGGAAGCAGCTAATTATGTGACGCATGGATTCCGAGTTCAGAACTGGGTCACCATTGATGTTCCTTCTTGCATACATGTTTCAAAGTAATTTGTTTTGTTAATATGTTTCTTTCTTTTGAAAAGATTTCACTATGCCTAAGGTGGAAGTATTAATGTTGTAGGGCTTATCTATTTCCTATAATTGATAAGATCATTAATAAAAGTTGTATTTTCTTCCAAATTATGTCTTTTATTTGCTTCCTTTTTCTTGGGAAATGGTAATAAATAAATAAATAAAAACCCTTTTCAAAATAAGTAATATCTGAAAATTAATCTGCATGATCACTTGTTATATGTGTCAGTTTCTAAAAGCAATCATAAATCACATGTGCAGATTAATTAAAAAACCCGTTGAATACAATGATCCTGCACCCTCTCCCAACTTTGATTGTCCCGTGTTTGGGGCCGAAGAAGAAGATTATGATGAGATTCCAGAAGAGGTCTCATGGTTGCTTGAGCATGAGGAGAATACCATTCAGCCATATAAGGAGCCTTTGGAAGTGGTTAATTTGGGTTCAGAAGAAGATCCGAAGGAGGTTAAGGTTGGAGCATCGTTGCATCCTGATGTGAAGAGCAGGTTGATTGAGCTGTTGAAAGAGTACGTGGATATTTTTGCTTGGTCTTATCAAGATATGCCTGGTCTAGATACGGACATTGTCGAGCATCGCTTGCCGTTGAAGCCAGAGTATCCGCGAGTTAAACAAAAGTTGAGAAGAACCCATCCAGATATGGCAGTAAAGATCAAGGAGGGGGTCCTAAAGCAGATTAATACTGGTTTTCTTGTGACATTAGTGTATCCTAAATGGATTACCAATATTGTCCCTGTACCGAAAAAAGATGGAAAAGTCCGCATGTGCGTAGATTACAAAGATCTAAATAAAGCTAGTCCAAAAGATGATTTTCCATTGCCTCACATTGACATGTTAGTGGATAGCACAACAAAATTCAAGGTATTCTCGTTCATGGACGGATTTTCCAGGTAAAATCAAATAAGAATGGCTCCAGAGGACATGGAAAAAACAACGTTTATCACACCCTGGGGAACATTCTGTTACAGAGTGATGCCCTTCGGGTTGAAGAACGCTGGTGCAACGTACCAGAGGGCTATGACAACCCTATTCCATAATCTGATGCACAAGGAAATCAAAGTATATATTGATGATATGATTGCCAAATCCCAAACTGAAGAAGGGCATATAGAAGATTTGTTGAAGTTGTTTCGGTGTTTGAGGAAGTATCGTCTCCGCCTGAATCCAAATAAATGCACCTTCGGAGTTAGATCGGGGAAATTGTTAGGTTTTATTGTTAGCCAGAAAGGAATTGAAGTTAACGCTGACAAAGTCAAGGCAATTCAAGAAATTCCAGCGCCAAGAACTGAAAAGCAAGTCAGGGGTTTCCTCGGGCGTTTGAATTATATCTCCAGATTTATTTCCCACATGACTGCAACATGTGGATCGATCTTTAAGTTGTTAAAGAAAGATCAAGGTTGTGTATGGACATATGACTTCCAAAGGGCATTTGAAAGTATTAAAGAGTATTTGCTTGAACCTCCTATCTTGCTCCCTCCTGTAGAAGGAAGACCGTTGATTATGTATCTGACAGTGTTAGATAAATCCATGGGTTATATTCTGGGACAACAGGATGAAACAAGAAAGAAAGAGTTCTCCATTTATTATCTCAGCAAAAATTTCACTGATTGTGAGTCGCGATATTCTACGCTAGAAAAAACATGTTGTGCTTTGGCCTGGGCGGAAAAGCGTTTGCGGAAGTATATGTTAAATAATACTACTTGGTTGATCTCCAAAATGGATCCAATAAAGTATATTTTTGAAAAGCCTGCTCTTACTGGGAGAATTGCCCGCTCGCAGATGTTGTTATCTGAATATGATATTGAATACCGCACTAAAAAAGCTATCAAAAGTAGTGTGTTGGCGGATTATCTTGCTCACCAGCCGGTGGAAGATCATTAGTCTGCAGGATATGAATTCCCCGATGAAGATGTGATGTTCTTAAAAGTGAAAGATTGTGATGAACCATTTCCTGAGGAGGGCCCCGACCCTGAATCTTGTTGGAGTATGGTATTTGATGGAGCTGTGAATGCTTATGGTAAAGGAATCAATGTTGTGATTGTCACTCCTCATGGATCGCATATTCCTTTTACCGCGAGGTTAACATTTGATTGCACTAATAATATGGCGGAATATGAGGCTTGCATCATGGGTCTTGAGGAAGCTACTGATCTCAGAATCAAGATTTTAGATGTGTATGGTGATTCAGCTTTGGTAATAAATCAGATTAAAGGAGAATGGGACACTCGTCACCCTGGCTTGATCCTTTACAAAGAATTATGCTAGAAGATTACTACCCTTCTTCAATAAAGTTGAATTCCATCACATTCCTAGAGATGAAAACCAAATGGCAGATGCTCTGGCAACTCCGGCTTCCATGTACCAAGTAAATGCTTGGAATGATATACCCTGAATTACAGTTCGACGGCTAGATAGGCCCGCTCATGTGTTTGCGACAGAGGAGGTAGCAGATGAAAAACCTTGGTATTATGATACCAAACATTTTCTTCAGACTCAGGAATACCCGTTTGGTGCGTCAAAGAAAGATAGAAAGACACTGAGAAGATTGGCAGGCAGTTTCTTCCTCAGTGAAAATGTGCTATACAAGAGAAATTTTGACATGGTCTTGCTCAGATGCATGGATAGACACGAAGAAGACATGTTGATGCATGAGATTCATGAAGGTTCATTTGGCACTCATGCTAATGGACATTCAATGGCTAAAAAGATGCTGAGGGCAGGATATTATTGGTTGACAATGGAATCCGATTGTTACAAATTTGCAAAGAAGTGCCATAAATGCAAGATTTATGCAGATAAGATCCATGTGCCTTTGACACTTCTCAATGTGATTTCCTCCCCATGGCCTTTCTCTATGTGGGGTATTGACATGATCGGGATGATAGAACCCAAGGCTTCGAATGGACATCGTTTCATCTTGGTAGCAATTGACTACTTTACCAAATGGGTAGAGGCTGCTTCATATGCCAATGTTACCAAACAGGTGGTGGTGCGTTTCATCAAAAACAATCTTATATGCCGATACGGTGTGCCAAGCAGAATCACCACTGACAATGGCTCAAATTTGAACAACAAGATGATGACAGAACTGTGTGAAGAATTCAAGATTGTCCATCATAATTCATCTCCATACAGGCCAAAGATGAATGGGGCTGTTGAAGCTGCTAATAAGAATATCAAGAGAATTATCCAGAAAATGGTTGTCACTTATAAGGATTGGCATGAAATGCTCCCTTTTGCACTGCATGAATATCGAACATCTGTTCGCACTTCAACAGGAGCGACCCCGTTTTCCCTAGTGTATGGAATGGAAATTGTACTCCCTATCGAGGTAGAGATTCCCTCGCTGCGTGTGATAATGGAAGCCAAATTGATAGAGGTTGAATGGGTTCAGAACAGGTTTGACCAATTGAATTTGATTGAAGAGAAGATAATGACAGCTTTGTGTCATGGGCAGTTATATCAGAAAGGAATGAAGAAAGCATTTGATAAAAAGGTCAAACCTCGTGAATTCAGAGAAGGCGACCTCGTGCTCAAAAAGATCATGTCTTTCAACGCTGATTCTAGGGGCAAGTGGACTCCCAATTTGAAGGCTCGTATGTTGTCAAGAAAGCCTTCTCTGGTAGTTCATTAATTCTTGAAACTATGGATGGCGAGGAGTTCCCACGTCCCATGAATGCTGACGTAGTCAAGAAATACTTCGCCTAAAGAAATAAAAGAACAGCTCGCTAAGTTGAAAACCCTAAAGGGTGACTTAGGAAAAAAGGAGCATCTCGGTAGGCCGAAAACCAAAAAGGGCGGTCTAGGCAAAAATTAGAGACATAAACAGAATAAATTTTCCGCTAAGTTGAAAACCCGCAAGGGCAGCTTAGGAAAAAGTTAGGGATTTTCTTGGCAAGTAACTATGCCAGACGAAACTTGATCACCAAAGCAACAATCTTCTCAGATCCTCACCATACTTCAACAGAGGTTGCTGCTCAAGACTTCAAAAGTTGTTAGGGGGATAGCGGTCATTGTATCTCAATGTATCTTTTCCATTATATATTACCATTTCCCAAATTTTGTAATCATCCATGGAGTCTCACCATTCGCAGACTACCATTCTATTAATGAAATTCGATCTTTTGCCCAATTCTTTGTATTCTTAATTTTATTTAGCTTACAAAGACTTCATTTATTACTGATAATAAATTTTAAAGCAAAGAGATTAAAAAGCAAAATTGACTTTTCAAAAAAAGGGAGATCTTTACAATTCAATTTACTTTGGAATTTGTGATGAAACAATGACAACAAAAATGGTGACCCCAGGGATGAACAAATTCCGGTTGCTTTAAGAAGATTTACTTCCTTCATAAACGTTTACTCAGGGCATTTTGCTGGTATGTGCGCAATCTTTGTGTGTTTCCCAGATAGTTAAAGACGATATCAGTGGGTACAAAGTACAATATTTGGGTTGGTGATCCCATTATCCCCAGTCAAGTCTTGATTCTCTTTTGATTTTGGGTTTGCATGGTCAAAAGCCTTCATCCCAGCTTCCCCAGCAAAGTCTTCCCTCATATGATGAGAGGTTTTATTCCCTTGGTTTGTTGATGTGTTGCTCTTTTTACAGTATCAACACTAGTGTTGACTTCTTGATCTCTCGGGAGGGTTATCCCAGGGCATCTCTTGTTGGAATGAGGGTTCGTGGTGAAAATTTTCAACCCGCAATTTATTTTCTCTTGGGAGGTAGGCTTGAATTCCCCAGTGAGGTTTGGTTGTTTCAATGTAAGTTTGCCTTATTTAAGGCTGATCTTGCAATCTCTAATAGGCATGTTACTATTGGAAAATTGTTTCTCCGATGAACCCAGAAGCTGGGTGTTCTATCCCGGTGTCTGTTTGATTTAAGCTACAGTCGGATTATGTTCTCCTCAGTGAAGTTAATGCAATAGGTTTGGTTTCCGCAGTCGCTTTCACCTTTCCTGGATTGATCTTTCTGATTGAAGCTTAGCCCAATGTTGTTAGTAACTGAGGCGGTTTCGTTTGTCTGCACTGATTATGTATCCTTTTTATCAGCATATGCACAATAGCACTCGTACATTCATACATGCATCATATATTGCTAAAATCATCATTCATGGACATTGTGTTTCTGACCTTTACTACAGTGCTCTTTGTTTGGTTGAATTTGGTCTTCCCTCTTGAGTTTATATCTCAAAGGATGAATCCGCTTTGGCCGTCTTGTTCCGGTATTTTTTCTGAATTGGATTTGTGGTTGCATGACGATGTCGTGTATTATGGATTTCTGAAAACTTTGAATTTTTTGCTTGTGCATTTATTTTGCACAAGGAGACTTTATCTCCTCAGCGGGAATATCATGGCATTTCTCTGGGAAGTCATATTTCGATCCTTGGAAAGCCATTTTTCTTTCCAGCTCCCTTTTGGTAATAAGTGGTAGTCTCTTTATTTGAGAAAAGTTACATAGTACCCTTTCCAGGCAGATCTCCTTGGTTAAAGAAGAAGTCGAGACCCGTTCTAGGCAGAACACCAGAATTCTGGAAAACTTGATATTTTCTCTTTCTACCTTCAGTGAACATTGGTAGTACATCGGTAGTGAACGTCAGTGTTTGTTATCCTTTTGCTATATTTAGTGAACATTGATAGTTCATCGTCAGTGAACGACGGTGGTATGATATTTTCTCTTTCTACCTTCCGTGAACGTTGGTAGTACATCGGCAGTGAACGTCGGTGTTTGTTATCTTTTTACTATCTTCAGTGAGTGTTGATAGTTCATTGTCAGTGAACGGCGATGGTATGATATTTTCTCTTTCTACCTTCAGTGAATGTTGGTAGTACATCAGAAGTGAACGTCAGTGTTTGTTATCGTTTTGCTATCTTCAGTGAACGTTGATAGTTCATCGTCAGTGAACGACGGTGGTATGATATTTTCTCTTTCTACTTTCGGTGAACGTTGGTAGTACATCGACAATGAACATCGGTGTTTTTTATCTTTTTTCTATCTTCAGTGAACGTTGATAGTTCATCATCAGTGAACGGCGGTGGTATGATATTTTCTCTTTCTACCTTCAGTGAATGTTGGTAGTACATTGGCAGTGAACGTCGGTGTTTGTTATCTTTTTGCTATCTTCAGTGAACGTTGATAGTTCATCGTCAGTGAACGGCGGTGGTATGATATTTTCTCTTTCTACCTTCAATGAACATTGGTAGTACATTGGCAGTGAACGTCGGTGTTTGTTATCTTTTTGCTATCTTCAGTGAACGTTGATAGTTCATCGTCAGTGAACGACGGTGGTATGATATTTTCTCTTTCTACCTTCAGTGAACGTTGGTAGCACATCGACAGTGAACGTCAGTGTTTGTTATCTTTTTGCTATCTTCAGTGAATGTTGATAGTTCATCTTCAGTGAACAGCGGTGGTATGATATTTTCTCTTTCTACCTTCAGTGAACGTTGGTAGTACATCGGCAGTGAATGTCGGTGTTTGTTATCTTTTTTCTATCTTCACTGAATGTTGATAGTTCATCATCAGTGAACGGCGGTGGTATGATATTTTCTCTTTCTACCTTCAATGAATGTTGGCAGTACATCGGCAGTGAATGTCAGTGTTTGTTATCTTTTTGCTATCTTCAGTGAACGTTGATAGTTCATCATCAGTGAACGGCGGTGGTATGATATTTTCTCTTTCTATCTTCAGTGAACGTTGGTAGTACATCGGCAGTGAACATCGGTGTTTGTTATATTTTTGCTATCTTCAGTGAACATTGATAGTTCATCGTCAGTGAACGGCGGTGGTATGATATTTTCTCTTTCTACCTTCAGTGAATGTTTTGTAGTACATCGACAGTGAAGGTCGGTGTTTGTTATCTTTTTGCTATCTTCAGTGAACGTTGATAGTTCATCGTCAGTGAACGGCGGTGGTATGATATTTTCTCTTTCTAGCTTCAGTGAACGTTGGTAGTACATCGGCAGTGAACGTCGGTGTTTGTTATCTTTTTGCTATCTTCAGTGAACATTGATAGTTCATCGTCAGTGAACGGCGGTGGTATGATATATTCAGAGAATGGCGATAGTACATCGGCAGTGAACGTCGATGCTTGTTATCCTCCTCTCTGATTCTATTCTCGTGGTTTACCAGTGATTTATTTTCCTAGTGTGATTGCTCTTTTGCTTCTGCATTTTTGTGTTTCCTCCCAAATGCTACTTTGTGTCTCTTCTGTTCATATGCATTCCTATGCATAAACTTTTGCATGGCATCTTAGGGCCAAAAACAGGGTTTGTTTTATATTTAAGTGTCTTCGATCACGTCGACACGAAGATTTTTAACCTTCGTATCTCCGGATAGAAGAAACTTAAATAAGGGCAGCTGTTATACCCCAATTTTTGCCCATAAGATCCCTTCATCATACCACATTGTTTCAATCACCACAAAATCACATTAGGGATTTTGGTTCTTCTCCCTATCTTTAGCTTTGCTCTTTGAGAAGTTACCAAGCACCTTGATTTGTTTGCTTTTGTGATCATAGATATTGTACTTTGATTTTTATCTCTAATTAATAAAATGCAATATTGATTTGTCTTACTTGTTGATAATGTAGGTAAAAGCAATGAGGTTTAGCAAGTTGCTTCATGGGTCCATGAGTTTATTTCAATGCCCTAATCAAAAGCTTGAGAGATTCAAACCTCACCATTGAAGTTGTTTTGAAGTTGATATGAAATTGTTTTTGGTGGCCATAGGTCCTCATCATCATCCTCAACAATTTCTATTCATAAAGGAAGAATATTGGCACAAAAAGTTTGTTCAAACTTGGCAAAGTTCCACCAAGCATTCTCTTGATCTGGAGGCTAGGGTTTTGGACTTCAAAGAGGCATATCTTGCTCATATTTTGTCATTTTTGAGTGATTCCAAAAAAATTCTTCTCTTCAAAGAGTTACCAACAAATCACTTCAAAAGCTCTAAAGAGTTTTCATATGGAAGGAACTTGTTGAAGAAGAAAGATCACAAGTCATCCAGTTGAATCCCTAATTTTCCATATGTGACTTCAAATTGTCATAACTTGGCCAATTTTTATCACCTTGAGCCCATTCTTTTTCCATGAAGATCTTAAGGATGTGTACTTCATGCCTTCTTTTATATGCAAAGTAAGAAAATGGATGGAAGTTGTCTTAAGAATGCAAAAGATTATAGGTCATTTCATAATTTATGGCCAACTTCAACAAGTCATAATTTGTTCAATTTTTGGAGATTTTGAGTGGTTCAAATTTCAAAATGTCATTCAAGAGATCTACTTCATTCCATCTTTTTGGGTCAAGAGCAAATTCTAAGTGGAAAGCCATGTTTGGATGCAAGAGATTATAAGTAATTTTTAAAGAAGAATTTGAAATATTTCTAAGTATGGAAAGTCAACTCTTTTTCTCCAACTTTGACTCCATGTAATTTTCATCTCAAGCCTCCAATTGATTTAATTCTTTTTCCATTGCAAAGTTTGTTACCTCATATTTCCAAAGCATTAATAATCATGCCTTAAGACTCCCTGAGATGGAAATGTCATTGTTTCAAAAGTAGTAACTTGGAATTGAAGTTTCCCTGCAAGTCAGAATTTGAATTTCATGTTACAACCTCTAAATCTCAAATTAGCACGTGTTTTGGGTCTAAACATGATTAGCCAACTTTCCCAAGTGGATTAGTGCATCAAAACGCAAGAATGGGATGAGTTTTGGTGAAGTTTGGATCATACTTCACTCGTGCATCATGTTTGCACGAATTCCCTCCAAAACGCATCATTCACTCTTCCTTTTGATCCCATTTGCTTCTCCTATAAACACATGTACTATCCCATTCATTTTCTCAAGCTTAGATAGCCAGAATCACCCTGCCAAACTTGCTTCACAACTCGGAATTCAGCTACTTCGAATCCTATTCTCAAGCCTTTTTCAATCCATTTTCTCCATCAATTCACCTTCCTTGATCGTCCCTGAAGCTAACCATACCATTACATTAAAGAATCGTGCCCTATATTGCTCCATAGAAGTCCAGTTTCAGAGCTCTGCAACTCAACTTCAATAGGTAGATTCCTTCATCAATTCTTCAAAACTTTGGTACCATTGTGTTGCTCTCATTTCCCTGGTTCTAGTTGAAACACTTACTTTTATCTAGAAACACGTTTTGACCATGAATTTTCAAATCCCTTTTCAAAACTTTCTTTTCAAATTGGTTGAGTTACAATTTATATGAAAATGGCGCGAGGGTATGGTTATCTTTGTCTTGAAGAGACGAAACGAATGGCATAGGTTGAAGCATCTGATTTTACAGTTTGAGAGACCTGCATAGATTGATATTGACCGGCCTCAAAATAGGTGCGACTTCTATATAAGTCCACTTACAATTGCTTAACATAGCGTTAAATTTTGTCCCGATTCGAATAAATGATCATTCGTGGCCCAAACTTATGATTGCAAGCCCAAGCATATTAATTTGATCTCTTTGATCCAATAACCTTGAGATTCATTGTGTGGAGGCTTTGGTTCTACCAATCCTCTAATGGATCTACAACACCTTTGGTCAATGCGGATCACTTAAACATCGTTGATCATTAAATAGTACTTGTGAGAATTCCAAATGGATGATATACTTGACAAAAAGCAAATGCAACTTGTTGTATGAAGGCTTTGGTTCTACCAATCCTCTAATGAGTTCCAAATGCAAGTTTCAAGATGGTCATCCAACTAACCACTAACTATTGACTTGTTTATTTTATGCTTTATTCTTTTTATGCTTTATGTACTATTTATTTTTAGCATTTTACATTTCATGCCATTTTTTATCTTTGCTCATTTGAGCATTTATTTATTATTGTCATTTTTACTTTGCTCACTTGAGATTTTCTTTTCTTTTCTTTTCCTAAGATACTTAATAATCAACATAAACCCTAAAAAACTCTTAATGGTACTTGGACTATTTGGTTACTATCCTTGGCATTATGGAGCAGTGGACTTTTCTGGACTTAGGATTAGAAACCTTGGCCTATCTTGGAGACCTTGTGATCTTATCTGATTATTTTGTCTAGAGCTCTTGAGGTTTACCTCAAGACATTGGGTTGCTTGTTTGTTTTTGTGTGCAGGTTTTTTGATTGCATCTTTGATTTGTAATATGGAATTCACCCGTATACGACCGTTACTCTGCCTAATTTTTGTGAAGACTTAACACATTTGAAGAGGTCTAGTATCTTTGATTGCTTGGTTTCAATCCAAAGAATGGGAATTCTATTTTGACTCATAATGTCAAGTTTTTGGCTTCTTGTTGGTTTGATAGTCCTTATCCTTAGCTTTTACCTTATCCTTTAGGATAGTCTCTTCTTCTCCTCCCATCTTCTTTAATTTCAAAAATCTTCTCCCTCCTTTTGAAAACTCTTCTTGTTTTAAAACTTAAACACTTTAATAATAAACTTGGACTTAGGTCCATGCATTTTCAAAACATTTTCATAAATAAACCTCAATCAATTTAATAATACTTTGACATTTTTTTGATGAGAAGACTAAAAGTCGATCAATCTCATTTCAAACCATTTTTGCCACTTTGGCTTTTACCCTTAAAATTTTTCTTAAAAGATTAGACTCATGTCAATCCTTGTAGTGACGCAAACAACTATACTTATACAATATGTAGTGAAGAGAGACATTTTCCACTTGGGTGTTGAGTGAGGCATTGTTGATTTTAAAATCCAAGCCATATCCTCCACTTTGAGATGATGCAAATTCTCCTTTCTCATGATTGTGGGTAGTAAGTATGTTTTTCCACACGGACAATGACGATGATGCCTTATCTCTTAAAATTAACCAACACACTTATGTTTTAAATATTTTAAAAGAGGAACTACGTGTACCCTGATCCCCTATTGCATGAAAGGTGGTATGTAGGCCCTAAAGGTTCGCAACCGCGACAGGTGCAAAAATCATAAAAATATATTTCTTTTCTCACCTCCACCATCCATTTTATATACAACACATTTTTATAGCCAAAATATACAAATTTTACAAAGAGGCTCCTTCGGAGTACCGTAGATGTTTAGGGTGCTAATACCTTCCCTTTCATAACCAACCCCCTTATCTTGAATCTTTCCCCCTTTTTTGGGTTATTCGCTCTTTTCCCATTCCTTTGGAAACAATAAAGCGTGGTGGCAATTTTGATTTTGATTTGTATAAGGTCTAGTCAATCCAATGGCTTAGTCTTGAACATTTCTACCGCTACAGTATATCTTGGTTATTTTTATCTTTAGTTTGAATGATATGCTTATATTATTTTAGGTATACAATAAAGCTTTTCAATTTCAATAGAAATAGTGTGATCATTATAAGTTGTTGAAAATCATACTCAACAAAAATAATGCAACCGAAGTATTTTATCATTCATATACTCAAGACCCACCAAACACAAATGAAAAAAAAAAGAGTTTGACAATCAATACCTTAATAATGAGAGTGTGAGTCATGTATGTGTTGATAATAATAGTTCAGACGATGATATATATGAAGTGGAACACGTCAAATGTAGTGGAAAGAGACAAGTTTAAGTACGACTCAAGAAAGAATCTACATCACATATGATAGGAGAGACACTTCCAGCATGGGTAAATCATCTTTGGAAAAATTTGAGAGATATAGGGATATGAGTGTGGAGTGTTATATCGCAATTTTTCCCTAAGATCCCTCATCACATCACACATATCTCATGCATATTATCAATTACACGATTATGAGATCAAAGAGCTCTTTGGCATCAGGGTTTTTCCCTATGGATTGAGGTTGCTATCTTTCTCAAGACTAGTCCAATTGGTTCTCTCATTACTCTTGCTAGGGAACTAGGGTTTTAGGTTACAAGCATCATGGATGTCTTTATAGACAAGGTTCCCCAAGGGTTAAATACTTGAGCATCTTGGATTAGGGTTTAGACTCTATGTTCAAGAATATCCAATGAACATTTAAGGCATGGAGGATTGTGGTTTTAGCTAAGGTTCATTGAGTTAGGGTCTTTTTTGTGGCTACTCTAACCAGCTTCCCTTCAATTCTTGAGTTTAAATCTCATTTGAAGATTTCTCCTATTTCCTTGAGTTACAAACCAAGATCATACGATTTTCTGTTTAAAAAGCTTGAGAAGCTTTAATCAGGGCATGAAGATCATTTTGAGGCTTATGAATCGAGGCTTGTCTTCTTATAGTTATGGTTGTCATTTGGTTAAAGGTTTGATGTATTAGTTTTGTTTAATGAAGAAGTGTCATATTGTTTGAGCTATGGATCAAGGTGTCACTTATCTATCCTTCATCAATTAAGGTTTTCTTCTTCAAAGATTACTCCAATGAATTGCTATAGTATTGATTGTCGATGCCAAGGGCTTGCGAGTTCATGGTACAAGAAATAAAGTTGTGAGTTGCTTGTAATCAAAGAATTATTAGCTTTCTTGATTGGTTGTTGATTACAATATAAGTTGACTTGAAGATTTGAATTGAGGTTTTTTTACTGAAAATTAAAGTGGAAACATAAATGGTTCAAAGTTGTTCATTGGTTTCACTCATTAAAGTCTGCCAAGACCAAAGCTCTTCACTCAATTCCAATTCAAGTAATATTCACCATTTCAAAGTTTTGTCATATGTTTCAAAGTTCATATAATATTAAATCGTATCATTCAAAGGAAATTAGAAGCTTTTGTTAATCTAAAGTAGACTTCATGTTCATTACAATTTACACCGTGATACACTCATGTTCAAGTGCTACTCGAATTCCAATTTTTCACACGAAAACCATTTGACATTATCATTACACCATTACCAAAATACATTGATAGTATTCCAAAAATTCATCCATGAAAACCTACGCAATCCAAAACCAAATTCCTAAGCCTATAAATCTTCAAACTTCTTGGTTTCTTCAACTTCTAAAATGTATCTTCATTAATCCTTCATGAATCTCAAGCTTTCTTCAAACAACCCCTGCATTGCAAACCAAATCTGACATAAAACAAACAGCCTTGCACATCAAACCAAAACTTCTGCATAATAAAAATCCTTGTTCCAAAGCATAAGCAAAACCATGCATTTAACCAAACCTGCAAGAATTATTCAGCACCTCACATCAGTTCAAAACAGAAATTAGAAAGTGAGTGTAAAATGCGTGCAAGTTCTCAAGGATAGTTGATTAAAACGGAAAAAAATTCGAAGCTGAGATGGAGGGGCTGCACTCAAAAGAATAAGGGAGAATTATTAACTCAAAAAATCGAAAGAAGAAAGTAGAGAGGAAATTAGTAAATCAGAAAAGTAAAGGGATTAACTAAAACTCAAATGTACAGCTCAAGCATAACAGAATTTACCTCTCAATCGAGAGTCAATATGGGCCCTCTATTTCAGTAACCAACTTTCGATCCAAGAGAGGAGAAGCTCCAACCTGTAACAAAATTTCACTGCTTTATAACAGATTTCTAACAGAAAAAAAGGGATTCATTATGTAGAAAACAAAAAAAGTTCACTGGATACTCACCTCTGAATCTCTCTGAGATTTTTCTGAAGAATCCTCATCTTCATCTTCAACCTTCCTCATTCTTGAACCTGCCTTCAAACTTGGTGAATCTTCTGCCACTTTAAACTTTTTGAATCTTCTAAAACTTCAAAACCATGCAATCTCCGCAAATTCATTCTCGATTCTTCATTCTTCTTCGGCATCAACGAACAAGAACTTCATCATGATTCTTCACCATCATTACCGAATCAACGTTTTTGCAACTTTCTCCATGATTCTTCAAACGCATCATCTTCATCATTCTTCCCAACTTGGGAAGAATCAACACAAAGACTCATAAAATTTCTCTTTCTCTGAAACTTCCTTCAATTTTCTCTCTGCAATCTTTCAACCGCATTCATCTTCATCATCATCTCTTCGCTTTAATCATAATATTCGTCGTATCTGTAACCAAACGGTCATCTCCTTCACAATCTCGCCACATCTTCATCAATGCACATCATCTCTGCAACAGCAGAGGAAATCATATAACAATTTTGAATCAATAAACATCAACAACGATGCACCACGTTGAAGCTTTGACGGTAATATCTTAAACGTAAAGAACACGAGAAAACAGAATATAGAAAGAAGGAGAGAATTCATCGTAGAAACAAAGGAATCACAAATTATTACCTGAGTACATACGGTTGGAATTCGTTCTCATTTTGTCTCAAAAAACAAGAACCACCAGAGTTGATTTTGGTCAGTAAGTAACGATTCTTTCATTCCTTCTCATTCTCGCTTCATTGCAGCGTGATTTTAGATTCAAATAGTGTATGGATGACGACGTTCATATTGTGAGAGATTGAGATAGATTCGAGGACAAATCAGAGAAGGAGGTTTGAAGTTGAATCGGCGAGGTTTCATCGAAGATGAGGCGGTGATAAAGTTGTTCATGGAGGCAGAAGGTGTTTGAGAAGAAGGCGAATGAATTTGAGAAGAGAGTGTGTTTTGAGAAAGATGAAGAGTCTAACCTAGCACTGAACCAAGTAGTTTGCGTTTCACACTTCTGCCCCTTTAATTGTTTTTTTTAATTATTATTTTCATTTTATTTGGAATAATGTTGTCAATAATTAAATTAGATTATTTGTTTGTTTGGATTCAATGCAAAAATAGAGAATGGGCCTTAACATATTTCTATTCACACCCCTTTTGCATGCTTTCCTTAAGATTTTTATTTTTCTTTGTTTATGATCGATGATGTCACTCAATTAGAATTGAGATAACGACTTCGATCCTTTACATGCTCTCCGTAGGATTTTTACTTTCTTTAGAGGATGATCAATGATGTCACTCAATTAAAATTGAGATAACGACTTCGATCTTTTGCATGCTCCCCTTAGGATTTTTACTTTTCTTTGTTGACGATCGATGATGTCACTCAATTAGAATTGAGATAAGGACTTCGATCTTTGCATGTTCCCTTAGGATGGTGTGATTAGGATAGATTTAGAACTAGATATTAGGATAGTTCTCCATGCATGCTAATATAGGGTAGATATTTCCCTTTCCATCCTTGATATAGGACCATCATTGTATGATAACACTAGGTTAGAGATAGGCTAGTCTCTCTTAGATGTTTTATTCCCATTTTGAATAATTGCATTTAAAACTAAAACTTCTTTTTCTTGGAAAATGTATAAAGCATTCTAAACATACAAAAATCCTTTTTATGGTAAAAAATATCAATCAATCCATTTGTTTTTTCCATTCGGCTTTTCTCTTCTAAGAACGTGTTGATTCCTTTCCACTCCAGTGTGTGAGTCTCCAATGGTCGAGCAGCAATGGATTGATTGAGTTTAAAATTGTTCATTTAAAAAATACAAACAAACTAGAAATTTGTGAGCCGAACTACGACGCTCTGATTCCTTAAAATGGATATGTAGGCATCTGGTCACGGGGCTCAGCCGAGCGAAATTTCTAAATATTTCCTTCTTTTCCCCGTGTTTTATTTGCATGAATTCCCTCTTAGTTTTTTTAGATCTTAAGCATTAGGTTGAACACACCCTTTGATTATAACAACTAGAGTGGATCCCATAGAGTACTACGGACGTGAGGGGTGCTAATACCTTCCCCTTGAGTAATCGACTCCCTTACTCGATCTCTTGGTCGCAAGACTTTGATTTCCCACTTTCAGTTTTTTCTTTGATGATTTTCCTTTCCTTTTATATGGGATAATTAAATACTCGGTGGCGAATTCATTGATTTTACCGCTACATGGAGACTACTTCACATGTAACATCAGACTACTCTCTTACTAAATGTGTGACTGTTCTAGATCAAATGGAAGATATTCCACATGATGCATATGGAAAATATTTGAAAATGTTTATGAATCCTGATTGGAGAGGAGTGTTCATCGCCATGTCTATTGAGAGAAAACATGGATGGATACTTAGACTTTAAAATCTTACTTGAACTGGTGGTAACTGGTGGTGATAGGGATGAGTCATACTTATCTTAGTACTTTTTATGGTTTTTATGATTGTGTACTTTGTTCTATTTGTTGATAATTGTTTGTGTTTTTAGGCATTGTTTTAAATTTTATAATTGTGTTATAAAGCCTTTTATATCTTTTTTATTGAATATGTCGTTCTTAAAGTTTGTCATTATGACATGTTCTAACTAAAATTGATATTGATAAAGTGACGATTTTACTTTTGATACAAGTGATGATGAATTTGTAGAGTTTCTCTTTAATAACATGATGTATGATTATCATAAAAAATAATTTAACAAAATAAAGGTTTTGATATCTACATTGACTGGTCGTGAGTATGTGGCTAAAGTATTAAATGGATTTGGAACAAGATGTTTTGATTTATTTTGAATGAAGAAAGAATGTTTTGCTAATTTTTCTAATAAATCGAGGGAAAATAATTAGTTAGGTGACTCAAGAGTGTGCTTGTTGAAGAGAAGGTTGCTAAATTTTTATTTATATTGGCCATAATGCTCGTAATATAGTTGCTTCAATTCACTTTTAACATTTCACTAAAACAATCTCATGCAATTTTAAGGAGGAGTTAAGGGAAGTGTGTTGATTCAAAAAGGAACTAATAAAGCAAAAGTCCAAAGATTTACCTAAAAATTAAATATAATTCAAAATATTATCATTGGGTTAAGGTACACACGTAATTCTTAGGCAAAATTACCCCCAGGGTCCTTTACGTTATTCTATTGCAACAAGTCAGTCCTTTATGTTTTTTTCTCTACAAGTTGGTCCTTTATGTTAACTAATTTCTACAACGTTGACCTTATTCACAAAATTTGTTCCAAAAAAGCTGAGTTGGCACAAATGGCGCTGGTGTGTCATTTAACAAAGCTGAATATGTAATTGTTTTACTATTTTGTGTATTTTTGGAGAAAAAGAAGAGAAACATGAACCTAAATCGAAGGACATACGAACCCTAATTCTCATCTCTCCATCAATGGCTTCATACAGAAGCAGTGGACCAAATCGAAGATGTCAGATGTCTAATACCTTTATTTCGAGTGCATCCCAACTTGAAATCAAATTGTCATGTCCGTGTGGAGCCAAAGCAGTGTTAAGAACAGTTAAAAAGAAAGGAAGAAACTCGGGGAAGCTATTTTGGGGATGCATAAACTTTGTGGTACCTTTGGTGTGCAAAGTTTGATATATTTGATTTATAGTTTGACATCTTTGATTTATATGTTTATGTTATTGTTAACAGAGTGAAGCTGATAGTTCCGATTACAATTTCTTTGAGTGGTACGAAGACCAATACAATGATGAAATTAAACCCGAGATACATAAATCAACATGCTCCAAATGTGATGAAAAATATGTAGAAATCAACATGCTTAGAAGGGGCATTGAAAAGGATGACAACTACACTAAGGATATGATGAAGAATATGTTGAAGATGTTGAAGTTGCTACTTTATATGATAATGTTTTTTGTTTTGACATTTGTAATGTTGATGTGTAGTTTGGTTCATAAGTGGTGATCATTTCTAATTTTGTTGTCGGTGTTATAAGACATGTATTTTGGATCTTTGATGTAAAAGTTGTTGAAAATGAGTAATTCATCATTTCTGCCTATTTCCTGTTGCACTTGTATACCATTCTGTGTTGAAATTGTAAACCGGTTCTGTTACAGTAAGGTCATAATTTGCATAACAAATAAATTTTGAAAGACCTATTTGTTACAAATAAAAACCAAAAAGTACTTGTTTGTTGGAATTAATAACATAACTGGTTTATTTTGTTACAATAATTTGAATATTAAAATGACCTGTTTAACACCAGAATCTGATTGATGTCATAACATAGTCATAACACAAACTTATACATTGTAATGGAATCCAGAACATAATTATAACATAAACTTATACATTGTTATAGAATTCAAAACAAAAGCATAAAGTAAACCAAAACAGGATTTCCAAAATACATTGTCAAGAACCAAAGTATTCTTAGTACAACTTGCCCAAAATACAAACACATTAATAACAATATAATTGCTTTTTTATCTTTGTTGCCATCTTTGGTCTGTGTGTTGTTGGTGGCTGGAATACTTATGTGGGTCCCTATCTTCCCCTTCTCATGGCAAGTAATTGGGAAACTATCGAGGTCTATCGTGTATGGATTCTTGAAGTTGACGCTGACAACCTAGTTTGAACTCTTTGGGTGGGTTAGGATTGGACATTTGGGACTGGAGGGGTTGTATGGGAGTGTCTAGTTTGAACTCTTTGGGTTAGTTAGGATTGGGCAGTGGTAGCAGTTGGGATTGGACAGTGGTGGTAGTTTGGGATGAGACAGTGGTGGCAGGTTGGGATGGTCTTGGTGCAGTTGGACAATGTGTGTTTGATTTATTTTCAAACTTTAGTTGTTCTCTTGTTTATGTGTGCAAGGAGTGTTAAGTTGTTTTAGCTAAAATAAGCCAAAAGGGGAGATTGTTAATTCTCTATTTTTATAATTGGCATTATGTTTGGAAAAACTAACTTAGCACAAACATGTTGAATTAAGATGTTCTATCAACTGGAAGAACATGTCAAATAAGATGTCCTATCCATAATCATTTGACATCTTGTCTGGTACAAGTCTGCAACTTGGATTTATTTGTTTTAAATTACTGAATATTCTGGGAATATTGAGTAATCCTATATGGCGTCCAAGTTGTAGGAATCATGGATTCTATTTTGAATTGTTTTGATAGCTTGGATGATGTTGAGACATTTTAGGAAACATATGATTGAAGACCTACTTTTATAGAGAGTATTCTGTAGACTTTTAGAAGCCACCTTGCTACGTTTTTGAAGCCCAAATCCAGTCCAGAGAATGCTTATATATAGACTATTTTTGTAACCTAATATTAAGAATAAAACTTGTGTGTTGTGTGATTAAGGATTAGGGTTTGTTGTTTGTTCTTTATGATCCACTCTATAGTAAAGTTGGACTGTGTTAATTGTGAGCCTCTCTAATATCATCTTGGTATACGAGTAGGACTGTCTCTATTGAGTTGTAATTTCTGTCAATCATTCATAAGATTTTAAGCATTGAATGGTTGTGTGTCTTTGAAGTGTGTCTTCTAATTTATTCTTGAGTATTGAGTTGTTCATCATTGTTTATGACTGAAAGGGAAGTGAGAGGGGGTCTCATACCTAGGCGTGTCTTAGGTATAAGTATATCACGGGTAGTGATTAAGTGAGAAGTTGTAAATAGAGGAGTTTAACTTCGAATTAATACTATTTAGTGGATTTCCTTCCCGGCTTGATAGTCCGTAGATGTAGGTATCGTTGTACACCGAAATGGGTTAACAATTTTGCATGTTAATTTTACTTTCCAGCATCTTTATATTGTGTGCATATTATTCATTGTGTTTGAGTCAAATATTAGTGTCTCGACATCTCATAGGACATCTGACATCTGCATACCATAATTTCAATTGATATCAGAGCAAGCATCCTGCTCTGTTTTTGGGTGAGATTCAAGGAAGATACTTTCTGATGCAATAGACAAGGAAGGTATATCCAATAACATTGTATTATTGGGAAGACAGTTCAACATAGTTATGAAGAAGATTTCAAAGTCAAGACAGAATGTCAAGAACAAACCATATGACATTATAAAAAATCAGGAGATTGAGAAAAACCCAAAACTGAAGAGAAGACCAACCAACGTATGGGTGTTATGTGTCATGGATGTGAAGGATTTGGATACATCAGAGCTAAGTGTCCTACCTATTTGAAGAAGTAGAAGAAAGGTCTTTCAGTCTCTTGGTCCGATCAGGAATTAGAAAGTGAAGCCGAAGAGGAGTCTGCAAAATAGGACACTGCCTTGATAGGAATATGTAATTCTGATGAAGAATCCCATGTTGAAGAGATCACTTTTGATAAGCTTGCTACCTCTTACAAGGAGATATGCATCAGAAGTGAAGAAATGTGCCAACAAGGAGAAGACCAAAAGAAGGAGATTACCCAACTAGAGGTTGTAAAGACTGCTCATATGTCAATCATCTCTGACCTGAAGGATGAAATTGTGCCTCTGAATCCAAAGTTGAATGGCATAACCAAATCAGTAAGAATGTTGAATAATGGTTCTGACATGCTAGATAAGATTCTTCAAGCTGAGAAGACTGCCAAAAATTTCAAAAGAGTTGGTTATTATAATCAATATGTGAACAAAGGCAAAGCACCCGTAGTGAGTTTTGCTTCTCCAAATAGTCAACAGGAATAAAATATGTCTCATCTAATGTTTCAACATCCCAAAATACATCAACATGCTCTTTCTAATAGAAGAACCCAAACTTGAAGATGTTATTTCTGGGATATATTTGGACACATAAAACCCTAGGTTGATAGGTACGCGACCTTTGGATATGGAGCAAATGGTGAAATCATGGGTATTGGAAAGCTGGAATGTGAAGGACTTCCCTGTTTAGATGGTGTGTTGTATGTCAAAGGTCTGACAGCTAATCTGATCAATATCAGTCACCTTTACGATCACGGTCTGAAAGTTAATTTTACCAAATCTGGATGTTGTGTGACAAATGAGAAGAATGAAGCTGTTATAAAGGGAGCTAGATTGAAGATTGAAGAAGGAAAAATTTATGCTCTATAATTACTCCCTATGGAGTTAATGGGACCTATGCAGGTTAAGAGTCTTGAAGGAAAGAAGTATGCATATGTTGTTGTTGATAATTCAACTAAAGAAGAGGATGTCATAAACAATATTGAAACATTAATTCTCATAAGTGATGTTTTTGAAAATGTAACAGGTTATGAACCTATAAAGGGTAAATCAACTGAAGATTCAACATACAAAGATATCTCCATCAGAGTTCAAGACGACCATCCTAAGGATCTGATTATTGGGAATCTAAATGAAGGGATTATCACCAGGTCAAGGGAAGTTGTATCAAATGCCTGCTTTATGTTAAATTTTGAGGAAATTCTTGTTGATGAGGCTCAAACAGAAGATAAGAGGATTGCTATTGATAAAAGCATCTGTAGATTTGTTAATTTTGTATTGATGAAGGTTTGTTCTAATGTTTTGCCTAATATTCAAACATCTATGGAAAATGAAGAGAATCTTGATGGTGACTGTGTCATAAAGGCTGGAGCTTGTGATTCTGGATCATTTCCTATATCCACTATTGCTGATGATGAAAATGAGTAGGGTAAAGAAATGCAAACTGAAGAAGTTGTGCATATTAATCTTGTTTCGGATGAGGAACCAATCTCAAAATGTTTGGCCACTAGTATAGCAAAAAGTTTGAAGAGTAGATGAGGAAAAATTGTTTCTTTTGAAGATACCCTTTCCAAGAGTCCTTTGAAGAAAGCTACAGTTATGGAGAAAACACCTTCAAAAAGTGAAAAGGGAAAATCTCCAATTGGTCCCTTAACATCTATGAGAAATGTGATAACCTCATCCAGAAAGAAAAAATTTATGTCTTCAAGTGACTCTGAATTTGAAGTGAAAAAGATGTTCAAGAAATCACACCCTTAATAAGATCTACTTCTAAAAGAGCGTGCATTACCGTTCCTAAGGTTCTCTGGACAATGTGACTTTCCATGTTGTGCAAAGTGCTGAAAAATGGAAGTTTGTGTCCCATGGAAAGATTTATATAGAAAGGGAATTAGGTAAGGATATCTTAAGTTGTGAGTAGGTTTTGGAGATTATAGAGGCTACTGGTTTGATGAAGATTGTCACAAAGTTTGGTCCTTGCTATGAAAGTCTAGTCAGGGAGTTTAGTGGTAACACTTCTAAAACATGTGACAGAATCAAGAAGTGCAAGAGGTTATTTGACAGGGGCAAGACATGGAAGACCACCTTAAGATGATCAATATTGTTTTGTTTCAAATTCTATAGTGTGCTCTAAGGAATTACTTACTCAAGTTTTATTTCTCAAGGATAATGTTGTCACCACATGTTAGATCATTAGCCTTTGCAAATGCTGGTGCACTTCGTCTTATGGTGTTAATGTGTGAAATTCTGGTATGATAGAACTCAGATATCCTATGACATGTTGGGACATCTGATCCGACATAAACAAACAAACAATGTATTAACAATAAAAACAGTACTGAAAAGCTTAAACAACACACCAAAATTGTTAACCCATTTTGGAGCAACTCTCCTACTAAGGGCATACCAAGCTAGGGATAAGTCCATTAAAATAGTATTAATTCATAGACCCTACAATAAACCTCCAGTTTAAGGCCTAATCAATTAATCACTACCATTTCTAGACTTTTATCTAAGACTCACCTAGATATGATTCCCTCCTCAATCCCTCTTCAATCACAGACAACGATTGGATCAACACAATTCTGAAAAAACAGGAAGACACACTTCCATGACAATCACTAGCCAAGACTCTTAACCAATACCAAAAATTGGAGTTACTTCAAAGCTTCCTCCAAGAACAATACTCACTCTTGCTTCACAACTTCGAGGAGAATAAAGTGACCATCTCACAACCTGAGTGGTTCACACACAACAACTCTCCTAGAGAGTGGCTAACAGACTCAACCCTAATGATTACATCTTTTGAATTCTCGACTGGTACCTTTTTCTTAGGTTACAAAGCTTCTATTTATAACCTATACCCAACTGGATTTGGGCCTTTAAAACATAGCTCTTTGGCTGTTACAAACAACATAAAATTCTACTACAAAATAGGTCTTCAATCAAATCTTCCTAAATTATCTCCATATTTAGAAAGTCAATATTATTCAGTATACTTCTTGATTCTTCTTTACCTACAAATCAACACCACACATGATAATATAATATCCTCAAAGTATATTATGTCTTTGTGACTTAACAAAATTTAACATTCCAGTTCAGCTCAGGTGCGATGTCGTATGACACTGCATATGACATCTTATCCGACATGTTGCTCCAGATATTGAAATACTTCAACTCAACATGTCCAAATATAAAATGGGACTTCTTGTTTTTGTTTAACATGTTCTTCATAACAAGATATCATATCCTATTTTACATATATTTGCTACTCTATTAGTTTTACCAAACATAATGCCAACCATAAAAAAAAAGAGAATTAACAATCTCCCTCTTTGGCTTATTTTGGCTAAAACTAATTTACATACAATCAGAACATAACTCATTACTATCAATTAGCAGTAAACATAAACTAAAAATATCAGAAGCAATCAGACTTTAGTCTACACATATTCTCCCCCTTTTTAGCCAGAATATGGCAAAGGCAGTAAGGAGAAATACCTAGTCAGATTGATGTAAGAACATCAACTCCAACATCTATTCACAACAGCTCTAAACATTTCCATTCCAGATTCACTCCAGCCACCACATATCTCTTTTCTTCATGTTCTACCGAACCAATCCGCTACATCCAAAAACATTCCTCCCAGGCTGAAGTCACTCCCCCTTAATCCAGACCCATTCCTCACAGGGGGACAAAATACCTTCAATTCCTTCGGATGACTCAGAACACAAGTCACAATAGTGTTCTTAACTCAGATCATAAGTCACAAACATGACTAGGAGACTCAAAATATGTACCTCAATATCCTTGTGAACTGGTTCTAATACAAAGTTCAAAATCAGAAGCTGAACAACCATATTTTCCTACCCCCTTTTAGGAAAAACTTGACAACTAAATCCCTCACATGTCCAGACCCAAAGAGAGCTTATCCACATCCGGACATATGCCATAGGCAAACAAAATTACTTCCATACTGAAAGAGGAGAAATAAGGATCTCCTTAAATAACCAAGTAGTTTTCTTAGGAAATAACGATCCTGGTTAATGAGAACATTATTTGAGGGAGACTACTGAATAGAGAAGCACTGTCCAAGATTGATTCTGATTATCTTCATAATTCCAATAAAGCATGCAGAAGCACATGACACGCTTTTATACTTCCTCATGACAATATCACCTATAGAATTCCCTTGTTTAGAAAAAAAATATGTCCTAAAACATGTTCTGACATCCAGTCAAACACTTTCTATCATCTTGCAATTTTTCAGTCAGACATGCTTCCCTAGACTTTATCCATATATAATCTGAAAAACTAAACCCATGGACATTTACTGGATTCAAATATGTTCTGATGAATGAACATATTTCCTTTATCGAGACTCTAAGAGAACACACATAATCCATAAGCACCCACTTTACTCCCCCTGTCAAGGATAAACAATGCTTCTGTTGAAGATAACATATGAGCATAGACAAACAAACATGAAAGTCTCCATACTTTCACAGTGGAGGGCAGCCACTTCACATACACCTCCATACAAGACACACTTAATTTGGAATTTCTCACATATTCCAGAACAAATGCACTTTGTTTACTCACTATACAAGTTCAAGATTGCCACTATCTTTAACATGTAGTAGAAGAAACTGTTATCTTAATAGGCATTCTTATCATATCTCAGCATCTGATTGCCTTCTTATCCCCTTTCATTCACTAGAAATTGTTAATACTAGTGAAGACTTCAAAAGGATAGTAGTCATGGTTTAACAAAATATGCTACTATACACAAGATAAGACTATACACACTCTAATCCTCAAAGTCAGACCTGCCACTTCTGACAACCATGCTTGAGTATCTAACTTCGTGTGCTCAACTCCAAGAATCTTCCAAAACATACCCCAACAAGATGTTATAACATCATTTATGACATCAGCTTCATAACACATAACCCAACACCATGGTTCTTAAAACACACAATTCAAAGGACTTACAATATAGAGAAGTCATTTAAGAAGCACGCAATAAACAAAATAAGATCTCAAAAGATCACACCTTCTGCAGCTTATTCAGTTCAATGCAACCACCTGAACATCTTTGAGAGAAATAAACTCTCAAACAATTTCTGAACTAACAATTTAGAGATCAGATTTGCATCCACACCTCAGATAAGTACCTAGCTCCCGAAAAGGTATTTATCATTAGTAACATTCTAATACTCATAAGATTATACTTATACCTAGCTCCCGACAAGGTATTTGTCATCAGAGAATAAAATTTCCTCACACATACATCTGCAGATGATACTCCCTTTCAACAGATGTTAGAACATTTGATTTGACATCCTTCTTCTTCAACTATTAGAACAAGGGAATCCTTCAAAATATTCTAGACTTGGTCAGAGACTGGACCTCATACTCCATCATGGTCATTCATTCCAACTTAGGAATCCAACAATGATCAACAATCATCACCCCATGATCTTCAATATAGCTTCCTTCCATGAAGTTGCAAATGCCTGAGATGATGTTCCAACATCTATATTGACATCAATATTAGAACATGGATTTCACTTTTAACTGTGGTTCCGGAAACAACACCATAGTAATCCATACAAACACTCTTAATGGAGAAAACAAGAGAACCAAACTTCAGCAGTTGACCGTATATGCAGATTCAAATTAGCAGCTGATACCACACTTCAGGAGACTTCTTCAAACACACAATAATCAGACCTTATATAAAGTTCCATCTTTCTGCTTATAAAGAGGAGATTCCCTCTAAAACACAGAGCATAACAATCATGGTATTTTATTGATCATCATACCATGAACTGACTGTCCAGAAGAGTCTGTTTCTCCCATTCTTTTGAACAACTCATCATGACTGTAAGATAATCTTCCAGACTTTTAACTTACCTAAGGTTGATGCATCTCCATTGCATACAACCCCTAGAGTGTCTCTTCCATTTTAGCAGAACAAGAGTTCAAAGTTCTCATAGACTTGATAAGAGATATCAAGTTTGAGTAAACAACCTCCATCTTGTTTGAGAGAAACATCAGTCAAACATGTTAAGAAAAATAAATCCTCAACACAAGAATGTCAAGACATTATATATGACATCTGTTCAAGAATCTTTAACTCCAGATTTGAGATTCTTCTTTATCAACTACTATAGAAGTACAACATGTGGTTAGTGCACACCCATACAAGACTTTCTCTGTTCTAGCAGAAACAATATCACAAACATCTGGCTTCTTTGATTAGGAGAGACTAGATGACAGAGAGAATGTCCTTGACATATGAACTTGAACTTCATATTCAAGAGACCTGGCTGAAATAGTGAAACTCTACTGGAATTTGAGCTCATCCTCTGCACTTCTACTAACTTGGATCAGAAATAAACTGAACCAAGAAGTAACCACTTGGTTGATCGACATTCAACCAGTCCAACAATCTAAGGCGTGTTTTTCTAGATAACACATCTTAGATACACAACCTAGATGCCTTCTCTTCTAGATCAGGAGTAGGTTCCAAACACATGTGATTAATACACATTTATTTAACACCCAAAGCATCTGCCAGTCAACAGGAAGCTTCACACCTGCTGACATGATGTCCCAACATCTGATAGGATATCAATTCCCATCTTCTAGAACCCAAAACTGATCTTGGTTCTGAAACTATTACTGCTCCCAGAACAACACAATATCCATTGATCCCCTTCAAGGTTTTTCAAAACTAGTCCAAGCTCCAACTGCAGCAACCCCTGCAAGACTCAGAGTCACTTTCCTAATTAGGTCAAGAATTAGGAAGACTCTTTTAGAAACCAAAATAATTGGCTCTATATTTTCTTTAATGATCTATCAAATAAATGATAGATTTCTTGAAAGATACATCAACCACACACTAAAATTCCTTTATGAGTGGACTTGAGAAATAAAACTCAAGTATCGTTGGACACTTTAGATAGATGGTTGAAACAGTCTTGCACACACTACACCATAATACACCAAACTTGTTGAGGAGGCCACACCCTAAAGCCATTCCTTTGCTTGCGATACAAGGAACAACCAGGGTTACAACAGATACCATGCAGCATAATACACAACAACATAAAACTCCTCAACAGTCTTCAGGAACTACATATTACACACAACCACAACACTCCAGGTTCAATAAAAAACATCCTAGGTTTGAAAATAAATCAAACTTATCACACCATCTCACTATCAAAGATGCACGCCTGATAACAAACAGGTCCAATATATCCTATCACGAACAATCCAACCTCCACTTCTAGGGACCGTCCAAACACCAATACGAACTCTCCAAGTTCAAAACAACTTTTCAGTACAACCTTCTACCTTTCACATACACCAGAAAGTATCCCCCTTGGATCTCATCCAGAAACAAACAGGATGCATGCTCTGATACCAATTGAAATTTTGGTATGACAAAACTCAAATGTCCTATGACATGTTGAGACATCTGATCTGACATAAACAAACAGACAAGGTATTAACAATAAAAACAGTACTAAAAAGCATAAACACTACACCCGAATTGTTAACCCATTTCGGAGCAACTCTCCTACTCTAGGGGCATACCAAGCCAGGGATAAGTCCACTAAAATAGTATCAATTCATAGACCCTACAACAAACCTCCATTTTATAGCCTAATCAATTAATCACATTCCCTTGATAGACTTATATCTAAGACTCACCTAGATATGAGGACCTCCTCAATCTCTCTTCAATCAAAGACATAGATTGGATCAACACAATTCTGAACAAACAGGAAGACACACTTCCATGATAATCACTAGTCAAGACTCTTGACTAAGACCACAACTTGGAGTTTCTTCAAAGCTTCCTCCAAGAGTAATACTCACTCTTGCTTCACAACTTCGAGGAGAACATAGTGACCATCTCATAACCCGGGTGGTTCACACACACCAACTCTCCTAGAGAGTGGCTAACAGACTCAGCCCTAATGATTACATCTTTTAAATTCTCGACTGGAACCTTTTTCTTAAGTTACAAAGCTTCTATTTATAACCTATACCCAACTGGATTTGTGCCTTCAAAACACAACTCTTTGGTTGTTACAAACAACAGAAAATTCTGCTACAAAATAGGTCTTCAATCAAATCTTCCTAAATTATCTCCATATTTAGAAAGTCAATATTATTCAATATTCTTCTTGATTCTTCTTGACCTACAAATCATCACCACATAGGATAATATAATCCTCAAAGTATATTTTGTCTCTGTTACTTAACATAATATAAGATTTCAGTTCAGCTCAAGCGCGATGTCGTATGACCCTGCATATGACATCTTATCTAACATGTTGCTTCAGATGTTGAAATACTTCAACTTAACATGTCCAAACATAAAATGTGACTTCTTGTTTTTGTTTAACCTATTCTTCATAACAAGATAGCATATTCTATTTAACATGTATTTACTGCTCTATTACTTCTACCATACATAATGCTAACCATAAAAAAGAGAATTAACAATGTGGACTTTTCTAGGTGAAGTCTTGAAGGGCCGGGGAGAAGCAGACTTATACTGAATAGTTTGTTTGTGGTATGATGCTCATTTAGTACCCTAGTTATTGTAGTTAGTTCTATTGGTACCTATTAGATGGAATCTCCTATTTGGGTGCATAAGGATGGTGACTAACACTTTAAAGTTAGACAGGATGTTTGGAAATTATGCTTGTGAAAAGAAGCTTCTTTAGGTATGTAAATAATATTTATCTTTGTAATATGTGGGTTGTTGCATGTATCTATAATCTAGCCTTAGAGGTTGATAAACTGCTGATGTGTCCTAGTATGGTTCTCATGTGTTCCTTGCAAAGGGATGTGTATGGATTACTATAGAGATAGTAATTCGGATGGACGTTGTTGTACCCAAAAAATTTCCCTCTCACTTATCAAGAATTTGCTCACAATATCTCATTGGGCTCAAGACTGCACTAGGGTTTGATCAGCTCAAGACACCTCCTTATGCACTGATGACCAAAATTAGGGTTTGAGTTTGCACAAGGATTTTTGAACTATCAATGCTTCATATGGCTTTCATGGATCATTATGGACCCTCAAGATTACTCATGTCAAGATTCAAGCCTTGGATCACACTTTTGATCAGTCAATTGAACAGTTGACCTAAAAATCAGTTGTATTGGGAAAAAGTCAACCATGGCCAATTTACAATCAAAAATCATAATTTTTTATCCATATAAACATTTTAAACCCATATGTATCATTTATCAAGTTTGGACCATAATTCCTCAAGAAATTTGATCAAATCTCCAAAAGGGCAAAATGGTCAAAATTAAGGTTTTGATTGGGAAAAGACAATTTCTGATTTTTGACCTAGCAAATGGTCAATTGGTTTAAGGCATAATCTCAAGAGTCCAATTGCATCATTTTGACCTAATGACATGATTCAAAACATTACAAATCCATTGGATTGACAGATGAATTTTGCAATCAACTGATCAAAAGTCAAATGTATATTGAAAAGTCAAACTTTGACTTTTTCGGTCAAATTCAATTGCCAAAAATCATAATTCATCAAAAAATGTCAAAATATGAAATTACTCATCAAGAAATCAAAAAAGTCAAGATTTCATTTTGAAAAGTCAAAATTTCTAAACTTAGAAATTTTTCTAAGTGTTGGAAATTTCATGTTTTTTCATAACTTTGAGCCAAATTTTCACCATGATGCAAGATGATTCAAGAGAAACTTCCAACATGAAAGTTATATATATCCATGAAATCTATAACTTTTCTTCACACAACTTCTTCCAAAAGTGCTTGGATCTCAAGTTATAATTTCAAGAACATAGGGTCATGAAACTAAACACTTAGTGAAATTTTGCCCTAATTTGGCCAGGATTTTGACCTAACTTCATGGCACTTTTTCATATAGTTCCAAGGGGAATATTCAAAAGAAATTCAAAGATGGTTTGTAGAGAACATTGTAAGCTTTCCAAAATTTCCAAGAACTCCTTGAGATCATTCTTGAGTATGGAGAATCAAAGAGATGAAGTTAGCGTTCCATTCTTGTTTTTCAAGCCATTTTCATGATGAACATTGGATCCAATCTTCAAGCATGCTGTACAAATCTCACTTTGCAGGCTTCTAACTTGACTTTCACTCCATAATTAAGTGTTTTCACAGCTGTTGGAAGCTTTAATCCAAGCATTCAATGCATTGTACAAGTATAATTCCATTTTGGGAAGAAAGGCAACATTACCATTTTAGAAATGCAAGCTTTATGCAAAGTCAGCTTGCATTGAGCCTTGCATTTGTTCTTTCTGCACAAACACACTCTACACAATCAGAACAAGTGTGTTTAAAGGTTTCAGCCACCCTACAAGCCTTGTACCTTACATTGAAACCATGCTTGTCAACTTTGCTTCAAAAATAAGTAACCAAGCCATAACATGTGAGTTTCAAATTCTGAGTTGTGACAAGCCTCAAAACCTCTTGCTTATAAGTATACACACTATTTTCAAGTTTACACACGAATGCCAGTGCCCTGAAACTATCTCAAACACTCAAAAACCATAAACCTGTTCAAGAACACCATTAACACACAGTTCTGAACCAAAACTCATGATCTTCATTTCCACTTGTTAGTTTTGAAAACTAATCACTCAGACACCTTCTATACATCATACCAAAGCAATCCAGGCCCCTGTTTCAAGACTATACTCCTCCATCACTATCCATCATTTTCAAATATCAAGCTTGCATGTTGACTTGAGTAGAGAGATTCAGGGACTTTCAAGGCAAAGTAAGAGCTGGAATACACTCAAGGAGGTCCAGCAAGCTAAACAGATCCTCAGGCCATCTCAAAAGTTGTTCATACTCCATTCACGACTCCAGCTGCAAGACGTAAAAACTTAAACTTTTATCTCTTCATACAAGCATCTTTTGATCCTGATTTGTAAAGACAAAATGTAGATATCTTTGCTCTAAAGCTGACCATGTTCATAGTTCCCATTTATATTGACTGTGTATAGAGAATTTTGGATTTACAATTTCTGAGAAAATTAGGTTTGAATTTAGGGCCAGCAAAATTAGATTTTATCTTTGACTTTTAGCTTACATAAGTTATATGGTTGAATTCGTGGGAAGAAACACCACAACTTTCATGTTTGAACTTTCCATTTTTGTGGAGAGATGAGGAAGATAAAGGTGGTTCGGTTAGGCGCAATGTTGAAGATGAAGTTGCCTTCAGAAAGCAGTTTCTAATATGTTGTACCCCAAAATTTGCCCTCCCATATTCTTCAAGATTTGCAAAGAGCATGCTTCACAATCTCTCAAGGGTTGCACAGTTCAAGGGCCTCCTAACAGTCAAAAATTAGGGTTTTGGTTCTGACAAAGAAAATGAAGTTTCCAAGGGTCCAATCAAGTCCCACATGCCTATAAACATGGTCAAGCATCCTCATACCAAGTTTCAATACTTACAGCACAAAATTGCACAGTCAAAAACCCTAATTGCCCTACAGTCAACTGCAGGGGCAAAATGGTCATTTGACAGTCAAAAGTCCAAATTTTTGGTCAACATCTCATTTTTAAGCCACAAACATCATTTGATCAAATCTTGATCATAATTTTCAAGGCATGGCTCAAAAGGTCTCAAGATGCAAAAGTTTCCATATTTGGACAGTTGAAAAAGTCAACTGTAACTTGACCAAGGCATAACTTCCACATGGTTCATCAGAAAAATTCCATCCAAAGCTCATTTTGAAGAGAAAGACATTTCCTACAACTCATCTTCACACTTCAAGTCCAAGAAATGCTCTCACAAAAAGTTATCAATTTCAACATTATAGGTCATTTTCAAAAGTCAACAAAAAGGGACTTTAAGTCAAAGACCATAACTTGAGATTGGTAAATCAAAATGACATGGGACCAAAGGCATTGGTTAGAGGACTTCATGACCTTTCCAAAATGTCCAAGAACATGATCAAAGCTTAAAAATTGAGAAAGATATGCCTTGTGGAAGTTGGGAAATTTTTTGGGAATTTTGAAAAGTCAACTTTACTTCAAATGCCTCAAAATTGCTAATGGGCCACATTTTCTTCCAAGATTCATCATCCAAAGGCTATGCACGACCATTTGGCCCAAAGGGGATTTATTTCATCATTTTTATTATTTTATTTGAATTTTTAATCACCATTAATTCATTTAATTAAATAAAATATGAAAAAATACTAAAACAAATGTATGTGAATCTTTTTATGCAGCATTTGCTCCCATTGGTCATTCAAGATTCGTGCACAACAAAATTGGAAAGATTGGCCATGATTGGGATCAAAAACACATGGAAAAGATTTGAAGAAATATGCCATTAAAGTCAAATATTGGATTCATGATTACAAGGCTTTTTGACTCAAATCTTTACCCTAATTCATCCCTCATATAAGTCAGAAGCTAAACCTAATGCACATAACCTTGAAGCTGCGCCCAAAACCATAAACAAACTTTGCACTTTTTCAAGAAATTTTCAAAACTGAAAGCACCATTCCAAAGCGTTTCAAGGCAAAACATTGATTCCATTAGCTTGCAAAGGCCTCAAGGGACGTTCCTGGATCAAAACCACTGCTTCTAACGCAAAGAAACGGTAGAACACAGTTACCCTGTACACGAATTTTTCCTTAATCGTATTCGAATCTACACTCCATATCAATGCATTTTCATTATTGTTTTGTGCTAATGTGTTGATTCTGAAGCTAATAGTATAGTTTAATTGAAGAATGCTTGCATATATGGAGAGTTGCCATGAACGATGCCTAGGGTTTCAGGAACCTTGAATTGGGGCTTCCTTATTCTGGAAAAATTGAGACATGAGACCTACACCATTGAACTCAGCACACTTAGACGATCCAAAATCACTAGTCGCGCCCTTTTTATTTTTGCTTAATTCCTATTCGCTATTTTCTGTATTTCAGATTGTGGGGGTTTAAAACCCCCGCTATCTAGTTTCTTTTTTCAGGCAAAAGTGAAGAACGAGTGGGGAAGAAGCATGCGTGGCTAGCGTTCATTGGATCATTCAAATATTTTAGCGCGTTTTTTTGTTTTTACCAATAAGCGTGCTTTTTCACATATAATCATACTATCCCATTATATTTATGAATGAACACGCAGCTCAGTTGGTGGAGGAAAGCATTGGTAAGCCTTGGGACCTGGGTTCGAACCCCAGGTCCCCCTACTTTGTTTCATATTTTTCTTCCTAACGTGGTTCTATGTAGCTTGCTTCCTGAGGCCTATCATGCAGCCTCATACATTGGCTTGCCACACGTCCCATGGCATCAGTCCAATGGTCCAGATCTAAAGCCTATGGAATGATTCGGTCAACGCCTACACACGTGATCACTGAGAAGTCAGAAAGGGCCAAGCTTCTTGGGCCTAATTGTTGGCCAGATACCTCCCTTTGGGTCAACACCCCCACTGGTTTGCTTTCTTTTATCTTTTTATCTTTTTTATTTTATTTGTTTTGCTTAATTTTAATTTAATTCATAAATTAATATTTTCATAATATAAAAAAATACCTAAAAATTTCAGAAACTATAAAAAATAAAAAATATATTTCATTTAATGTTTTCTTTGTAAATAAATTGTATTAATTAATTTAGTTAATTCTAGGTTTAACTTTAATATTTTTTGTAATAAACTAAAAAATGTAGAATTAGGGTTTTAAGTATTTTTTATTCTTTTTCTTTCCTTTCACCATAATTAATTATTAAATATTATTTTTGTAAATAAATTGCCATGTAAATAATTAGGTTAATTTTAGGTTCAATTTTAACATGTTTTTTTTAATAAATTAAAAAATAGTTAGAATTAGGTTTTAATTCCATTAATTCTCATTAAAATCCACAAATACAAAAAACTCAAAAATAATTTCCTTTCTCATTTAATTTAATTAATTTCATAATTATAATTTAATTTCCTTACAAGGGTCCAACGCCCTCGCATTCCCGACTTTAATTCTCTTCGCATTTTTATTCTTATTTCCTTTTTTTGTGAATATTCATGTAATTCTCCCAAAGCCATGTAATAGCTTAATTAGATATTTATCTTTCGCACTTTATTTTATTTCAAATCGGGTCCTGGATTAATTTGGAAATGTGGACCCGCGCCTTTGTAATAGCTTAGGACTTTTAATTCTCGTATCTTTTAACTGTTATTAATTTGCATGAAAGAATGAATGCCAAAATAAAAACAACGCGTAGATCACCAATACATGACAAGATAAAAATAAATGAACATGACACACAAATCACACACCACCCCTAGGGTACGCCTCACTGTTGCCTTGCCCCTCGAAAGGTGATCGTCGAGTAGAGGACGTTTTAGTAAGTCCTCATGTCCATGAACATGGCATGAGGGTAGCTTCTAAGGTGTCTTCCTATTGCTCTGGTGATCACCATGTCCCGAACCCTCAAATTGACCCGAATACCTCCAACGGTGGTGCTACCTACCTCTCAATGGTGGGATGGCACTACTTCAAGGACATTTACACAGACGAATTCCTTAGGGTAGGTAGACGACTCTAGATACTTGCTCTAATTTCAAAACAAATCAAAAAATACTTTTCACACTGACACTTTTCAAAAAGCTTTCGAAAGCAACTTTTCAAACACTCTTGAGGACTGATACAAGAGTCGAACTGAAATTTTCAAAGAAACTTTTTTAAACCCACAGTTGAAAAGCAAACAAACAATTTTGAAAACACAATGAGCAAGTATCTAAGAGCCCATGGATAACCATGGATAGAAAGGGTGTTAACACCTTCCCTTTCTATAAATCTACCTCCCGAACCGAGAGCAATCTCTATAAGGAATTTTTCTGTGCTTTTGTCCTTTCCATTTGGAGAAAATAAAAGACGGTGGCGACTCTTGCTTCCGCGACATTTCATGAACCAACGTTAAACAGTCAGTTCCAGATCCACCGATCACAAAACTGGCGACTCTGCTGGGGATATCTTTAAAGTGAGGTGTACCTTAGGATAGTTCATAACTGTGTTTTCAATTGTATTGATTTGCTTGCTTTAAATTGTGGGTTGCATGGGAGTTACATAGATCCTAACCCGGATCTGGGGATACCCTGTTTAGGTAGCATAAGCTGTGAGGGACCTGTCCGGCGTAGACCGACACGGGTGAAGCAGTGGCTACGTTGGTGTGGCACCTTGGTCTGTACCGATATCCCTTGTGTCGTAACAAGGAGAATATGGGTCTTCTGAGGAGTCATTAAGCACCAACAACCTTAGAACCTTAAATGACACAACTTGGCCATTAGAACAGTAGCAGTATGCTACGCCCATTGAGGCTAAACTCTCGTGATGGTTCTGGCCGCAAGAAAAGATTGCGATGCTGGAGTTATGACCGATTGAGGGTAGTCAATGATATTGGGATCCTCTAAGAACCCGGTTACTTTGATAGGACAGGTATGAACCAACGAACTGAAAGAGGGTAATACCTAGACCTCATGCTGGCCTAAACTTTAAGGGCTTGTCTTGTATGACTCGTGTGCCTTACCATGTTTGCCTTTATATCTATTTGTGGTGTGCTTTATCATAACATCATAACATCATGAGCATTGCATGCATCCTGCATAAGGACTGACCATTTCAAAGACAAGAGGGTTTCACCTTTGCTCTGTTTTGTAGGACATCATGATGCCTGTGCGAAGGAATACTATCCGGTTCAACTTTGTTCACTCACCTGAGTTGCTTGAAAAGTTGGTTAGCAGAATTCCAAATACCACATCTTTCATTCAGAGGCATGGTTCTCTTCTCAGTTTAGTCACTGCAAAGCGGGATCAACAGTTGATGAGTGTCCTGACCCAGTTCTATGACCCTCTGTACCAGTGCTTCACCTTTCAAGACTTCCAGCTGGTCCCTACCCTGGAAGAGTTCTCTGATCTGCTTGGCATCCCTATCTTGGATCAGACTCCCTTTACTGGTTGTGAAAAGACCCTCAGGCTTGAGGAGGTTGCTGCAGCTCTTCCTTTGACCCATCAAGAAGTAATGGACAACTGAGTGACTAGAAGCGGGGTTAAGGGTTTCTTGGCCAAGTTTCTGATTGGTAAAGCTAACAGTTTCTGGAATGACCTGGACTTTAGGGCATATGAAGACATCCTAGCTCTCTTAATCTATGGGCTAGTCTTGTTTCCTAATCCTGACAACTTCATCAATGTCACTGCCATGAGGATCTTCATGTCTCAGAATCCTGTGCCCACTCTCTTGGGTGACATCCTGCAACAACTTTATGCTCGTATTGCCCGAAGACGAGGAACTCTATGGTGTTGTATCCCTTTGTTGGTGAGGTGGTTTATTTCGCACCTCCCTAAGTTTGTACTGAAGAACCAAGAAGGAAGAGGTTGGGCTCATAGGTTAATGGCTCTCACTGATAAGGACATCATTTGGACTCTCAGGGGTTTGGATGAGATAGCTGTTATTGATCGATGCGGGGAATACCCTAATGTTCCTTTGATTGGTACCCAAGGAGGGATCTCTTACAATCCATGTCTAGCTCTCCGTCAGTTTGGAAGAGCCAGAAGAGCAGGACCTCATGAGATGTTGGTGCCTCACATCAGTTTTGAGTTTCAGGTGGATAGTGACGAGCTGCGTTGTAGGTTCATCAAGGCTTGGGATAAAGTTCATAAAGCTGATCCACAAGAGTTGGGGCCAAAGACTTCTCTACCTATGGAAGCCTTCTACAAATGGGTCCGCATCCGTGCTCAGAAGTTAGGTATGCCATACGAAGCTGTCAGACCCATCATTCTTGAGTATCCTGACAAAGATGGGGTTCCTCCAACTATCCTCCCTCCTCAGATACCTACTGACATTAAAGAGATCTTGGTCGCAACTGCGAGAAGAGCGGGATTCTTACCGGGAAAAGTTCAACGAGCAGGAATTGAAGATCCAGAAGCTGACAAAGCAGCTGGAGAATGAGCGAGCTCTGAATGATTACATCTGCACTGAGAAGAGGAGACCATGGGATCAATAAGGAGCTTTGGATGTTCTTTTACAGTTTTATTTCCCTTTTCAGTATTTCCCTTTTATGTAACGCCTAAGGGCAATCTGTTGAACAATTTAAGTTTCAAAGTTGAATCTAATGAAGTGTGTTCCTTTTTGTTTACAAAGTTGATTCCCGATTGTCTTTGAAAACATAAATCATACGCATTCCATTCATCATGTGCATAGCAGGTTTTCTTCTTTTCAGGTTGCTTACTGTTCTTCGCTGTTTATTTCAGCATCATGAACCCTGACTCATCATCAACCGAGATGTCTATCAAGGCTCTTCAGGCGCAGAACGCGCAATTTCAGGAACTGATCATGGGCTTGGCTCAAGGCCAAGAAGAGATGAAGGCTTTACTCCTGAAAAAGGAGAAGAAGAAGAAGAAGAGAACTGTTATTTTCAACTCGGGCCGAAGGTTTGGCAACACTCTACAGAATGAAGAGGCTGGTTCTTCTATAGGCAAGAGCAGTCCCCAAGGGGGAAAAGGTCCTAGTCCCGTAGTCTCTGACAACGAGACTGACTTCAATGAGGAACAGTATCCTCCTGCTGAAGACCGGTACAAGCAGTTGGAAGACAGACTGAATGCTATGGAGATCCAACAAGTGCCTGGGCTGGATTTTGAAGACTTGGGCTTATCTACTGGTGTGATTATTCCTCACAAGTTTAAGGCACCATCCTTTACCAAGTATGACGGGGCGTCTTGTCCCAAGCTACACCTCAGGTCTTATGTGCGGAAGATTCAACCGTACTCGGTGGACAAGAACTTGTGGATCCACTTCTTCCAGGAGAGTCTTTCAGGGACTCATCTCGAATGGTTCTATCAGCTGGATGGGACCAAAGTTCGTAACTGGGAGGAGTTGGCTACTGCTTTTTATAAGCAGTATCAATATAATGCCGACCTTGCTCCTACACGTACCCAACTCCAGGGTATGTCGCTAGGATCAAGCGAAGGTTTCAAAGAGTATGCACAGAAGTGGAGGGATCTGGCTGGCAGGGTGCATCCTCCGTTAACTGACCGGGAGTTGGTAGATATGTTCTTGGGGACCCTCTCAGGGCCATTTTTCAATCATCTTATCGGTAACTCATCTGCAGGGTTTACTGATCTTATTCTAACTGGAGAGAGAATAGAGGCTGGAATGAAGTCCGGCAAAATTCAGAAGGGTACATCGTCAAATTCAGAGAAGAAGCCCTTTAAGAAAGAGGCCAGTGCTGTATATGGGTCTAGAAGACAAGAGAAACCTGAGCGCCGCCAATCTGTCAACGCGGTGATGATTGCTAAGCCTGCTGCCGCTCCTCAGCAAACCAATCCTCAAAGGGCTGAAAGACCCAGGAGAGAGTTTACCCGTTTGAGTATGACTTTATCGCAAATCTTGCCACAGTTACTATCCACTAACCTAGTGACTGTCAGAGAGGCCCCGAAGGTTGTGAATACGGCTTCTCCCAAGTACAATCCAAATGCCCGCTGTGCTTATCACTCCGATAGCCCGGGGCATTCCACTGATGACTGTTGGGCCTTAAGGAATAAGGTGTAAGACCTTATTGATGCAAAAGAGATACAGTTTGAAGCGCCTGAGAGGCCAAATGTGGTAACTGCTCCTATGCCCCAGCATGGAGTGAATGCCGTTGATGAAGATGTATACTCCGTCTCTGTGAATGATGTAGCTACTCCCTTGATGACTGTTAAGAGGAACCTACTGTTGGCCGGTTTATTTTCGGGTTGCAGTGAAGGTTGCCTTTTCTGTGCTGTTTCCCTTTCTGGTTGTCCTTTGCTGAAGTTGGGCATCCAAAGCCTGATGGACAGCAAAGAGATTCTGTTCAAGAAGACTGATGTTCAGTTTGTTCCGGTGGAAGAAGTTTCTGTTGTTACAATCTTTAATAATCCGATCAAGGCTCTCCCGAGGAAGCCGGTTAAAATCATGACTGTCGCACCCATTGTGATTACTGTTCCGGGGCCTCTCCCCTATGAATCTGACAAGGCTGTCCCATGGCACTATGGGGCAGATGTATATGTACATGGAATCAAGCAAGAGTTCAACACTGGCACCAGCATCAGCAATATCACTGGTCCAACAAAAGTTACCCGCAGTGGCAGGCTCTTCTCGCCTGACATTGCACCACCAACTATTCAAAGACCCCTCACTATAACACCTGTAAGTGTACCTGTTCCCAATTCTGATCAAGTTGTTTCCCCTGCTGCCGAGTCATCTAATGCTCGGGGCAAAGGGATTGAAGATGAGCCTCCCCGGATGGAGGCGCCAAAATCTGTGAATGCTGAGGCCTCCCAACAAGAGATGGAGGAAATCCTGAAAATAATCAAGAAGAGTGACTTTAATGTTGTCGAGCAGCTGGGGCATACACCGTCCAAGATCTCCATGCTCTCCTTATTACTATGCTCAGAGGCCCATGCTAAGGCCTTGATTTCATTTCTCAAGACGGCCCATGTGCCACAGGAGACATCTGCTGTCCAGTTTACTGATTGCGTAGCCAATTTGACAGCCGACAATGGTTTGGGTTTCTCGGATGCTGACCTTACTGCTAAGGGAAAGGACCACAATGACGCCCTGCATGTCTCTATTGAATGCAGGGGCACTACTCTGGCGCACGTGTTGGTGGACACTGGTTCTTCCCTCAATGTGCTACCCAAGAAGGCCTTAGACCGTTTGGATTGTGAGGGCCTGGAGCTGAAACCTAGCAACATCATCGTCAGAGCCTTTGACGGTTCTAAGAGGATGGTTCATGGAGAGGTAGACATTCCTATTCGCATGGGTTCTCAAGTATTCGACTCTACTTTCTATGTGATGGATATCCGTCCATCGTATTCTTGTCTACTGGGTCGACCTTGGATCCACAAAGCTGGGGCAGTGACCTCTACCCTGCACCAGAAGCTCAAGTACCCCGTCAGAGGGAAGATTGTCACTGTGCAGGGAGAGGAGGAGTATATGGTGAGCCATTTGAATTCCTTCAGGTATATTGAGATGGACGGGGAGTTTATTGAAACCCCCTTTCAGCATTTTGAAGAGGTACCTCCAACATTGGCAGCAGCGGAAACAGTGGTCGAAGAGGATGTTCCTTTGAAGATGGCTTCCTTGAAGGATGCCCGGGCTGTGATCAAGAAAGGTGAATATGCTAACTGGGGCCGGCTCCCTGATTTTACACAAAAAATTGACAAGTTTGGACTGGGTTTTACTGCAGAGGGTCAGAAGGCTATGCGCAAGGCAAAGACCAGAAGACCTCCTGTGCTCATTACCAATCCAGGAGTGAACGCTATTGGGGACGAAGATGAAGTGGAAGAGTCAGAGTTTGAAAGCTGGATCTACCCGACGACTGATGGTGGATTGACCAATTGGACTGCTAAAGATCATACTCCTGTTACTTTTTGTTACGCAGTAATAAACTCCTATGTTTTGCTATTTGTAATAAACAATTAAAACTCTATGGCCCGGTGTCTTACCCGAGGCACCGTTGGCTTCATTTGTGAGGGTATATTAATTGTCATCTCATATATCATGAATAAAGATCTTGGACGTTTTCTCGCATTTCAAATCTTATGCTCCTTTTCGTTCTTTCTTTTCTTTATATATTGCAAAACAGCTGTATTTACACACACTCACTCATACAGGTTTCAATCCACTCTGGATCTCACTGGTAACGACTCTGCTACTGCCAGTTATGACTTCAAAAATCCGATCAACTTAGCCGAAGACGAAGGTGAAGATGATTGCGAAGTGCCTGGCGAGCTTGCAAGACTGTTACTTCAGGAAGAAAGGGCAATTCAACCACACGAAGAGCCAGTGGAAACAATAAATCTGGGTACTGAGGCAGACAGAAAGGAGGTAAAGATTGGTGCCAACCTAGAGCTCAGCGTGAAGCAACGGTTGACTCAGATGCTACATGATTATATGGAGATCTTTGCCTGGTCCTACGAAGACATGCCCGGTTTGGATACTGATATTGTGGTCCATTATTTGCCTACTAAGGAAGACTGCCCTCCGGTCAAGCAAAAGGTCCGCCGTATGCGTCCAGAGATGTCTGAGAAGATCAAAGCCGAGGTTATGAAACAGTTTGATGCCGGGTTCCTTGCAGTGACTTCTTATCCTCAGTGGGTTGCTAATGTGGTGCCGGTACCAAAGAAAGATGGAAAGGTCAGAATGTGTGTCGATTACAGGGATCTGAACAGGGCCAGCCCCAAAGATGACTTCCCTCTGCCTCACATTGATGTCCTTGTTGACAATACTGCTCAGCATAAAGTGTTCTCTTTCATGGACGGTTTTTCAGGCTATAATCAGATCAAGATGGCACCTGAAGACATCGAAAAGACTACTTTTGTTACTCAGTGGGGCACCTTCTGTTACAAGGTCATGCCATTCGGGTTGAAAAATGCTGGGGCAACCTACCAACGTGCCATGGTTGCCTTATTTCATGACATGATCCATCATGAGATAGAAGTATATGTTGACGACATGATTGCAAGGTCCCAAACTGAGGAGGAACACTTAGACCATCTGCAGAAACTGTTTGACCGACTGAAGTTGTACAAGCTGAGGTTGAACCCGAACAAGTGCACCTTCGGGGTTAGATCTGGAAAGTTGCTAGGCTTCGTTGTAAGTGATAAGGGTATTCAAGTGGACCCTGCCAAGGTCAAAGCTATTCAAGAGATGCCAGTTCCTAAGACAGAGAAAGAGGTCAGAGGCTTTCTAGGACGCCTGAATTACATCGCCCGGTTCATCTCACACCTAACTGCTACCTGTGAACCAATCTTCAAGCTGCTGAAGAAAGATCAGGTAGTACGTTGGAATGATGAATGTCAGGCTGCTTTTGACAGAATCAAGGAGTATCTCCAAGAACCACCCATTCTTATGCCACCAGTTGAAGGGAGACCTCTGATACTATACCTAACAGTACTTGACAATTCAATGGGGTGTGTGCTGGGGCAGCATGACGAGTCTGATCGAAAAGAGCATGCCATTTATTACCTTAGCAAAAAGTTTACCGACTGTGAGACCCGATACTCACTGCTCGAGAAAACTTGTTGCGCTTTGGTATGGGCTGCTCGCCGGCTGAGACAGTATATGCTGACTCACACTACCTTGTTGATTTCAAAGATGGATCCTATAAAGTACATATTTGAAAAGCCCGCTCTGTCTGGGAGAATAGCAAGATGGCAAATGATCTTGACAGAATACGACATCCAGTACACAACTCAAAAAGCCATCAAAGGAAGTGTATTGGCAGACCACTTGGCACATCAAGCAGTAGACGACTATCAGTCAATGAACTTCGAGTTTCCAGACGAGAGCATCATGATTGTGACTGATTGTGAAGTACCTGGACCGGATGAAGGACCTGAGGAAGGATCCCGATGGTCTATGCACTTTGACGGAGCCTCCAATGCTTTGGGTAACGGTATCGGCGCTGTGATAATATCCCCTCAAGGCACTCATACTCCACTCACTGCCCGACTATGTTTCAACTGCACCAACAACATGGCGGAGTATGAGGCATGCATCATGGGTCTTCAAGCTGCGATCGACCTAAGGATCAAGTTTCTGAGTGTCTTCGGAGATTCCGCTCTCGTGATCAATCAGATCAAAGGAGAGTGGGATACGAAACATCCGAATCTTATTCCTTACAGAGAATGTGTGTTGACCTTGATCCCCCACTTCACAGAGATAACCTTTGAACACTTTCCAAGAGAGGAGAATCAGTTGGCGGACGCGTTAGCTACGATGTCTTCTATGTTCAAGGTCAAATGGGACAATGAGGCTCCCCAGGTCACTATCTGGAAACTGGACGAACCGGCATACTGTTGTGATCTCGAGACTGAATTAGTGACTGAGAAGCCTTGGTACCATGAGGTGAAGAGATATTTGGAAGCTCAGGAATACCCTGAAGGTGCATCTGTCAACGACAAAAAGTTTATGAGAAGGTTCGCAATGAAGTTCTTCCTTAGCAACGGCATTTTGTATAAGCGAAACCACGATTCGACCTTACTGCATTGTGTGGACAAGACAGAAGCAGAAAGGATTATGGAAGAGCTACATGAAGGGACCTTCGGAACACATTCCAGTGGGCACACTATGGCAAAGAAGATCCTTCGGGCAGGGTATTTCTGGTCCACAATGGAAGCCGACTGTTACCAACACTCTCGGACATGCCATAAATGCCAGATATATGCAGACAAGGTGCATGTTCCTCCAGTTCCTCTGAATGTCTTGACTGCACCTTGGCCTTTTGCAATGTGGGGCATTGACATGATCGGTGAGATTAAACCTACGGCATCCAATGGGCATCGCTTCATCCTAGTGGCGATTGATTACTTCACGAAGTGGGTTGAAGCAGCTTCCTACGCTACAGTAACCAAGACTGTTGTGGCACGGTTCATTAGGCATAACCTGATCTGTCGCTACGGGGTCCCTGAAAGAATCATTACAGACAACGGTACCAATCTCAATAACAAGATGATCACTGAGCTCTGCGAGCAGTTTAAGATACAGCACCACAACTCTTCTCCTTACAGACCGAAGATGAATGGGGCTGTAGAAGCAGCAAATAAGAACATTAAGAAAATCGTGCAGAAGATGACAGTGACTTATAAAGATTGGCACGAGATGTTACCGTTCGCTCTACATGGGTATCGTACCTCAGCCAGGACATCAACCGGGGCAACTCCTTTCTCCTTGGTCTACGGTATGGAGGCAGTCTTACCAATCGAAGTGCAAATACCCTCTCTCCGGGTAATGAAGGATGCAGACCTGAGTGAAGATGATTGGATCCAGACACGACTTGATCAATTAAATCTGATTGACGAAAAGAGACTTGCTGCTATTTGTCATGGTCAGACGTACCAAAAACGGATGATCAGGGCATTTAACAAAAAGGTCAGACCACAAGAATATCAAGTTGGGGATCTGGTAATCAAGCGAATCATCCTTCCTCAGAGTGATCCAAGGGGCAAATGGACCCCTACATACGAAGGGCCATTTGTGGTTAAGCATGTGTTCTCAGGAGGAGCCATGATTCTAACCAACATGGATGGTGACGACCTTCCTCACTCCGCCAATGCAGACATAGTAAAAAGATACTATGCATGAAAAAAGACCCGCTAGGTTGACATACCTAGGCAAAAATTAGGGCTCCCGGCGAACCAAAAGGGTTCGGGCAAAATGAAGGGATGAAATGAAAAATCTGTACACCCGGCAAGTCGAAAACCTGAAAAGGCGGCTTGGGCAAAAACGGATATCCAGGTGGAATGAAAACCCGAAAGGGCGGTCCAGGCAAAAGTTAGGGATAAAGCGTAATACTATGTCTCATTGGATCACCTTGCATCCAGAATCCGGTATCTGCATCAAGTTCAGATGGCATCAATCAGTCAGCTTCATCTTCAACTAAGGTCATCAAGTGATGAGACGCTCGGAGATATAAAGGCAATAGCAGAGTGGGAACCCAGTGGATCATTCATCTCACACAACTGTTTTACTTTCTTTTGTACAAATTTGTATAAACTCTTTTGTTCGGCGGCGTTCTCTTACTAGGACGTCAGCCTCTTGTACATAAACGCCTATTTACAGGCAAATTCAAAAATCAATACAAAATCACTTTTCAGTTAAAATTGCCAATTGTTTTTCCTTTTCTGTTTTGTTTTGCGAAGAACGTCCAAGGTTCAATTTGTGATATATGCATTGACAATAATTTGCTCACTCATGAATATTTGCATACGAAACAAAGGAGTAATTACAGGTAACATTAGAAACAGGGGCAATAAAGAGTTGTCTAAGCAATCTAATTGTTCTGTCCTCCAAGGTATCAAGGTGAGTTCGGTTGAAGAACATAACCAGTATATCTTAATTCCCCAGAGAGCGCATCAGCAAGTCAGTGCACTCTCCCCAAGAAAAACTATGCTATCAGCCTTAAGGAAGTTGGGTATCCTCCAGCAGATCTCAACATTCCCCAGCAATATACATGCATTCTTAACAAGCATCCCCGACAGTCTTGGCCTAAAGATTGTTCCCCGGCGGTACATCAAACATCCAATGGAGCTACTTCCCCAGCATCTCAAAACTTCCCCAGGAGAGTCCAATCCAGTTTTCCCAGGAAAATTGGAAACCATCTCCCCAAGCAGTAAGCTCATCCCCAGTAGATTCTGGAAGCTTATCCCCGTAGAGCACGAACGCGCCTCCCGGCTTTATTCAAAGAGTTATTTCCCTACCAGGATATAACTGGGTTATCCTCAGCCAAAAGCCACAGAAAGATTGTTCTCGGCAAAGTCTCCTTATCCCCAGCGAAGTCTATCAACACTTCCAACATAACAACGGTATCCCCAACGAAGTTACCATCAACATTTCAACAAAGTACCTCTCTCCCCACAGAGTATTACTCCCCAGCAAGATCGCTAGAGTACTTTTCTCCCCGCAGAGTAATCCATTCGCCAAGTGTATTCCCCAATGGAGTTATCTTCTCCTACCGGTATTCTTGCAACTATCATCCCCAGCGGAAGCAAAGATCTATTCTTCAACATCAGCCCAGGAGTGACTTCCCGGCACCCGTCAAGGATTTATTTTCCTAAGACGAAAACATACATTCATAAACATCACATCCCCATACATTATAGCATGCATACACGCATCGTATCACCCCAATCTCATTTATTTTTGAGAACATCATGACATCATGCATGTCATACATTATGACATTGCATACAACTAACTCGTTACTTTTTCAGGAAAAGAACGATCAACAGATAAAAGTCTTTACCTTTTGAAGTAGAAGACGTCCAAGATTCCTTCATCATTCTGTTGAGGTAGTAATCGCCCAAAGGTTCTCTCATCGTCCCGTTGAGGTAGTAATCGCCCAAAGGTTCTCTCATCGTTACTGTTGAGGTTGAAGTCGCCCAAGATTCTCTCAGCGTTACTGTTGAGGTTGAAGTCGCCCAAGATTCTCTCAGCGTTACTGTTGAGGTTGAAGTCGCCCAAGATTCTCTCAGCGTTACTGTTGAGGTTGAAGTCGCCCAAGATTCTCTCAGCGTTACTGTTGAGGTTGAAGTCGCCCAAGATTCTCTCAGTGTTACTGTTGAGGTTGAAGTCGCCCAAGATTCTCTCAGCGTTACTGTTGAGGTTGAAATCGTCCAAGGTTCTCTCAGCGTTACTGTTGAGGTGGTAATCGTTCAAGGTTCTCTCACCGTCCCGTTGAGGTAGTAACCATCCCTGGTTCATTCATCACCTTTTTGAAGCTCCAGATTCAATTCCTGTAACCAGTCAGGACACATCTACAAAGAGTTTGAAGACCAGCTCTTGTAACAGGTCAGGTAATCATTTTCTTTTTCAGGTACGCAAGTTCTCGCTAAGGAATCTCTTACGTGATCGACACCCAGATGGCATCTATAAGCCCATCCACCATCCATCATCTCTTAGCATGGCATCTATAAGCCCATCATCCTATCCATCAATCTCCAAATGGCATCTATAAGCCCATTCCCACCATCACACTACTATGTGAGCGCAAATTTCTGGGCACTCTAGTGTTCAATCATCTTCCACCTTCGGATTACGAAAGGCACGTCAGCTAATCTGCATCCTCAGGTCTAAGAAGATTGAACAGGGGCAACTGTTGTACCCCAAAATTTTCCCTCCCATATTCTTCAAGATTTGCAAAGAGCATGCTTCACAATCTCTCAAGGGTTGCACAGTTCAAGGGCCTCCTAACAGTCAAAAATTAGGGTTTTGGTTCTGACAAAGAAAATGAAGTTTCCAAGGGTCCAATCAAGTCCCACATGCCTATAAACATGGTCAAGCATCCTCATACCAAGTTTCAAGACTTACAGCACAAAATTGCACAGTCAAAAACCCTAATTGCCCTACAGTCAACTGCAGGGGCAAAATGGTCATTTGACAGTCAAAAGTCCAAATTTTTGGTCAACATCTCATTTTGAAGCCACAAACATCATTTGATCAAATCTTGATCATAATTTTCAAGGCATGGCTCAAAAAGTCTCAAGATGCAAAAGTTTCCATATTTGGACAGTTGAAAAAGTCAACTGTAACTTGACCAAGGCATAACTTCCACATGGTTCATCAGAAAAATTCCATCCAAAGCTCATTTTGAATAGAAAGACATTTCCTATAACTCATCTTCACACTTCAAGTCCAAGAAATGCTCTCACAAAATGTTATCAATTTCAACATTATAGGTCATTTTCAAAAGTCAACAAAAAGGGACTTTAAGTCAAAGACCATAACTTGAGATTGGTAAATCAAAATGACATGGGACCAAAGTCATTGGTTAGAGGACTTCAAGACCTTTCCAAAATGTCCAAGAACATGATCAAAGCTTAAAAATTGAGAAAGATATGCCTTGTGGAAGTTGGGAAATTTTTGGGAATTTTGAAAAGTCAACTTTACTTCAAATGCCTCAAAATTGCTAATGGGCCACATTTTCTTCCAAGATTCATCATCCAAAGGCTATGCACGACCATTTGGCCCAAAGGGGATTTATTTCATCATTTTTATTATTTTATTTGAATTTTTAATCACCATTAATTCATTTAATTAAATAAAATATGAAAAAAATACTAAAACAAATGTATGTGAATCTTTTTATGCAGCATTTGCTCCCATTGGTCATTCAAGATTCGTGCACAACAAAATTGGAAAGATTGGCCATGATTGGGATCAAAAACACATGGAAAAGATTTGAAGAAATATGCCATTAAAGTCAAATATTGGATTCATGATTACAAGGCTTTTTGACTCAAATCTTTACCCTAATTCATCCCTCATATAAGTCAGAAGCTAAACCTAATGCACATAACCTTGAAGATGCGCCCAAAACCATAAACAAACTTTGCACTTTTTCAAGAAAATTTCAAAACTGAAAGCACCATTCCAAAGCGTTTCAAGGCAAAACATTGATTCCATTAGCTTGCAAAGGCCTCAAGGGACGTTCCTGGATCAAAACCACTGCTTCTAACGCAAAGAAACGGTAGAACACAGTTACCCTGTACACGAATTTTTCCTTAATCGTATTCGAATCTACACTCCATATCAATGCATTTTCATTATTGTTTTGTGCTAATGTGTTGATTCTGAAGCTAATAGTATAGTTTAATTGAAGAATGCTTGCATATATGGAGAGTTGCCATGAACGATGCCTAGGGTTTCAGGAACCTTGAATTGGGGCTTCCTTATTCTGGAAAAATTGAGACATGAGACCTACACCATTGAACTCAGCACACTTAGACGATCCAGAATCACTAGTCGCGCCCTTTTTATTTTTGCTTAATTCCTATTCGCTATTTTCTGTATTTCAGATTGTGGGGGTTTAAAACCCCCGCTATCTAGTTTCTTTTTTCAGGCAAAAGTGAAGAACGAGTGGGGAAGAAGTATGCGTGGCTAGCGTTCATTGGATCATTCAAATATTTTAGCGCGTTTTTTTGTTTTTACCAATAAGCGTGCTTTTTCACATATAATCATACTATCCCATTATATTTATGAATGAACACGCAACTCAGTTGGTGGAGGAAAGCATTGGTAAGCCTTGGGACCTGGGTTCGAACCCCAGGTCCCCCTACTTTGTTTCATATTTTTCTTCCTAACGTGGTTCTATGTAGCTTGCTTCCTGAGGCCTATCATGCAGCCTCATACCTTGGCTTGCCACACGTCCCATGGCATCAGTCCAATGGTCCAGATCTAAAGCCTATGGAATGATTCGGTCAACGCCTACACACGTGATCACTGAGAAGTCAGAAAGGGCCAAGCTTCTTGGGCCTAATTGCTGGCCAGATACCTCCCTTTGGGTCAACACCCCCACTGGTTTGCTTTCTTTTATCTTTTTATCTTTTTTATTTTATTTGTTTTGCTTAATTTTAATTTAATTCATAAATTAATATTTTCATAATATAAAAAAATACATAAAAATTTCAGAAACTATAAAAAATAAAAAATATATTTCATTTAATGTTTTCTTTGTAAATAAATTGTATTAATTAATTTAGTTAATTCTAGGTTTAACTTTAATATTTTTTGTAATAAACTAAAAAATGTAGAATTAGGGTTTTAAGTATTTTTTATTCTTTTTCTTTCCTTTCACCACAATTAATTATTAAATATTATTTTTGTAAATAAATTGCCATGTAAATAATTAGGTTAATTTTAGGTTCAATTTTAACATGTTTTTTTTAATAAATTAAAAAATAGTTAGAATTAGGTTTTAATTCCATTAATTCTCATTAAAATCCACAAATACAAAAAACTCAAAAATAATTTCCTTTCTCATTTAATTTAATTAATTTCATAATTATAATTTAATTTCCTTACAAGGGTCCAACGCCCTCGCATTCCCGACTTTAATTCTCTTCGCATTTTTATTCTTATTTCCTTTTTTTGTGAATATTCATGTAATTCTCCCAAAGCCATGTAATAGCTTAATTAGATATTTATCTTTCGCACTTTATTTTATTTCAAATCGGGTCCTGGATTAATTTGGCGATGTGGACCCGCGCCTTTGTAATAGCTTAGGACTTTTAATTCTCGCATCTTTTAACTGTTATTAATTTGCATGAAAGAATGAATGCCAAAATAAAAACAACGCGTAGATCACCAATACATGACAAGATAAAAATAAATGAACATGACACACAAATCACACACCACCCCTAGGGTACGCCTCACTGTTGCCTTGCCCCTCGAAAGGTGATCGTTGAGTAGAGGACGTTTTAGTAAGTCCTCATGTCCATGAACATGGCATGAGGGTAGCTTCTAAGGTGTCTTCCTATTGCTCTGGTGATCACCATGTCCCGAACCCTCGAATTGACCCGAATACCTCTAACGGTGGTGCTACCTACCTCTCAATGGTGGGATGGCACTACTTCAAGGACATTTACATAGACGAATTCCTTAGGGTAGGTAGACGACTCTAGATACTTGCTCTAATTTCAAAACAAATCAAAAAATACTTTTCACACCGACACTTTTCAAAAAGCTTTCGAAAGCAACTTTTCAAACACTCTTGAGGACTGATACAAGAGTCGAACTGAAATTTTCAAAGAAACTTTTTTAAACCCACACTTGAAAAGCAAACAAACAATTTTGAAAACACAATGAGCAAGTATCTAAGAGCCCATGGATAACCATGGATAGAAAGGGTGCTAACACCTTCCCTTTATATAAATCTACCTCCCGAACCGAGAGCAATCTCTATAAGGAATTTTTCTGTGCTTTTGTCCTTTCCATTTGGAGAAAATAAAAGACGGTGGCGACTCTTGCTTCCGCGACGTTTCATGAACCAGCGTTAAACAATCAGTTCCAGATCCACCGATCACAGAACTGGCGACTCTGCTGGGGATATCTTTAAAGTGAGGTGTACCTTAGGATAGTTCATAACTGTGTTTTCAATTGTATTGATTTGCTTGCTTTAAATTGTGGGTTGCATGGGAGTTACATAGATCATAACCCGGATCTGGGGATACCCTGTTTAGGTAGCATAAGCTGTGAGGGACCTGTCCGGCGTAGACCGACACGGGTGAAGCAGTGGCTACGTTGGTGTGGCACCTTGGTCTGTACCGATATCCCTTGTGTCGTAACGAGGAGAATATGGGTCTTCTGAGGAGTCATTAAGCACCAACAACCTTAGAACCTTAAATGACACAACTTGGCCATTAGAACAGTAGCAGTATGCTACGCCCATTGAGGCTAAACTCTCGTGATGGTTCTGGCCGCAAGAAAAGATTGCGATGCTGGAGTTATGACCGATTGAGGGTAGTCAATGATATTGGGATCCTCTAAGAACCCGGTTACTTTGATAGGACAGGTATGAACCAACGAACTGAAAGAGGGTAATACCTAGACCTCATGCTGGCCTAAACTTTAAGGGCTTGTCTTGTGTGACTTGTGTGCCTTACCATGTTTGCCTTTGTATCTATTTGTGGTGTGCTTTATCATAACATCATAACATCATGAGCATTGCATGCATCCTGCATAAGGACTGACCATTTCAAAGACAAGAGGGTTTCACCTTTGCTCTGTTTTGTAGGACATCATGATGCCTGTGCGAAGGAATACTATTCGGTTTAACTTTGTTCACTCACCTGAGTTGCTTGAAGAGTTGGTTAGCAGAATTCCAAATACCACATCTTTCATTCAGAGGCATGGTTCTCTTCTCAGTTTAGTCACTGCAAAGCGGGATCATCAGTTGATGAGTGTCCTGACCCAGTTCTATGACCCTCTGTACCAGTGCTTCACCTTTCAAGACTTCCAGCTAGTCCCTACCCTGGAAGAGTTCTCTGATCTGCTTGGCATCCCTATCTTGGATCAGACTCCCTTTACTGGTTGGGAAAAGACCCCCAGGCTTGAGGAGGTTGCTGCAGCTCTTCCTTTGACCCATCAAGAAGTAATGGACAACTGGGTGACTAGAAGCGGGGTTAAGGGTTTCTTGGCCAAGTTTCTGATTGGTAAAGCTAACAGTTTCTGGAATGACCTGGACTTTAGGGAATATGAAGACATCCTAGCTCTCTTAATATATGGGCTAGTCTTGTTTCCTAATCCTGACAACTTCATCAATGTCACTGCCATGAGGATCTTCATGTCTCAGAATCCTGTGCCCACTCTCTTGGGTGACATCCTGCAACAACTTTATGCTCGTACTACCCGAAGACGAGGAACTCTATGGTGTTGTATCCCTTTGTTGGTGAGGTGGTTTATTTAGCACCTCCCTAAGTTTGTACTGAAGAACCAAGAAGGAAGAGGTTGGGCTCATAGGTTAATGGCTCTCACTGATAAGGACATCATTTGGACTCTCAGGGGTTTGGATGAGATAGTTGTTATTGATCGATGCGGGGAATACCCTAATGTTCCTTTGATTGGTACCCAAGGAGGGATCTCTTACAATCCATGTCTAGCTCTCCGTCAGTTTGGAAGAGCCAGAAGAGCAGGACCTCATGAGATGTTGGTGCCTCACATCAGTTTTGAGTTTCAGGTGGATAGTGACGAGCTGCGTCGTAGGTTCATCAAGGCTTGGGATAAAGTTCATAAAGCTGATCCACAAGAGTTGGGGCCAAAGACTTCTCTACCTATGGAAGCCTACTACAAGTGGGTCCGCATCCGTGCTCAGAAGTTAGGTATGCCATACGAAGCTGTCAGACCCATCATTCTTGAGTATCCTGACAAAGATGGGGTTCCTCCAACTGTCCTCCCTCCTCAGATACCTACTGACATTAAAGAGATCTTGGTCGCAACTGCGAGAAGAGCGGGATTCTTACCGGGAAAAGTTCAACGAGCAGGAATTGAAGATCCAGAAGCTGACAAAGCAGCTGGAGAATGAGCGAGCTCTGAATGATTACATCCGCACTGAGAAGAGGAGACCATGGGATCAATAAGGAGCTCTGGATGTTCTTTTACAGTTTTATTTCCCTTTTCAGTATTTCCCTTTTATGTAACGCCTAAGGGCAATTTGTTGAACAATTTAAGTTTCAAAGTTGAATCTAATGAAGTGTGTTCCTTTTTGTTTACAAAGTTGATTCCCGATTGTCTTTGAAAACATAAATCATACGCATTCCATTCATCATGTGCATAGCAGGTTTTCTTCTTTTCAGGTTGCTTACTGTTCTTCGCTGTTTATTTCAGCATCATGAACCCTGACTCATCATCAACCGAGATGTCTATCAAGGCTCTTCAGGCGCAGAACGCGCAATTTCAGGAACTGATCATGGGCTTGGCTCAAGGCCAAGAAGAGCTGAAGGCTTTACTCCTGAAAAAGGAGAAGAAGAAGAAGAAGAGAACTGTTCTTTTCAACTCGGGCCGAAGGTTTGGCAACACTCTACAGAATGAAGAGGCTGGTTCTTCTATAGGCAAGAGCAGTCCCCAAGGGGGAAAAGGTCCTAGTCCCGTAGTCTCTGACAACGAGACCAACTTCAATGAGGAACAATATCCTCCTGCTGAAGACCGATACAAGCAGTTGGAAGACAGACTGAATGCTATGGAGATCCAACAAGTGCCTGGGCTGGATTTTGGAGACTTGGGCTTATCTACTGGTGTGATTATTCCTCACAAGTTTAAGGCACCATCCTTTACCAAGTATGACGGGGCGTCTTGTCCCAAGCTACACCTCAGGTCTTATGTGCGGAAGATTCAACTGTACTCGGTGGACAAGAACTTGTGGATCCACTTCTTCCAGGAGAGTCTTTCAGGGACTCATCTCGAATGGTTCTATTAGCTGGATGGGACCAAAGTTCGTAACTGGGAGGAGTTGGCTACTGCTTTTTATAAGCAGTATCAATATTTTATTCATTATACTTTATTTACTTTTATTAACTTCCTTGTAAATTAAATTAAAACTAGATTATTATTTATTTTAATATAAAAAAAAGACCAAAAATATTTCATAACACCACATACTATTTTCAAGACAAAAATACAAAAAAAAAAATTCGTTAAACTTATTTTCTTTTAAAGAACTAAAATAGATTTAGGGTTTTATTCAAAAATCTTTTCTTAATTAAAATCTTTTCTTAATTTATTTCTTTTCTTAATTAACTTAAGTTAACTTAATTTAATTACTTTTTTTCTCTAATTAGGTTTAGGTTAAAACCTCCTTCATACAAAAATCCAAACACAAAAACCATTTCTTTCAATTTGCATTTGTACTTTATATATTTCTTCAATTATTCGTACAATATTCAATTTGGTTGTAATAGATTAATTAGGTTTATATTATTGCAATCCCCATTCATAAATTATATACCCCCTCCCACAAATGTTGTAATAACGTAGTAACTTTAAATTTCGCAATTTATCGCTTTTACATTACATGCTAGTAATTAGGGTTTGTATGGGAAGATAAAATCAATCAAATAGAAAACCTTAATTCAAGAAAAAAACAAGCATGAAAACAACATACTTGTACACAAGCACCCCTAGGGTAAAATACACTTTGTTGCCTTACAAAATGGTCATATTACGCATGTAAGGTATCTTAGCAAAAACAAGCAAATACAAGATCATAGTCCCTCGATGACGCTATCTAAGGTTACATTACAAATGATCTTAGTCCCTCAAAAAAAGAATGCTAAGATACCTTGCAACATTGCTAATCATGGCTATACAATGACCCACGCCTGTGCCGTTTACATCCAAAGATAGGGTTGCTTACCAAATCAATGGTAAGACAACAATGTCAAAGGAAGAGAAAATGAACAAGAAAGACATTTGAGTAGGTAGATTGCTCCTAATTACTTGCTCCATTTCAAAATAAACATCCTTGCTATTTTCAAAACAAACACCTACACATTCCAAAACATCTTACAAAACTTAAAAACATTTTCAAAAAGATCAACATCTTTGTATACATTCTTACGAACGAGAATCATTACAAAGATTGCCTAAACGACGGCCTCTCTTACAAAATACTTTCAAAGACCACACAAAGCGCAATTTCAAACAAAAGCAAGTGATCTAGAAAGTAACTAAGAGCCCATGGAAAACCATGGATGAAAAAGGTGCCAATACCTTCCCTTTTCATAATCTACCCCCCGAACTCAAGAAACAATCTCAAAGGTCTTTGCTGTGCTTTTTCACCTTTCCTTTTTGGATAAAATAAAAGTCGGTGGCGACTCTTGCTAACCGCAACATTTGCGATAAAATGCAAAACTTCAAGTCAGTTCTACTACCGTATCACAGACGTTGACTCCATAATCATAGTAAATGGTTAAATCCTTGTGATTGAGACTGATGTTGGAACATCATCTCAGTTGTTTACTTCTCCAAAAAGGGAGTTATTTTTTTTGGAACTATTTTTGAGTTCATGGTGTGGAGATTATTGCTCACCATTAGATTCAAAATTGGAATGTCTGATCATGGTGGAATGTGAATATCTAGCATGACTGTTTGTCATGACGAAGAATCCACTTGTGCTAGTGGTGTGCAGAAGAAGGATGTCAGACCAAGTGTTCTGATCTCTGTGGTAATCAACCATTTGTGAGGAGGTAGCCTTATTTGCTGCTTATACCTCTAAGGGAAGTTGCGAAGGAAGTAACGTGAGGAATTTTTCTTCTCATATGGCAGTGTATGTGTCTGATGTCAAATCCTATGTGTATGAGTACAACTTCATTACAAGGTGTTTTGCATGATGTCAAAACTAGGAAAGATGACACGGCGGTAAAGTTAATTGTATCTCTTTGTCTTATGGCACTCCTCTGCATTATAGGTCTTAGGAATCATCAAAAATCACTTTGAAAGTGACCCAACACATTGAATAACACTTTCTGAATGTTTTTGCATTGTATGTGTTAACACATTCGATTTTCAGATTGACACATGCAACTTAGTTTTTAAGCCTGTAAGCTTCTGTAAGTCACATGTTGACACATATATCCTTCAGGTCGACACATATTGAAAGATTTCTGAAATTGCAGAAATTCTTATTTGTATGTGTCGACACATCTGTATTTCAGGTCGACTCACTTACTCACGTTTTAAAGCCTGTAGCTACTGACTTGCTCAGGTCGACACATAGAGTCCTTCAGGTCGACACATGCATCCTTTTTATAACGTATGCGTAGACACATACGATTTTTAGGTCGACACATAAATTCTGTTTTGGTCAAATTTTCATTTTCTTTTATTCCGAATTTGTCTTTTTTTCCCTAAACGTTTCCAAACTATAAATACCCATTCATGCATCATTTCTAACTTGATGATACCATAAAATTAGCCTTCTTTTTCTCTTCATCTTCAACCTTCCAATCTATGCATACACACCAACATTTGTGATGATGTTCCATCAGGGTGCCATCTTGACAAAGAATTATAGATTTCCAATTTGTTTGGGCTGAGTTCTTATAGGGGTCTTTATCTGGAAAAACCATCGGATTTGTCCTCCAACATCATTTGTTGAATTGGGGGTTTTCGTGCAAGATCGTGCGAGAAGGAATCATCCATGTGAAAAATACCTTAGAGTGTTTGAAATCTTTTCAAGGAACCTTAGAATGGTTGAAATCTTTTTAAGGAAGTAGCAAGAATTGGATGATAGAATCAGTTATCTTGTGTTGATAGTTTGCAATCGGATTTACTCAAGTGAAAAATCCCTTAGAGTGTTTGAAATCTTTGCAAGGAACCTTGGGGTGTTTGAAATTCTTTTAAGGAAGCAGCTTAAGTGGCGAATATGTTGCATCTATCATTTGATTTTATCTTGCTTAAGATCAAAGTTTGGAAAAAGGAGCATCAACATTAAATTGAAGAATTTTGTATTGTTGTTTCTGACTCTTCCATTGTATTAAACATTTTACATATAAGAATTATCCTAGTGCCATTGGAGTTAGGCGTAGACGTATCCACACACGAGGACGATAATGGGGAACTGTGTAGATAAATTCCTTATGTATTTTTACTTTTTTGCTTTTAATTGCTTTCAATTTCATCAATCTTTTTATCAAATAGCATTGTGATAGTAATTGAATGGTAATAATTTTTCTCTCAAAATTTGTTTTCGAATTAGGTGCAGATATAGCTTATAATCATTTTTGATTATAAGTAGTTATGAATATCAACACCACTCAAAGAGAAATTCTGAAAACTCACTTGCACGCCAAGTGTTTGATAAAACAATCAAGTTAGTTCTTTGATTATTTAGCCTTGGAAATAACATTGCAAAGTGATTATGTTCATACAATAAATAAGTGGATTGTTTAATTGAGTTGTGATTAATCAAGTATTCTTTTTTGTCTCATAGATTCATCTTTTACAGTTTGTATATTCGAGTTTCTAATAAGTTGTTTTTAGATGACTTATCCAGTTAATTTATTCCGCAATAAAAAGTTTTGAAAACAAATTAAGTTCTAGATCTGCGTCTATGTTGTACCCCAAAATTTGCCCTCCCATATTCTTCAAAATTTGCCAAGTCAAAACTTCAAAATTCCCCAAGGGTTGCACAGTTCAAGGGCCTCCTAACAGTCAAAAATTAGGGCTTTGGTTCTGACAAAGTAAAGTGAAATTTCCAAGGGTCCAATCAAGTCCCACATGCCTACAAACATGGTCAAGCATCCTCATACCAAGTTTCAAGACTTACAGCACAAAATTGCACAGTCAAAAACCCTAATTGCCCTACAGTCAACTGCAGGGGTAAAATGGTCATTTGACAGTCAAAAGTTCAAATTTTTGGTCAACATCTCATTTTGAAGCCACAAACATCATTTGATCAATGCTTGATCATGATTCTCAAAGCTTGGCTCAAAAAATCTCAAGATGCAAAAGTTTCCATATTTGGACAGTTGAAAAAGTCAACTGTAACTTGACCAAGGCATAACTTTCACATGGATTATCAGAAAAATTCCATCCAAAGCTCATTTTGAAGAGAAAGACATTTCCTACAACTCCTCTTCACATTTCAAGTCCAAGAAATGCTCTCACAAAAAGTTATCAATTTCAACATTATAGGTCATTTTCAAAAGTCAACAAAAAGGGACTTTAAGTCAAAGGCCATAACTTTAGATTGGTAAATCCAAATGACATGGGACCAAAGACATTGGTTAGAGGACTCAAAGACCTTTCCAAAATGTCCAAGAACATGAGCAAAGCTTAAAAATTAAGCAAGTCATGCCTTGTGGAAGTTGGGAAATTTTTGGATATTTTGAAAAGTCAACATTGCTTCAAAGGTCTTAAAAATGCTAATGGGCCTCCTTTTCTTCCACAATTCATCATCCAAGGCATGTGCACGACTATTTGGCCCAAAGGGAAGTTTTTTTATCATTTTTATTTATTTATTTGGATTTTTAATTATTAATAATTCATTTAATTAAATTAAATAGGTGAAAAATGCTAAACCTAATGTTTTAAATCTTTTTGTGCATGGAATAGGCTCAATATTTCGTGCATAATCAGATATAGAAAGAATCATGGTGATTGGATATGATTGGCATCAAAAGCATGTGAAAAAGATTGAAAACATTATGCATGAAAATCAAATCTTCCATACATCAATTCCTTGATTCCTTGGACAAAAAAACCTACCCTAATCATTCACATATAAGTACTCATGCAAACCCTAATGCCAAGAACCTCTCAGCTGCGCCCAAAATCCATAACCAAGTTGCCATTTTTTCAAGAAAATTCTGAAACTGAAATCACCATTGCAAGGGTTTTCAAGCCAAAACAACCATTTTATCATCTTCCTGGGACATCAAGGAAGGCTCCTGGATCAAAATCACTACCTCTAACGCCCAGAATTGGTAAAACGACCGAGCCCTGTTCATGATTTTTTCCATACTCACTTATCATGATTCTTGCATTATTCTTGATTTTTAATGTTTGGTTTGTGTTATTTGAATCATTCTGAAGCTAACCCAGTTGTTTGATTGAGTTTTCATCACCTCTACGCGAAACTACCATGGACGACGCTTAGGGTTTTCAGAACCTTGAATTGGGGTTTCCCAGTTAAGGAAAAATTAGAACATGAAACCCAGACCATTCAACTCAGCATGCCTGGACGGTTCTAAAGCAACCCTCGCGCTCAATTTATGAGCTACCACGAGCTAATCGCTATTTTGAAATATGGCTTGTTTTAGGGACGGTTCAAAACCGTTGCTAATAGTTTTATGTTTCAGGAAAAAAAACAAAACGAAGAAGAAGATGATGAAGTGTCCAGCAATGATTGGTTGATTTGAAATTTCGCGCGAAAAAGTCACTAACGATTTGTTTTCTTTTATATTAATTGTTAGTTATTATATAAACAAAAGCGTGTTGGTGGCTCAGTGGCAAGCAAGCGTATTGGTGACCTTCAGGACCTGGGTTCGATCCCAGGTCCCCATCCCTTTCCTTATATTTTTCCCTTAATTGTATTCTCATGCAGTGCAAGGTCCAAGGTTCCACCATATGCTCCCCACTCAAACGTGCCACGCGCCCACTGAGATTAATCCAATGGCCCTGATCAGAGGAGCATCATAGACCTGAGTCAACGCACTTACACGCATTCTGAATAGTCCACAAGGCCAAAGGCTTAATGGGCCTGATTACTGGACTTCACCTCCCATTTGGGGACAGACCCCCCTAGGTTTGCAATTTCTTTTATATATTTTCCATTTTTTATTTGATTCAACTATTTATTTTTTAATCAATTTCTTTAATTAATTATTTTCATAATAATATATAAAAACACAAAAGAAAATCAGAAAGGTCATAAAAATAAAAAATATATTTTATTTTAATATTTTGTAAATAAACATCATTAATTGATTTTAGTCTTAATTTAGGTTTAAATCTTAATATTTTTCTAATAAACTTAAAATTGGTAGAATTAGGGTTTGTATTAATTTTTTTTATCCTTTTTTCTTTTCTTTTCATTAATAATTAAATATTATTTATTTTTGTAAATCAAATTGCTTTAATTAATTAGGTTAATTTAGGTTTAACTTTAATATTTTTTCTTAATAAATAAAAGTTATAGAATTAGGGTTAATTTAATTTTTAATTTTAGCTAATCTTCTCATTAAAAAATCATAAATACAAAAACCTCAAAAAAAATAATTTCTTTTTCACTTTAATTTCATTAATTTAATAATCATAATTTAAGTTCATTAAAGGGTCCAACGCCCTCGCTTTCAATTTTGATTCTATTCGCACATTTTATTTATTTCTTTCTTTTCGTATAATTCTTATGTACTTCTCCCAAAGCCGTGTAATGTTTATCTTTCGCACTTTAATTCTTTATTTTTCTGTCAAATCGGGTCCTGGAAATTTGGCGATGTGGACCCGCGCCTTTGTAATAGTTTAGGACTTTTAATTTCTCGCAATTTTTAACTACTAAATAAATGCATGCAAGAATGAATGACAAAAAATAAAAACGAACGCATAGATCACTTTGACATGAACAAGATAAATGTAAATGAACATGACACACAAAATCATACACCACCCCTAGGGTACGCCTCACTGTTGCCTTGCCTCTCGAAAGGTGATCGTCGAGTAGAGGATGTCTTAGTAAGTCCTCATGATCCGGGAACCTGGCATGAGGGTAGCTTCTAAGATATCTTCCTATTGCTCTGGTGATCACCATGTCCCGAACCTCGAATTGACCCGAACACCTCCAACGGTGGTGCTACCTACCTCTCAATGGTGGGATGGCACTACTTTAAAGGACATTTACACAGACGAATTCCTTAGGGTAGGTAGACGACTCTAGATACTTGCTCTAATTTCAAAACAAATCAAAAACACTTTTCACACCGACACCTTTTCAAAAAGCTTTCGAAAGCATTTTTTCAAACACTCTTGAGGACCAATACAAGAGTCGAACTGGAATTTTCAAAGAAACTTTTTTAAAACCCACAGTTGAAAAGCAAACAAACCATTTTGAAAACACAATGAGCAAGTATCTAAGAGCCCATGGATAACCATGGATAGAAAGGGTGCTAACACCTTCCCTTTCTATAACCTACCTCCCGAACCGAGAGCAATCTCTTTAAGGAATTTTTCTGTGCTTTTGCCCTTTCCATTTGGAGAAAATAAAAGACGGTGGCGACTCTTGCTTACCGCGACATTTCGCGAACCAGCATTAAACAGTCAGTTCCAGATCCACCGATCACAGAACTGGCGACTCTGCTGGGGACTTAAACATAAAGTGAGGTGTACCTTAGGATTAGTTCATAACTGTGTTTTCAATTGTATTGACTTGCTTGCTTTATTATTGTGGGACTGTCTTGGGAGTTCTATAGATCCTAACCCGGATCTGGGGATACCTTCTTAGAAAGTAGCAACAAGGCTGTGAGGGAACTGTGCGGGGTATACCGACATGGTTGAAACAGTCTGCTACGTTGATGTGGCACTTTGGTGAGTACCGGTAACCCTTGAGTTCAGTCAAGGAGAGTACGGGGCCTCCGCGTGGTGTCGTGAAGCATCAACAGACCTTAGGAACCTTAATTGAACTATCTTGGCCTCTTTAGGGTAGTGAGATAATTGACTTTGGTGCAGTCCGAAGTTGGTTGATACTCGATACTACACTCAATTGAGGGTTGCTTTCCTGGAATATTTCGGTCGCCAGTTCAGTGGCTAAATCGAAACAATGAACAATGAAAGCAATCCCATGATATTGGGACCCTTAGAACCCGGTTACTTCTAATAGGACAGGTTGAGCCCACCAACTTCAAGAGGGTAATACCCAGACCCCATGCTGGCCTAAACTCTAAGGGCTTCTCTTGTGTGACTTGTGTGCCTTAAAACTTGACTATTTGCATACTTGTTATCTGACACTTGAGTTTCTCGCAGGTTTTGTTCACATCCGTAATTAGGACTCACAACAAGGTTTACCGGGTTTCTTGCAGGTGTTGTTTGTAGTCCTTAATTGGGACTCGTAACAGGGTTTACTAAGTTTCTTGCAGGTTTTAGTCCTTAATTGGGACTCGTGATAGGTTTTACCTGGGTTTCTTGCAGGTTTTGGTTTGCAGTCCTTAATTGGGACTTATAACAGGGTTGCTTACATTACCCCCATGCACACCATAACATCATACCATTGCATACATCCTGACCTATTTCAAGGATCTCAAGGGCTTGTGATGCAGGTCATGATAAATCAAACATCTAGCAAGGGGCAAAGAGGATTTATTTTCTTCTAGCCAAGGTTGTCGGAGGCTATGACCCACTTGATATGGTGAGCTCTGACTCTTGAAGAAGGTTCCCCTAACCAAGGTTGTTTGGAAATCAAAACCAGACATGATGACTAAAGTCAGGGGCGATGACCCACTGGATATGGTGAGCCTTTGACCCTTAACGAAGGACTCTCAACAATATGCAGTTCCTTCAATCAAGCCACCAAATTCAAATTCTAACGGTTTTCTTGTTTACCCTGCGAGATCCTTGAAAACATTGCATGCATATCATACATATCATTGCATTGCAGGTACCCTTTTGACAGGTTGCTTACCCTCTTCGCTGTTTATTTCAGCCGATCGTCATGAATCCTGAATCATCAACTGAGCAGTCCATCAAGGCCCTCCAGGCTCAGAACGCCTAGTTCCAAGAGCTCATCATGAATTTGGCCCAGGGGCAGCAAGATCTGAAGACCCTACTCTTGAAAAAGAAGAAGAAGAGGACTGTGTGGTTCAACCCTAGACGCAAACCTGGGAATGGCACACAAAATGAAGCTGAGAGGACCACTCCATCTGTTGGGGAAGGCAGTCATCAAGAGGAAAGGGTTCCCAGTCCAGTGGTCTCCGACAACGAGACAGATTTCAACGACGAACAATACCCTCCTGCTGAAGACAAGTACAAGCAGTTGGAAGACCGTCTGAATGCTATGGAGATCCAACAAGTACCTGGTTTGGATTTCGGAGATTTGGGTCTAACTTCTGGTGTGGTGATCCCACACAAATTCAAAGCACCCTCTTTTTCTAAGTACGATGGGGCATCCTGTCCCAGGCTGCATCTCAGGTCTTATGTGCGGAAGATTCAACCGTATACTGTGGACAAGAACCTGTGGATCCACTTCTTCCAGGAGAGTCTTTCAGGGACTCATCTCGAATGGTTCTATCAGCTGGATGGAACCAAGGTTCGTAACTGGGAGGAGTTGGCTACTGCTTTTTACCAGCAGTATCAGTATAATGCCGACCTCGCTCCTACGCGTACCCAACTCCAGGGTATGTCGTTAGGATCGGGAGAAGGTTTTAAAGAATATGCGCAGAAATGGAGAGACCTGGCCGGTAGGGTACAACCACCGCTGACTGACCGTGAACTTGTGGACATGTTCTTGGGGACCCTGTCTGGTCCATTCTACAACCATCTGATTGGGAATTCGTCTGCTGGATTCACAGATCTTATCTTGACTGGAGAGCGAATAGAAGCTGGCATCAGGTCCGGGAAGATTCAAGAGGCTGCACCTTCTGATAAAAGGCCTCATCATGGAAAGAACGAGTCTAATGCTGTGCACGGTAAAAAGAGCCGTCATGAGGTAGGGGCAACCCAGATCTCCAATCCTAGACCTGCTCAACAAGGACAGGGGAAGCAGCGCAAGGAGAGCGCACCCAAACGACAGTTCACCAAGATCAACATGTTGCTGGATCAAGCACTACAACAAATTTTGAAGGCAGGGCTGATCACCTTAAGGGCTCCTCTTCGGAATCCGAACACTTCTGCTCCGAACTACCATCCTAACGATAGGTGTGCATATCATTCTGATAGCCCGGGGCATACTACGGACAACTGCTGGCCTCTCAAGAACAAGATTCAAGATATGATCGACGCCGGAGAGATTCAGTTTGAAGTGCCTGAGACTCCGAACATAATCACTGCTCCGTTGCCCAATCATTGAAGACCTTTTGTTTATTTGAATTTCCGAGTTGTATTTTTCTTTGCTTATACAAACAATTAATGTCATAGCAAACTCTTTTATTCTATCAATGCATCGCATATGTCTGTTTTGGGAATTAATACAATTGTTTTCATTATATTCAAAACTGTTTTCATATTTTTGTGATGATCAACTCTTGGTTAATAATTCTAAGCCTCTTGAGGGAGGATGACGAAAACGATACCACGATCTACAATATGCTTTTGAACCGACCCCGCTGATGAGGTACATGCATTGTTTCAATCCCTAAACACTGGAGTTATAAGGAAGATAATCCCTCGTCAACCCCTTCGAGCCAAAGAAGTAGGAGTTCTTCTTTTCGAAAATTAAAACCCTTTATCATAACCTGGGGCAGGGTAGTTCTCTCAGTTGATCCAAGTGCATAACGAATGGAACCAAAGAGGTCCTTACAAAAAAGAAAGACAGTGATGGTTCCAAATAATCAATAAGGATAGGTAGTCACTATACCTCAAAAATAAAAACCCAATAAGTCAAAACCTATGAAGGAGACTGACGAAAGCTGGGGCATCCCGCTGACTGTAATCACCAAAGAAACAGTTCAGGCAAAAAAAATAGGGATAACAAAATCAAAAAAAAAAGAAAGAGGTCCTACAAACCCTCAACAAAAGGAGTGATTGCCTATTCAAAATAAGTTATCAACATCCGAATCATCACCGGAAAATCAGGACAAAGATTCAAACAAGGTCTAACATATGATCAACTGAGTTTAGGTTTGGAGAACATCACGAAGAGCGGGTGGGTACAAATACATTTTGAGCCTTATCCTTTGTTTCTTAAACCGTGAACCAGGCCACGTTATAACCCTCAAAAGTCCTAGCTGAAGCATGGGTTAGTTCGAAAGCATACTGTTACGAAAGGTATCCTGACTCCTTAAGGCCTACGGTAAAATACGAAGTTGACATCACGTTTTACAAACATTCATTTATTTTATGAAAAAGAATGCATTTTCAAAATCTTCAAGACAGACATAAGCTTTGCATTTTTGACATAACTTTGTTTGCATATGACTTTTTGTTTGAACATCATAGAAGTTCGCACGACGAAAGCCTAATGAACAGAAGCACTTCCAATCAAGGGGCATGGCATGACTATTGTCCATCGTCTGGGGCGGTTAAGTCAAGATTCGGAGAATCTCTCAAAGGCCAAATAGCCTGGGGCAAATCTTCGCCTAAGTCACTTGGGGCATTCCAACAATGAATCTTGCCTGATCAAATACCTTGTGGTGGCATGACAAAATACTTCTAACAGGGGCAACTCCCTACATTCTGAGAGCGTGGACCTAGTCGAAAAAATACTACGCAAAATCAAAGACCCGCTAGGTTGACACACCTAGGCAAAAATAAGGGCTTCCCGGCGAACCAAAAGGGTTCGGGAAAAAATAAGGGATGAAATGAAAAATATGTACACCCGGCAAGTCGAAAACCTGAAAAGGCGGCTTGGGCAAAAATGGGTATCCCGGTGGACTGAAAACCCGAAATGGCGGTCCAGTCAAAAGTTAGGGATTAAAGCGTACGACTATGTCCTGGCATCTTGTCACCTGCCTACCAGAAGAAGACTAGTCCATCAACAACTATCAGCACCTCCACAGGTATCTTCCTCTCCCACATTAGAAGCAGGGGCAATAAAAAGTTGTCCAAGCAATCTAATTGTTCTGTCCTCCAAGGTACCAAGGTAGGTTCAGCTAAAGAACATAACCAGATGTCTTAATTCCCCAGAGAGTGAGCCAGCAAGTCAGTACACTCTCCTCAAGCGAAGCTATTATCAAACCTCAAGGAAGTTGGGTATCCCCCGCAGATCTCAACCTTCTCTAGTAGTATATACGCACTTTTAACAAGCATCCCCGGCAATCCTGGCCTAAAGATCGTTCCCCGGCGGTATATCAAACATTCAGTGGAGTCACTTCCCCGATGCAGTTCAAAACTTCCCCAGGAGAGTCCAATCCATTTTCCCCAGGAAAAGTTGGAATCCATCTCCCCAAGCAGTAAGCTTATCCCCAGTAGATTCTGAAAGCTTACCCCCGCGGAACACGAACGCGTCTCCCGGCTTTATTCAAAGAGTTATTTCCCTACCGGGATATAACTGGGTTATCCTCAGCCAAAAGCCACGGAAAGAGCGTTCTCGGCGAAGTCTTCTTACCCCCAGCGAAGTCTATCAACACTTCCAACACAACAATGGTATCCCCAGCGAAGTTACCATCAACATTTCAGCACAGTACTTCTCTCCCCACAGAGCATTGCTCCCCAGCAAGATTACTAGAGTACTTTTCTCCCCGCAGAGTAATCCATTCGCCAAGTTCATTCCCCAACGGAGTTATCTTCTCCTACCGGTATTCTTGCAACTATCATCCCCAGCGGAGGCAAAAATCTATTCTTCAACAGCAACCCAGGAGTGACTTCCCGGCACTCGTCAAGGATTTATTTTCCTAAGACGAAAACATATGTTCATAAACATCGCATCTTCATACATTATAACATGCATATGCATCATACTACACGAATCTCATCAATTTTGAGTACATCCTGAAATCATGCAGTTCATGCATCATGATCTTGCATACAACTGATGCTTTACCTTTTCAGGAAAGGTCAATATAAAGATGATTACTATCAACTATCGCGACTCCTTCTAGATATAGTTCAGATGTGACCCAGATATGGCAACGTTCTGATACTTCTTCCAGATTTCCTCCTAGAAATAGTTCAGATGTGAACCAGATATGGCAACGTTCTGATACTTCTTCCAGATTTCCTCCTAGAAATAGTTCAGATGTGAACCAGATATGGCGACATTCTGATACTTCTTCCAGATTTCCTTATAGATATAGTTCATATGTGAACCAGATATGGCGACGTTCTGATACTTCTTCCAGATTTCCTTCCAGATATGGTTCGGATGTGACCCAGGCATGGCGACGTTCTGACACTTATTCCAGTTGAAGATTTCAAGACCTAGACCGGTTCAGTTAAATCGACCCTAAGATTTCTGTTTCTTATCCAGTCCAAGGCCTTCTCTAGTCCAGTTAAATCGACCCCTAACAAATTTTCCTGATAAAGACTCAGTAGAATATATCCAAGATTCTCTCAATGATTACTGTTGAGGTTGTAGTCGCCTGTGGTTCTCTCCCCGTTACCGCGGAGGTAGTAATCATCCCCAAGATTCTCTCAGCATCACTGTTGAAGTAGAAGATATCCAAGATTCTCTCAATGATTACTGTTGAGGTTGTAGTCGCCTATGGTTCTCTCCCCGATACTGCGGAGGTAGTAATCATCCCCAGATTCTCTCAATGATTACTGTTTAGGTAGAAGTCGTCCGAGGTTCTCTCACCGTTCCTGTTGAGGTAGTAACCATCCCTGGTTCATTCATCACCGTTTGAAGCTCCAGATCCAGCTCCTGTAACCAGTCAGGATACATCTATACAAAGAGTTTGAAAACCAGCTCCTGTAACAGGTCAGGTAATCCTTTTTTTTGCAGGTACGCAAGTTCTCGCTAAGGAATCTCTTACGCGATCAACATCCAGATGGAATCTATAAGCCCATCCACCATCCATCATCTCTTAGCATGGCATCTATAAGCCCATCATCCTATCCATCAATCTCCAAATGGCGTCTATAAGCCCATTCCCACATCACACTACTATGTGAGCGCAAATTTCTGGGCACTCTAGTGTTCAATCATCTTCCACCTTCGGATTACGAAAGGCACGCCAGCCAATCTACATCCTCAGGTCTAAGAAGATTGAACAGGGGCAACTGTTGTACCCCAAAATTTGCCCTCCCATATTCTTCAAAATTTGCCAAGTCAAAGCTTCAAAATTCCCCAAGGGTTGCACAGTTCAAGGGCCTCCTAACAGTCAAAAATTAGGGTTTTGGTTCTGACAAAGTAAAGTGAAATTTCCAAGGGTCCAATCAAGTCCCACATGCCTACAAACATGGTCAAGCATCCTCATACCAAGTTTCAAGACTTACAGCACAAAATTGCATAGTCAAAAACCCTAATTGCCCTACAGTCAACTGCAGGGGTAAAATGGTCATTTGACAGTCAAAAGTTCAAATTTTTGGTCAACATCTCATTTTGAAGCCACAAACATCATTTGATCAATGCTTGATCATGATTCTCAAAGCTTGGCTCAAAAAATCTCAAGATGCAAAAGTTTCCATATTTGGACAGTTGAAAAAGTCAACTGTAACTTGACCAAGGCATAACTTTCACATGGATTATCAGAAAAATTCCATCCAAAGCTCATTTTGAAGAGAATGACATTTCCTACAACTCCTCTTCACATTTCAAGTCCAAGAAATGCTCTCACAAAAAGTTATCAATTTCAACATTATAGGTCATTTTCAAAAGTCAACAAAAAGGGACTTTAAGTCAAAGGCCATAACTTGAGATTGGTAAATCAAAATGACATGGCACCAAAGACATTGGTTAGAGGACTCAAAGAACTTTCCAAAATGTCCAAGAACATGAGCAAAGCTTAAAAATTGAGCAAGTTATGCCTTGTGGAAGTTGGGAAATTTTTGGATATTTTGAAAAGTCAACATTGCTTCAAAGGTCTTAAAAATGCTAATGGGCCTCCTTTTCTTCCACAATTCATCATCCAAGGCATGTGCACGACTATTTGGCCCAAAGGGAAGTTTTTTATCATTTTTATTTATTTATTTGGATTTTTAATTATTAATAATTCATTTAATTAAATTAAATAGGTGAAAAATGCTAAACCTAATGTTTAAATCTTTTTGTGCATGGAATAGGCTCAATATTTCGTGCATAATCAGATATAGAAAGAATCATGGTGATTGGATATGATTGGCATCAAAAGCATGTGAAAAAGATTGAAAACATTATGCATGAAAATCAAATCTTCCATACATCAATTCCTTGATTCCTTGGACAAAAAAACCTACCCTAATCATTCACATATAAGTACTCATGCAAACCCTAATACCAAGAACCTCTCAGCTGCGCCCAAAAGCCATAACCAAGTTGCCATTTTTTCAAGAAAATTCTGAAACTGAAATCACCATTGCAAGGGTTTTCAAGCCAAAACAACCATTCTATCATCTTCTTGGGACATCAAGGAAGGCTCCTGGATCAAAATCACTACCTCTAACGCCCAGAATTGGTAAAACGACCGAGCCCTGTTCATGATTTTTTCCATACTCACTTATCATGATTCTTGCATTATTCTTGATTTTTAATGTTTGGTTTGTGTTATTTGAATCATTCTGAAGCTAACCCAGTTGTTTGATTGAGTTTTCATCACCTCTACGCGAAACTACCATGGACGACGCTTAGGGTTTTCAGAACCTTGAATTGGGGTTTCCCAGTTAAGGAAAAATTAGAACATGAAACCCAGACCATTCAACTCAGCATGCCTGGATGGTTCTAAAGCAACCCTCACGCTCAATTTATGAGCTACCACGAGCTAATCGCTATTTTGAAATATGGCTTGTTTTAGGGACGGTTCAAAACCGTTGCTAATAGTTTTATGTTTCAGGAAAAAAAACAAAACGAAGAAGAAGATGATGAAGTGTCCAGCAATGATTGGTTGATTTGAAATTTCACGCGAAAAAGTCACTAACGATTTGTTTTCTTTTATATTAATTGTTAGTTATTATATAAACAAAAGCGTGTTGGTGGCTCAGTGGCAAGCAAGCGTATTGGTGACCTTCAGGACCTGGGTTCGATCCCAGGTCCCCATCCCTTTCCTTATATTTTTCCCTTAATTGTATTCTCATGCAGTGCAAGGTCCAAGGTTCCACCATATGCTCCCCACTCAAACGTGCCACGCGCCCACTGAGATTAATCCAATGGCCCTGATCAGAGGAGCACCATAGACCTGAGTCAACGCACTTACACGCATTCTGAATAGTCCACAAGGCCAAAGGCTTAATGGGCCTGATTACTGGACTTCACCTCCCATTTGGGGACAGACCCCCCTAGGTTTGCAATTTCTTTTATATATTTTCCATTTTTTATTTGATTCAACTATTTATTTTTTAATCAATTTCTTTAATTAATTATTTTCATAATAATATATAAAAACACAAAAAAAAAAATCAGAAAGGTCATAAAAATAAAAAATATATTTTATTTTAATATTTTGTAAATAAACATCATTAATTGATTTTAGTCTTAATTTAGGTTTAAATCTTAATATTTTTCTAATAAACTTAAAATTTGTAGAATTAGGGTTTGTATTAATATTTTTTATCCTTTTTTCTTTTCTTTTCATTAATAATTAAATATTATTTATTTTTGTAAATCAAATTGCTTTAATTAATTAGGTTAATTTAGGTTTAACTTTAATATTTTTTCTTAATAAATAAAAGTTATAGAATTAGGGTTAATTTAATTTTTAATTTTAGCTAATCTTCTCATTAAAAAATCATAAATACAAAAAACCTCAAAAAAAATAATTTCTTTTTCACTTTAATTTCATTAATTTAATAATCATAATTTAAGTTCATTAAAGGGTCCAACGCCCTCGCTTTCAATTTTGATTCTATTCGCACATTTTATTTATTTCTTTCTTTTCGTATAATTCTTATGTACTTCTCCCAAAGCCGTGTAATGTTTATCTTTCGCACTTTAATTCTTTATTTTTCTGTCAAATCGGGTCCTGGAAATTTGGCGATGTGGACCCGCGCCTTTGTAATAGTTTAGGACTTTTAATTTCTCGCAATTTTTAACTACTAAATAAATGCATGCAAGAATGAATGACAAAAAATAAAAACGAACGCATAGATCACTTTGACATGAACAAGATAAATGTAAATGAACATGACACACAAAATCACACACCACCCCTAGGGTACGCCTCACTGTTGCCTTGCCTCTCGAAAGGTGATCGTCGAGTAGAGAATGTCTTAGTAAGTCCTCATGATCCGGGAACCTGGCATGAGGGTAGCTTCTAAGGTATCTTCCTATTGCTCTGGTGATCACCATGTCCCGAACCTCGAATTGACCCGAACACCTCCAACGGTGGTGCTACCTACCTCTCAATGGTGGGATGGCACTACTTTAAAGGACATTTACACAGACGAATTCCTTAGGGTAGGTAGACGACTCTAGATACTTGCTCTAATTTCAAAACAAATCAAAAACACTTTTCACACCGACACCTTTTCAAAAAGCTTTCGAAAGCATTTTTTCAAACACTCTTGAGGACCGATACAAGAGTCGAACTGGAATTTTCAAAGAAACTTTTTTAAAACCCACAGTTGAAAAGCAAACAAACCATTTTGAAAACACAATGAGCAAGTATCTAAGAGCCCATGGATAACCATGGATAGAAAGGGTGCTAACACCTTCCCTTTCTATAACCTACCTCCCGAACCGAGAGCAATCTCTTTAAGGAATTTTTCTGTGCTTTTGCCCTTTCCATTTGGAGAAAATAAAAGACGGTGGCGACTCTTGCTTACCGCGACATTTCGCGAACCAGCATTAAACAGTCAGTTCCAGATCCACCGATCACAGTCTAGAATAATTTTTGCGCCTCTATTCACCCTGCCTCTAGATACGCGCCGTCATCTAACAAGTGGCATCAAGAGCCCTGTTCATTCCGGCTTAAGAACACTCTTTAGAAAATGGCTTACGAACCTAAGGGGGTTCACAAGAGAGCTCCAATTTTCATGGGAGAAAATTATACTTATTAGAAACCTTGTAAGCAAATCCATATCAAATCATATGACAAAGGTGTTTGGGAAGCCATTAAAAATGGTCCAACAATGGTGACATATGATGTTGATGACATTACTATGCCTAACCCAGAAAATATGTGGGACAAGAATGATAATAAAAAGTGGTTTTGCAATTGGAAATCTAATAACATCATCGTATGCGCATTTGGTATTGATGAGTTCTATCGCATTTCCCATTGCCAAACCATTTAGGCTATGTGGAACACTCTACAAGTTGCCCATGAGGGAACTAATGAGGTCAAACAAGATAGGATTAATACACTCTGTTGTACCCTAAAATTTTCCCTCTATTTTCTCAAGACATTTCTTACCAAAGATCTCAAATGCTCAAGGGTTTGATCAGACAAGCTCACCTTCTAAGCACTGAGCTTCCAAATTAGGGTTTTTGTTTTCTCAGGGACAATTGGACTTTTAATGCTTAAAATGACTTTCATAGTTCATTATAGGTCTCCAAGATTACTCATATCAATTTTCAAGTCTTGCATCACAAATTTGCTCAGTCAATTGCTCAGATGACTAAAAATCAGCTGTATGGGATAAAAAGTCAACTGTGGTCAATATACAGTCAAACTTCATAATTTTTGGCCAACGTCAAAATTTTGAAGTCATATTCATCAATTTATCAAGTGTTGATCACAATTCCTCAAGAAAATTATTCAAATCATTAAAGGGGCAAAATTCTCAAAATTAGGGTTTTGACTAAGAATGACTGATCATTGACTTTTGTCCTAGTACATGACCTAATTATTTGAAGCATGATATTAAGGATTCAAAAACAATATATTGACCTGATTTCATGGCTCAAATAATTTCTCAAGATCAATGGATTGATAGTTGAAATTTGATCAACTAATAAAAAGTCAACTAATACACAAAAAGTCAAACTAATACACGAAAAGTCAAATTTTGACTTTTTGGTCAACATTAAATTTCAAAAGTCAAGATTCATCAAGACATTCAAAAATATCAAACATGGTAAACCAAAATCAAGAAAGTCAAGAAAGTCCATAAAAAGTCAAAGTTTCGAGACTTACAAAAATTTCTAAATGTTTTTAACCTTGATAATTTCATTACTTCATGATAATTTTTCACCAAGATGCAAGATGATTCAAGGAAAACTTTCAACATTAAAGTTGTATACCTTGATGAAATATAAAACTTTGTATCTAAGGGTTGATGTTCAAAAAATTCTTAGATTTGGAGATATAGCTCATAAAGCCGTGACAATTTTGTATAAACACAGTGAAATTTTCATCAAGTTCGGCAAATTTTTTTGTCCCAACTTCATAGCAATGTTTCACCAAGTTCCAAGTTGATTTAGCCAAAGTGCTCAACATGAAGGTTGTATACAATGTTACAAGCTTTACAAAATGTCCAAGAACTTGAAGAGATCATGCTTGAGCTAGAAGTTTCAAAGAGAAGAAGTTGTGCATCCATTCTTGAATTATAAGTCATTTTCTTGATGGACACATAATCCAATCTCAATTCTATGCTGCATAATCTTGATTTTAAGGTCTTATAACTTATGTATCTACGCATAATTAATGGATTACACAGCTATAATCAAAATGGTTTAAGCATTGTCCAAGTCAATTTGCCATTTTGGGGAGAAAGTTAACATTGCCATTCTTGAAAAGCAAGCTTTATGCACAAAGTCAATTATTTAGCCTCTCACTTGTTCCCTCTGATCACACTCCATCTAAAAGGTCATAAGCTGTAAGTGTTTGGTTGTTGGCATGTTTTTTGGTAAAATCAGTTGTGTGAATGTCATGACTGATGTCATAACATTCTGAGATACAAGGTACATTCTGCAGAAAAAGAATGTCATACAGGAGCTACTCAATATGAGTGTTTAGCTGATCATTAAGCAATGATCAGATTTATTGCATTCTACCAAAATCAGTAAACAAGATTCTTGTTGTCATAACCAATGTTAAGACATCCTGTACTGATCTAACATTTGTGCAGATTTGTTATTCTTGAGATTTTTCAGGAATCTGGTTTATACAGTCCAGATCAGATTCTCACGTGGACATTAGGTTAACTCTGCTTAACCCTAATCTGGTTGTTAAAGTCCCATTACCAAGTCTTGAGGTTAACCCTAATTAACCCTAGCTATTTTCGTGGAAGCCATAACTGAAGAATAGCTACCTATATATTCCTCATGAAGACTGTTGGTGAAGCACACTTTTTGACAGAAGATCAATAAGGGATTGTATAGTTGTAACTACAGTGAGCCAAGCAATTATCATTGTGATAAGTGACTTGGAGTAGGATTTGATTTTAAGGGTTGTGTATCACTCAAAGCTTTGAAGCACGAGTGTTTGTGTCACTTGATTAAAGCTTTGAAGCAAAGTCAAGTTAGGGTTGTGTATCACTCAAAGCTTTGAAGCAAGAGTGTTTGTCACTTGATTAAAGCTGTGAAGCAAAATCAAGTGTGTGTACTGAAGAGTATCTTCATAATTTCATTAATCAATAGTTTAGTATCACTGCTGTGATTGAGGGGGAGTGAGCAGGAACTCGAGTTTAAGTTGAACTTAGATTGAAGTGGCATTGGGTAGGTCTTAAGTGAAGGAGATAAACTGGTTGGTTTATTCCTAAATTAATATCTCTTATAGTGCATTTCCTCCCTGGCTTGGTAGCCCCCAGAGTAGGTGTTGTTACACACTGAACTGGGTAAACAATTGACTGTGTTATTTACTGCTTTTAAATTACTGTCTTGAAGTGTGTCAGATACGGTGTCATAACATTCACTGTGACATTGAGTATCTGTTACCAGAATTTCAATTAGCATCAGAGCAGGCACCCTGCCTGTCTTACTGGGTGAGATCTAGGGATATTATTTTCTGGCGCTATGGACAAAGAAGGAGGATTTGGAAACAGACCACCCATTCTGGATGGATCAAATTATGACTACTGGAAACCTCGTATGATTGCCTTCTTAAAATCACTGGACAAAAAGGCTTGGAGAGCTGCTGAAAAAGGATGGAACCATCCCACCATAACTGGGAAAGATGGGACAACCAGTCTAAAACCTGAGGAAGAATGGAGCAAAGAAGAAGATGAGTTAGCCCTGGGTAACTCCAAAGCATTAAATGCCTTGTTCAATGGAATTGATAGAAACATATTCAGACTAGTACATCACTGTGAACTGGCCAAGGAGGTTTGGGACACTCTCAAAACTACCCATGAGGGCACAACCAAAGTAAAAATGTCAAGGCTTCAGATGCTGACTACCAAATTTGAGAACCTAAGGATGATGGAAGATGAGACCATTCATGAGTTTCACATGAACATCTTGGAAATTGCCAACACCTCAGGAGCATTGGGAGAAAAGATGTCAGAAGAAAAGCTGGTGAGAAAGATTCTCAGATCCTTGCCTAAAAGATTTGCAATGAAGGTGACTGCTATAGAGGAAGCTCAGGATATCTGCAACTTGAAGGTGGATGAACTCATTGGGTCACTTCAGACCTTTGAGATGGGGATCAGTGACAATGTCGACAAGAAAAACAAGAGCATAGCACTTGTATCTAATACTGAAGATGAAAACAAGGAGGATGAAGAAGAAAATATTTCAGAAGCTATAGCCATGCTTGGAAGGCAGTTCAACAAACTCATCAAGAGAATGGACCCAAAGTCAAGGTCAAATGTTAAGAACATTCCCTCTGACATTAACAGATCTTATGACTCCAGCAGAAGACCAAATTATGAAGAGAAGGGAAATCAAAGCAAAGGAATTCAATGCCATGGATGTGAAGGATATGGGCATATTCGAGCTGAATGTCCTACCTTTCTTAAGAAATAAAAGAAAGGAATGACTGTTACTTGGTATTTGTGACTCTGATAGTGACTCTAGTGATGAGGAAGTGACATTTGAAGAACTGGCTGACACTTACAAGAAGTTATGTATCAGAAGTGCTGAAGTCTGTCAGCAAAATGAGAGACAAACAAAACTCATAGTAAAGTTGGAGGCTGAGAAGAAGGCAAGCATTGATACTATAAGTCATCTAGAAGGGGAAGTTCAAATGCTAAACTCAAAACTTGACCAGATGACCAAATCTGTCAAGATGCTGACAAATGGAACTGACAAATTAGAAGAAATCCTTCGGGTTGGACAAAATGTGGGAAACAAGTCTGGTCTAGGATTTGTGGAAGCAAAGAAATCTATTGTAGACAAGAAGAAGATCAGGCCTGATAAACAAATATCAAAGCAGATGTCACAACATAGCACTCAACATCGAGAACAGAGAAATATGAAGAAAAAGTATCAAAGATGGAGATGTCATCATTGTGAGAGGTTTGGTCACATAAAGCCATTCTGCTTCAGATTATATGGATATCCTAATCAGACCCCAGTTGTCAAACCTAAGTCTAACAAGTCACCATATACTCAACAGTGGAAGAAAAAGGCTGCTGCCCTGATAGCTCACACCTCCCTTAGAGTCTCTGCAAAGGAAGACTGGTACTTTAACAATGGATGCTCTAAACACATGACTGGAATCAAGAATCTTCTCAATAATGTTAAACCTCATACTACTAGTTATGTGACTTTTGGAAATGGTGCTAGAGGAGAAATCAAAGGAGTTGGAAACTTGGACTGCCCTGGAGTTCCAAACTTAAATGAAGTATTGCTGGTAAAAGGCTTGACTGCTAATCTCATAAGTATCAGTCAATTATGTGATCTAGGATTCAAGGTCAACTTCACCAAGTCTGAATGTCTTGTAACTAATGAAAAACAAGAAGTTGTAATGAGAGGAGTCAAATCTAAAGACAACTGCTACTTATGGGAGTCTGAGAACACTAATTATTCTTCTGTGTGCTCTATTGCCAAAGAAGAAAAAGAAGTGAAACTGTGGCACCAAAAACTTGGTCATTTACATCTAAGAGGAATGAAAAGGATTATATCCATGGAGGAAGTCAGAGGGATTCCAAGGCTGCAAATTGATGAAGGGAGAGTCTGTGGTGAATGTCGGGTTGGAAAGCAGACTAGAATGTCACATCCAAAGACAAGACATCTGACCACCTCTAAGGTGCTAGAACTTCTACATATGGATTTGATGGGACCAATGCAAGTGGAAAGTCTTGGTGGAAAAAGATATGCCTATGTTGTTGTGGATGATTTTTCCAGATTCACCTGGATTAACTTCATTAGGGAAAAGTCTGATGTATTTGAAGTATTTAAGGAATTGTGCAAAAGAATTCAAAGAGAAAAAGAAGGATGCATTGCCAGAATCAGAAGTGATCATGGCAAGGAATTTGAAAACAGTAAGTTTGATGAGTTCTGCTCCTCAGAAGGAATTAATCATGAATTCTCTTCACCCATAACTCCTCAACAAAATGGAGTTGTGGAAAGGAAAAATAGGACTATACAGGAATCTGCCAGAGCAATGATACATGCCAAAAGACTTCCTAGTCATTTTTGGGCTGAAGCTATGAATACAGCCTGTTATGTCCATAACAGGGTCACCTTGAGAAAGGGAACATCATCCACCATTTGTGAACTTTGGAAAGGAAGAAAGCCTATAGTGAAGTACTTCCATGTATTTGGAAGCAAATGCTATATTCTGACAGATCGTGAACAAAGGAGAAAGATGGACCCTAAAAGTGATGAAGGAATATTCCTAGGATACTCTACCAACAGCAGAGCTTATAGGGTATTCAATTCCAGGACCAAAGTTATGATGGAATCTATAAATATCATAGTTGATGATTACCATGAGGAAACAAATGTCCCATATGATGTTGAGACATTCTTTGAGACCTCAATTTAAAAGGATGATGTTCCTAAAACTACTTCATCAGAGTCTGAATCAAAGGAAGCTAACAAAGACCCTTCCATCAGAATTCAGAAAGATCATCCTAAGGAACTCATCATAGGAGATCCTAACAGTGGAGTCATTACAAGATCTAGAGAAATCATTACAAACTCTTGCTTTGTATCTAAGATTGAACCAAGAAATGTTAAGGAGGCTTTAACTGATGAATACTGGATTGGAGAAATGCAAGATAAATTGAACCAATTCAAGCAACATGAAGTATGGGAGTTAGTTCCTAGACCAGGAGGAACAAACATCATTGGCACAAAATGGATCTACAAGAACAAATCAGATGCTGAAGGAGTTGTCACCAGGAATAAGGCAAGACTCGTTGCTCAAGGATACACTCAAGTTGAAGGGGTTGATTTTGATGAGACTTTTGCTCCTGTAGCCAGACTGGAATCAATCAGACTCCTATTGGGAATTGCTTGTCTCCTTAAGTTCAAGTTATTTCAGATGGATGTAAAGAGTGCCTTCCTTAATGGGTACTTAAATGAGGAAGTTTATGTGGAACAGCCTAAAGGATTTGTGGATCCAAACTGCCCTGATCATGTCTACAAATTGAGGAAAGCTTTATATGGCCTGAAACAAGCTCCTAGAGCATGGTATGACAGGTTGACAAAATTCCTCTCTGAAAAAGGATACAGGAAAGGAGGCTTGGATAAAACTCTTTTTGTCAAAAATGAAGGAGGAAAGATAATGGTAGCTCAAATCTATGTTGATGACATAGTGTTTGGGGGAATTTCAGATAAAATGGTTAAACATTTTGCTGACCAGATGCAAGCTGAATTTGAAATGAGCCTCATGGGAGAATTGACCTACTTTCTTGGACTACAAGTCACACAGATGGAAGACTCAATTTTTCTGTCTCAAAGCAAGTATGCAAAGAACATTGCCAAGAAGTTTGGGATGGAGAATGCCAGTCACAAAAGGACTCCTGCACCTACTCATTTAAAGTTGTCCAAAGATTCAAGTGGGGTTAAGGTGGACCAAAGCTTGTACAGGAGCATGATAGGAAGTCTGCTATACTTAACAACCAGCAGACCTGACATTGCTTTTGCAGTTGGAGTATGTGCAAGATACCAGGCTGAACCCAAAGTAAGTCATATCAACCAAGTGAAAAGAATTCTGAAGTATGTGAGTGGAACCTACAACTATGGCTTGTTGTACTCTCATGGATGTGAACCAACTCTGACTGGTTACTGTGATGCTGATTGGGCTGGAAGTGCTGATGATAGAAAGAGCACCTCTGGAGGATGTTTCTTCTTAGGAAATAATCTTGTCTCTTGGTTCAGCAAGAAACAGAACTGTGTGTCTCTATCTACTGCTGAAGCTGAATACATAGCAGCTGGTAGTAGTTGTTCTCAAATGATCTGGATGAAACAGATGCTTACTGAGTATAATGTCACACAAGATGTTATGACATTATACTGTGACAATCTGAGTACTATCAACATTTCCAAGAATCCTATTCAGCATAGTAGGACCAAGCATATTGACATTAGACATCACTTCATCAGAGATCTAGTGGAGGAGAAGACGATTAAACTGGAACATGTTGCCACTGAACTACAACTGGCTGACATTTTTACCAAGGCACTTGATGCTAATCAATTTGAAAATTTGAGGGGCAAGCTGGGTATTTGCCAATATGAAGAAATGTAGCAATTAATTTTGCTTAAAACAAGGGATGAGAGAGATATTTTAGTTAAGTCTACTCTGATTGGGCTAATCATCTGTTTCTCTATTTCTTTCCAAAATTTTAAGAAGTTGAATAGACATTCATATATCTCCCTCCTCTCGCGTTTCTGCAACAATCTCCAATCTCTCAAACAAAGATTTCACTATCACTATCACTTTGTACCTGGCATTTTTGTACCTTTGAATCAAGAATCTGCTAGTCCAAATGTTGAAATGAATCCAGATGTCACTCAGAATGTTGAGACACCTGATGACAACATTAGGAAATCTCTTGAAAATCGTGATGATCACCAGAACCCTACTGAGAAGGATGTTGAACCCCCGGTTATTGATGTTGATAAAGAATACTCTGACAATGACTTAATTGCCAATATCAACCCTAGCATAGCTAGAAGGATGATGAACAAAAAAGGAAAGCAGGATGCTATCAAAAGCCTCTCCAAAGAGAAGGCTACTGAAGTTGTTCATAAGAAAACCAGGTCTGAGAACAAGACAAGAGTAGAAGCTGTGAAGGTTGGATTGTCAAAAGAGAAAGGGAAGGTGAAAACTAGAGTACCTGTTGGTAGTCTATCAAAACCTTTGAGACAACCAATATCAAAGAAAAGGAAGGAGCCTGAACCCTCTGAATCTGATGAGGAATCAAAATTTGATTTTGATGTTGAGAGTAATGTTCCAGACATTCCTCTCAGAAAGAAACTCTCTTTGAGCAAAATGCCTAAAGTCCCTGAAGTTGCCATTGACAACATCTCCTTTCACCATCCAGAGAATGCAAATAGGTGGAAGTATGTATTTTTGAAAAGGATCGCCTTGGAAAGAGAGCTGAACAACAGTGCCATGGAATGTAAGGAGACCATGGATCTAATCAAGACCGCTGGTCTAATAAATACTGTGGTAAAGTTTACCAACTGCTATGAAATTCTTGTCAAAGAATTCATAGTAAATTTATCTGATGGGTGTGCTGACGGAAAGTCAGCTGATTTTAAGTGTGTGTATGTGAGAGGAAGGAAGGTAAATTTCTCTCCCTCTGAAATAAACAAATTCCTAGGAAGACCTGATGATGCTTGCCCTGAGCTTGAGGTTACTAACAACCAAGTGTGTCAAACCATCACTGCAAATCAAGTCAAGAGTTGGCCCTCAAAAGGAAAGCTGAATGCAAGCAAGCTGAGCATGAAATTTGCCATTCTGCACAAAATTGGTGCAGCTAACTGGGTTCCCACCAACCATAAATCAACCATCTCCACAGGCTTGGGAAGATTTATTTATGTTGTTGGAACCAGGACAAACTTTGACTATGGCAAGTATATCTTTGATCAAACATTGAAACATGCTAGAAGCTGTGCTATTAAAGGCCCTATTGCCTTTCCCTCTCTCCTGTGTGGTATAGTCATTGCTCAGTATCCTGACATTCTAGTTGAAAAAGATACTGTATGCAAAAGAGCCCCTGCTCTTAGTTTGCACTATAAGTTATTTCAGGGAACACATGTTCTTGACATTGTCATGACATCTGCTGAGACATCAACTGTCAAATCTCATTCCAAGAAAGCTGATGTTATAATTGTGCTGAAGGAAACCTGCAAAGAGCTTGACACAAGGAAAAGGACTCTTGAGGACCTGATTGCTAGACTAGAACAGGAGGAGAATGAAGGACAAAGAAGGGAAGAGGATGCTGATGAAGACCAGCATAATGCTGAAGATAGTGGCTCCTCTGAAGATGACAGTGCTTGAAGATCAGTGCAGTTGACAAGTTTGCTGCTGGTACCTGATGCTGCAAATGACTTTTGATTTTTTTTCTCTGTGTTTTTATTATTCCTTTTGGATGACTGTATAACTTAAAAGCACAAGTATCTTTGGCCTATTTATGTCTAAAGAGGGGGAGAAGATTTTGTGATAATTTTGGTAGAATTAGACTTGGTAGATGTTATTAAAAATTCTGCTGCTTTCTAATCTCTGATTGTTTAGGGGTTTTAGCCAAAAATTTGCCAAAGGGGGAGTTTGTAAGTGTTTGGTTGTTGGCATGTTTTTTGGTAAAACCAGTTGTGTGAATGTCATGACTGATGTCGTAACATTCTGGGATACAAGGTACATTCTGCAGAAAAAGAATGTCATACAGGAGCTACTAAATATGAGTGTTTAGATGATCATTAAGCAATGATCAGATTTATTGCATTCTACCAAAATCAGTAAACAGGATTCTTGTTGTCATAACCAATGTTAAGACATCCTGTACTGATCTAACATTTGTGTAGATTTGTTATTCTTGAGATTTTTCAGGAATCTGGTTTATACAGTCCAGATCAGATTCTCACGTGGACATTAGGTTAACTCTGCTTAACCCTAATCTGGTTGTTAAAGTCCCATGACCAAGTCTTGAGGTTAACCCTAATTAACCCTAGCTATTTTCGTGGAAGCCTTAACTGAAGAATAGCTGCCTATATATTCCTCATGAAGACTGTTGGTGAAGCACACTTTTTGACAGAAGATCAATAAGGGATTGTATAGTTGTAACTACTGTGAGCCAAGCAATTATCATTGTGATAAGTGACTTGGAGTAGGATTTGATTTTAAGGGTTGTGTATCACTCAAAGCTTTGAAGCACGAGTGTTTGTGTCACTTGATTAAAGCTTTGAAGCAAAGTTAAGTTAGGGTTGTGTATCACTCAAAGCTTTGAAGCAAGAGTGTTTGTCACTTGATTAAAGATGTGAAGCAAAATCAAGTGTGTGTACTGAAGAGTATCTTCATAATTTCATTAATCAATAGTTTAGTATCACTGCTGTGATTGAGGGGGAGTGAGCAGGAACTCAGGTTTAAGTTGAACTTAGATTGAAGTGGCATTGGGTAGGTCTTAAGTGAAGGAGATAAACTGGTTGGTTTATTCCTAAATTAACATCTCTTATAGTGCATTTCCTCCCTGGCTTGGTAGCCCCCAGAGTAGGTGTTGTTACACATTGAACTGGGTAAACAATTGACTGTGTTATTTACTGCTTTTAAATTACTGTCTTGAAGTGTGTCAGATACGGTGTCATAACATTCACTGTGACATTGAGTATCTGTTGCCAGAATTTCATAAGCATTGTGATTAAAGTGTTTAACCACTCTATGATCAAAGGTAATTGAAACATGATTTTTTTTAAGAAAATCACATGTTGAGCTTAACATGTGATTTTGAATTCTGACCAACTTGAGCATTCCAAACCTCTTCTCTATAAATAGAGACACTATTTGCAAGACAAGACAAGAATTAAATAGCCCTCAAACTCACTCAAACTTAGAATTGCACACAAACCTCCATTGTTAGCATTTTTGACCAAAAACTTCAAACACTCAAATCCCTCATGCGTTTTCACTTCTAATCATTTACAAAGCATCTATAAATAATAAACAACTCATCCCCACACCTGTTTCACAATTGTACCATCATCTTCCTCATCTTCTAAACTCAAAAATAGAACTTTGCACATTGACTTCTCAAGCACGATTCAGGTACTTTCAGCACAAAGTAAGATTTGCATTAACTTCATAGGACTGCAGTGAAGCTATCCAGATCATCACAACACCTCCAGGAGTGCTCAAACTCCATACACGATTTTCAGTTTTGAGGTAAGTTTTCTCAACTTTGAACTCTCTCTACAAGCATCATTAATGGTTACTTTGTGAATGAAAATTGTAAACATCATAGCCCTGAAGCTAACCATGCCTTTAGTTTTCATTTATGTTGCCTGAGTGATGCGAATTTTGAGTTTGAACTTTCTGGAAAAAATAGATTTTATTTGGTACCAACAGAAATTAATGTTCATCTTTGATTTATAGTTTAAGTTGTTTACATGGTTGAGTTTGTATTGAAAAATGGAGCAAGTTTCATGTTTATAATTTTGCAAATGGTTGAGAAATGAGGAAGTTACAAAATTCAAAAATGGTGTTGGAGATGCTGGCGCGAGGTTAGGGATGAAGTGCCATTAGGAAGAGGTTTATTTTAAGTTTATTGCAAGTTATATAATTAACGGAGGAAACAACCACCCCAATGGCAAAAGAAGCGTGCGTAAGGCATTAGTGTGTATGGACCTGGGTTCGAGCCCTAGTGGTACCCTTTTATTTTTTTATATTTCCTTATTTCAGATTCTATACAGGCAGGCTATGTGCGCCAACCATGCACTTCACACTAACACCATCAGATCACTATGGCAGAATCTGGGCGTGTTTATGTCTTTCTTTTTTTACTTCTTTTCACCCCCATTTTACTTATGTACAAGCCCATATACATCTTTTCTTTTTTATTTTGATTTTCTGACTTAAACAAAAAAACCTTTGGGCCTGGCGCTTCATTTTCTCTTTTAAACCTCCATTTTACTTTTCAAACACCCAGGCTCAATTATTTTTATTTCTTTCATATTTATTTTATCTAAACCAAAAATACCAAAAAATATATTTTCTTAATTAAATTTAAAAAAAAGTGTTTTAATTTAGGCATATTATTTTATTTTATTAAATAAATTTTTATCATTTTCTTTTATAAATTAATATTAACCTTCAAATTACTTTCTAAACAAATTACTTAAATTTCAATGAACTTAAATTTTAACTCTTGTTAATAATTAATTAACTTCTTTTGTAAATAAAATTAATTAGTCTAATTAGGTTAATTACTAAAACCTTTTTTCTATAAAAAACCCTAAAAACAATTTATTTCTTCATCTCTATATTTTTCACATTCTATTATTATTCATGTTAAATGGTTTGTAATAGATAATTGGGGCTTTATTGCTTTCTTCCCCTATTTCACAAACTTGTATCCCCCATTCCCAAAGCGTTGTAATAGCGTAGGATATTTAAAATCCATAATTTATCGCTTTCTTTATTATTGTTAGTAATTAGGGTTTGCATGACAAGACCTAAAATAAAACATTATAGAACCCTAATTCAAGACAAAATACATGAAAACAAAACACTTTACACACATGCACCTCTAGGGTTAACCTCACTTGCTGCCTCAGATTTAAACAATCATGACCCTCGAACGTGAGATGTTTTAGCAAAAGACCCTCGATTAAAAGATCGTAGTCCCTCAATGACCCTTCAATGTTGCCTTCGATAAATGATCTTAGTCCCTTACAACAATCACTAAAACATCTTACAAGTTGACTTCTATGACTATACGATGACCCACACCCGTCCCTCACATCCAATGACATGGCTTCCTACCAACTAATGGTAGATAAAAATTATCTAAAGGAGGAGGAAAAGAACAAAGACTTTATGAGGTGGTAGATTTCTCGTAATTGCTTGCTCATAAACTAAAACCATCTTTACACCTCACACTTTCAAAACATTCTTCAAAACAAACATTTTGTACATTCTCAATGATGCGAGAATCATTACCAAATGGCCTTACATTGGCATTTTCAAAACATCTTTTCAAACATTCCCATTTCAACAAATATTTTCAAAACCAACACTTTGTATACATTCTCAACGATACGATAATCATTGCAAAGTTTTTCGAACTTAGGCATTTTCAAAATATTTTCAAACTTACACAAACACAAAGCATCTCAAAGTAATCAAGCAATTAAGAGCCCGTAGATAACTACAAATGAAAGGGGTGCTAACACCTTCCCTTTTCATAACCTATCCCCCGAACTCAAGAAAATTCTCAAAAGGTCTTTCCTGTTCCTTTCACCCTTTCCTTTATTGGATAAAATAAAAGTCGGTGGCGACTCTTGCTATCCGCAACATTTTCGATAAAACGCAAAACACCCAAGTCAGTTCTCCCACCGTATCACGGAACTGACGACTCTGCTGGGGAATATAAACTAAAAGTGGGGTTACCTTAAGAGCTAGATCACCTTTATTTTCTTTATTTGTTTGCCTTATTTGCTTTACATTTGTGGGTTATGCTTGGGTTTATTACTTGTAAAGATCTTATACCCGGATCTGGGGCATATTAGGTAAGTAGCAATAGATCGTGGGACTATGTGGAATAATACCGACATGGTTAAAGCGATGGCTACACTAGTGTGACACATTTCTTGGTACTGGTGTCCCTTGAGTTCAGTCAAGGAGAATACGGGGCTGTTGTATGGTGTCATGAAGCACTAACTAACCGTAGAACCTTAGTTGAACAACTTGGCCATTAAATAGTAGTGAGATAGATGGATTTGCTACAAGACTAAAGTTGGTTGATACTCGATACTATACTCATTGAGATCGAACTTTTGGGATATTTTGGCTGCAGTTTGGATGCTTGAACTAAAACAATGCCCAATGAAGAAAGATCAGTGATATTGAGGCTCCTAGAACCCGATTACTTCTTTTAGGACAGGTTGAACCAACTAAATCTTTAATAGGGTACTTATATATAAACCCCGTGCAATCCTAAACTAAGGCCTTGTGTGCTTTGTTTGTGTGTAATTATTTGTTCATGACATCATAACATCATGCCATAGCATTTTCACTAACCATTTCAAGGACATAGGGGTTTATCTTTTTTTATTTTATTTTGTAGGTTATTGCTTCCACTCATAGAAATACCATCTGAATCAACTTCATAAGGGTGCCTCCTCAACTCCAAGAGTTAGCATCAAGGGTTCCTGGAAATTCTCTGTTCACCAAAAGATATGGTCGACTTCTCAATCTGGTTACCTCAAGCTTTGAAGAAGATATGATGAGGGTGATCTTTCAGTTATTTGACCCTGTACATCATTGTTTCACCTTTCCCGATTATTAATTAGTGCCCACAATGGAAGAATTCTCTCTAATACTAGGAGTACTTGTTCTTGATCAAATACCCTTCACCGGTTTAGAGGAAGCTCTAAGACCTGAAGTTATTGCCAAGGCCTTATATTTTGGCTAAATTCCTGATGGAGAAGGCTCGATTATTTTGGGATGCTATGGATATACAAGATTTTAAGGAGATCTTAGCTCTTCTAATCTATGGGTTGGTGCTTTTTCCTAACCCTGACCAAGTCATAGATGTGAATGTTGTCAAAATTTTCCTTACTCGTAACCCTGAGCCTACATTACTTGGAGATATTTTGCACTCTCTTCATACTCGCACTATGAGGAAGCAAGTGACTCTTATGTGTTTCTTGCCTTTGCTGTCTAGGTGGTTTATTTCGAACCTTCCCCGGCCAGTATTGAAGAATGAGCAAGGGTTGACGTGGTCTCAAAGGTTGACGTTACTCTCTCATTCGGATATCCGTTGGTGATCTCAATATCAAGAGGACATTACTATCATTGACCATTGTGGGTAGTTCCCTAATGTTTCGCTCTTGAGAATTAGGGGAGGTATTACTTATAACTCTTCTCTGGCTCTACGACAATTTGGATATGCTCGAAGAGATGGTCCCTACGACGCACTCATTCAAGGTGTTGTTTTCCACTATGAGAATGATGTTCAAGGTTATCATTGAAGGTTTGTACATGCTTATGGCATGGTAAGCAAGGTTGATAGCAAGACTTTGGGGCATAAGAATTCCATCCCTCTTGAGCCTTATCTCAAATGGGTACGAGCTCGTTCTCAAAGTCTCATGATGCCATATCCATCTATCCTACCAATAGTTGTGGAGCCTATTGCTGAGGGAGACATTCCTTATACCATTTTCCATCCTGACATGCCTACCGACATCAAAGAGTTGCAGAGATCGTGGATTCAACTCAAGGGGGAATGAGACACCTTTGAAGCTAGATTCTATGCAAGCGAGAAGAAAGTGTTGGCGCTCACCAAGCAACTTCATGAGGAGCAAAGCCTAAATGCATACATTACACCAAAGAGGAAGCGCCCGTGGGAGACTTAAGTATTTTGTTTTAGGAGTCTATTTGGTTGTCTCTTTGAGACCTTTTTTCTTTTTCATTATAAGCCTAAGGGACAATTGTAATCTTTGAACTCATTAATACAATTGTTGTGTTTGTTTCCTTTTTGGCTAGAAAATTTAAATTCCTTAAGGTCCTTGAAAACATGTCATCTGCATATCATGCATCATATCATAAGCAGGTTTTCCTCCACAAGTTTCCTCATCTTTTTACTGTTTACTTCGATATAAGATGGCTCTAGAGCAAACCGTCAAAGATCTTCAAACTCAACACGCACAGTTCCAAGAGACTCTTATCAAGTTAGCTAAAGGACAACAAGAAATGATGCCACTCCTTGCCACCCAAAATAAGACCAAGAAACAAGTTGTTATCCTCAACATGGGAAGAAGGTTCAAGGTACCCGCCCGGCTGGCTCAAATAGAAGAGGCTTTTTCTGAAGAAGAAGACAATTAAGACGAGGATGTTAGAAGCACTAGGGATGGGGGTGGAAATAACCATATTATTAAGGACAAAGACTATTCCGAAGAGCAGTATCCACTAACGGATGATAAATACAAACAACTAGAAGATTGACTTAAGGCTGTAGAGATTCAAATAGTGTCTGGTTTTGACTTTGGAGATTTAGGTTTGGTCCCTAGGGTGTTTATTCCCCGCAAATTCAAGGTTCCTGTCTTTGCCAAGTATGATAGGGTATGCTATCCCAAGATGCATCTGAGGTCTTATGTCCGCAAGATTCAACCACACACCGCCGATAGGAAGTTATGGGTGCACTTATTCCAAGAAAGCTTATCTAAAACACAGTTGGAATGGTTCTATCAACTATAAGGGACTAATATCCACACATGGTAGGATTTGGTTGTTGCCTTCTACAGACAATACCAATACAATGCTGATCTTGCACGAACTCGCATGCAATTACAAAATATGGGCTCGAGCAAAGGCTTTAAAGAGTACGCTCAAAAATGGAGGGACTTGGCTGGAAGGGTGCAACCCCCTTTGTCTGAAAGAGAATTAGTGGACATGTTCATGGGCACCTTGACTGGTCCATTCTTTAATTTGCTAATTGGGAGTTTTTCATCGGGGTTTACTGAGTTGATTTTGACTGGTGAACATGTTGAAAGTGGAATCAAAAGTGGGAAGATCCCAATGGCCTCAACCTCTACTGATGTAAAGAAACCATTTGTTGGAAAGAAAGAGACTAATGTTGTTTATAGATAAAGGATTTGTATCAAGAATGATCATCATCAGTCAGCAAGAGCTGTGTTGATTTCAAACCCAACCCCAGTCTAGCGACCACAACAATCAAACAAACAATAAAGGCGATACGCCCAGAGGAGGCAATTCACTAGGATTAACATGCCACTGTCTCAAGCTCTACAACATCTGTTGAAGGCAGATTTGGTAACTGTGATACGGTGGGAGAATTGACTTGAGTTTTGCGTTTGTATTCGCACTTGTTCGGTTTAGCAAGAGTCGCCACTGACTTTTTATTTTATCCTAAGGAAAGGTTAAAAAGCACAGGAAAAACCTTTTGAGATGTTTCGTGGGTTCGGGGGGTAGATTATGAAAAGGGAAGGTATTAGCACCCTTTTCATCCATGGTTATCCATGGGCTCTTAGTTACTTGTTTTAGATCACTTGCCTTTGATTTTAAATTGCTTGAAATTGTGGTGTGTGTGTGTGTGTGTTTTGAAAATGTTTTTGAAGAAGACGCCTTGTCTAGGCAACCGTTACAATGACTCGTGTTTGAGTGTTTTACAAAGGTGTGTATCTTTTCGAAAAGATGTTTCAAATGTTTTTGGAAGTTTGTTTTGAAAATGTTTGTGGAGTGGGTTTTGAAAAGTAGGCAAGTGTGTTTTGCAAGTTGATCAAGTAACTAAGAGTTTGTCTACCCTATTGTACTCAAAGGTTTTTCTCATGTTTTAACCCTTTTTAACAATTTTGTTCCACCATTGTATTTAGTGGACAATCTTGCGTTAGGATGTTTAACGGGACATGTGCGGGTCATCGTATGGACCATGAATGCAATGGTGCCAAGTGTCTTTGCCAATTTTGCTTGAAGGGACTATGATCATTTTGATAGGCAACTTTCGAAAGCGTCATCGAGGGAATATTATCATTTAAATTGTTTTGCCAAAGATACTCAACGTGCAAGCATGGCCCATTATTGAAGGCAACGAGCGGGATTACCCTAGGGGTGCAAGTGTGATTGTGTATTGATTTCATGTATTTGTTTTTTGTATTAGGTTATCTAGCGTTTGATTTTATGTACATACAAACCCTAGGTCTAACCATGGTATATTTGAATGCGATAAATTGCGGGAATTTAAAGTCTACGCTATTACAAATAAGTATCCGGGAGTGGGGGTACAAATATTTACAAATGGGGTTGAGACTTAAATAGGAGAGTAGTGTCCAAATAATTTACAACCAAATTGAATTGCGATCTCAAATGTAATATGTATCAAGGTATAAGAATAAGCAAATGTATAAGAGCAATGTAAATGTATTAACGTATTTGTGTAAGTGCATGTAAATGTGATTTATTTACAAGGTGAGAAATGTATTTATTAAGTATTCTTATCTTGTTTTGTATTTTGTTAATTATGTACAAACAAAATGTTTAATTAATTAAAAAAAGAAAAGAAAACGAAATGTTTTAAGTTTAAGAAAATTATTATCTATGTAATTTAGTTGATGCACAAATGTTTATTAAATACAAATTCTAAGAAAGGTAGATTATTTAAGTTAAAAAACTTATTTTTATATATTCTTGATTATAAAAAAGAAGTATTAATAGACATTTTTTCCAAAAAAAAGAAAGAGTTTTAATGTATCCTTTTATTTATAAACAACTAAAGTTTAAATTGTATAAAAAAGGAAAATAAAAATGACAAGTAAAAAGAAAAGAGTTAGTTTTATGTATATAAAAAAAAGAATGGGCTTGAAGGGGGTTTAAGGCCCAAGCAAAGCAAATAGAACAAGTAAAAGGGAGGTGAGGCGCCAGGAGGGGGGTCAAGTCCAAAAAATGTTGGGCTTAGGCTGATTAGGAAAGGGCAAGACCCATTTTGTTTCACAAATTATTTTGCAAGGGTTTGAACTTTGTTGTTTCATTTGGATTCTAGGGTTTGGCAATAACACAGAGGCGCCGTTCACTTCGTCCTCTTCGTCTCCTCCATTCTTTCTCAAGCCATGGACTCCAAATGCTTGTCTCCTCGCCTCAAGTTGCTAGGCGTTGCCTCCGTCTCCCTCTTCTCAAGGTTGGGCAAAACAGTGACAACATGAAAGGTATGAGTCTGAGCTTTGTTGACTTAACGTTTTTTTATGGGGTTTCAACTCATATGTTATTAGTTCTGATTGATTTTTATTACTTGTTTCTGTTTGAGATGTGTGAAAATGAAGAGAATATTATACCTTTGGGAGAAGGGATGGAGGAGGACGGCGGCGCTTCCGGTAGCCAAAGGCGGAGGGGAAACACGTGATGTTGAGCTAGCTTGCTTTGTTGGAAAACCTGGTACTCTGTGTCTTTGCCTTTTTGTGTTTTATGATGATTATCTGAAAACGCTTCTTTATCTTCTTCTTCTGTTTGCCCTTTGATTCTGTTGCCTAGCTTATTGTTTCACTTCTTTTCCTCACCTCTATGAGCTTGCTGAGATGCTTAGAATGTTTGTGTGTTGATTTTGATGTTTTGTTGTTCTAACCCTATGATGAAAGCTTTCTGAGGGTTTGGATTGCCTTGAAATGCTTGTCTGCTTCTGATATGCTTATTGGTATTGATCTTGAATGTTGCTTTGTGTGCTTGCCCTGTGATGAGCCTAGCTCTGAGGTCCTTTGGGATGCTTGGCTTTTTAGGCTTTGATTCGATTTTGAGGTTTTTGAATCAAGTTTGAAAACATGTTAGACTTTGAGGGCTTGCAATTTTTGACATGGTTTCGTTGCTATGTTTGAGCAGTTTGATGGCTTGACAGGTTTAGGTTTGGTTGTTGTCGGAACAGGTTAAAGGCTTGTTTGGCCTTTTTCAGGCTTCTGATGCTTGACCAGGTTTAGGCCTTTTGTTTGATGTTCTGGTTTGACAGGTTGGGTTTGCAACAGGTAAGGCTGGAAGCTTGATGCTTCTGGTTTGTGTTTGTAAGCTTGTATAGCAGGTTGTTTTTGATACTGTTTGGAGGCAGTTCAGGCTTTAAGGCATATGCATGTTGATGTTTAGGCTTGTGTTGAAACCTGTTTAAGCTTCAGTTTGAGGCTTTTTTGACTTGATACAGGTTTAGAGGCTTTGGCTTTCAATGTTACAGTTTAGGACAAGTGAAGGCTTTGAATGGTTTTGGAGGCATGCCCTTGCTTCTGTTGCAGTTTGAGAGCTTTTGGCTTTTTTTTTGTTTAGAGCTTGTGATATTTTTCTTTTTGTGATCTCTCTGCCTCCTTTGTACTGTGTTGATATGTTGTTTTATATCTTTTCTTTCTTCAAGCCTAAAGCATGTAAGCCCTTTCTTTTCTCCTTTTTCTCTCTCTCTACATTTAAAAAAGCATTTTTATTGCTTTAGAAATGTACTTTTCTAAAAAAGCAACTTGGCTGGAAAGTGATGATTTGAACCTTGCTTGCAATGCATATTTTCCAATTTTCCTGCATCTTTATTGACAACATTTTGTACTTCTTGATATCTTGATATCCTTCTATATCTTTGGACAGTTTTGACAGCCTTTTTGGTGGCTCTTGTACCTTTGACAGTTTGGATAGTTGCTTTGACAACTTTGCCTTAGTTTGACATTGTGACTTTGTAGTTCAGTTTGGACTTTGTTGGAAATTTATGAACTATGCAGCTTGTTGACAATGCAGTATGTTTGAAAATTTGAATTTGTGCAATTATAACTTTTGTGCATTTCATGTCTTTTTGCAAGCATTTTTTCTATCCCTCTTTGTGAACCAAGAGAAATCTTGTGATTTGCAGAGAGGGCAAACTGATTCCGGCCAGTTGCTTTTAATGATGAATCCAATTTTTATCTGTCTGCTCTTTAATTATTTTATCTGCATTTGACTTTTCTTTTTCTTTGTTTTGCAGATAAAAATCAATGGAGAGGAGTAGCAGTAGAAGATGAAGATTTGAAGATTTTTAGGACATAACTTTGTTTCTATTTTAATTATTTGTAACAGTATTAATGTAAATAACTGTAAATAAATTTACAGTATTTAAATAATATCTGTAACAAACAATTCAAAATAAATAAACATCCCTTTTTTTGATCAGTTAATTTTAATTCTCCTTCAAATGTTTATTTAATTATTTATAATTCTTAAATTATAATAAAATGGAAATAAATCCCAATTATTTTAATCTTAGAATAAATAAACAATTGATAAACACTATGGTCTTAGCATCAATCAATAATAAACCTGGCGTTTCAAATAGCCACAACAATGCACAGTCAAATCTAACAAACGTCCATATGCCTTTACTGATTGAACAAAACAACTGCAAGTTCTCAATTCAAATGTTTCAATCCAAATCTCAGAGTAAACTGAAAAGAACTATAAAATTAATTCTTTCTGAGAATGTGCGTACAAAAACCTGATTCTTGTCTTAATTTTCACAGAAGCGCCTGCCTGATCAAAACCTGAGCCAACTCAACCAAACCTTAGCAATCTGCCTGAACTGCTTTAAAATCAATGAAAACCCTAATTTTGTCTGACTGATAAGAAAAGTCTGTTTGACTGATTCTTACGCCAATCTGAAAAATCAGGAAAAGCCCGAAGCTGTGATTTCTTGTGGAAAAATACGAGGGCAAATTTTGGGGTACAACAGTTGCCCCTGTTCAATCTTCTTGACCTGAAGAGTTAGATTGGCAAGTTTGCCTTTCGTGACTCGAGGGTAAAAGGAGATTGGACACTAGAGTGCCCAAAAATTTGCACTCGGTGATGTGATGGTAGAGGGAATGGGCTTACAGATGCCATTTGGTGATGGGCTTAAAGATGCCATCTAGGGATGTGACATAATCTGGTCGGGGGATGGGCTTAGAGATGCCATCTGGAAATGGGCTTAAAGATGCCATTTGGAAGTGACAGAAACTTGTCGAGAATGAGCTTATAGATGCCATTTGGAAGTGTCGATCGCGTAAGAGATTCCTTAGCGAGAACTTGCGTACTTTAAGAAAGGAAGATGGTTTCCTAGCCTGTTACAGGTGTTGATCTTCAAACTCTTCATGCAGATATGCCCTGGCTAGGTACATGTATCGAATCCACAATCAATTGCTCACAGATATGCCCTGGCTAGATACAGGAATCGAATCTGGAATTGTCGTCTACAGATATGCCCTGGCTGGATACAGGTGTCGAATATGGAATTAGTCGTCTACAAATATGCCCTGGCTAGATACAGGAACGAATCTGGAATTGTGACAGTTGATAATAATCATCTTTGGATTGACCTTTTTCCTGAAAAGGCAAGACATCAGTTGTATGCAATGTCATGATGTATGAAATGTATGAGGTCATGATGTTTTCAAGAATAAATGAGATTGTGTGATATGATGCGTATATGCATGCGTCATGGTGTATGATAATGTGATGAATGTATATGAATGTGTTTTCGTCTAGGAAAATAAATCCTTGACGAATGCCGGGAGTTTGTTGAATCCCGGGCTGATGTTGAAGAGTAGAGTTCTTCGCTTCTGCTGGGGATGATGGTTGCAAGAATAAACCGGTAGGAGAAGATGACTCCATTGGGGAATAAACTCGTTGGAGAAATTACTCTGCGGGGAAATACTCTGTGGGAAGAGGTACTTTGCTGAGGTTTTGATGAGAACCCCGCTGGGGATTCTACTGATAAGTTATGTTGGGGAATTTGATGAACTCCGCTGGGGATAGGAGAATCTTGACTGCTGGAGGGGAGGGCAAGAATCTTTTGATTATTGAAAGTGAGAAATCCTGGGACCGCGGTTGGGGAATCCGGAGCTTGGGTTGCATGCCAATCTACTGGGGATTCTTGTCTTGAGGGGATCTTCACTGGAGAATATTCGAATATTCTGTGAGGACCTGCGAATGAGAGTCTTCATTCTACTTGGGGATTGATAGTCGGAAGTTTTAGCTCCGCTGGGGGTTGACAGTTTTGGCTCCACTGGGGATTTTGAAACTTGACTCTGAGGGGAGTTAGCTTCTGGAAGGTTCTCTGGCTGGGGAAGTCAAGAATCTTTTGATCGTTGCAGGTATTGATCAGGTTGGTCGAGGAGATACTGTCCTGGCTTGTTTCAGGTGTTGATCTCTGACCTGAGAAAGAAAGATGGTTCCCTGGCTTGTTTCAGGTGTTGATCTTCAATCTCTTCATGTAGATAATTTCCTGGCTTGTTACAGGTGTTAATCCATAATCAGTCGTCCACCGATATTTTCCTGGCTTGTTACAGGTGTTGATCTGGAACTTAAGAAATGTTGATCGAGGAGATACTGTCCTGGCTTGTTTCAGGTGTTGATCTTTGACCTGAGAAAGAAAGATGGTTCCTTGGCTTGTTTTAGGTGTTGATCTTCAGTCTCTTCATGTAGATATGCCCTGGCTAGATACAGGTGTCGAATCTACAATCAGTTACTCACAGATATGCCCTGGCTGGATACAGGCGTCGAATCTAGAATTTCAAAAGGTTGCTTACAGACGTGCCCTGGCTGGATACAGGTATCGAATCTCTAAACTACTCATGCAGATATGCCCTGGCTAGATACAGGTGTCGAATCTACAATCAATCACTCACAGATATGCCTTGGCTAGATACAGGAATCGAATCTGGAATTGGTCATCTACAGATATGCCCTGGCTGGATACAGGAATCGAATCTCTAAACTCTTCATGCAGACATGCCCTGGCTGGATACAAGTATCGAATCTACAATCAAATACTCACAGATATGCCCTGGCTAGATACACGCGTCGAATTTGGAATTGGTCGTTATTCTGTTGGTGGTTGTAATTTCCAGCAGGTGATGAAGGAAATGTTGAACACTTTTGACATTCGAATGCCCCAAGTGGTGATGAAGGAATTGTTGAACACTTTTGACATTCGAATGCCCCAAGTGATGATGAAGGAGACTTGCCCCAAGTTGATCTGCAATTGAGAGATTTTGTTGAAATCTTGACTGGACTGCCCCAGGTTAATTGAACTTTGAAAGATCTATTGAAACCTTGACTGGACTGCCCCAGGTTAATTGGATGGTGACATGTCAATGCCCCTGGTTGACAGGAGATTTGTTAATGGAAGTGTCATCCTTTTTTTGAAGTTATTTTTGTTCACTGAGGGAGTTTTTGTTCCTCCGAACATTCGCTGTATGAATTTCTTCGCTGTCAAACAAATAGCCAAATGCGAACAGTGATATTCAAACAATGCAAAGTTTATGTTTGTCTCAAATTTTTTTTTAAAAATGCGTTTTTTAGCAGAAAACATTTTATAAGACAAATCAACACAAGATTTTAGAGCAAAGCCTTACAGGAGTCAGGATACCTTTTGTAACAGTATGCTTTCGAACTAACCCATGCTTCAATTAGGACTTTTGAAGGGTTGTAACGTGGCTTGGTTCACGGTTTAAGAAACAAAGGATAAAGGCTCAAAGTATATTTGTACCCACCCGCTCTTCGTGATGTTCTTCAACCCTAAGCTCAGTTAATTGTGCGTCGCACTCTATTCGAGTTTGGAACGACTTTTTGGGTGATGGTTCGCCAGTTGAATTTTGGGAGACAGTCATCATCTCCTTTTTTCTTTTGCAACATTTTTCATGTTGTTGGGGATTTGTAATGACCTCTCTATTTTTATTTTTATTTGTTATCCCTAATTTTTGCCTGACTGTCTCTGTTTTCGAGATCACAGTCAGCGGGATGCCCCAGCTTTCTTAAGCCTCCTTTACAGGTTTTAGCTCAGTGGGCTTTTCTCTTTTGAGATATTGATTGCCTATGTGATAGGGAACCACCCTTGTCTTTTGATTCCAAAGGAATGCTTTTGATTTTATTCGTTGTGTCATGAACTCAGAGTTTGCGACTTCAATGCACACTCTTTTGAATTAACTGAGAGACTACCCTGCCCCAGGTTTATATCAAAGGTTTTGATTGTTTAGAACAGAAAAATCCTACTTCTTTGGCTCGAAGGGGTTGACTAGGGATTATCTTCCTTATAACTCCAGTGTTTGGGAATTGAAAGAAATGCTTGTACATCATCAGCAAGGTCTTTTCAAAAGCATACTGTATGAGATTATGGTATTGTTTCGTCATCCTCCCTCTAAAGGCTTGCAGCTTTTTATCGAGAGTCAAATATCATAAAGAAAGCATAAGAGTAGTGAAAACGAATGGATGAATTCAAGACAAACATATGCAATGCATTAATGAAACAGAGTTTGACATTAAAAGACAATTTTTTGAATAACAAAAGAAATTACAACTTTGAAAATTCAAATGAAGCAAAAGTCTCTCAGCTCGAGCTTTGTCATTTCAGGTGGAGAACTCCTTAACGGAAGATTTTCATCTCGCCGTCTGACATGAACCTCAGCACTCCAATGTCAATCAGATCTTGAATCTTGTTCTTCAAGGCCCAACAGTCGTCGGTGTCATGTCCCAGGTTGTAGGAGTGGTAAACACAAAATGCGTCGGGATGATAGTTAGGAGCGGAGGTATTGGGCTTCCGGATAGGATCCCTTAAAGCAGTCATATTGACCTCCAACAAACGTTCCAATATTAGAGATGCTGGTATGTCAGTCTCTATGAACTGTCTTCCCGACGTCTCTTGCTTACACCGATTACCCCGTTGACGCTGGCGAGGTTGTTGGTGGGCTTGTGACCCTGAATCAAGCAAAGGAGCCATCCCCTTGTCTTCTTGAGTGGATGGGGGTTGAGTGGTGACTTCAACCTCAGATGTTTGCCCCAGTTGGTTGTTCCGAAGCAGTTGGTTGACGAGAACTCTGAGTTCCACTTGTCTTTGAGACAAATCCTGGATGAGAGCCATCTGGCCCACCAGTTGCCCCGTCATTTGGATCCTCATTGTTGTCAGCTCAGACTGTAGTGCTTCCAACTGATCGCTCCTGGAATTGTTTGAATTCCCCTAGACCATGCCCGTTGTGAGGAGAGCTTTCACTTCTTCTTGCCCCAAGGACAGGTTCAAGAACATTTTCTGCAGCTGAGCAGTCTGGTCCTGGATATCCTTGACAGTCCTTTCTAGAGCCATCTCTTACTGAAATAAACAGTAGGAGAGTAAGGAAACCTTAAAAAGGAAAAACGGTTATGATGCAATGCATGATATGTGGATGCATGCTTTCAAGGATCTCTTGGGGTAAACACAAGAGAATGTTAGAGGTTGAACTTTGCTCTTGGATCAGAGAACTTTGCACCGGTGGATGTCTTTCCACAAAAATCAAGCTCACCATGTCAAGTGGGTCATAGCCCCTGATTCAAGTTGTTGCACTTGAACTTTGATTGGAGCATTTTGCACCGGTGGATGTCTTTCCACGAGAATCAAGCTCACCATGTCGAGTGGGTCATAGCCCCTGATTCAAGTTATTGCACTTGATCTTTGATGGCATTTTTTTAGAGGAGAAACCTCTTGCCTTTTGGTAGACGTCTGGTTCAACGTAACCCTGCATCAAAAGAACCCTCGAGACCCTTGAAATGGTTAGTGGAAATGCTATGGTATGATGTTATGATGTTATGTACATGTATGCAAAAGCAAGTGAGTGTATATACAGACAATCATATTCACACAAAGAAAACAAGTCCTTAGGTTTAGGCTTGCATGGGGTTGTAGGTAAGTACCCTCTTGAAGTTAGTTGGCTCATCCTGTCCTAAAATAGAAACCGGGTTCTAAGGAGCTCAATATCATTGGATTGTTTTCTGTGTTCATTGTTTTGGTTTAGCCACTTAACTGGCGACCAAAATATTCCAAGAAAACAACCCTCAATGAGTGTAGTATCGAGTATCTACCAACTTCGGACTGCACCAAAGTCATTCATCTCACTACCCCTAAAAAAGGCTAAGATGGTCAATTAAGAGTTCGTTAGTGCTTCACGACATCACTCAGCGGCCCCGTACTCTCCTTGATTGAACTCAAGGGTTACCGGTACTCACAAATATGTCACACTAACATAGCTTACTGCTTCAACCGTGTCGGTATACCCCGCACAGTTCCCTCGCAGTTTTATTGCTATTTACCTAAAAAGGTGCCCCAAATCCGGGTGTAGGATTTACAACAAACCCAAACAAGGACCCAAGAAGTAAAGCAATCAAGGCAATCAAAGCAAGAATGTAAAGGTGATCTAAACCCTAAGGTAACCCCACTTTTAAGTTTGTCCCCAGTATAGTCGCCAGTTCTGTGATACGGTGGGAGAACTGACTTGAGTTTTGCGTTTGTATTCACACTTGTTCGGTTTAGCAAGAGTCGCCACTGACTTTTTATTTTATCCTAAGGAAAGGTTAAAAAGCACAGGAAAAACCTTTTGAGATGTTTCGTGGGTTCGGGGGGTAGATTATGAAAAGGGAAGGTATTAGCACCCTTTTCATCCATGGTTATCCATGGGCTCTTAGTTACTTGTTTTAGATCACTTGCCTTTGATTTTCAATTGCTTGAAATTGTGGTGTGTGTGTGTGTGTGTTTTGAAAATGTTTTTGAAGAAGACGCCTTGTCTAGGCAACCGTTGCAATGACTCGTATTTGAGTGTTTTACAAAGGTGTGTATCTTTTCGAAAAGATGTTTCAAATGTTTTTGGAAGTTTGTTTTGAAAATGTTTGTGGAGTGGGTTTTGAAAAGTAGGCAAGTGTGTTTTGCAAGTTGATCAAGTAACTAAGAGTTTGTCTACCCTATTGTACTCAAAGGTTTTTCTCATGTTTTAACCCTTTTTAACAATTTTGTTCCACCATTGTATTTGGTGGACAATCTTGCGTTAGGATGTTTAACGGGACAGGGCGGGTCATCGTATGGACCATGAATGCAATGGTGCCAAGTGTCTTTGGCAATTTTGCTTGAAGGGACTATGATCATTTTGATAGGCAACTTTCGAAAGCGTCATCGAGGGACTATGATCATTTGAATTGTTTTGCCAAAGATACTCAACGTGCAAGCATGGCCCATTATTGAAGGCAACGAGCGGGATTACCCTAGGGGTGCAAGTGTGATTGTGTATTGATTTCATGTATTTTTTTTTTGTATTAGGTTATCTAGCGTTTGATTTTATGTACATACAAACCCTAGGTCTAACCATGGTATATTTGAAAGCGATAAATTGCGGGAATTTAAAGTCTATGCTATTACAAATAAGTATCCGGGAGTGGGGGTACAAATATTTACAAATGGGGTTGAGACTTAAATAGGAGAGTAGTGTCCAAATAATTTACAACCAAATTGAATTGCGATCTCAAATGTAATATGTATCAAGGTATAAGAATAAGCAAATGTATAAGAGCAATGTAAATGTATTAACGTATTTGTGTAAGTGCATGTAAATGTGATTTATTTACAAGGTGAGAAATGTATTTATTAAGTATTCTTATCTTGTTTTGTATTTTGTTAATTATGTACAAACAAAATGTTTAATTAATTAAAAAAAGAAAAGAAAACGAAATGTTTTAAGTTTAAGAAAATTATTATCTATGTAATTTAGTTGATGCACAAATGTTTGTTAAATACAAATTCTAAGAAAGGTAGATTATAAGTTTAAAAACTTATTTTTATATATTCTTGATTATAAAAAAGAAATATTAATAGACATTTTTTCCAAAAAAAAGAAAGAGTTTTAATGTATCCTTTTATTTATAAACAAATAAAGTTTAAATTGTATAAAAAAGGAAAATAAAAATGACAAGTAAAAAGAAAAGAGTTAGTTTTATGTATATAAAAAAAAGAATGGGCTTGAAGGGGGTTTAAGGCCCAAGCAAAGCAAATAGAACAAGTAAAAGGGAGGTGAGGCGCCAGGAGGGGGGTCAAGTCCAAAAAATGTTGGGCTTAGGCTGATTAGGAAAGGGCAAGGCCCATTTCATTTCACAAATTATTTTGCAAGGGTTTGAACTTTGTTGTTTCATTTGGATTCTAGGGTTTGGCAATAACACAGAGGCACCGTTCACTTCGTCCTCTTCGTCTCCTCCATTCTTTCTCAAGCCATGGACTCTGAATGCTTGTCTCCTCGCCTCAAGTTGCTAGGCGTTGCCTCCGTCTCCCTCTTCTCAAGGTTGGGCAAAACAGTGACGACATGAAAGGTATGAGTCTGAGCTTTGTTGACTTAACGTTTTTTTTTGTGGGGTTTCAACTCATATGTTATTAGTTCTGATTGATTTTTATTACTTGTTTCTGTTTGAGATGTGTGAAAATTAAGAGAAGATTATACCTTTGGGAGAAGGGATGGAGGAGGACGGCGGCGCTTCCGGTAGCCAGAGGCGGAGGGGAAACACGTGATGTTGAGCTAGCTTGCTTTGTTGGAAAACCTGGTACTCTGTGTCTTTGCCTTTTTGTGTTTTATGATGATTATCTGAAAACGCTTCTTTATCTTCTTCTTCTGTTTGCCCTTTGCTTCTGTTGCCTAGCTTATTGTTTCACTTCTTTTCCTCGCCTCTATGAGCTTGCTGAGATGCTTAGAATGTTTGTGTGCTAATTTTGATGTGTTGTTGTTCTAACCCTATGATGAAAGCTTTCTGAGGGTTTTGATTGCCTTGAAATGCTTGTCTGCTTCTGATATGCTTATTGGTATTGATCTTGAATGTTGCTTTGTGTGCTTGCCCTGTGATGAGCCTAGCTCTGAGGGCCTTTGGGATGCTTGGCTTTTTAGGCTTTGATTCGATTTTGAGGTTTTTGAATCAAGTTTGAAAACAGGTTAGACTTTGAGGGCTTGCAATTTTTGACATGGTTTCGTTGCTATGTTTGAGAAGTTTGATGGCTTGACAGGTTTAGGTTTGGTTGTTGTCGGAACAGGTTAAAGGCTTGTTTGGCCTTTTCAGGCTTCTGATGCTTGACCAGGTTTAGGCCTTTTGTTTGATGTTCTGGTTTGACAGGTTGGGTTTGCAACAGGTAAGGCTGGAAGCTTGATGCTTCTGGTTTGTGTTTGTAAGCTTGTATAGCAGGTTGTTTTTGATACTGTTTGGAGGCAGTTCAGGCTTTAAGGCATATGCATGTTGATGTTTAGGCTTGTGTTGAAACCTGTTTAAGCTTCAGTTTGAGGCTTTTTTGACTTGATGCAGGTTTAGAGGCTTTGGCTTTCAATGTTACAGTTTAGGACAAGTGAAGGCTTTGAATGGTTTTGGAGGCATGCCATTGCTTCTGTTACAGTTTGAGAGCTTTTGGCTTTTTTTTTTGTTTAGAGCTTGTGATATTTTTCTTTTTGTGATCTCTCTGCCTCCTTTGTACTGTGTTGATATGTTGTTTTATATCTTTTCTTTCTTCAAGCCTAAAGCCTGTAAGCCCTTTCTTTTCTCCTTTTTCTCTCTCTCTCTCTACATTTAAAAAAGCATTTTTATTGCTTTAGAAATGTACTTTTCTGAAAAAGCAACTTGGCTGGAAAGTGATGATTTGAACCTTGCTTGCAATGCATATTTTCCAATTTTCCTGCATCTTTATTGACAGCATTTTGTACTTCTTGATATCTTGATATCCTTTTATTTCTTTGGACAGTTTTGACAGCCTTTTTGGTGGCTCTTGTACCTTTGACAGTTTGGATAGTTGCTTTGACAACTTTGCCTTAGTTTGACATTGTGACTTTGTAGTTCAGTTTGGACTTTGTTGGGAATTTATGAACTATGCAGCTTGTTGACAATGCAGTATGTTTGAAAATTTGAATTTGTGCAATTATAACTTTTGTGCATTTCATGTCTTTTTGCAAGCATTTTTTTCTATCCCTCTTTGTGAACCAAGAGAAATCTTGTGATTTGCAGAGAGGGCAAACTGATTCCGGCCAGTTGCTTTTAATGATGAATCCAATTTTTATCTGTCTACTCTTTAATTATTTTATCTGCATTTGACTTTTCTTTTTCTTTGTTTTGCAGATAAAAATCAATGGAGAGGAGTAGCAGTAGAAGATGAAGATTTGAAGATTTTTAGGACATAGCTTTGTTTCTATTTTAATTATTTGTAACAGTATTAATGTAAATAACTGTAAATAAATTTACAGTATTTAAATAATATCTGTAACAAACAATTCAAAATAAATAAACATCCCTTTTTTTGATCAGTTAATTTTAATTCTCCTTCAAATGTTTATTTAATTGTTTATAACTCTTAAATTATAATAAAATGGAAATAAATCCCAATTATTTTAATCTTAGAATAAATAAACAATTGATAAACACTGTGGTCTTAACATCAATCAATAATAAACTTGGCGTTTCAAATAGCCACAGCAATGCACAGTCAAATCTAACAAACATCCATATGCCTTTACTGATTGAACAAAACAACTGTAAGTTCTCAATTCAAATGTTTCAATCCAAATCTCAGAGTAAACTGAAAAGAACTATAAAATTAATTCTTTCTGAGAATGCGCGCACAAAAACCTGATTCTTGTCTTAATTTTCACAAAAGCGCCTGCCTGATCAAAACCTGAGCCAACTCAACCAATCCTTAGCAATCTTCCTGAACTGCTTTAAAATCAATGAAAACCCTAATTTTGTCTGACTGATAAGAAAATTCTGTTTGACTGATTCTTACGCCAATCTGAAAAATTAGGAAAAGCCCGAAGCTGTGATTTCTTGTGGAAAAATACGAGGGAAAATTTTAGGGTACAACAGTAACACTGTGAGATCCTCCTCCAAATCCCAATACTTCCTCTCCCAAATATAACCCGAATGTGAAATGTGCCTATCATTTAAATAGTCTCAGATATGACACCAACAATTGTTGGGCGTTGAAGAACAAGGTCCAAGATTTGATTGATAACAAAGTGATTGAGTTTGGCCCTCCATAAACCCCTAATTTGATTACCGCACCCATGCCTAGTCATGGTAAAGGTGTCAATGCCATTGACGATGTCTCCTTTGTCTCCACCATCAGTGATTTGACTACTCCCTTATTGACTGTTAAAAAGAATATGTTAAGAGCCGTTTTATTTTTGGGCTGCCTTGAAAATTGTTACCATTGCGCTTCCCAAACCAATGGTTGTGTATGGCTGAAGAAAGGTATTCAACACCTAATTGATAGCCATGAAATTCTGTTTGAGAAAACTCCGTCCATGAAGAGTTTGCCTGTAAATGTATCCCAAGAATTGAGACTTGAAGATGCTTCCTGCTGAGCCAAGAGTGGCTCCCCTGATTATCACTACACTGGGGCCAGTCCCATATTCATCTGACAAAGTTGTGCCCTGAAACTATTGGGAAAAAGTTTATTATCATGGTGTCAAGCAAGAGCCATGGATTACTGAAAATGAAAAGCCTGAAATTACAAACATTGTCGGAACTAGTAAGGTCACTAGGACATGAAGGATCTCCTCTTCGGAGATCTCTTCTCCAATAACTACTACAACCCTTGTTCGTATTCCTGCTGCTAGACCAACTGCTGATACCCGAGGTAAAGAGAAAGTAACTGAGCCTTCCCTGACGGAGGCACCCTCAAAAGAAGTGACAATTGAAGAACCATCTAGACAAGAGATGGAAGAAATTCTGAAGATCATCTGAAAAAGTGACTACAAAATAGTTGAACAATTGGGGCAGACACCCTCAAAGATATCCATGTTGTACTTGTTATTATGCTTCGAAGCACATGCCCAAGCTTTGTTGAAATTCCTGAAGAATGCCCATGTACCATAAGAGACCACTGCTGATCAATTCGAGAATTGTGTAGCAAGCCTAACTGCTGATAATGGCTTGGGATTTTCTAATGCAGACTTAACTCCGATGGGGAAGAATCATAACAAAGCTCTGCATATCTCTCTTGAATGCAAAGCCACTGTTATGGCGCACGTGTTGGTAGATACTGGGTCCTCCTTAAATTTTTTACCTAAAGGTGCTTTGGATGGATTAGACTGCGAAGGGTTGGTGCTGAAACCCAGCGATATTATGGTAAGAGCCTTTGATGGGTCAAAGAGGATGGTCCACGGAGAGGTTGATCTCCCGATCAAGGTAGGATCTCAAGTATTCAATTCAACATTTTATGTAACAGATATCCACCCTGTCTATTCCTGCCTGCTAGGATGCCCATGGCTTCATGGGGCAGGTGCGGTCACCTCTAAATTGTATCAAAAGTTGAAGTACCCATTGAAAGGGAAGATTGTCACAGTCTGTGGAGAGGAAGAATATATGGTCAGTCATTTGAATTCTTTCAAATATGTTGAAATGGATGGAGAATTCATTGAAAACCCTTGTCAAGCATTTGAAGTAATCCCTCCAATGATTGTTGTTGCTAAAGCTATGTCTGCTACTCCTAAGACTGCTAAAGACACACCAAGAATGGCTTCTCTGAAGGATGCTCGGGCTGTTGTAAAAGATGTAGGTTACACTATATGGGGACAACTTCTTGATATCCCCTACAAATACGAAAAATTTGGGTTGGGTTTCACTTCAAAGGATCAAAAAGAGGTTCGATGTGCTCGTGCTGGTGGACCACATCTCCGTATTAGAAACAAAGAAGTCAATGCACTGGAAGACACTGATAGTGATGGTGACTTGGACAACTGGGTATTCCCAAATGCTGATGGTGGACTCAACAACTAGAAGGCCAAAGACTTTATCTCAATCTCCTTCAACTAGGAGTAATTTCTATTTCCTGTTTTATTTCTTTAAGAAGTTTGTCTGTATAATTTCTGTTAAAACAATGACTTTAAACCATGTGCCTTGCCCGGGGTACAATGGTCCATTTGTTAAGGGTTGTCATTTCATATATCATATGCTCATTTAATGAAAACATTGGACGTTTTTGCATTCATATTTTGCGCTCCTTGCCTTTCTTTTACTTTAATGCATTTTCAAAATAGTCATGTGACCTTACATGCACACACACACACACACACACACATTTGCAGATCCACATCCACTCTGGATCTCATTGATAATAATTCTACTATTGCCGTTTATAACTTTGAAAATCCAATCTATCAAGCCGAAGGCGAAGGTGAAGAATATTATGAGATACCTGGAGAGCTCTCCATACTCCTGATACAAGAGGAAAAGGCCATCCAACCACATGAAGAACCGATCAAAGTGATAAACTTGGGTACTGAGGCAGATAAGAAAGAAGTCAAGATCGGCGCCAACTTAGAAGACAGTGCCAAGAGCAGATTGGTTCATATGTTGCACGACTATGTTGAGGTATTTACTTGGTCATATGAAGACATGCTAGGGCTTGATACTGATGTCATGGTTCATCTTCTTCCAATGAAAGAGGGTTGTTCTCTGATCAAACAAAAGGTTTGTCGCATGGTCCTAATATGTATGAGAAGATCAAGGCTGAGGTAATGAAATAGTTCAATGCAGGTTTCTTGGCAGTGACATTGTATCCCCAATGGGTTGCAAATGTTGTTCCAGTGCCAAAGAAAGATGGTAAAGTTCATATGTGTATGGACTATAGGGATCTGAATAGAGCGAGCCCCAAAGACGACTTTCCACTACTGCATATTGATGTCTTTGTTGACAACACTACTCAACACAAGGTATTCTCCTTCATGGATGGCTTCTCAGGTTACAACCAAATCAAAATGGCGCCAGAAGACATGGAGAAAATAACCTTTGTCACACAGTGGGGCACCTTCTATTATAACCTCATGCCTTTTGGGCTGAAGAACGTGGGCGCAACTTATCAACAAGATATGGTAGCTCTATTTCATGATATGATTCATCATGAGATAGAAGTCTATGTGGATGACATGATAGCGAGATCACAAACTGAGGAAGAACACCTTGTTCATTTATAGAAACTATTTGATAGGCTGAAGAAATTCAAGATGAGGTTGAACCCAAGCAAATGCATCTTCGTGGTAAGGTCTGGTAAGCTCCTAGGCTTTACCGTCAGTGGCAAAGGAATTGAGGTCGATCCTGCCAAAGTTAAATCTATCCAAGAAATGCCATCTCCTCGTATTGAGAAGGAGGTCAGAGGCTTCTTAGGACGAATCAACTACATTGCCCGATTTATTTCTCACTTGACTGCTACTTGTGAACCACTCTTCAAACTGCTGAAGAAAGATCAAGTAGTAAAATAGAATGACGACTGTCAAATATCTTTTGAAAAGATTAAAGAGTACCTTTAACAACCTATAATTCTGATGCCACCAGTTGAAGGAAGACCTATTGTTGTACCCCAAAATTTTCTCTCTCATTTGTCAAGTATTTTCTCACAATATCTCCTTTGGTTCAAGACTGCACTAGGGTTGATTAGCTCAAGACACCTCCTCAAGCAATGATGACTGAAAATTAGGGTTTGAGATTGCACAAGGATAATTTAAGTTTTAATGCCTCATATGACTTTCATGGATCGTTATGGACCCTCAAGATTGCTCATGTCAAGTTTTAAGTCTTGGATCACATTTTTGCTCAATCAATTGATCAGTTGACCTAAAAATCAACTGTATTGGGAAAAAGTCAACTGTGGTCAATTTACAGTCAAACTTCATAATTTTTCATCCATATCAACATTGTGAACTCCTATATGTCATTTGATCAAGTTTGGACCATAATTCCTCAATAAATTTGATCAGATCATCAAAAGGGCAAAATGGTCAAAATTAGGGTTTTGACTGAGAAAGGGAAATTTCTGATTTTTGACCTAGAAAATGGTTAATTGGTTTAAGACATGATCTCAAGGATTCAATTGCATCATTTTGACCTAATGGCATGACTTAAAACATTGCTCAAGATCATTTGATTGATAGTTGATTTTCAGTCAACTGATCAAAAGTCAACTGCACACTAAAAAGTCAAACTTTGATTTTTTGGTCAAAATCAAGTGTCAAAGATCACAATTAATAAAAACATGTCAAAATATGAAACTTTTTCATCAATAAATCAAAAAGTCAAGATTTCATTTTGAAAAGTGAAAGTTTCCAATCTTAGAAATTTTTCTAAGTGTTGAAAACTTCATATTTTTTCACAACTTTGAGCCATTTTTTCACCATGATGCAAGATGATTCAAAGGAAACTTTCAACATGAAAGTTGTAGATCTCAATGAGATCTAAAAAATTACTTTACACAAATCCTCTTAGAAATGTATGGATTTCAAGTTATGATTTTATAAAGACATGGTCATGAAACTAAACACTTAGTGAAATTTTTTCCCTAGTTAGGTAGATTTTTGGTACCAATTTCATGGCAACTTTTCACATAGCTCTATTTGGAATTTGAAAAAGTGATTCAAAGAGGGGTTGTATAGCACATTGCAATATTTCTATAATGTCCAAGAACTCCTTGAGATCATGTTTGAGCAAGGAGAATTGAAGGCATGAAGTTGGCATTTCATTCTTGAATTATAGGTCATTTCCATGATGAACAAGAATTCTAATCCATGCTAGGCTGCACAATCTTTACTTTGCAGGCCTCAAACTTGCTTGGCACTCCATAATAAATGTTTTTCACAGCTGTTAGAGGCTTTAATCTAAGCATTCAATGCATTGCCCATGCTTAATGCCATTTTAGGAAGAAAGTGCACATTGCCATTTTGGAAAAGTAGCTTTTATGCACAAAATCAGTTCTTGAGCTTTGCACTTGTTGTCTTCTAATCACACATAACCTATAACCCAAAAGAAACTTGTCTAAAGCCTCTTTGAACTCAGGCCATGCTTGTACTTTTCCTTGAAACTATATTTCCACTTTTCTTCAAAATCAAGTAAGAGAGCCATAACTCTATATCTTGTACTTCTGACCCTCTCAAGTGCTAAAACCTGTTCCATACTTATGCACAAGTTATTTGCAAGCTAACACACGAATACACAAGCTCCAAAACTCACAAAAAACTCAGAACTACATCTCAGACCTCCATTGTTGCATATTCTGGTCAGAAATTCCAAAATCAAAAACTACTCGTGCATTTCTTGGTCTTTTGCTTCCAAAAGCTTCCAAACATCATACATAAGCCATCCTTGTCCCTGTTACACGACTGTAACACCATCTTCACCCATTTCCAAGTTCAAAAATAGAGAATCACAGTTGGACTTCTCCAGACAATTCCAGTCACCTTCAGCTCAAGCCAGCCATCGCATTAGCTTCCTAGAGGTCCAAGGAAGCTAACCTGATCATCACAATCACTTGAAACAAGCTCAAACTCATTTCACGATTTCCAGTTTTGAGATATTTTTCTTGAACTTCTATCTCATTATTTAGGCATTGTTAGGCTTGCACTTGTGAAGATAGAATATAGATATCATTACCCTAAAACTATACATGTCCATAGATTTCATTTATGTTGCTTGAGCATGGAGAATTTTGAGTTTGAATTTGCTGAAACATTTAGGTCAGAAATTTGTACTTTCATAAGTTCATCCTTATCTTTGAATGTTAGCTTAAATTAGTTACATGGTTGGATTCGTGGTGAAAAAATACACAAGTTTCATGTTTATATTTTTGAAAATGGTTGAGGAATGAGCAAGTTTGAAATCCTTTGGCTGGAGGTTGAAGAAGAAGTACAACCAAGGCAAAATATGTGTTATGTATTTATTATTGTGCCAATGTTAACGGATATATAGCCACCCCAATGGTAAGGCAGCACGCTGGTAACCAAGAGGGCGTGGGTTCAACACCCAGCGCGCTACCTTTTTTTCATTTCTCACATTTTCTCTCTCTTTTTTTGTCACACATCAGCGCCTGGGCCTCTCCTTTGGGCTTTTGTTTTTTTGCTGCTTCTAACCCCCTGCTTTACTTTTGCACACCTGGCCCAATTTTATTTTATTTATTTCATTTTTATTTATTTCCTTTATTATTTTATTTTATTTTCAGTTTTATTTTATTATTTTTCTTACTATTATTATTATTTTTATTAATGAAAAATAATATTTTTATTTATTATTTACACTTATTTATTTTATTTTCTTTATAAAGACAAAAAGAACAAAAACATTTTTCTTTTAATAAATAAATTTATTTTTTTCTTAATTAATTAATATTTAGACTTAGGTTTAATTATTATTTTATTTTCCTAATTAAAATTAACTTAGAATTTAGGTTTCTCTTAATTAATTAATTTTCTCATTTTATTTTTATTAATTTAAAACCTTTTTCTTAAAAAACCTAAAAATCCTTTTTAAGTTATTTCCTTTTCTTAATTAGTTTAAGTTAATTTTATTTAATTTTCCTTAATCATTTTCTTTAATTAGGTCAAGACTAAACCCTTTCATAAAAAAAACAAACAAAATCATGTCTTTTTCCATTTATATTCTTGCATTTTTATTTTTATTCAAATCTTGTATATTATTCAATACGGTTGTAATAGTTAATTAGGTTTAATTTTCTTGCAAATCCCCATTTGTAAATTTGTATACCCCCCTCCCCTAATGATGTAATAGCTTAGTATTCTTACTTTCCGCAATTTACCATTTTATATAAATGCTAGTAAATTAGGGCTTGTATGGAAAGATTAAAACCAACAAGTTAGCAAACCCTAATACAAGACAAATCAAGCATGAAAAAGACACACTTACACCCTTACACCCTTAGGGTAAATCCACTTGTTGCCTTGAGAAATAAATGGTCATAATATGCATGTAAGATGTCTTAGCAAAAACAACAAAAATACAAGATCATAGTCCCTCGATGGCGCTACAAATGTTGCCTTACGAATGATCTTAGTCCCTTAAAGAAAATGCTAAGATAATTTACAACATTGCTATTCATGACTATACGATGACCCTTGCCCGTCCCTTTTACATCCAAAGATAAGGTTATTTACCAATCCATGGTAAAATATTAATGTCAAAGGAAAGAGGAAATAAACAAGAAAGACTTTTTGAGTAGGTAGAATGTTCCTAGTTGCTTGCTCAATTTCAAACCAAAACATCCTTGCTATTTTAAAAACAAACACCAATACTTTCAAAATATCTTTCAAACTTGAAACATTTTCCAAAGAACAACACTTTATATACATTCTTACGAACGAAAATTATTACAAAGTTTTCCTAAACGATGGCGCCTTTTCAAAATACTTTCAAAAACCACACAAAGCACATTTTAAAACAAAAGCAAGTGATCTAGCAAGAAACTAAGAGCCCGTAGATAACTACAGATGAAAAGGGTGCTAATACATTTCCTTTTCATAATCTACCCCCGAACTCAAGAAATAATCTCAAAGGTCTTTCTTGTTCTTTTCCACCTTTCCTTTTGGATAAAAGAAAAGTCGGTGGCGACTCTTGCTAAACCGCAACATTTGTGATCAAACGCAAAACAATCAAGTTAGTTCTCCCACCGTGTTACACGTATGATCATGTACTTAATCGTGTTAGAGAATTCAATGGGGTGTATGATGGGGCAACATAACGAGTCTGGTCGAAAAGAGCATGCAATGTACTACCTTAGCAAAAAATTTATCAATTGTGAAACAAGATATTCACTGCTCGAGAAAACTTGTTGTGCTTTGGCATGGGTTGCTCGTCGACTAAAATAATATATGTTGACTTATACCACTCTATTTATCTCTAAGATGGATCCCATCAAGTATATCTTTGAGAAACCATCTCTTTCCGGAAGGATAGCTTGATGGAAAATGATCTTAACTGAATACGACATTCAGTACACTACACAAAAAGCAAGCAAAGGCAGTGTACTGGCAGACAATTTGGCGCATCAAGCTGTAGATGACTACCAATGTATGAAATTTGAATTCTCGGACGAGAACATCATGCTGATAACAAATTATGAAAGACCTGGCCCATATGAAGGATCTGAACAAGGATCCTGATGGACTATGGTTTTTGATGGAGTTTCCAACGCACTTGGTAACAGAATTGGTGTTGTGATCATTTCCCCTGAAGGTTGCCATACGTCTTTCATTGTCAGACTCTGCTTTGACTGTACCAACAATATGGCCAAGTACGAAGCGTGCATCTTAGGTCTTAAAGTTGCTATTGACCTAAGAATAAAATTCTTAAGCATATTTGGAGACTCATCTTTAGTAATTAGTCAAGTTAAAGGAGAGTGGGATACAAAGCATCCAAATCTTATCCCTTATAAAGAACTTGTACTCACCTTGATCCTGTACTTTAAAGAGGTTACCTTTGAACATATTCCAAGGGAATAAAATTAGATGGCAGATGCTTTAGCTACCATGTCATCCAAGTTCAGGGTCAAATGGGACAACGAAGCTCCCAGAATTACTGTCAAAAGATTTGACGAACCAGCACACTGCTATGAGATTGACACTGATGGTGTAGAGGAGAAGCCTTAGTTTCACGAAGTGAAGAGATATCTCGAAGCTCAAGAATACCCTGAAGGGGCATCAATGAATGATAATAAATTCCTACAGAGGTTCTCAGCCAAGTTCTTCTTGAGCAAAAAAAAATTATACAAGCGTAACCATGATTTAATTCTGCTCCGTTGTGTGGACAAGAAGGAAGTAGAGAAGATCATAGAGGATATGCATGAAGGTATCTTTAGAACTCACTCCAGTGGACATACTATGGCCAAGAAGATTCTGAGAGATGGTTACTACTGGTCGACCATGGAAACCGATTGTCATCACCACTCGAGCACTTGCCATAAGTTCCAAATTTATGCTGATAAGGTTCACGTGTCTCCAGTTCCCTTGAATGTCATGACTTTTCCTTGGCCATTTGCAACGTGGGATATTGATATGATCGGAGAAATCAAGCCTACTGCCTCTAATGGACATCGTTTCATTCTTGTCGCCATTGACTACTTTACTAAGTGGGTTAAAGCAACTTCATTTGCCTCAGAGAATCATCACTGACAATGGTACCAATATCAACAATTCCATGACCACTGAACTCTACATGCAGTTTAAGATCAAGCATCACAACTCTTCTCCATATAAACCTAAGATGAATGGTGCAGTGGAAGCTGCTAACAAGAACATAAAGAAGATTGTGCAAAAGATGGTTGTGACCTATAAAGACTGGCATGAGATGTTACCATTTTCTCTTCATGGCTATCGTACTTCGACATAAACATCAATTGGGGTAAACTTATTCTCTTTAGTCTATGGCATGGAAGCTGTCCTGCTTGTCAAAGTTCAGATTCCTTCTCTAAGGATTATGAAAGAAGCAGACTTAGGAAAAGACGAATGGATTCAGACAAGGTTGGATCATCTGAATTTGATTGATGAAAAGAGGTTGGATGTTGTTTGTCTTGGTCAGATGTATCAAAAACATATGATTAAGGCATTCAATAAGAAGATCAAGCATCAGGTATACTAGGATGGTGACTTGGTAATAAAGCGCATCATTCGGCCACAAGGCGATCCCAGGGGAAAATATACTCCCACCTACGAAGGGCCATTTGTTATCAAGAAAGTATTCTTGGGCAGTGCTATGATGCTGACCACCATGGACGGTGAATATTTCCCACACCCTGTGAACACGGACATAGTCAAAAAATACTACGCATAAGAATGACCCACTAGGTTGACATACCTAGAAAAAAAGAAGGGCATCCCGACGAACCAAAAAGGATCGGGCAAAAATAAGGGATATATACAAAAGATTATACACTCGGCAAGTCAAAAACCTAAAAGGCCGGCTTGGGCAAAAAACGGTATCCTGGTGGACTGAAAACCCGAAAGGGAGGTCCAGGAAAAAGTTAGGGATTAAAGCGTACGACTATGTCCTGTTGGATCACTATAATCAGCTTTATTACCAAGGTCAAAAGTTCAAATGGTACAAGATCCATTCAATCAACTTCCTTCGATAGTAAGGGACGAGATGTTTGAAGACATAGGGGGCAATAACAGAGTTGGAACCCAATGAGATCACTTCCACATGGCTATACATATTTGTTTTCACTTTGTACTCTTTTCATTTCACGACGACTTCCTCTTACTAGGAATTTTGTCTCCTTGTACAAACTCGCCTGTTTATAGACAAATTATCAATACAAATATACTCTGAAGTTCAAATTTTTTGTTTTTTCTGTTTTGCTTGCAAAAATGTCCAATGACTAAAATTGAATGAGCATGTGCATATGAACATGATTGACCATTAACAAATAAATAAGAACAGGAATAATCATTTACTCAAAATTCTAGGAGTTGGGATGGCACTCAAGCTATCCATAAATCCCCACAGAATCCCTTTCATAAAGTTATCCCCCGTGAAGTCGCCAGAGCCACTTTTATGAGATTATTCCCCACAGAGTAATCTTCACAAATAAGGGTACATTTTCTGCAATCTCCCAGGAAAATCACTCCAATCTACAGAGTTCCAATCAGTACAATGCATGGAATTTCTTTTCCCCAACTGAGTTTATTCCTCCTAAACTGAAAAAGAAACCTTGCAGAGTCCTTCTCTTTAGCAAATTCAATTTCCCCAAGAGAGTTAGTTTCCTCAACATAACACTTCTCCATCAACCAGGGTTTATTTCCCCAACAGGGTTTATCTCCCCAACAGATTACAAGTCTCCTCAGCTTGAGTCAATTCCTCATACTGCTACTAATCACTGGCAAAATTCTTTTCCCTAATAAAATCATCAATATCCCTAGAAAGTTGTTGCGAAGCTTGGAATCCGACCAGATACCAGTTAACTTTATCCCCCCCTAAACGAGTCAGAATTTTAACCATCTCTTTTATCCCCAGTCGGGGTATATAAGAAATAAATTCCCCAGTAAGAGCAACAAACGACCAGTGTTCCTAAATTCTACTTCTCAAGCAGAAATCAATACATCCCCTGCAGATTTCCCTCCAACGAGTAACCAGGAATCCCCAACAGAAGCATTCTATACAAGATTGAAGATACACATACTCTTCATTCCAAACAATAGTCAGGTATTTATTTTCCAATACAAATACACTTCAACAACATTGCATATCCATTCATCATTACATATGCATACGAAACACATATTTCACAATCTCATTTATTTTGAGAACATCATTACGCAATGTATTTCAAACATCATGACATTGCATACAACTAACTCTTTACCTTCTCAGGAAAGATCAATCAACAGACGAATATCATCAACAATTTACAAATAGTTCCAGATTAATTCCTAAAACAAGACGGGGAAACTATCCAGATAACCAGCCACAGATTAATCCCTGAAACAAGACAGGGTAATTATCTATTAAGAATAAGAAAATTGAAGATTAACTCCCGAAACAGGACAGGGAAACTATCTTCCTTTCTTTCTCTCTGTCAGATAAAGATCAATTCCTGAAACAGGACGTGGCGACTATCCACATGACGAACACTTCCTACATACATCTGCGGGTTCAGTTTAAATCGACCAAAGATTTATTCTGATACTTTTCCAGTAGATACTTTTTCTGGTTTATATTAAATCGACTAAATATTTATTCTGATTATTTTCCAGTTAAAGATGACACAAGATATCTGCTAGTTCAGTTTAAATCGGCCAAATATTTATTTTGATAATTTTCCAGTAGATACTTTTTCTAGTTCAATTTAAATCGACTAAAGATTTATTCTGATTCTTTTCCAGTTAAAGACGACACAAGACATCTTCTGGTTTAGTTTAGATCGACCAAAGATTTATTCTGATACTTTTCCAGTAAACACTTTTTCTGGTTCAGTTTAAGTCAACCAAAGATTTATTCTGATAATTCTCCAGTTAAAGACAAATACAGACATCTGTTGGTTCAGTTTAAATCGACCAAAGATTTATTCTGATACTTTTCCAGTAGACACTTTTTTTGGTTCAGTTTAAATCGACCAAAGATTTATTATGATTCTTTTCCAGTTAAAGACAACACAGACATCTACTGGTTCAGTTTAAATTGACAAAATATTTATTCTGATACTTTTCCAGTAGACACTTTTTCTAGTTTAGTTTAAATCAACCAAAGATTTATTCTGATTCTTTTCCAGTTAAAGACGACACAAGACATATGTTGGTTCAGTTTTAATCGACCAAAGATTTACTCTGATACTTTTCTAGTAGACACTTTTTTTGGTTCAGTTTAAATCGACCAAAGATTTATTCTGACTCTTTTCCAGTTAAAGATGACACAAGACATACGCTAGTTCAGTTTAAATCGACCAAAGATTTATTCTGATACTTTTCCAATAGACACTTTTTCTGGTTCAGTTTAAATCGACTAAAGATTTATTCTGATTCTTTTCCAGTTAAAGATGGACGCAGGTATCTTGTGGCTCAGTTTAAATTAACCAAAGATTTATTCTGATACTTCTTCCAGTAGATACTTTTTCTGGCTCAGATTAAATAGACCAAAGATTTATTCTGATACTTTTCCAGTTAATGACGAGCATATACTTAGTCTAATTTCTCTCAATAGTTACTTTGGATGGCATCCGTAAGCCTATCTCCGACAATATTTTTTCACTCTCCAAATGGCATCTTTAAGCCCATTCCCGATATAATCAACCAACAACATTACTTCGTGCACATGCGGGTGCAAATTTATGGGCACTTAAGTGTTCAATCATCTTCCACCTTCAAGTCGCGAATGACGAACAAGCCAATCTAACTCTTTAGATTTAAGAAGATTGAACAGGGGCAGTTGTTGTACCCCAAAATTTTCCCTCTCTTTTCTCAAGACATTTCTCACTAAAGATCTCAAATTCTCATGGGTTCTCAAGGGTTTGACCAGACAAGCTCACCTCCTAAGCACTGAGCCTCCAAATTAGGGTTTTTGTTTTCTCAAGGACAATTGGACTTTTAATGCTTAAAATGAATTTAATGGTTCATTATAGGTCTCCAAGATTACTCATATCAAGTTTCAAGTCTTGCATCATAAATTTGCCCAGCCAATTGCTCAGATGACTGAAAATCAGTTGTATGGGATAAAAAGTAAAATATGGTCAATATACAGTCAAACTTCATGATTTTTGCCCAACATCAACATTTTGAAGTCATATTCATCAATTGATCAAGTGTTGATCATAATTTCTCAAGAAAAGCATCCAAATCATCAAAGGGGCAAAATTGTCAAAATTAGGGTTTTGATTGAGAATGACTGATCATTGACTTTTGACCTAGTACACGACCTAATAATTTGAAGCATGGTATCAAGGATTCAAACACAATATATTTACCTAATTTCATGGCTCAAATCATTTCTCAAGATTAATGGATTGATAGTTGAAATTTGATCCACTGATAAAAAGTCAACTGATACACAAAAAGTCAAACTTTTACTTTTTGGTCAACATTGAATTTCAAAAGTCAAGATTCATCAAGACATTGAAAAATATCAAACTTGGTCAACAAGAATCAAGAAAGCCAAGAAAGTCCATAAAAAGTCAAAGTTTCAAGACAGAGAAAAATTTCTAGGTGTTTTTAACCTTGATAATTTCATTACATCATGACAATTTTTCACCAAGATGCAAGATGATTCAAGGAAAATTTCAACATGAAAGTTGTAGATCTTGATGAAATATACAACTTTGTATCTAAGGGTTGATGTCCCAAAAATGCTTAGATTTGGAGATATAGGCTCATAAAGTCATGAGAATTTTGTATAAACACTTAGTGAAATTTTCATCATGTTAGGCAGATTTTTTTGTCCCAAATTCTTGGAAATTTTTCACCAAGTTCCAAGTTGATTTAGCCAAAGTGGTCAACATGAAGGTTGTAGAAAATGTTTTAAGCTTTCCAAAATGTCCAAGAAATTGAAGAGATCATGCTTGAGCTAGAAGTTTCGAAGAGAAGAAGTTGGGCATCCATTCTTGAATTATAAGTCATTTTCTTGATGAACACACAATCCAATCTCAATTCTATGCTGCACAATCTTGCTTTTCAGGCCTTATAACTTGTGTATCTACCCATAATTAATGGATTACACAAACTTTTGAGCTATGATCCAAGTGGTTTAAGCATTGTCCAAGTCAATTTGCCATTTTGGGGAGAAATTTAGTATTGCCATTCTTGAAAAGTAAGCTTTATGCACAAAGTCAACTCTTGAGCCTCTCACTTGTCCCCTCTAATCACACTCCATCTACAAGGTCAGAAGAATTGTGATTAAAGTGTTTAACCACTCTATGATCAAAGGTACAAGGCATTGAAACTTGATTTTTCAAGAAAATCACATGTTGAGCTTAACATGTGATTTTGAATTCTGATCAACTTGAGCATTCCAAACCTCTTCTCTATAAAAAAATACACTATTTTCAAGACAAGACACGAATTCAATAGCCCTAAAGCTCACTCAAACTCCCTAAAACTCATAATTGCACACAAACCTCCATTGTTGGCATTTCTGACCAAAAACTTCAAACACTCAAATCCCTCGCGCATTTTCACTTATAATCATTTACAAAGCATATATAAATCATAAACAACTCATCCCCACCCCTATTTCACAATTGTACCATCATCTTCCTCATCTTCCATACTTAAAAACAGAACTCTGCACATTGACTTCTCCAACACGATTCAGGCACTTTCAACACGAAGTAAGATTTGCATTAGCTTCCTAGGACTGTAGTGAAGCTATATAGATCATCACAACACCTCCAGAAGTGCTCAAACTCCATACAAGATATCCAGTTTTGAGGTATGTTTTCTCAACTTTGAACTCTCTCTACAAGCATCATTAATGGTTACTTTGTGAATGAAAAATGTAGACATCATAGCCCTGAAGCTAACCATGTCTTTAGTTTTCATTTATGTTGCCTGAGTGATGCGAATTTTGAGTTTGAACTTTTTGAAAAAATTAGGCTTTATTTGGTACCAATAGAAATTAATGTTTATCTTTGATTTATAGTTTAAGTTGTTTACATGGTTGAGTTCGTATTGAAAAATGGAGCAAGTTTCATGTTTATACTTTTGCAAATGGTTGAGAAATGAGGAAGTTACAAAATTCAAAAATGGTGTTGGAGATGAAGGCGCGAGGTTAGGGATGAAGTGCAATTAGGAAGAGGTTTATTTTAAATTTATTACAAGTTATATTATTAACGGATGAAACAGCCACCCCAGTGGCAGAGGAAGTGTGCGTAAGGCATTAGTGTGTAGGGACCTGGGTTTGAGTCCTAGTGGTACCCTTTTGTTTTTTAAAATTTCCTTCTTTCAGATTCTATACAGGCGGACTATGCGCGCCTACCATGCACTTCTCACTAACACCATCAGATCACTATGCCAACAAGTCCAACACATCAAATGCGCTTGTCCACCAAAAACTCTCATAAGCCAGCAATATGGGATCACCAACAACGCTGGGCTTCCAAGAATCTGGGCGTGTTTTTGTTTTTGTTTTTTACTTCTTGTCACCCCCATTTTACTTATGTACATGCCCATATACATCTTTTTTTTTTATTTTGATTTTCTGACTTAAACAAAAAACCTTTGGGCTTGGCGCTTCATTTTCTCTTTTAAACCTCCATTTTACTTTTCAAACACCCAGGCCCAATTATTTTTATTTATTTCATATTTATTTATTTATTTTATCTAAACCAAAAATACCAAAAAATATATTTTCTTAATTAAATTAAAAAAATGTTTTAATTTAGGCATTTTATTTTATTAAATTAAATTTTATTATTTTCTTTTACAAATTAATATTAACCTTCAAATTATTTTCTAAACAAATTACTTAGACTTAGGTTTTATTTTCCTCTTAATTTTAATGAACTTAGATCTTAAGTCTTGTTAATAATTAATTAACTTCTTTTGTAAATAAAAGTAATTAGTCTAATTAGGTTAATTACTAAAATGTTTTTTCTATCAAAAACCCTAAAAACAATTTCTTTCTTCATCTCTACATTTTGCATATTCTATTATTATTCATGTTCAATGGTTTGTAATAGATAATTAGGGCTTTATAGATTTTTTCCCCTATTTCAGAAACTTGTATCCTCCATTCTCAAAGCATTGTAATAGTGCAGGACATTTAAAATTAGCAATTTATCACTTTTCTTATTATTGTTAGTAATTAGGGTTTGCATGATAAGACCTAAAATCAAACATTAGAGAATCCTAATTCAAGGCAAAATACATGAAAACAAAACACTTTGCACACATGCACCTCTAGGGTTAACCTTACTTGTTGCCTCAGATTTAAATAGTCATGTCCCTCGAACGTGAGATATTTTAGCAAAAGACCCTTGATTAAAAGATCATAGTCTCTCGATGACCCTTCAATGTTGCATTCGATAAACAATCTTAGTCCCTTACGACAATGGGTAAAACATATTACAAGTTTCCTTCTATGACTATACGATGACCCACACCCGTCCCTCACATCTAATGATATGGTTTCCTACTAACTAATGGTAGATAAACACTATCTAAAGGAGGAGGAAAAGAACAAATACTTTTTGAGTAGGTAGATTGCTCGTAATGGCTTGCTCACAAACTAAAATCATCTTTACACCTCACACTTTCAAAATATTATTCAAAACAAACATTTTGTATACATTCTCAACGATGCGAGAATCATTACAAAATGGCCTTACATTGGCATTTTCAAAACATCTTTCTAAACATTCCCCTTTCAACAAATATTTTCAAAACTAACACTTTGTATACATTCTCAATGATACGAGAATCATTGCAAAGTTTGTTGAACTTAGGCATTTTCAAAATATTTTCAAACATACACAAACACAAAGCATCTCAAAGTGATCAAGCAATTAAGAGCCCGTAGATAACTACAGATGAAAAGGGTGCTAACACCTTCCCTTTTCATAACCTACCCCCAAACTCAAGAAAATTCTCAAAAGGTCTTTCCTGTTATTTTCACCCTTTCCTTTATTGGATAAAAGAAAAGTCGGTGGTGACTCTTGCTATCCGCAACATTTGCGATAAAACGCAAAACACCCAATTCAGTTCTCCCACCGTATCACACACACACTCAAGATTTTGAACTATTTCGCATGAAAAATGGTGAAACCATTACAAAAATGCAAAAGAGATTCACTCATCTTATTAATCGTTTGAACTTATTAGGTAATGCTATTTCCAATGCTATTGCTACTAATAAAGTTTTGAGATGTCTAACTAGATATTGGCAACCTAAGGTCACCACGGTCAAGGAAGCTAACAATCTTGAAACACTTGATCTCACCATACTTTTTGGTAAGCTTGAAGAACACGAGTTAGCACTCCATTGCTTGGATAAATATGAAAAAAAGCTTGAGAAGAAAAAGAAGAATAAGGAAAGTCACAAGGAGGAAGTTATGAAGTCCAAAGCTCTTAAGGCTTCTAGCTCTAAATCCTCAAAAGAAGAGTAAAGTAAGAATAGTGACTCTAGTGATGATGAGATTTTGGATGATGAATAAATGGGACTATTTGTGAAAAAATATAATCGGTATGTTCGAAAAAATGGAGTTAAAAATTCTGACAATAATCTCATGAAGTTTAGAAGACAATCCTCCTCTCACAAAGAAGAGAACAACAAAAAGGACAGAGGAAAGGTTATTTGCTACGAATATGGGAATCCCGGTCGCTATAAACCGGATTGTCCATCTCTTGCCAATAAGAAAGGAAAAGGCCAAAGAAACGAGCCTAGATAAGCCTATGTTGCTTGGGAAAGTGAAAGTGAATCCTCAAGCGATGAAAGCTCAAATGAGAGGATGAAGAGGCAAATTATTTTTTCATGGAAAACCACCGACAAGGAAAGAAAAATGATGTAAGTTATAAATACTATAAAATTTTCATTTGTCTTATAATGAATTAAAAGTGGAGTTTAAAAAACTACAAATAGAGTTTTTGAATGCTAACAAAAGACTGGCCTTCCAAGAGAAAGTCTTCACATTTTTAGAGGCCAAGGTTGATGAAACCAATGATGAGTTAGAAGTATTAAAAGAACTTATTATAGATAGTTAAAATCATGAAAAAGTGGATGAGTCTTCTCACAAGTATGGTTGTGACACATGTCAAATTTGGCAACAAGAAGTGAGTACTCTTGCTACCAAATTAGATAGTCTACATCATCCCATGGAGAACATGCCTATTAGGTCCTTGAAGGTTGAAAAGCATCATAAAAATTACTCTTTGATTAAGAAAGAACATAATAGCATCACTAATTCTCATCATAAGATATTTTGTCACTGTTGTTGCAAAAAGGGCCACACTATTGAAAAATGCAAGTTTAGGACTTTTTTGATTCCTAAGGGTGATTTTAAATGGTTGCCCAAATGCAAAATTTATTTAACTCACTCTTAAGGACCCAATGAGAATTGGATACCTACCACCCTTGTTTGATTTTTTAGGATTAATGTCTTGATGCTATGAAGGGAAAGTGGATTCTCGATAGTAGATGTTCAAGACATATGTCGGGAGACATATCACTCTTCTCCGACTTTGTGGTAAAGAAGAAAGGATTTGTGTCCTATGGTGATCACACCAAGGTGAAATACTTGGAAAAGGTATTATAGGTAATCCCTCAACTATTACTATCTCAAATATTATGTTAGTTGAAGGTCTTAGACATAATCTTCTTAGTATTAGTCAATTATGTGATAATGGATATAAAGTGTCCTTTGCAAAATATTGTTACATAATTGAACATAGTGAAAAGAAGGATTGTATGTTTAAGGGTTTAAGGGTTAGAACATTTATATGCTTGACTTGAGAGAGATTTCCTTAAATAATTCTCAATGTATTGTTACCTCGAGTGAAGACTCTTGGCTATGGCATAGACGTTTAGTTCATGTCAACTTTGACTTACTTAATAAAACAATCTCAAAAGATTTAGTAATCGGTCTACCAAAAATAAAATTTTCTAAAGACCACTTATGTGATGCATGTCAAAATGGTAAGCAAACAAGGGCCTCTTTTAAATATAAGAAAATTATTTCTACATCAAGGACACTTGAGCTCCTTCACATGGATTTGTTTGGTCCCTTGCAGACTAAAAGCATAGGTGGAAATTACTATGGCTTATTGATCATAGATGATTACTCTAGACTTTGTTGGACTTTCTTCTTACATAGAAAGGATGAAACATTCATATCTTTCACAGGTTTTGCCAAGATTGCTTAAAATAAAATGAATTCAAAGATAGTTGCTATTCGTAGCAATCATGGAGGTGAATTTGAAAACCATCTCTTTGAAGAATATTGTGATAAATTTGGTATTGAACATAACTTTTCAGCTCCTGGAACTCCACGATAAAATGGTGTTGTTGAGAGGAAAAAATCGCATTTTAGCGGAGTTGGCAAGAACAATTCTCAATGATTGTGGTCTACCAAAATATTTTTGGACCGATGCTATTAGCACGGCATGTTATTTATTGAATAAGATAATTATTCGTCCAATTATTGACCAAATTCCTTATGAACTTTTGAAAGGTAGAAAACCAAATTTATCTTATCTTCATGTCTTTTGATGTAAATGTTTTCTTTTAAATAATGGAAAAGACAATATTGGAAAATTTGACGTGAAATCTGATGAAGATATTTTTCTTGGATACTCTCAATCTAGTAAAGCATATAGAGTTTATAACAAGAGATTACTTATTGTTGAAGAGTTTGTTCATGTTACTTTTTATGAGATTTACCCAAATAGTGTTGGGAAAGGTAGTTCTTTTCATGGTGTAGGTGCATCCACGGAAGACATACTCAAAGACACCGACGAAGGAGTTGATCAACCTAAAGGGGGTAGAGATTGAAGAGGATTGGGATAGCTCCCAAGAAAAGAAAAATGATTAAGGCCAAGAACAAAATGATGGTATTACTTTGGAGTGGAGAACCTCCAAAGATCATCTACTTGACAACATTATAGGTGATATCAAAAAGAGGGTAACAACTCGCTCTAAAATAAGTAGTATTTGTTGTCATCATGTTTATGTATCACAAGTTGAACCTAAAATCACTAACGATACCTTACTTGATGAGCATTGGCTTATTTCCATGCAAGAAGAATTAAACCAATTTGAAATAAATGATGTTTAGGATCTTGTCCCTCGTCCTACAAATCATCAAATCATAGGCACCCGATGGGTATTTAGGAATAATCTTGACGAACATAGTGTGATAACAATAAATAAGGCTCATCTTGTGGATCAAGGGTATAACCAAGAGGAGAGCATTGACTATGAGGAGACTTTTGCGCTAGTGGCCCGACTTGAGGCTATACGCCTTTTATTAGCTTATACTTGTTCTAAGAATTTCAAATTATTTCAAATGGATGTAAAAAGTGCATTCCTTAACGGATACATAAGTGAAGAGGTGTATGTTTCTCAACCTCCCGAATTTGAAAATGATGAGTTTCCTAATCATGTTTTCAAGCTTAAATGTGCATTATATGGTCTTAAACAAGCCCCTAGGGCATGGTATGATAAACTTAGAAATTTTTTGCTTGAACAAGGATACTCTAGAGGAAAAGTTGACACTACTCTCTTTATTAAACTTCAAGGAAAGAATATTTTATTAGGTCAAATTATGTAGATGATATCATTTTTGGATCTACTAATATGCATCTTGTCAAGGAGTTCTCTAAGCTTATGCACAAAGAGTTTGATATGAGCCTAAAGGGGGAGTTGAATTACTTTCTCGGGCTACAAATTAAACAACTTAATGAAGGAACGTTTGTATCTCAAACCAAGTATTGTCTCGAATTACTTAAGAGATTCAGAATGGATAGTGTTGAGGAAATTGACACTCTCATGGCAACAAACGGTAATCCAGACAAGGATGAAAAAGGTAAGGACGTTGAAGTAAAAAGGTATAGAGGTATGATTGGTTCTCTTCTTTATCTTATGATATCTCGTCATGATATTATGTTTAGTGTTTGTATGTGTGCACAATATCAAGCAGTTCCCAAGGAATCTCATTTAAAAGCCGTAAAACAAATCTTTAGATACCTCATTGGTACCTCAAAATTCAAGCTTTGGTATTCCAACATAAACAATTGTAATTTGGTTGGTTATTACGATTCTGATTTTGCGAGTTGTAAATTAGATAGGAAAAGTACTAGTGATACTTGTCACTTGTTTGTAAAATCCTTGGTAAGTTGGCTTAGTAAAAAGAAAGTTTTCGTAGCTCTGTCAACTGTCGAGGCAAAATACGTGGCAGCCTGTAGTTGTTGTGCTCAAATATTAGGGCTCAAAAAACAACTATTGGACTTTGATATTAAACTATCGCGTATTCCTATCATGTGCGACAACACTAGTGCCATAAATCTAACCAAAAATCTGATGCTACATTCAAGGACTAAACACATTGAGATACATCACCATTTTCTTCGTGATCATGTTGAAAAAGGGGATGTTGCTTTTGAGCATGTTGATAGTAAAAATAAACTTTCCGATATTTTCACTAAACCACTTGCAACTGAATATTTTGTCAACGTACGAGGATAATTGGTGATCATTGATATCTCAAATGTTTCCTAGTTCTCTCTTGTTACTTGCATTTTAGGTTTTCACTCTAACTATGCGTTTGAGTGTTGTAATACGATGGGAGAACTGACTTGGTGTTTTCCGTTTGATCGCAAATATTGCAGATAGCAAGAGTCGCCACCGACTTTTCTTTTATCAAATAAAGGACATGGTGAAAAGAACAAAAAAGACCTTTTGAGAATTTTCTTGAGTTCGAGGGGTAGGTTATGAAAAGGGAAGGTGTTAGCACCCTTCATCCGTAGTTATCTACGGGATCTTAATTGCTTGATCACTTTGAAAATGCTTTGTATGTATGTTTGCAAATATTTTGAAAATGCCTAAGTGCGTCAATTTTGCAATGATTCTCGTATCGTTGAGAATGTATACAAAATGTTCATTTTGAAAATATTTGGGGTGTTTGGAAAGATGTTTGAAAATAGTTATTTTGAAAGTGCGAGGTGTAAAAATTGATTTAGTTTGTGAGCTAGCAATTACGAGTAATCTACCTACTCAAAAAGTCTATGTTCTTTTCCTCCTCCTTTAGATAGTGTTATTTTACCGTCGGTTGGTAAGGAGATATGTCATTGGATGTGAGGAACAGGCGTGGGTCATTGTACAGTCATAGAAGGCAACTTATAAGATGATTTTAGCAATTGTCGTAAGGGGCTAAGATCGTTTACCGAAGGAAACAATTGAAGGGTCATTGAGGGACTATGATCTTTTAATCGAGGGTCTTTGCTAAAGCATCTCACGTTCGAGGGACATGACTGTTATTTTTATCCGAGGAAACAAATGAGGTTAACCCTAGTGGTGCATGTGTGCAAATTGTATTTGATTCAATTATTTATCTTGGATTAGGGTTGTCTAATGTTTGATTTTAAATCTTGTCATACAAACCCTAATTACTAACAATAATAAGGAATGGGATAAATTGCGGAATTTAAATGTCCTACGCTATTACAATGCTTTGGGAATGTGGGTGGGGGGGGGGGGGGGGGGGGGTACAAGTTTGTGAATGAGAGGAGGAAATCAATAAAGCTTAATTATCTATTACAGACCATTGAATAGTTAATAATGCAAAATGATAAAATGCCTGAGAATGTAAAGTAGAGAAAAAGAAAAGGAAATTGTTTTTTTTTATGAAAAAGGTTTGATCATTTTAACCTAATAAAACTAATTAGTTCTAATTACCAGAGAAGTTAATTAATTATTTAACAAAACCTAGAAATCTTAGTTAATTGAAATTAAAGAGAAAATAAAACCTAAGTCAAATACAATGTTTGTAAGAATAATTTGAATATTAATGTCAAATTGGAAAAAAAGTATTATATAGTGTGAAAAATAATAACACCTTATTTTAAATATTTTAATTAACAAAAATAAAATGAAGTGTTTAAATTAATCAAATAAAACCTAATTTTTTTTATGATTTTATGATTTAAATATTTTATTAAATAAAATAGATGAATAAAAATAATAAAAAAGAAAATAAAAAAAAAGAAAATAAAAATAATTGGGCCATGGGTAAGGAGTAAGAAAAAGGGGGTGAGAAAATGTTTTTGTTAGGCCCAAAATAGTTTTTATTAAAATCAGAAATAAAAATAAAAAATAAATGGGCCTGTGTCACGAGAAATTTGGGGGAGTATAACAAGTAAAATAAAAAAAAGAAGGCCCAAGTTTAGGGAGGCCCAAGCGCCTGATTGAGGTTCCAGTGTGGCTGACTTATGATGGTGTATCACGCACTTGCTTTATGGGACGTGTGATCTTTATTTCTTGCAGATCTGATGGTATTAATGCGAGACCTATGATAGGCACGCTAGGCTTTCTTGCACTGGATCTGTGAGAAACAAATATGAAAAGAAAAATGTCCCATGCCTGGCTCGAACTTGTGACCATGCATAGGAATGACTTATACGCGCACGCTCTGCCACTGGGGTGGTTGTTACATCCGGTGATAAAACAACAAACAATAAATATATTATAAACTCAACCCTGGATATGACTCCATCTTCTTTCTCACGCCAGCAACTTCATCAACATTTTTGAATTTTCAAATTTGCTCATTTCTCAACCATTTTCAAAAGTGTAAACATGAAACTTGCTTGTTTTTTCACCACAAATCCAACTATGTAAACAACTTAAGCTAACTCTCAAAGATAAACATGAATTCTGTTGGTACCAAAATAAACCATAATTTTTTCATAAAGTTCAACTTCAAAATTAGCATCACTCAAGCAATATAAATGAAAACTAAAGGCATGGTTAGCTTCGGGGCAATGATGTCTACATTTTTTATTTACAAAGTAACCATTAATGATGCTTGTATAAGAAGTTCAAAGTTGAGAAAACTTACCTCAAAACTGGAAATCGTGTTTGGAGTTTGAGCACTCCTGGAGGTGTTCTGATGATCTGGATAACTTCACAAAACTCCTAGGAAGCTATTGCAATGCTTACTTTGGATTGAGAGTGACTGGATTCTTCTGGAGAAGTCAAGTTGCAGGTGGATGTTTTTGGAAATGGATGATGATGAAGATGGTGATACAGTGGTGTAGAAAGTGTTTGGATAGCTTCTATATGAGTTATAGAAGCTTTGTAGATGATTTAGAGTGAAAACGCACAAGTGGATTAAGTGTTTGGAGTTTAAGGCCAGAACTTGCAATAATGGAGGATTTGAATGCCAATTCTAATTTCAGGGAGTTTGAGAAGGTTCAGAGGCTTGTAAAATCATGTGTTATCTTGCAAATAACTTCTCTATTTATAGAGGAAAGGTTTTGAAGACTGAGAGGGCTTGGTTTACAAAGTCACATGTTATGGCTAAGTAGGATTGTACATGAAGCAAGCTTTGAAATTCATGGTTTCAAATGTGAAGTACAAACATGGTACGAGTGGTTAGAGGCTCTATATAAGTTGCTTCTGGTTTTGACATTATGTATGTTCAGAAGAAACAATTGCAAGGGTCAAGGGGAGTGGACTTTGTGATTAAAGTCACTTTTCCAAAATGGAAGTGTGAACTTTGTTCCATTAATGGCGAAATGGTTTGGACAATGGCTCAATCACTTGGATAATGGCTCAATAAGTTGTGTAAACATTTAATTATGGATTGATTTTCAAGTTAGAAGCCTGCAAAGCAAGATTTATGCAGCATGGCTTGAGATTGGATCATGTGTTTTTCATGAAAATGACCTGTAATTCAAGAATGGATGCCCAACTTCATCTCTTCGAATTTCTTAGCTCAAGTATGATCTCTTCAAGTTCTTGGACATTTTGGAAATCTTGAAACATTGTCTACAACCTTCATGTTGACCACTTTGGCTAAATCAACTTGGAACTTGCTGGAAAATTGCCAAGTTGGGACAAAAATCTGACCAAACTTGTTAAAAATTTCACTAAGTGTTATGTTAAAAATGTCATAACTTCATGGGCCTATATCTCCTAATCCAAGCATTTTTTGGACATAAACTCTCAAGTACAAAGTTGTAAAATTCATCATGCTCTACAACTTTCATGTTTAAAGTTTTCTTTGAATCATCTTGCATCTTGGTGAAAAATGGTCATTAAGTAGTGAATTTAATAAGGATAAAAACACTTAGAATTTTTCTAAGTCTTGGGAATCTTGACTTTTTTTATACTTTTCTTGAATTTATTGATTCTTGATGATCAAGTTTGATAATTTTGAATGTCTTGATGAAGCTTGACCTTTGAAATTCAATGTTGACCAAAAAGTCAAAGTTTGACTTCTGTGTGTTAGTTGACTTTTCATCAGTTGATCCAAATTTCAACTATCAATCACTTTATCTTTTAGTATCTTTTGAACCATGAAATTAGGTCAAGATATTTTGTTTGAGTCCTTAAGATCATGCTTTAAGTTATTAGGCCATGTACTAGGTCAAAAGTCAATAATCATTCATTCTTAGTCAAAACCCTAATTTGGTCAATTTTGCTCCTTTGATAATTTGAATGCTTTCCTTGAGGAATTATAATCATCCCTTGATAAAATAATAAATATGACTTCAAAATGTTTATGTTGGCCAAAAATCTTGAAGTTTGACTGTATATTGATCACAATTGACTTTTTACCGAATACAACTAATTTTCAGTTATCTGAGCGATTGACTGAGCAATTTTAAGATGCAGGACTTGAAACTTGGAATGAGAATTCTTGGAGGTCTATGATGAACCATGAAAGTCATTTGAGGCATTATAAGTCCAATTTTCTTTTTGAAAATTAAAACCCTAATTTGTGGTCTCAATGCTTAGGGTGAGCTTATCTGATCAACTCTTTGAGAATCCTTGAGCATTTGAGATCTTTTTTGAGAAATGTCTTGAAGAAAAGGGAGGGAAAATTTTGGGGTAAAACATCTGCTCCTGTTCAATCTTCTTAAACCTGAAGAGTTAGATTGGCATGTTCGTCATTCACGACTTGAAGGTGTAAGATGATTGAACACGCAAGTTCCCAGAAATTTGCATTCGCCTGTGCATGAAGTAAAAAATGTTTATTGATTATATCGAGAATGGGCTTAGAGATGCCATTTGGAGAGGTGACAGAGATGGGCTTACAGATGCCATCCAGAGGTAATTGTTGATATAAGTATTAGAATGAGTTTACGCTCGACTGTATCTGAAGAGTGCTTTCCATAATGAACCTCTGGGAGAGGTGTTTTAGTAGTTGCTTATCATATAGATAGTCGCCCCGTCCTGTATTAGGAATTGATCTATAATCATTTTGCTGGTAAACCCGCCCTGTTTCTGGAGGTCATACCATTGGTGATAAAGATAGTCACCCCGTCCTGTTTCTGGAATTGATCTTTATCTGACCATAAAGAAAGAAATATAGTTTCCCCTTCCTGTTTCAGGAGTTAATCTTCAATCTATTCATGTAGATAGTCGTCTCGTCCTATTTCGGGAATTGATCTACAATCAGTTTATCACAAATAGTTGCCATGTCTTGTTTCTGGAGTTAATATGTGGCTGGTCATTCATATAGTTGCCCCATCTTATTTCGGGAATTAATCTGGAACCTGCTTTTTGTTGGCTGTTGAGATAGTTGCCCCGTCTTGTTTCGGGAATTAATATCTAACTTGGTTTCATAGATAGTTGCCCCATCTTGTTTTTGGAATTGATCTTTATCTGACCATAAAGAAAGAAAGATACTTTCTCTGTCCTTTTTCAGGAGTTAATCTTCAATCTATTCATGTAGATAGTCGCCCCGTCGTATTTTGGGAATTGATCTACAATCAATGTGTCACAGATAGTTACCCTGTCTTGTTTCAGGAGTTAATCTGTGGCTGGTCATTCTGATAGTTGCCCCGTTTTGTTTCTGGAATTAACATGGAACCTACTTTTTGTTGGCTGTTGAGATGGTTGCCCCGTCTTGTTTCATGATTTAATCTCTAACCTGGTCTCATTGATAGTTTCTCCGTCTTGTTTCGGGAATTAATCTTGGACCTAGTTGTGAATTATTGGTGATATCCGTCTGTTGATTTATCTTTTCTGAAAAGGTAAAGAGTTAGTTGTATGCAATGTCATTGTTGTACCCCAAAATTCGCCCTTTCATGTTTTCCAAGATCTCCCCCTACATGATTGACCACAAACCCTTGCCTAAAAAAAGGAAAATTTTTAAGTGGTGTTTTTAAAACCTTTCGATTGGCATTCTGAGAGACCCTTCAATTGGTATTCCTAAGGAGCCTTTCGATTGGAATGGACAATGCTCTTCGATTAACATTGTATCCAAGCCTTTCAATTGATATTCCAAATGCTTCGATTAGCATGGTGGCCAAGCCCTTCGATTGGCATTGATACAAGGCCTTTCGATTGGCCTTATGACAAGCCTTTCGATTGGCATTTTGTCAAGGCCTTCGATTGGCATTCTGAAAGACTCCTTCGTTTGACCCCGGGCCAAGCATTTCAATTGGCATGGCAAGGGATCATTCGATTTGGCATTGTGTCAAGGAAGCTTCGACAGGCATGGTAACAGTGTCCTTCAATTAGCATGTCAACAAAGGCCTTTCGATTGGCATTACAAAAGGTCCACTCGAAGAAGCTTTTAAAGGGGCCATTCAAAGAGTATTCAAAGGGTTCATTCGAAGAGCATTCAAAGGGTCCATTCGAAGAGCATTCAAAGGGTTCATTCGAAGAAGACATCAGTCGCTTCGAAAGGGAGCACTCGAAGGCCAGTTACATATCATTCAAAATTAAAAAAAAAAGGAACAAGATACCATGTGTTTGGCCAATGTTACAAATTCTCATTCATGGCTTTCAAACACAATCAAGGCTATTTAAACCTTTTCCTTCTTGTCCTATCTACCCCCTCTATATAAAGAGATCACAAGTGTTGAAAGAAGAGGGGAAAAACAAAAAAGATTAGGGAGACACTGCCCATAAAATCCATCAAGGGTTGTCATAATTTTCCAAGCCAAAGCCACCCTTCAACAAAATCATCCAAGCCCAGAAGTTCCAGATTGAAGATGCTCACATCCAGGAAGTCTCCAAATCGAAGGTTCAATCTACTGGTAAGAGAGGGTAAATTGTCCAACCTTGTATTTGCATAACACATCTATACTTGTTATTACATTCGATTGGTCATCCTAGACAGGATCAAAGGGCTTGGGTTTGGCACCCAGGTCATGTTCTTCGTTTGCTAACACTTGCTGCAGATTTAGCCTGAAAAGACCCGACGCGCGCAGGATCAAAGGACCTGGATTTCGACACCCAGGTCCTGCATTTTATTTTGCTAACGTACTTTTGCAGGTATAACATTCCAGATCGAATGAGATGCCTTCTCTGGATCGAAGCCATACATAGCCTCCTGAACCGAAGAAGGCAACTCCCTCCTGGATCGAAAGAGACACCTCCTCCCTGGATCAAAAGACGTTCCCTTTCCCCAGGATCAAAGTGCAATCCCCTTTCCTGGATCGAAGGCTATTCGAGCCCACTCCCTAGCCCAATCGAAAGAAGGCATCTCTCCTGAATCAAAGAGGCCATATCTCTTCCCATTTGGATCGAAACCCCCCCTTCTTCACCCCAATCGAAGGATGCCTCATTGTACTCTTATTTTGCTTTTGTTTCTTTTCTTTATTTTTTGAGTGGACTATTTATCTTTTTTAATTAAAATTAAAATCAAAATCACAAAAAATATTAGGCTAGTTGTTTTTCCAACTAAATTAATTTTGCAAATAAATTAATTAATTATTTTAACATCCTTTTTTTCTTAAAATTAAAATTAAATAGACTTAGGTCTTATTTTCTTTTATACCAAAAACAAAAAAAAAGATTTCCTTTTACTTTGCACGCGTTTATTTAATTTCGTATTTTTTAATATTATTGTATCTGTTTACTGGTTGTAATAGATAAAATTAGGATATTTACTGCTTTATCCCCCATTATCCTTGTATAATGTAAATCCCCTACCCAGAGCATTGTAATAGGGTAGGATCTCTATATTCTACATTTTACTGCTTTTCATATTAAATGCTAGTAATTAGGCTTGAATGATAAGACTAATAATCAAACGCTAGAAAACTTAATAAAAAGACAAAAATGACTAAATCTCAACGCATATGCACATATGCACCTCTAAGGTACGCCCGCTTTGGTTGCCTTCAATAAAACAGTCATGAGGCAGGAATGCTTTAGAAAAGACCCGTAAAAACAAAAGATCATAGTCCCTCGATGACCCTACAGTTGCCTTCTTGGTAAATGATCTAGTCCCTAAATCAGAATTGCTAAAGCATCTCCATAAATTGCCTTCGTGACTGTAACGTCCCTTCAATTGTCCCTCAACATCCAAAGGCAAGGCTACCTACTCACTAATAGTAGGATAGCACTGTCTAAAGGAAAAGAGGAAAATAATGACCCTTTTCGAGTAACAAAGTAGATAGCTTTTAGAAGTTTGCTCAAACTATTTTTGCACTTACACACAAAAACTACTTTTCAAAAGACATTTCAAAACACTTAGTATATTTTCTCCACCATTCCTAGAAACATTACAAAGTTCGCCGTACTAAGGCATTTTCAAAACATATTCAAACACACAAAGCACAAAGGTATTTAAAAATGAGCAAACCTCTAAGAGCCCGTGGAAAACCACGGATGGAAAGGGTGCTAACACCTTTCCTTTCCATAATCTACCCCCTTACTCAGAAACATCTAGAAAAGGTCTTTTTCTGTTCTTTTCACCCTTTCCTTAATTTGGATAAAAGAAAAGATGGTGGTTGTGATGCGGTGGGAGAACTGACTTGAGGGTTTTATATTTTATCGCAAATGTTGCGGTTAGCAAGAGTCGCCACCGACTTTTCTTTTATCCAAAAGGAAAGGTGAAAAAGCACAGGAAAGACCTTTGAGATGTTTTCTTGAGTTCGGGGGGTAGATTATGAAAAGGGAAGGTATTAGCACCCTTTTCATCCATGGTTTTCCACGGGCTCTTAGTTACTTGCTTAGATCACTTGCTTTTGTTGTTTGAAAATGTGTTTGGTATGGTTTTGAAAGTATTTTGTAAAAGAGGCCATTGTTTTGGCAATTTTTGTAATAATTCTCGTTCGTAAGAATGTATACAAAGATGTTTGTCTTTTTGAAAATGTTTTCAATGATTGTAAGATGTTTTGAAATGTGTTTGTTTTGGAAATAGCAAGGATAGTTGTTTGAAATGGAGCAAGTAACTAGAAGTAATCTACCTACTCAAATGTCTTTCTTATGTATTTTCTATTCCTTTGACATTGTTGTCTTACCATTGATTTGGTAAGCAACCCTATTGTAATAGGTGGGAATGAGAACTGACTGTTTTGGAATGCTGGTTCGCGTTTTGCGTTTGTTTTTGAAAAATGTCGCGGTGAGCAAGAGTCGCCACTGTCTTTTATTTTATCCAACAAGGAAAGGACAAATGCATAGAAAAATTCCTTTTTCGAGATGTTTCTCGGGTTTGGGAGGTAGATAATAGAAAGGGAAGGTGTTAGCACCCTTTCTATCCGTGGTTATCCATGGGCTCTTAGGTACTTGCTCATTGTGTTTTCAAAAGTTTGATTTCTTTGTGTTTGTGAGTTTGAAAGAGTTTTTATTTTGAAGAGAGTGTAAGTGCGAAAAGTTTTGTTTTGTTTTAAAAGGAGCAAGTAATTAAGAACCATCTACCTACTCGAAAAGGGAATTAAACTGTGGAAATGTCCTTTAGATAATGCTAGCCCACTATTGGTGAGTAAGTAGCACCGTCGTTGGAGTTTTAGGGTCAATTTGATTAAGGGATGTGTGGTCACTAAAGCAATGTTAGGATGCCTTAGCGGTAACCCTAATGTCTTAGATCATTTTATCCGAGGCAACTGTTTTGAGGCAACTATGATCTTTGGACAAGAGGGAGACCTCTAAAACTTCCTATACTCAATGACCATGTTCGAAGGCAACCAAGTGAGGCGTACCATAAGAGTGGCATGTGCAAGTGTGTTATTTCGGTTAATTTATCTTTGTACAAGTCATAGGTGAGCTATGTTGATTTTAAGTTCATACATTGGATCTTGTCATGCATTCCCTATTATCAAACATCTAACATTGTATAGTTGCGGAAATTAAATTTGCGGAAATTAAATCTAAACTATTACAAGGCGTCGGGTATTTACATCGCCAAAAACAAACCCTTTAATTTAAATTGCGGAAAGTAAAAATAAAGCGATAAATAAATAAAGTCCTAATTAAAAGCTATTACATACCAGAAGCAATTACAATATTGGAAATATGGATCGCGTGCGAGAAGATTAAGACGATACATTTTTTAGGGTTTTGACCCTTTTTCTTAAAGAAAGCATGTTTTTTTTTGTTATTTTTGAATTTAAAAAAAATTAAATTAAGTCAAAAATAATTAATTAATTAATAAAAATATTTTTGGATTTTTTTATATTTAAGGAAATAAAATAAAATAGTTAAAAGTTAGTAAAACCTAATATTCTAAATTGATTTTAATTTATTGCAAAAACATTAATGTTAAACCTATTTAAAACTAAGTTAATTAATCAATATTTATTTAGAAAAATAAAATAATGAAATTAATAAAAATAATATTTTTTGTGGTTTCTGATTTTATGAGGAAAATAATTAATTGGTTAATTTAAACAATAAAAATAATTAGTAAATAAATAAACAAAATAAATAAAAGGAAAGAATAACCAAGGGGTTTGGGCCAGCTTTGGAGGGTGAGAATAGCATTTGTTTGGGCCCATTTGCAGCAAGCCTCATTGACTTTCCATGTTTCCCTGTTGACATGTTGACCTTGGCACATGGTGGATGCTCAATTTTGGCCATTGGATTTGGCCTGAAGGCCATCTGGCGCCTGGATCTTTGAGGAGTATGGTGTGCTACGCCTTGGGAACCACATGCAATTATATGAAGAAAAATGAAACAAATATATTGGGGGACCTGGGATTCGAACCCAGGTCCCATGAGACTTTCCACTAGCGCGCTTGCCACTGTATCACTTTGTTCTTTTTGTTATTGTATTACACAACAATTATTATATATCAAACAAACAATTATGCCTGAAAATAAAAAAAATAATGGCGCGAGATTTAAACGGGCCAATGGGAAGGAGACACGCCTTCATCTTCCCCGCAGATCCCTGGTTTATTTTTCCTGCGGATTTGAATCCGCAACAAAATCCATGGCTCGATCTCAAAATCGTCTCTAGGCTATATAAACGCAAACGGAGACCATCATCATGCTCGTCTCTCCTCCCTGAATACAACCATGTCCATGGTTTGTTCCAATTTTACCTGTAAATAAAATGCCCAAAAACGAACCTCCCAAACCCTAGATTCGGGTATGGTGCTATGGCTCACGAAAACAAAATCAAATGATGCAGAAAGACTAGAAATTGAATGATAAGCATGATAGCATAAACAATTTGCTCAAAAGATGCAGGAATACGGGAACACGATTTCGTGTACAAGGCCAATTTCAGAGAGGCTTACAGTGCGCTTGGGGACGTTTCAAGACTCGTGAATGGTTGCAATAGCTTCAGTGGACTCCTGGCAATTGAACCACGTTGAGATTTTGGGTTGAATTCGTCTCCAATATGGATTTCGATCTCCAACTTTTTCAAGCTTTTTTTCAGTTTTGGTTTTGTGATTTTGGGCAGCTTCAGATCGTGTTCTTGTGTGCTCTAGCTTGTACATGTATATTAGAAGCAATTAGGTTAAAAACTTGGGCTTGAATCCATGGGAATTGATGAATCGTGATTTGATATGATCTTCCATTAACAAATTTCCAAAAATGTCTCAAATCAAATATTTTGTGCATAATAAGGCTTGATACGAATTTGATTGGGTGTATCATGTTAATTGAAAGCTGTAATGATCAAAAAGATATCAAGCTATTAAGATTTGGATTTTATTTTGATTTAAATTGATTAAAAATGAATTAAATCAATAAAAATCAAATAAAATAGAAAAATTAATAATTGGTCATGAAATTGAAGATAGGACACGTGTGTGGTGTGACAAGATCAAACAAGTGGAAAAAAGTGGGCCCTTTTGACAAAAATTGATGTTTTGGGGATAGTTGACTTTTGGCAATTTTGGAAAAATACCCAACTTCAACAATGCATAACTTCTTCAATTTTGAACTTTTGGAGGTGTTATTTGACTTTTTAGAAACCTTGAGATGTCCTATAACCAACCGTTTGGTTTCATCTCATTTTGATATTCCATGCTCAAGTTATAAGCTTTGGAAAAAAAGTGTTTTTGTTGACTTTCAAAAATGACCTATAATGTCCAAATTCATAACTTCTTGTGAGTGCATTTATTGATCTTGGGGTGTGAAGATGGATTGTAGTAAATTTCATCCTCTTCAAAATGAGATTTTGATGGGTCATTTCTCATAAAGCATAAGAAAGTTATGCTTGGTCAAAGTTGAGTTGACTTTTCCTACAAAACCCTAATTTAGCAACTTTTGAATCTTGATGAATCTTGAGCAATCCTTGATGAATCATGATCAAACCTTGATCAAATGATGAATTATCCTTCAAAATGAGAATGTTGACAAAAAATCTTGAGGTTTGACTATTTGTAGGCCACAATTGACTTTTGCCCTCGCACAATCGACTTTTGGACCTTTTGAGCAATTGGCTGACCAAACTTCCTCTGCAAGGCTTGAAATTTGACATGGATGATCTTGAGAACATATTAGGACATTGGGGAGCACTTGAGGCCATTTGGATGTAAGGACCTTGATGCAACACAAAACCCTAATTTTGAATTGACTGCCTTAGGAGGTGATTTGACTGTCCAACTCTTGAGCTAATTTTGAGCAACTTGGGAGTTTATTCTTGAAATGTCTTGAGAAATATGGGAGGGCAAATTTTGGGGTACAACAGTTGCCCCTGTTCAATTTTCTTAAACCTGAGGATATAGATTGGCTTTCGAGCCTTTCGTGATCCGAAGGTGGAAGATAATTGAACACTAAAGTGCCCAGAAATTTGCACTCGCATGTTGTAGTATCAGCATTGTGATGTCGGGAATGGGCTTACAGATGCCATTTGGAGATTGTTGGTAGGGGATGGGCTTACAGATGCCATCTGCAGGAGTGTCGATCGCATAAGAGATTCCTTAGCGAGAACTTGCATACCTGTTGTTGTAGAAGATTCCGCTGGGGAAGTCTAACTTTTGTTGAGATTTAGGACCTTGCCTGTACTTTAACTGAGAGAATGTCTCGGTTGAGTCTTAAGATGTTTTGATGATCAAGAATGGAAACGTACGAGCCAAATGAGAGATTGGTGTGCTTATGTCAAAACTGCAAGTTTTGACAGTTTTCTGGTGTTTTTAAGCTTGGGAGTGTTTAAGGCCTTAATTAATCGTGTCTTGTGTTGTATTATGTTTGTATATTAGTATAGAATCAGTTTCATGTCAACCCTCCAATAGCTGTGCCAATTTTCACCTTTTTGCAACCTTTCTTGCTTTTGAAGTAAAATGAAGGGACAAGGCTTACCATGCTTGTACTTGCTTTCTTAGGGTTAGTATAAACTTGTACAAATTGCTTTAGGCCTGTGAGACTTGTATGTACAATGGAGACAGGTTCAATGCTCAAGAATTGGAAAGTGGCAAAAGTTGAGCTTTTCCAAAATGGCAATGGTCACTTTATGCCATTTATGGAATTACAACTTGGGTAATGGCTCTAGGGCATGGATCAAAGCTTTGTCAACTGAGTAAGCATTAAATTAAGTAGTTAGGAACAAGTTTTGGACCTGTAAAGCATGGATTAGGCAGCATAGGTACTGATTGGAACTTTGTTCTTCATGAAATGGCTTGGACAAAAAGTGAGAAAATGCCAACTTCATCTCTTCGATTCTCCCTACTAAAAAAATGATCTTGAGGAGTTCTTGGACATTTTGGAAATCTTGCAATATTCTATATAATTCATCTTTGAAATGCATTTTAAGATACCTCTTGGAACTAGGTGAAAAATTTCCATGAAGTTGGGTCCAAAACCTGCCTAAATTAGGGCAAAATTTCACTAAGTTACTTAGTTCATGACCATGTATTCATAAATTTATATCTTGAGATCCAAGCATCTTTAGGGAAAAGTGTGTGAATTAAAGTTTTAGATTTCATGGAGTTCCACAACTTTCATGTTAGGAACTTTCTTTGAATCATTATGCATCATGGTGAAAAAGTGGCCTAAAGTTTAGAAAAAATAAGAAATTTTCTATACTTAGAAAATTTTCTAAGTTAAGAAAAATTTCAAATTCAAACCCTAATCTTCAAACTTGGATTTATTGATGAAATTTTTTCACATTTTGACATGTTTTGATGAATTATGACCCTTGGCACTTGATTTTGACCAAAAAGTCAAAGTTTAACTTTTCAGTGTACAATTGACTTTTGATCAGTTGACTGCAAATTTCATCTGTCAATCCAATGAAATTGAAATGTTTTGAGACATGTAATAAGGTCAAGATGATGTAATTGAATCCTTGAAATCATGCCTTAACTCAATTGGTCATTTTCTAGGTTAAAAATCACAAATTGCCCTTCCTCAGTCAAAACCCTAATTTTGACCATTTTGCCCTTTTGGTGATTTGATCAAATTTCTTGAGGAATTGTAATCCAAACTTGACCAAATGATACATATAAGCTTAAAATGTTGATGTGGATCAATAATGGTGAAGTTTGACTGTAAATTGGCCATGGTTGACTTTCCCCCCAATATAGTTGATTTTTAGGTCAATTGTCCAATTGACTGATAAAAAATATGGTTCAAGGCTTGAAATTTGTCATGAGTGATCTTAGGGGTCCATAATGATGTTTAAAAGTCATATGAAGCATTGATAGTCCAAAAATCTTTGTGCAAACTCAAACCCTAATTTTGGGTTATCAGTGCAAGATGAGATGTCTTGAGCTGATCAAACCCTAATCCAGTCTTGAGTCAAAGAGATCTTGTGAGAAAAGTTTTGATAAATGAGTGGGAAAATTTTGGGGTACAACAGCTGCCCCTGTTCAATCTTCTTAAAACTGAAGAGTTATATTGGCGAGTCTTGCCATTCGTGACTCGAAGGTGAAAGATGATTGGACACTAGAGTGCCCAGAAATTTGCACTCGACGATGCGATGGTAGAAGGAATGGGCTTAAAGATGCCATTTGGAAAAGTGATAGAATCTTGTTGTAGATTCCATCCAAAAATGTTTGTTGAATTGTAAATTGTAAGCTGAAAGAATGAGTATCAAAATGGCATCCGTGTCTGGAGCGTATCCGTACTGTATTATATCTGAAGTCTGAATATGAATGAGTATTATAATGGAATCCGTATCTGGAGCGTATCTGTACTGTATCTGAACTTGAAATCTGAATGAGTATCAGAATGGCATCCGTGTCTGGAGCGTATCTGAACTGTATCTGAAAGCTGAATCTGAATGAGTATTAGAATGGCATCCGTATCTGGAGCAAATCTGTACTGTATCTGAACTTGAAATCTGAATGAGTAACATAATGGTATCCATGTCTGGAGCGTATCTGTACTTGAAATCTGAATGAGTATCATAATGGAATCCGTGTCTGAAGCGTATCCATACTATATCTGATTGCACATTGTTAATGGTAGCGGTTAATCTTATCCTGAAAAGGGTAAAATGTTAGCTGAAACACAAAATTATGTTGTATGAAATGTATGGTGCAACATATGTGTTTTATCAATGTTTATGATATATGGATGTAATGTATGCGCATGTAAGCTGATTTGTTGTATTGCCGTATTGCTATATGATTGAGGAAAATAAATCCTTGATTGCTGATGAGGATATGTGGATTCTTCATGTCTTGAAGTTGAAGTACTGACAAAATTCTATTGTGAGAGAAATGCCGTATATTGCTTGAGGAATTCTGAGAAATTTGGCGATCTCTACTGGGGATTAATAATTTGAAGTTTTAGTTCCGCTATGGATCTAAATGACGTGTTGTGGGGATTGCTTATGGAATAGCCTAGAGACGCTTTCCTGTCCTTTCAACCTATCAGTAATTGTCTTTCTCATTTTGTTTATTTGTAAACAGTAATTATGTTCAAATGCATATGTTCATTAATGAATCATTGGACGTTTTTACAAATAAAACACAGGTGTAAAGAAAAAGACAAATAGTTTTCTGTACTTTCAAAGAGATATCTTTGTATTTAACTTTGAATAAGTATTTTGTACAAAGGAGACAATCATCCTAGTAAGAGAATGGTGCCATAAAAAGCAAGAAAACTTTATACAAAGAAAGATAGCTATGTGTAATAATCCCATGGGGTTCCCATTTTGCTATAGCCTTCGTATCTCTGAGCATCTTGTCTATTTGTTGCTTCATCCGAAGATGATTGAATTGATCAGAAACTCTGAGTTTGTCAGTGGAAGTCAAGAGGTTGTCCTTAAAGTGATCAGACGGGACATAGTCATACGCTTTAATTCCCTAACTTTTTCCTGGACCGCCCTTTCGGGTTTTCAGTCCATCGGGAAACCCTTTTTTTTCCCAAGTCGCCCTTTCGGGTTTTCAACTTGCCAAGTGTACATATTTTTTATATTTTATCCCTAATTTTTTCCCGAACCTTTTGGTTCGCCGGGATGCCCTTTTTTTTTGCTTAGGTGTATCAACCTAGCGGGTCTCTTATGCGTAGTATCTTTTGACTATGTCCGTGTTCGCAGGGTGTGGCAGATCGTCACTGTCCATGGTGGTCAAGATCATTGCCCCACTGGAGAATATGTTCTTAATTACAAATGGTCCTTCATAGGTAGGAGTCCTTTTGCCCCTGGGATCACTTTGTGGTAAGATAATGTGTTTGATCACTAGATCTCCAACTTGATATACTTGGCGTCTGACTTTCTTGTTGAAAGCCTTGATCATATGTTTTTGATACATCTGACCATGGCAAACAGCAGTAAGTCTCTTTTCGCCAATTAAGTTTAGTTGATCAAGTCGAGTCTGGATCCAATCGTCCTCATTCAAACCTGCATCCTTCATAATTCTCAAAGAGGGGATCTGTACCTCAATAGGCAAGACAACCTCCATGCCATAAAACAAAGAATAGGGTGTTGCCCCAGTTGACGTGCGAGCCGTGGTACGATATTCGTGGAGAGCAAATGGTAGCATCTCATGCCAGTCCTTGTAGGTGACTGTCATTTTCTGTATGATCTTTTTAATGTTTTTATTTGTAGCTTCAATGGCACCATTCATCTTTGGCCGATAGAGGGATAAATTGTGATGCTGAATCTTGAACTGCTCGCACAAGGAGGTGATCATGGTATTGTTAAGGTTTGTACCATTATCAGTGATGATCCTTTCCGGGATACCGTACCGGCAAATGAGATTCTGCTTGATGAAGCGGGAAACAACATTCTTAGTAACGGATGCGAAGGAAGCTGCTTCGACCCATTTTGTAAAATAGTCAATGGCCACTAGAATGAAACGGTGTTCATTGGAGGCTGTAGGCTTGATCTCTCCAATCATGTCGATTCCCCACATAGCAAAGGGCCAAGGAGTCGTCAAGACATTCAGAGGAACTGTAGGTACGTGCACCTTGTCAGCATAAATTTGACACTTATGTCAGGTCCGAGAGTGTTGATAGCAGTCTGCTTCCATGGTAGACCAATGATATCCTGCCCGTAGGATTTTCTTTGCCATCGTATGTCCACTGGAGTGAGTGCCAAAAGTACCTTCATGTAATTCAACCATGACCTTTTCAGCCTCAATCTTATCCATACACCAGAGCAGAATGGAGTCATGATTGTGTTTGTATAGGATGCCATTACTCAGGAAGAACTTAGCAGAGAATCTCCTTAAGAACTTTTTATCATTGATTGAAGCCACTTCTGGATATTCTTGAGCCTCGAGATACCTCTTAACTTCATGAAACCAAGGCTGGTCCACTACTTCTTCAGTATTAATCTCGTGACAGTGTGCCAGTTCATCCATTCATTCGATGGTGATCTGGGGAGCCTCGTTATCCCAATTAAGTTTAAACATAGATGACATTGTGGCTAGAGCGTCTGCTAGCTGATTTTCTTCTCGCGGAAAATGCTCGAAGGTAATCTACTCAAAATGTGGTAGCAATGTCAAAACATGTTCTTTGTAATAGATAAGGTTTGGGTGCTTGGTTTCCCATTCTCCTTTGATCTGACTGATGACCAAAGCTGAATCTATGAATACATCTAAGGATTTGATTCCCAAATCTATGGCAGCCTTGAGATTGAAGATGCATGCTTCATACTCTGCCATATTGTTCGTACAATTGAAGAAAAGTCTGGAAGTAAAGGGAGTATGACACCCTTCCGGAGATATGAGTACATCGCTGATACCATTACCAAGTGCATTGGATGCCCCATCAAAGAACATGGTCCATCGGGATCCTTGTTCAGGTCCGTTATATGGCCTGATTTCTTCACAGTTGTTTAATGTCATGATGTCTTCATCCGGGAATTCAAATTTCATGGACTGATAATCTTCTACAGCTTGATGAGCAAGATGATCAGCTAGCACACTGCCCTTTATAGCTTTCTGAGTAGTGTATTATATGTCATATTCTGTTAGGATCATCTTCCATCTAGCTATCCTCCCAGGCAGAGCAGGCTTTTCGAAGATGTACTTTATCAGATCCATCTTAGATATCAACAAAGTAGTATGAGTCAACATATACTATCTTAGCCGGCGAGCAGCCCATGCCAGAGCGCATCAAGTTTTCTTGAGCAGTGAATATCTGGTTTCACAATCGGTAAACTTTTTGCTCAGGTAGTAAAGAGCGTGCTCTTTTCGGCCAGACTCGTCATGCTGCCCCAATACACACCCTGTGATCGGTGGAAATAAAACTGACTGTTTTTGTAAGCTGGTTCGCGTATGTAGCGGTTAAGCAAGAGTCGCCACCGTCTTTTATGTTCTCCAACATGGAAAGGACAAAAGCACAACAAAATTCCTTCTTTGAGAATGTTTCTCGGTTCGGGAGGTAGATTTATAGAAAGGGAAGGTGTTAGCACCCTTTCTATCCGTGGTTATCCACGGGCTCTTAGGTACTTGCTCTTATGTTTTCAAAAATTGTTTGCTTTTCAAGTGTGTGTGGGTTTTGAAAAAAAGTTTCGTTTGAAAAATTTCTAAGTAACTCTTGTATCTGTCCTCAAGAGTGTATGGAAAATTTGTTTGAAAACTTTTAGAAAGTGTGAAGTGTGAAAAGTATTTTTGTTTGTTTTGAGAAAGAGCAAGTACCCATGAGAATCTACCTACTCTAAGGAATTAGGCTGTGTAAGAGTCCTTTAGATAGTGTTATCCCACCATTGAGGGGTAGGTAGCACCATCGTTGGAGGTGTTCGGGTCAATTCGATTATAGGGACAGTGTGGTCACCGAAGCAATAGTAGGACACCTTAGAAGTAACCCTAATGTCCTAGATCCTTTTTTATCCGAGGCAACCGTTTCGAGGCAAATGGATCTTTTGGACAGAAGGGCGACCTCTAAGACACCCTATACTTGATGACCACATTTGAGGCAACCAGTGAGGCGTACCCTAAGAAGTGGCATGTGCTTTGTGTGTTGCTTTTCAGTTAACTGTCTTTATTTGTGAGCTACGGATTGGTTTTATTTTTCATACATTCTTTCATGCATTTTTTTTAACAGTTAGGAGTGCGGAAAATAAATTGCGGGAAGATAAATCTAACTATTACAAGGCGCGGGTATATACATCGCCAAAAACAGACCGGTTTGGAAAAATAAACTGCGAGAAAATAAATAAAGCGATAAAGGAGGTCCTAATTAACTATTACATTTCTGAGCAGATACATAATCAAAATAACGGATTAAAAATAAATGCGCGCGCGAAAGAATGAAACGGGACGTCCTAAGGGTTTTGACCCTTTTGAGAAAAGAATTGAGTTTGTCCTTTTTGCAATTAATCAAAATTAAAACTAATTACTAATTAATTAATTTATTAAAATGAAAAAATGTTTTTTTGTATTTTTATGTTTTTAATGAAATAAGATAAGAAGAGGAAATTAAAAGTGTCAAAAGAAAAACCTAAGTCTAAATAATTTTATTTATTGTGAAAAGAAAATTAAAATTTAAACCTAATTAAACTAAATTGATTTAAGTTAGTATTTATTTACAAAATAATTACCTAAGTGAAATTAATAAAAATAAATATTTACATTTTTTAGTTTTTTCTGAATTTTTATTTGAAAATGTAGTTTGGGTTAATTAAACAATTAATAAAACTAATAATTAATAAAAGGGAAATTATAAAAGAAAAGAAAATAAAAAGAGAAAAAAAGAAAAGAAAATAAGAACCCAGGGGGTGTTGGACCCTTAGGGAGGTGAATCAGGAATTTAGGCCCATTGTCTTAAGCCTTTTTGACTTTTGAATCGTCCAGAGGCGTGTTGACCAGGGAGCATGGTGTGGAGCACCCTTTGGCCTTTGTATTGATCTTTTGAGACACTTTGCGCGCATCTGTATGAGGCCTATGGTGGAACGCGTCTAGGAAGCTGCATGGGAATTTGTTAGAAAAAATAATATTGAGACTTGGGGGGACCTGGGAAAACTTACAGCGCGGTATGATGGACCTTAGGACGTGGCAAGGGTTGCTTTAGCTTCAAAGTATGGCAAAGAAGAGAGTCACGTTCTCCTTTTGGCCTGAAAATGCTTGCAACACTCCTTTTGATCTCACACTTTTTTTGACACTTTTTAGATTTTGCTCTGGCCGTTTGTGCACACTCTAGGTCGTGAATGACGCTTGCAAGGCTTGCATATGTAGTCATGAATGAGAATAATTCACCTTTAGGAGCCTTAAACTTGTGCCATTATGTTTTTGGATTTTGTCTTAACCACCATTCCTTTCAAAGCTTTGTCCAAATTCAGAATTTCGTGCATAAATGAGCTTGGCACGGTTTTGGTATGTGGAATATGACACATGAAGGCTAATCAAACCACAAGATACCATTTAATTAATTTTTTTAATTTTATTTGAATTATTATGGATTAAAATGAATTAAATCCATAAAAATTAAATAAAAATGGAAAAATAATTATTTGGTCTTGAAATTGATCATGGGACACGTGGGTGGCATGACAAGGATGAATCAAGTGGAAAAAAGTGGGCCCTTTTGTCAAAAATTGAAGTTTCAAGGATAGTTGACTTTTGCCATTTCACAAAAATTTCCCAACTTCTCCAATGCATATCTTGCTCAATTTTGATCATATGAACATGTTTTTGGACATTTTGGAAAGGTCTTGAAGTCATCTAATCAATGCCTTTGGTCCCATGTCATTTGAATTTACCAATCTCAAGTTATGGTCTTTGACTTAAAATGCCTTTTTGTTGACTTTTAAAAATGACCTATAATGTTGAAATTGATAACTTTTTGTGAGAGCTTTTCTTGGACTTGGAATGTGAAGATGAGTTGTAGGAAATGTCATCCCCTTCAAAATGAGCATTGGATGGGATTTTTCTGATGAACCATGAAAAAGTTATGCCTTGGTCAAGTTACAGTTGACTTTTCAACTGTCCAAAAATAGAAACTTTTGACACCTTGATGATTTTTGAGCCATGCTTGTGGAATCATGATCAAGAATTGATCAAATGATGATTGTGGCCTCAAAATAAGATGTTGACCAAAAATTTTGACTTTTGACTGCCAAATGACCATTTTACCCCTACAGTTGATTGTGGAGCAACTAGGGCTTTTGACTGTGCAACTTGACCTTGTGAGCCTTGAAACTTGGCATGTGGATGCTTGACAATGTGAATAGGCATATGTGACTTGATTGAGCCCTTGAAAACCTCAACTTCCTTGCAAGAACCACAACCCTAATTTGACTGGCTTAGGAGGGTGTTTGAACTGTGCAACCCTTGAGTAGACTTGAGCAAATTGAGATGATGCTTGTCAAAACTTTGAAGGATATGGGAGGGAAAATTTTGAGGTACAATAGTTGCCCCTATTAAATCTTCTTAGACCTGAGGATGTAGATTGGCTTGTGTGCCTTTCGTGATCCAAAGGTGGAAGATGATTGAACACTAGAGTGGCCAGAAATTTGCACTCACATAGTGGAGTATCAGCAATGTGATGTCGGGAATGGGCTTACAGATGCCATTTGGAGAGATGATGGATAGTAGGATGGGCTTATAGATGCCATCTGGAGATGCGACAGAATCTTGTCGGGAATGGGCTTATAGATGCCATTTGGAGATGTAATGGATAAGAGGATGGGCTTATAGATGCCATCTGGAGATGCGACAGAACCTTGTCGGGAATGGGCTTATAGATGCCATTTGGAGACTGTTGATAGGTGGATGGGCTTATAGATGCCATCTGGAGGTGGTCTGTTGAACTGTAATTTTTGTAAGTTGAAAGAGGGAACCTGTGTAGGGTTGCCTGATGATGAGCTCGTGTAAAACTGCATCTTGGAAAGAAGGACACCTGTGTAGGGTTGACTGATGATGAGCTCGTGTAAAACTGCATCTTGGAAAGAAGGACACCTGTGTAGGGTTGACTGATGATGAGCTCGTGTAAAACTGCATCTGAAATGGAGAAGGAACCTGTGTAGGGTTACTTTGATGACGAGTCCGTGTAAAACCGCATCTAGAGCTGAGAAGGAAACCTGTGTAGGGTTTACTGATGACGAGTCCGTGTAAAACTACGTCTGGAGTTTGAGAAGGGAACCTGTGTGGGGTTACTTTGATGATGAGCCCGTGTAAAACTGCATCCTGGAAGAAGTAAAACCTGGGTAGGGTTTCTGATGACGAGTCCATGTAAAATTGCATCTTTGGGAAGAGAGAACCTGTGTAGGGTTTATTTGACGACAAGCCCGTGTAAAACTACGTCTGGAAGAGAGAACCTGTGTAGGGTTTCTTTGATGATGAGCCCGTGTAAAACTGCATCCTGGAAGAAGTAAAACCTGGGTAGGGTTTCTGATGACGGGTCCGTGTAAAACTGCATCTTTGGGAAGAGAGAACCTGTGTAGGGTTTCTTTGACGACGAGCCCGTGTAAAACTACTTCTGGAGAGAGAGAACCTGTGTAGGGTTTCTTCGGGATAAGTTCATGTAATACTTCTGGAGGAACCGGGGTAAGGTTACTTCGGGATAAGTCCGTGTAAGACTTCTGGAGGAACCGGGGTAAGGTTACTGCAGGATAAGTTCGTGTAAGACTTCTGGAGGAACCGGGATAAGGTTACTTCGGGATAAGTCCGTGTAAGACTTCTGGAGGAACCGGGGTAAGGTTACTGCAGGATAAGTTCGTGTAAAACTTTTGGATGAACCGGGGTAAGGTCATCTTGAGATAAGTCAGTGTAAGACTTCTGGAGGATCCGGGGTAAGGTTACTGCAGGATAAGTTCGTGTAAAACTTCTGGATGAACCGGGGTAAGGTCATCTTGAGATAAGTCTGTGTAAGACTTTTGGAGGAACCGGGGTAAGGTTACTGCAGGATAAGTTCGTGTAAAACTTCTGGATGAACCGGGGTAAGGTCATCTTGAGATAAGTCCGTGTAAGACTTCTGGAGGAACCGGGGTAAGGTTACTGCAGGATAAGTTCGTGTAAAACTTCTGGATGAACCGGGGTAAGGTCATCTTGAGATAAGTCCGTGTAAGACTTCTGGAGGAACCGGGGTAAGGTTACTGCAGGATAAGTTCGTGTAAAACTTCTGGATGAACCGGGGTAAGGTCATCTTAAGATAAGTCCGTGTAAGACTTCTTCTGAAAGAAAAGGAACCGGTGTAGGGTTACTTTAATGATAAGTCCGTGTAAGACTTCGTCTAAAAATTGAGAAGGAACCGGTGTAGGGTTGCCTGATGATGAGTTCGTGTAAAACTACATCTGAGTTTGAGAAGGAACCGGTGTGGGGTTGCTTCATGATGATCAAGTAGATAATTGTCCTGTTTGGTTTCGGATTTTAACCTACGATCAGTCGTCCACAGAATTTCCCTGGCTTGTTACCAATGTTGATCTGGAACCGTAAAGGTAGATGGTAATCATCTTTTGATTGTCCTTTTCCTGAAAAGGCAAAACGTTAGCTGTATGCAGTGTCATGATGCATGAACTGCATGATATTAAGATGTTCTCAAGAACAAATGAGATTTGTGTTGTATGATGTGTATGCATGCTATAATGTATGAAGATGTGATGTTTATGAATGTATTCTTGTCTGGGAAAATAAATCCTTGACGAATGCCGGGAGTTTGTTGAATCCTGGGCTGATGTTGAAGAGTAGAGTTCTTCGTTTCCGCTGGGGATGATGAGTGCAAGAATAAACCGGTAGGAGAAGATGACTCCGTTGGGGAATAAACTTGTTGGAGAGATTACTCTGCGGGGAATACTCTGTGGGAAGAGATACTTCGCTGAGGTTTTGATGAGAACTCTGCTGGGGATTCCATTGATAAGTTATGTTGGGGAATTGATGAACTCCGCTGGGGGATAGGAAGAACTTCGCCGAGGACGATCTTTCCGTGGTAATTAGCTGAGGATAACCCAGTTATAAGCTCTGGTGGGGAATAACCTTTGAATAAAGCCGGGGAGACGCGTTCGTGCTCTGCGGGGGATAAGCTTCCAGAATCTACTGGGGAGATAAGCTTCCAGAGTCTACTGGGGAGATAAGCTTCCAAAATCTACTGGGGAGATAAGCTTCCAGAGTCTATTGGGGAGATTGATTCAACTCTCCTGGGGAAACTTTTGGACTGTACTGGGGAAGTGGCTCCCCTGGGGTGTCTGGTATTCCGCCGGGGAAAAATCTTAGATCAAGACTGCCGGGGATGCTTGCTTAGGAACATCTGTATACTCCGCTGGGGAATATTGAGATCTTTTGGGGATACCCAACTTCCTTAAGGCTGACAGTAGACTAACTCTGCTTGGGGAGAGCGTCGCTGACTTGCTGGAGATACAATGCCTTGTTAGGGCTGACGGGAGACCAACTCTGCTTGGGGAGAGTATTTATGATTCTAGTCTTACTCAGCGGGGAGTGAAGGTATCTTGGTCAAATTCTTCAACTGAATCTACCTTGTACCTGGAGGAAAGCAGCTGTACAGTTTGGGAAACTCTTATTGCTCCAGCTTCTGTGGGAGACGGTACCTGTAGAGGTGCTTGAGGACTGCCGATTTGACAAATCTTCTTCTGGCAGGCAAGTGACGAGATGCCGGGACATAGTCGTACGCTGTGATCCCTAATTTTTGCCTGGACCTCCCTTTCGGGTTTTCAGTCCACCGGGATACCCATTTTTGCCCAGGCCGCCTTTTCAGGTTTTCGACTTGCCGGGTGTACAGTTTTTTCATTTTCGTCCCTTATTTTTGCCTGACCCTTTTGGTTCGCCGGGAAGCCCTTATTTTTGCCTAGGTGTGTCAACCTAGCGGGTCTTTGATTATGTGCAGTATTTTTTCGACTATGTCCACGCTCTTAGGATACAGGAAGTTGTCACTGTCAGTAGTGCAGTGTTACCATACCACCAGAAGATCTTCATTTGATCGTCCAATGCCCCAAGTGATCCAGATGGAGATTTTCCCCAAGCCTGTTGGCCTTTTGAGAGATTCTCAGAATCTTGACTTAACTGCCCCAAATGATGGACAATGATCATGCCATGCCCCTTGATTGGAGGAGCTTTTGTTCATTAGACATTCGTCGTGCAAACTTTTATGCTGTTCAAACAAATAGTCATATGCAAACAATGTTATTTTAAAAATGAAAAGCTTATGTCTGTTTCGAAGTTTTTTTTTTTGAAAATGTATTTTTCAGTAAAACAAGCAAATTTTGTAAAATGTGATGTCAACTCAGGATTTTACAGCGAGCCTTAAGGAGTCAGGATACCTTTGTAACAGTATGCTTTTGAATTAACCCATGCCTCAGCTAGAACTTTTAAGGGTTATAACGTGGCCTGGTTCAACGATTTAAGAAACAAAGGCTAAAGGCTCAAATTTTATTTGTACCCACCCGCTCTTCGTGATGCTCTTCAAACCTAAACTCAGCTGATCATACGTTAGACCTTGTTTGAGTCTTTGCTTTGATATTCTAGTGACGGTTCGGATGTTGACAGTTTATTGTGACTAGGCAGTCATTTCTTTCTTTTTTGTTGAGGGTTTGTAGGACCTCTTTCTTTTTGGTTGTGTTATCCCTAAATTTTGCCTGAACTGTTTCTTTTGCGATTACAATCAGCGGGATGCCCCAGTTTTGTAAGTCTCCATCATAGGTTTTGACTTAATGGGCTTTTATTTTTATTTTTATTTTTGTAATGACTGTCTGTCTTTACGATTGTTCGGAACCATCACTGTCTTTTGCTTTGTAAGGACTTCTTTGGTGCCATTCGTTGTGCACTTGGATCAACTGAGAGAACTACCCTGCCCCAGGTTATGATTAAGGGTTTTAATTTTCGAAAAGAAAAACTCCTACTTCTTTGGCTCAGAGGGGTTGACGAGGGATTATCTTCCTTATAACTCTGGTGTTTAGGAATTGAAACAATGCCTGTACCTCATCAGTGGGGTCTGTTCAAAAGCATACTATAGATCATGGTATCGTTTTTGTCATCCTCCCTCAAGAAGCTTAGAATTATCAACCGAGAGTTGAACATCAAGAAAAAATAAAAGCAATTTTGAATATAGAGAACACAATTACTTCAAAACAGACACGTGTAATGCATTAATGAAATAATAGAGTTTGACATGATAATTGTTTGAATAAGCATAGAAAAATACAATATCAGAATTTAAATGAACAAGAGTCTCTCAATCCTAGCCATGTTTTGGCAAGGGAGCAGTGATCACATCGGGAGTCTCAGCAAGCTCGAATTCGATCTCCTTGGCATCAATCATGTTCTGAATCTTGTATTTCAGCACCCAACAATCCTCAGTATCATGCCCCGGGCTTCCGGAATGATAAGCACACCTCGCATTTGGGTTGTAGTTTGGAGAAGAGGTCTTGGGATTTGTAGGAGGGTTGATCACCGCAATCAGATTCATTTTCAACATGTGCTGCAATGCTTGTGACAATGGCATGTTGATGTTGGTGAATTGTCTTTTAGGTTCGTCTGGCCTTCGCTGATTTCCCTTCTGCTGTTGTCGGCATGGTGTAGAACCAGAGATCAGGACTGCCCCTACATGTTGGTCACGACGACTCTTCTGACTGTACGCAGCATTGGACTCTTTCTTGAATGGTTTCTTCTCAGTGTTCGAGGAGTCACCCTTTTGTATCTTCCCAGACTTGATACCAGCTTCTATCCTCTCACCAGTTAAGATCATATCTGTGAACCCAGCAGAAGAATTCCCAATCAGATGGTTGAAGAATGGACCTGACAGGGTTCCCAAGGACATGTCAACAAGCTCACGATCAGTCAGCGGTGGCTGCACCCTACCAGCCAGGTCTCTCCATTTTTACGCTTACTCCTTAAAACCTTCACCCGTCCCCAGTGACATACTCTGGAGTTGGGTACGTGTAGGAGTGAGGTCGGCATTATACTGATACTGCTTATAAAAAGCAGTTGCCAAGTCCTCCCAGTTACGAATACTGGTTCCATCCAGCTGATAGAACCATTCGAGCTGAGTCCCTGAAAGACTTTCCTGGAAGAAATGGATCCATAGATTCTTGTCTGCCGTGTAGGGCTGGATCTTCCTTGCGTATGAACGGAGGTGCAACCTAGGACAGGAAGCCCCGTCGTATTTTGCAAAGGCAGATGCCTTGAACTTGTGAGGGATCACCACCCTAGAAGATAAGCCTAGGTCTCCAAAGTCCAACCCGGGCACCTGTTGAATCTCCATGGCATTTAGACGGTCCTCTAGTTGCTTGTACCTGTCCTCAGCAGGAGGGTACTGTTCATCATTGAAATCTGTCTCGTTGTTGGAGACCACGAGACTAGGAACCTCTCTCCCTTGTGGGCTGTCTTTCCCAGCAGATGGGGTGGTCAGCTCAGCCTCATTTTGTGATCCATTCCCAAATCTGCGTCTAGGGTTGAACAAGACAGTCCTTCTCTTCTTCTTCTTCAAAATCAAAGTCTTCAATTCCTGTTGTCCCTGGGCTAAGCTCATGACCAGCTCCTGGAACTGGGTGTTCTGGGCCTGGAGGGCCTTGATAGCTTGTTCATTGGATGATTCAGGATTCATGATGATGGCTGAAATAAACAGCGAAGAAGATTAAGCGACCTGTAGAACAGAGTACCTGTAATGCAATGATATGTATGCATGCGATGTTTTCAAGGATCTCGCGGGGTAAACAGAGAAACTTGTTAGAATTTGAATTTGGGTAGCTTGATTGAAGGAACTTCATGTTGTTGAGAGTCCTTCTTCAAGAGTCAAGGCTCACCATATCGAGTGGGTCATAGCCCCTGACTCAAGTTATCAACCTTGGCTGGAGGAAAATAAATCCCCTTTGCCCCTTGCTAGACATCATGACCTGCATCACAAACCCTTGAGATCCTTGAAATGGATTAGTCCTTATGTAGGATGTATGCAATGGTATGATTGTATGATGTTATGCTATGCGTGGAGTGATGTAAGTGAACCCTGCTATAAGTACTGATCAAGGACTGTAAACAAAACCTGCAAGAAACCCGTGTGTCAGATAACAAGTATGCAAGTAGTCAAGTTTGAAGGCACACAAGTCACACAAGACATCCCTTAGAGTTCAGGCCAACATGAGGTTTGGGGTACTACCCTCTTGAAGTTGGTGGGCTCAAAAACCTGTCCTATCAAAAGTAACCGGGTTCTAAGGAGCTCAATCTCATTGGGTTGTTTTCTGTGTTCATTGTTTTGATTTAGCCACTGAACTGGCGATCAAAATATTCCAAGAAAACAACCCTCAATGAGTGTAGTATCGAGTATCGACCAACTTCGGACTGCACCAAAGTCAGTCATCTCACTACCCCTAAAGAGGCCAGGATGGTTCAAGTAAGGTTCCTAAGGTCAGTTGATGCTTCACGACACCCCGCGGCGGCCCCGTACTCTCCTTGACTTGACTCAAGGGTTACCGGTACTCACCAAAGTGCCACATCAACGTAGCAAACTGTTTCAACCGTGTCGGTATACCCCGCACAGTTCCCTCACAGTTTGTTTCTACTTTCTAAGAAGGTATCCCCCAGATCCGGGTTAGGATCTATGAAACTCCCAAAGCAGGCCCACAATATTAAATCAAGCAAAGCAAGCAATTGAAAACATGATGATGAACTATTCCTAAGGTACACCTCACTTTTATTTGTCCCCAGCAGAGTCGCCAGTTCTGTGATCGGTGGAAATAGAACTGACTGTTTTTGTAAGCTGGTTCACGTATGTCGCGGTTAAGCAAGAGTCGCCACCGTCTTTTATGTTCTCCAACATGGAAAGGACAAAAGCACAACAAAATTCCTTCTTTGAGAATGTTTCTCGGTTCGGGAGGTAGATTTATAGAAAGGGAAGGTGTTAGCACCCTTTCTATCCGTGGTTATCCACGGGCTCTTAGGTACTTGCTCTTATGTTTTCAAAAATTGTTTGCTTTTCAAGTGTGTGTGGGTTTTGAAAAAAAGTTTCGTTTGAAAAATTTCTAAGTAACTCTTGTATCTGTCCTCAAGAGTGTATGAAAAATTTGTTTGAAAACTTTTAGAAAGTGTGAAGTGTGAAAAGTATTTTTGTTTGTTTTGAGAAAGAGCAAGTACCCATGAGAATCTACCTACTCTAAGGAATTAGGATGTGTAAGAGTCCTTTAGATAGTGCTATCCCACCATTGAGGGGTAGGTAGCACCATCGTTGGAGGTGTTCGGGTCAATTCGATTATAGGGACAGTGTGGTCACCGAAGCAATAATAGGACACCTTAGAAGTAACCCTAATGTCCTAGATCCTTTTTTATCCGAGGCAACCGTTTCGAGGCAACTGGATCTTTTGGACAGAAGGGCGACCTCTAAGACACCCTATACTTGATGACCACGTTTGAGGCAACCAGTGAGGCGTACCCTAAGAAGTGGCATGTGCTTTGTGTGTTGTTTTTCAGTTAATTGTCTTTATTTGTGAGCTACGGATTGGTTTTATTTTTCATACATTCTTTCATGCATTTTTTTAACAGTTAGGAGTGCGGAAAATAAATTGCGGGAAGATAAATCTAGCTATTACAAGGCGCGGGTATATACATCGCCAAAAACAGACCCGTTTGGAAAAATAAACTGCGAGAAAATAAATAAAGCGATAAAGGAGGTCCTAATTAACTATTACATTTCTGAGCAGATACATAATCAAAATAACGGATTAAAAATAAATGCGCGCGCGAAAGAATGAAACGGGACGTCCTAAGGGTTTTGACCCTTTTGAGAAAAGAATTGAGTTTGTCCTTTTTGCAATTAATCAAAATTAAAACTAATTACTAATTAATTAATTTATTAAAATGAAAAAATGTTTTTTTTTGTATTTTTATGTTTTAAATGAAATAAGATAAGAAGAGGAAATTAAAAGTGTCAAAAGAAAAACCTAAGTCTAAATAATTTTATTTATTGTGAAAAGAAAATTAAAATTTAAACCTAATTAAACTAAATTGATTTAAGTTAGTATTTATTTACAAAATAATTACCTAAGTGAAATTAATAAAAATAAATATTTACATTTTTTAGTTTTTTCTGAATTTTTATTTGAAAAATTAGTTTGGGTTAATTAAACAATTAATAAAACTAATAATTAATAAAAGGGAAATTATAAAAGAAAAGAAAATAAAAAGAGAAAAAAGAAAAGAAAATAAGAACCCAGGGGGTGTTGGATCCTTAGGGAGGTGAATCAGGAATTTAGGCCCATTGTCTCAAGCCTTTTTGACTTTTGAATCATCCAGAGGCGCGTTGACCAGGGAGCATGGTGTGGAGCACTCTTTGGCCTTTGGATTGATCTTTTGAGACACTTGGCGCACATCTGTATGAGGCCTATGGTGGAACGCGTCTAGGAAGCTGCATGGGAATTTGTTAGAAAAAATAATATTGAGACTTGGGGGGACCTGGGAAAACTTACAGCACGGTATGATGGACCTTAGGACGTGGCAAGGGTTGCTTTAGCTTCAGAGTATGGCAAAGAAGAGAGTCACGTTCTCCTTTTGGCCTGAAAATGCTTGCAACACTCCTTTTGATCTCACACTTTTTTTTTGACACTTTTTGGATTTTGCTCTGGTAGTTTGTGCACACTCTAGGTCGTGAATGACGCTTGCAAGGCTTGCATATGTAGTCATGAATGAGAATAATTCACCTTTAGGAGCCTTAAACTTGTGCCATTATGTTTTTGGATTTTGTCTTAACCACCATTAAAGGCCTTTCAAAGCTTTGTCCAAATTCAAAATTTCGTGCATAAATGAGCTTGGCACGGTTTTGGTATGTGGAATATGACACATGAAGGCTAATCAAACCACAAGATACCATTTAATTAATTTTTTTAATTTTATTTGAATTATTATGGATTAAAATGAATTAAATCCATAAAAATTAAATAAAAATGGAAAAATAATTATTTGGTCTTGAAATTGATCATGGGACACGTGGGTGGCATGACAAGGATGAATCAAGTGGAAAATAGTGGGCCCTTTTGTCAAAAATTGAAGTTTCAAGGATAGTTGACTTTTTCCATTTCACAAAAATTTCCCAACTTCTTCAATGCATATCTTGCTCAATTTTGATCATATGAACATGTTTTTGGACATTTTGGAAAGGTCTTGAAGTCCTCTAACCAATGCCTTTGGTCCCATGTCATTTGAATTTACCAATCTCAAGTTATGGTCTTTGACTTAAAATGCCTTTTTGTTGACTTTTGAAAATGACCTATAATGTTGAAATTGATAACTTTTTGTGAGAGCTTTTCTTGGATTTGTAATGTGAAGATGAGTTGTAGGAAATGTCATCCCCTTCAAAATGAGCATTGGATGGGATTTTTCTGATGAACCATGAAAAAGTTATGCCTTGGTCAAGTTACAATTGACTTTTCAGCTGTCCAAAAATAGAAACTTTTGACACCTTGATGATTTTTGAGCCATGCTTGTGGAATCATGATCAAGAATTGATCAAATGATTATTGTGGCCTCAAAATAAGATGTTGACCAAAATTTTTGACTTTTGACTGCCAAATGACCATTTTACCCCTACAGTTGATTGTGGAGCAACTAGGGCTTTTGACTGTGCAACTTGACCTTGTGAGCCTTGAAACTTGGAATGTGGATGCTTGACAATGTGCATAGGCATATGTGACTTGATTGAGCCCTTTAAAACCTCAACTTCCTTGCAAGAACCACAACCCTAATTTGACTGGCTTAGGAGGGTGTTTGAACTGTGCAAGCCTTGAGTAGACTTGAGCAAATTGAGATGATGCTTGTCAAAACTTTGAAGGATATGGGAGGGAAAATTTTGGGGTACAACACACCCCATTGAGTTCTCTAAAACGGTCAGATACATGATCAGTGTTCTTCCCTTGAATGGTGGCATCAAAACAGAAGGCTCTTATAAGTATTCTTTGATCTTGTCAAAAGCAATCTGACACTCATCATTCCATCTGACTACTTGATCTTTCTTCAATAGCTTGAAGATTGGCTCACAAGTAGCTGTTAGGTGAGAAATGAATCTGGCAATATAGTTCAGGCGTCCCAAGAATCCTACGACTTCCTTCTCAGTACGAGGAGTAGGCATTTCTCGTATTGCTTTAACCTTGGCAGGATCAACCTCGATGGCTTTGTTGCTGACAACGAAACCTAAGAGTTTACCTGACCGGACTCCGAATGTACACTTGTTTGGATTCAACCTTAGTTTGTACTCCTTCAACCTCACAAATAACTTTTGCGAATGATCAAGGTGCTCTTCTTCAGTTTGTGATCGGGCTATCATGTCATCTACATAGACCTCTATCTCATGATGTATCATATCATGAAATAAGGATACCATGGCGCGTTGATAGGTTGCCCCAGAATTCTTCAGTCCGAATGGCATCACTTTGTAGCAGAATGTGCCCCACTGTGTGACAAATGTAATTTTCTCCATGTCCTCGGGTGCCATTTTGATTTGGTTATAACCTGAGAATCCGTCCATGAAGGAAAACACTTTGTGCTGGGTTGTATTGTCAACTAGGATATCGATGTGGTGAAGTGGAAAATCATCTTTAGGGTTGGCCCTGTTTAAATCTCTATAATCCATGCACATTCATACTTTTCCGTCCTTCTTAGGCACGAGAACAATGTTGGTGACCCATTGAGGATAGGAAGTGACAGCGAAAAATCCAGCATTGAATTGTTTCATGACTTCCGCTTTGATCTTCTCTATGGACAGTCTTCTCTTGTGGGTAGACGATGTACCACGATGTCTGTATCAAGTCCTGGCATGTCTTCGTATGACCAGGCAAAGATCTCAACATAATCATGCAATAGCTGAATTAGATGCTCCTTGACACTCGGCTCTAGCTTGGCACCCACCTTGATTTCCTTTTAATCTTCCTCGATACCCAAGTTGATTGTATCCAACGGTTACTCATGAGGTTGAATAGCTCTTTCCTCTTGTTGTAGTAGTCTGGCCAATTCCCCTGGTACTTCACAATATTCCTCACCTTCGTATTCGGCTTGGTAGATTAGATCTTCAGAGTCACTAAAGGCCATAGCAGTATCGTTACCCATGGGATCCGGAATGGAGGGGTACCTGAATTTGTGAGTGTGGGTGTGTGTAAGGGTATAGCCATCTTTAAACAATAAAATGTAAAAGAAAGACAATGAGCACAAAAGGTTTGTATGTGGAAAAACGTCCATGATTCATTGAATGTCATATGAAGATGAAATAAAAACCCTTACAAAAGGACCATTGTGCCTCGGGTAAGACACAAGGTTTTTAATGTGCGAATTGTTTGTGAATATTACAAGTCCAACAGAAATGTAAAAGATAAATTACTGAGAGATGAAAGTTATTGGGACAAAGTCTCTAGCTTCCCAATTGCGAAGTCCTCCATTGACAGTAGGAAATATCCAATCCTCCAAGCTGCCATCTCCTTCACCATCTTCCACTATGTTGACCTCTTGGTTGCTAATCCTCAGAGGTGGCCCTCCAGCACGGATACGATGCACAACCTTCTGAGCATTTGAAGTAAACCCTAAGCCAAACTTGTCAGATTTATACGGGATGTTGAGAAGTTACCCCCAGATGGTGCATCCTCCCTCCTCTATTACTGTCTTGGCGTCCTTTGGAGATGACATCTGAAGCGGGGGTCTTGTGATCTTGGGAATCTGGGATACTGTCTTGGTTACCTCTACCTCTTGAGAGACTTCTTCGTAATGTTGAAAAGGAGTTTCATTGAACTCTCCGTCCAACTCCACATACCGGAAATAATTTAGATGGCTAATCATGTACTCTTCCTCTCCGTGGACAATGATAATCTTTCCGTGGACCGAGTATTTCAGCATCTAGTGGAGTGTAGAGGTGACAACACCGACATTATGGATCCAGGATCATCCTAGCAGACAGGAGTAAGAGGGGCAGGTGTCCATTACATAGAAGGTTGAGTTGAAAGTCTGAGTTCCCACTTTTATGGGGATGTCCACCTCCCTGTGGACCATCCTCTTTGAGCCATCAAATGCTCTCATAACTATGTTATTGGGTTTCAAAGTCAGCCCTTCGCAATCCAATCTGTCAAGAGCTTTCTTCGGTAAAACGTTCAAAGATGAGCCCGTGTCCATCAAGACATGGTCCAGAGTCGTTCCTCTACACTCCACAGAGACATGTAATGCCTCATTGTGCTTTCTCCCTCTTGGTGTCAAATCAGCATTAGAGAAGCCCAGGCCGTTATCAGCTGTCAAACTGGCCACACAATCTTAGAATTGGTCAGCAGACGTCTCTTGTGGCACATGGGCTATCTTCAGGAACTTCACCAGAGCTTTCGCATGTGCCTTAGAACACAGCAGCAATTCTAGCATGGAGATCTTGGACGGAGTTTGCCCAAACTGTTCAACCACGCCATAGTCATTCTTCTTTATTATCCTTAGGATCTCCTCCATTTCCTTCTTTGAGGTTTCGGGGATAGCCAGTGTGTGATACGATGGCAGAACCGACTGTTTAATACTGGTTTGCGTTTTGTATTCGCAAATGTCACGGTAAGTAAGATTCGCCACCGACTTTTATTTTATCCAACTGGAAAGGAAAAAAGCACAGAAAAATTCCTTTTTCGATATTTTGAGTACGGGGGGTAGATTGTAGAAAGGGAAGGTATTAGCACCCTCTCTATCCGTAGTTTTCTACGGGCTCTTAGGTACTTGCTCATCATTTTAAAAAATTGCTTCCGTGTTTATGTGTTTTGAAAAGTTTTTGTTTTACTTTGTTTTAACCCTTGCTTCTGTCTTCAAGAGTGTTACGAAGTTGTTTTGAAAACTTTGTTTGACAAAAAAGTGTAAGTGTGAAAAGTTTTGATTTGAGAAAGTACCTACTAGCATCTACCTACTCGAAAAAAGAATTGTTCTATGTTCGTTTCCTTTACACAATGTTATCCTACTATTGTGAAATAGGTAGCACCGTCGTTGGAATTTGTAAGGGTCAATTCGAAAGGGACGTAATGGTCATTGAAGGCAACATGTAAGGATACCTTAGCATTTCGAAGGGATTGTCATCATATATTCGTAGGCAACATCGAGGGACAAGATCATATACCATAGGCAGCTTCGAGGGACATCGAGGAACCATGATCTTTATGATGATTTTAACCGAGGGTCTTTGTTAAGGGTATCCCTACGTTCGAGGGACATGACCATTGTTTTCCGAGGCAACCAAGTGAGGAGTACCCTAAGAGTGAGCATGTGCATGTGTTTGATTTCAGTTATTTAATCTTTGCACAATTAAGTGATCTACCGTTTTAATCTTCAGTTAATCTTTTCATACAATCCTATTAACATACATCTAAGCAGTTTATAGTTTGCGGAATTAAAATGCGAAAAGTTTAAAGTCCTAGCTATTACAAGGCTTTTGCATATACATAATTATTTTGGACTGAAAATAAAAATACGGAATTTAAACCCTAATTAGTATTACAACCTCGGAGCAGTTACATAATAATGAAGAGTGTAGAAAAGATAAATCTACGCTATTACATTGATAATGCGACCTATACAATTTTTCTAGAAATTAAAACGTAAAAGAATAAATAAAAAGAAATTAAGGAAAAATTAAAACTTAAAATTCTAATTAATATTTTTGGTGATTTTTTTTAATGAAAAAGTGATTTATGATAATTAATTAAATAAACCTAAAAAACCTAATTAATTTTAATTAGTAAAAAATGTTAATTTTGAAAAAAAAGTTAATTAAAATACCTAAATCCTAATTAATTTTAATTAATAAAGAAAAGGTTAATTTTGAAAAAAAGTTTAAAAAAAAAATTAATTAACCTAAAAATTAAATTAGGTTTTTTTTGTAAAAAAAAGGTTTGTGAAAAAAGTTTTGTGGTTAAGTGAATTTAAGATTGAGAAAGACAAATTGGTTAGAAACCAAAAACAAACAATGAAATTAAAAACCTAAAATTAAATTAAAACATAAAATTAATTATTCGAGTTTATGAGGAAAAATCAAAGGTTTGTGAAAAATGTTAAGTTTTATGGAAAAAAAAGTTTTAAACAGAAAGAATGAAAATAGGTAAAATGATAAATAGAAAGGAAGAAAACCAATACCAATAGGGGTGGTTGTTGAACTCACGCCCTTAACCTTCTCAGGATGTCTGCCTTGTCATGCATTGGTTGGTTGTTCTATTTTGGCCATTAGTGTTTTGGCCTCAACGTTCTGTAATGAACCTGCATGAGACACTGTCTAAATCTGCAGTGTTGAATCTCATGAACACATTAAATAAATTACTATATATCATAAAATACAAATAAAGCAAATATATGAAGGAAAAAAATTTAATGTTAAAACCGATATGACATGTATGAATGATTATATCCTTTTGATCATGGAGATCAAACCAGTCTTACCCTTACTGGAGAAGTAGTGAGATGAATGCCTCTATACCCTTTTGATCATGGAGATCAAACCAGCCTTACCCTTACTGGAGAAGTAGTGAGATGTGGGTTTGTAACAGGGATGACTTGTTTGTAGTGAGATGGGAATTTGTAATAAGGATTTCAAGGTTTTAGGGTTCTTGAAAGAATTTGATATTCTGACAGCGTTGTGGCAAAGGCTTTTTTTGTTTCCTTCTGTTTGTGTGAAAAGAATGAGATTATATGATGGAAATTAGAGAGAAAAAATGGGCTTTGAATGTGCAATTGGGCCTCCAATATTCACTTGAGTCCATCACGTTCCAGGCTAAATCGCAGGGGCTTAAGTGCAATTTATGAAGTTGAAATATGAAAACAAAATGTATCCGACATCGAGAACTAACTCCTGTCCGAAAATGGGCTTAATCAGATAAACGGTGAATTAGTTATGAATTTTTGAAGTTTCAGCTCAGGCAAACTTATTTTGGGCTCCAGTGTCGACTCTGACACGTTCTTCAATAAAAAACTGGTATTGATCGGAGCATAATTAGGTCTCGACTTTTGAAGAAAAGTTGTAGATCTCTAAGTCCGTGACCTTGTGTAAAAATATGAGCCCAATCCGATAAAAATTGACCGAGTTATGAATTTGCGAAGTTTCGGCCCAGATGAAATAATATTCAGCATTCAGGATTTTCGGCGCGTCACACACACTCTAAGCAAAAAACGAAGGCCTTTTGAATACCGTTCGAACTCGATACCTCCTGCGAAAACTTAGCCAACTCAATTTTTGAAATTTTGGCGCCAGAACCAGCTCGATACCATGAAAATCGACCAAGTTATGATTTTCTGAACATGACGCAAATAAACTTCTGTCACAAATTTTCTGTACGAAAATACTTGATAAATCCGTATTTTTGAAGACCTTATGATCGAAATTGGCTTCCAGCTGTGAGAGATGAAAACGTAGATGACGTCAATATGGAATTTTGGCCACTGGAACGGGTTGAAAACGAGTCACGATCTTCAAGTTATGAATTTTTTAGCGCGTAAAAAACTGCACTTTCAGCACACTTTTTCACCATATTTCTTCTAGAAAACTCACACATTCGGATATCTTCTTTAAAGAATTGACTCTTGAGCTGAAACTGAATTTGATAATACATTATCAGAGATATCTTGGCAAAAGAACATCTGAATATGACGCGTCAGGTTGGACTTGTGAATCTTTGAACCCCGAATCGTTGCAAAATGGAGAATCGATCTTCAGCACGGAAAATACTCTGAGAATATCCATTGACGAAATAAACGTCACTTGTAACCTGAAGAAGCTTGATAAACATACCTTTTTTCCATAACTATAAAACCAATAGTATGCGTGTATGAAAAGAGGGCAAATTTTGGGGTACAACACAGTGGTCGAGCCTTCGTCCGGACAAGCTCTTCTTGAATACTTTTTCCTCGATTTTCAGCAGTAGAAGTGTTGGTAGGGATAACAGCAGGGGTTGTATCATCTTTGTCAGTAGGAGCACTTGCAGATGTGATTATTTGTACAGAGGTAATATTCGGAACAACCACGGGTCCAAAAACTGCCTTTGGAGGGGCAATTTCTGGAGAGAAGATTCTACCGCTACGGGTAATCTTACTGGTTCTGGCAATATTGCTAATGTCGGATTCCTCTTCTTCGGAGCTCACTTCTTTGGCCGTCAGCCCATCTTGTTTGATACCATGGTAGTAGATTTCTCCATCGTAATTCCATAGTACTGTTTTGTCTGATTCGTACGGGACCGGCCCAGGCATTATAATTATAAGTGGAGTAGTCTTTGGAACCGATGTAATCCTAACGGGTCTTTTGGGGACCCTGGAAGGATTGGCCGAGATGGTTATGATTGAAACGTCTTCAACAGGAACAGGTGAGACAGGAGCATTTTCAAATAGAATTTCTTGGTTATCTATCAAGCGTTGAATGCTTGTCTTCAACAGAGGGCAAACAGTTGATGAGGATAAGCAAAGATGGCAGTCTTCATTACAACATGGGAATATACCAGCTTTTAACAAGTTTATCTTAATGATTGGGAGTGGAGTCAAGAGTTCATCCACTATGGTAACAAACAAATCTTCCTCGATAGCATTGGTGTTGTGACCATGCCTAGACATAGGAGCGGAAATGACGTTTGGTTTCTCGGGCGCATCAAACTCAATTTCTTTTGCATCTATAAGGTCTTGAATTTTGTTTTTTAAGGCCCAATAGTTGTTAGTTTCGTGACCTAGACTTTCAGAATGATATGCGCATCTGGCATTTGGGTGATAATGAGGGGACGCCGTGTTGGGGTTCTTTGGAGCTTCTTTTAAAGTTGTCAGATTAGATTTCAGAAGATGTGGTAAAACTTGGGCTAGAGTCATATTAATTCTGGTGAATTATCGGACTGGCCTTTCCATCCTCGGTTGGTTATTTCTTGGTTGATCAGAAGTAGGTTTTGGGATCATAACGGCCCCTACCATTGGTCGGGCTCAGCTCTCCCTTGGTTTCTTTGTGGATAAACAACAGATACCTCCTTCTTTCCGGTGAAAGACTTTCTCACAACTGTAGAGGCAAATGAATACTTCTTAATCTTTCCATTTTTTATGCCAGCTTCCACCCTCTCTCCGGTTAATATTAACTCAGTAAACCCAACAGATGAGCTCCCAATCAAATGATTGAAGAAAGGGCCCGATAGACTGCCTAAGAACATATCCACCAACTCCCTTTCAGACAGAGGGGGTTGCACTCTCCCAGCCAGATCTCTCCATTTCTGCACGTAATCTTTGAAACCCTCATTTGAAGCCATAGCCATACTCTGAAGTTGAGTACGGGTAGGTGCCAAATCTACATTATACTAGTATTGTTTATAGAAAGCTGCGGCAAGGTCTTCCCAGTTGTGGATGTCGACCCTTTATCGGCAGAGTGCGGCTGAATATTTCTCACGTATGATCGGAGGTGCATTTTAGGACATGACACCCTATCATATTTTGCAAATAACGGAACTTTGAACTTTGGTGGGATCACAATTCCTGACACTAGCCCCAATTCTTCAAAGTCTAGAGCTGGTACCCTTTGTATTTCCATAGCGCTTAAACGCTCTTCAAGATGTCTGTACTTATCATCAGCCGGAGGGTACTGTTACTCAGAGTAGTCTTCCTCTTCTTCCTGCTCTTCAGATTCTGACGGAACCGCTGTTTCTTTTCCTTTTCCTTCTCCTTCCCCGAAAGTGGTTGCAAAATTCAAGGTTCTTCTAGTTTGTCCCTGAAATCTTCTCCCCATGTTCAAAACTCCAATGGCTTTCTTTGTTTTCTTCTTTCTTTCTTCAGCTAACAGAATCTTCAACTCATCTTGCCCCTTGGCTAGGGTCATGAGTAAATGTTGAAACTGCGTGTTTTGAGCTTGAAGATCTTTGACCGACTGCTCGAGATCCATCTTACTGAAATAAACAATAGAGATATGAGGAAACTCGTTGTAAAAGACCTGTTTATGTTATGATGAATGATATGTATACATGCAATGCTTTCAAGGATTTAAAAATTCAGATTTGCTTTAAACAAAAAGAAACACACATTATATTAATAAAACAGAGTTTGAGTACATCAATGCCCCTTGGACAAAATAATATAACACTCTAAGATAAAAAAGTAGTGCGCATCCTCTTTGGAGCTATGTAGGCATTTAGAGTCTGCTCCTCATGAAGTAGCCTAGTGAGTTCCAAAACCTTCTTCTCACTTACGTAGAATTGGCCTTCGAAAGTATCTCGCTCTCCTTTGAGCTATATCCAATCCCTTTGTAGGTCTTCAAGAGATGTGGGCATGTCAGGATGTAGGATAATGTATGGAACTTCTCCTTCCTTAACAGGCTCAATGATCACTGGGAGAATGGAAGGATAAGGCATCATAAGACTTTGAGCGCAGTTTCGTACCCATTTGAGGTAAGGCTCAAGAGGGATGAAATTCTTGTGTCCCAAAGTCTTGCTATCCACCTTGTTTAGCATCCTCTAAGATCGGATGAATCTCTGGCGAAGACCTTGATCGTTGTTGTCGTAGTAGAATACCAAGCCTTGAATCAACATCTCATGTGGGCCATCCCTTAGGGCATAACCAAACTGTCTTATAGCTAAACATGGGTTGTAGGTGATGCCTCCCCTAATGCCAAGTATATGGACATTAGGGAATTCTCCACAATGATCAACAATGATAACATTCTCTTTGGATCGAGAGCACCAATGAATATCTTAATGTTTGAGCGTAATTAACCTTTGTGACCACCTTAATCCTTGCTCATTCTTTAAGACTGATTGGGGAAGATGAGAAATAAACCATCTTTCCAGGAGGGGAGTACAACACATAAGGACACCTCTTTTCCTCATTGTATGAGTGTGAAAAGAGTGTAGGATATCCCCTAGCAATGTAGGCACCGGATTGCGTGACATGAAGATTTTGACGGCACTCACATCTATGAGTTGGTCAGGATTGGGAAACAAGACCATCCCATAGATAAGAAGAGCCACAATCTCCTCAAAAGCTTTCAAGTCTAAGGAATTCCAACAGCTTTGGGCCTTTTCAAACAGAAACTTTGCTAAGAAGCCCTTGACACCACTTCTAGTTTCCCAATGGGTTGTGACATCAGATGAGTGCAAGTGAAGAGCTTGAGCAATCTCTTATGGCTTTGGATCTCTTTACATACTGTTGAAAGGTAGTTGATTGAGAATAGGAATCCTCAAGAGTTGATAGAATTCTTCCAAAGTGGGCACAAGCTGATAGTCAGGAAATGTGAAGCAATGATGCAAAGGATCAAAGAACTGGAAGAGCACTTTCATCATATCCTCCTCTGTGTTGGAGGTGACCAAGTTAAGTAGACGATCATGCCTCTCGGTGAATGGAGAGTTCTCAGGGATCCTTGAAGCTATCTCCTTGAGTTGTGGAGGAATTCTTACAAGGTTGATTTGGATAGTTTTCCTGCGGAGTGAATCCATATCCTACAAAACAAGAACAAAGATGAATCTTCAAAATCCTTGAAATGGTTAGTGAATGCATATGATGTTCATGATGTCCATGATGTTATGCACAAGTATGCATATACAAGCAAATCAAACAAGTTCTTAGTTTAGGCTTGCATGGGGTTTTATAGGTAAGTACCCTCTTCAAGTTTAGTTGGCTAAACCTGTCCTAATAATAGTAACCGGGTTCTAAGGAGCTCAATATCACTGGATTGTTTCCTTGGTCATTGTTTCAGCTCAAGCCTCTTTAATGGCGACCAAAATATCCCAAGAAACCAACCCTCAATGAGTGTAGTATCGAGTATCTACCAACTTCGGACTGCACCAAAGCCGGTCATCTCACTACATCCTAAAGGCCAAGTTGGTCAATTAAAGGGTTCTAGAAGTTCGTTAGGACTTCATGATATCACTCAGCGGCCCCGTATTCTCTTCGATTAACTCAAAGGCTACCGGCACCCACAAATATGTCACATTAACATAGCTATTGCTTAGACCATGTCAGTATACCCCGCACAGTTTCCATAACGTATTGCTATTTACCTATAATGTTTCCCAAATTCGGGTGGAGGATTCAAACCCAAACAAAGAACCATAACATAAAGCAAACAAGTCAAACAAATGTAAGCAAATAAATGTGATCTAAACCTTAAGGTAACCCCACTTTTAGAATTTTCCCCAGCAGAGTCGCCAGTTCTGTGATGCGGTGGGAGAACTGACTTGAAGGTTTTGCGTTTTATCGCAAATGTTGCGGTTAGCAAGAGTCGCCACCGACTTTTCTTTTATCCAAAAGGAAAGGTGAAAAAGCATAGGAAAGACCTTTGAGATGTTTTCTGGAGTTCGGGGGGTAGATTATGAAAAGGGAAGGTATTAGCACCCTTTTCATCCATGGTTTTCTATGGACTCTTAGTTACTTGCTTAGATCACTTGCTTTTGTTGTTTGAAAATGTGTTTGGTGTGGTTTTGAAAGTATTTTGTAAAAGAGGCCATTGTTTTGGCAATCTTTGTAATGATTCTCGTTCGTAAGAATGTATACAAAGATGTTTGTCTTTTTGAAAATGTTTTCAATGATTGTAAGATGTTTTGAAATGTGTTTGTTTTGGAAATAGCAAGGATAGTTGTTTGAAATGGAGCAAGTAACTAGAAGTAATCTACCTACTCAAATGTCTTTCTTATGTATTTTCTAATCCTTTGACATTGTTGTCTTACCATTGATTTGGTAAGCAACCCTATCTTTGGATGTAAACGGGACGGGCGTGGGTCATCGTATGGCCATGATTAGCAATGTTTGCAAAGTATCTTAGCATTTTAAAGGACCAAGATCATTTTGTAAGGAAACCTTTTGAATGGCGTCATCGAGGGACTATGATCTTTATGTTTGTTTGTTTTGCCAAGATATTTCGCATGCGTAATATGGCCATTTTTGTTTTAGGCAACCAAGTGGAGAAACCATAAGGATGCTTGTGTGCAAGTGTATCATTTTCATGCTTTGATTTTGTATTATATTTAGGGTTTTCTATTTTGCTTTATTTCGATCTTATCATACAAACCCTAATTACTAATCATGACATGTAAAGCGGTAAATTGCGTAATGTAAATATTACTAAGCTATTACAACAATTTTATGAGAGGGGGGAATACAAATTTTAATGGAGATTTGCAAAAATGTAAACCTAAATAAATTATTACAACCAAATCGAATTTGTACGAATTAGAATAAATAAAATACAATATTTAAAGATGTCATTTAATGTACATGTAAGAAAAGATTTTTTGTTTTGTTTTTATGTAAAAGAAACTTCAATCTAAACCTAAAAATGTAAGAAAAAGAAACTAATTTTTAAAAGGGAGGCTTAACCCTTATTATTATTTTAAAGGAAATAAAGTTCTTATATATTATTTTTTAAGTATTTTTTGTATTAGAATAATAAATAATATTGTATAAAAATATAAAAATTTTATATATGCAAAAATAAATATTTATAAGTATGAAATGAAAAATAAATTAAACTAAACATGTTTTAATTGTATTTTACAAGTTTATTAAGAAAATATATGATATATATTAAAAATAAAATATATTTCTATGTGAAAAATAAACTAAAATAAAATAAAAATGCAATATTATGAAATTTACATTTTTTAGGATTTTTATGCATCAAAGAAAAATATTTAATATATTAAAAATGAAAATAAAACAAATAAAATAAAAATTTAAAAAAGTTGGCAGGGGGGTTCTGAACAATCCAGTGCTGAGAGTTAGAAGAAAAAAAAGCTAAGCCCAACGTGAGGCCCAAACCTGCAAAAAAGTAAAAAAATGAAAAGAAGGAAAAATGTAAAAAAATCAAAAGTAGCGCCCAGGTTCGAACCCGGGACAAGGGTCTTACCAGCGTGCTACTTTGCCACTGGGGTGGCTATACATCCATTGTTTTAAGTGAAACGAAAATAACATAACATGAAACAAGCCCTTGCCCTGTACTTCATCTTCTTCCTCAAGCTTGGCCAGATGTCCTGTAACTCTCTCATTCTTCCATGAAAATGAAAACTCATAACATGAAAGTTGTAGTACTTGATCTCACGATTCTAACCATATAAGTTATGTGAACTAACAATCAAAGGTCAGAAAGAATTTTAACAGCCCTAAATTTAAACCTAATATTTTCAGAAACTTCAAGTTCTAAATTCTCTCAACTCAAGTAAAATAAATGCAAGATAAAGATATGTACAATTTCTTTGTAATAAGGACTACATTATTTATTCAGAAATCGTGGCCAATGGTTGCTTGTACAAGGAGATAGAAGTTGAGATTTTACCTTTTTCAGTTGAAATCGTGGATTGAACTGGAGTGAGTTTGATGGAGGCCTGATGTTTGCTTGAGCTTCCTTGAACCTCCATGAATGTATTCCAACCCTTGCCTTGCTTTGAAAGTGTCTGGAACTCATTGGCCAAGTCAACCTGCAAGCTTTGAAACCAAGAATGGCAGATGATGGAGAAGGGGTTACAGTACAGGGATAAAGGTCTGGATTAGTTTGATATCAAGTAGGTAAGATGTTTTGATGATCAAGAATGGAAACGCACGAGTCAAATGAGAGATTGGAGTGCTTATGCCAAAACTGCAAGTTTTGACAGTTTTCTGGTGTTTTTAAGCTTGGGAGTGTTTCAGGCCTTAACTAGTCGTGTCTTGTGTTGTATTATGTTTGTATATTAGTATAGAATCAGTTTCATGTCAACCCTCCAACAGTTGTGCCAGTTTTCACCTATTTGCAACCTTTCTTACTTTTGAAGCAAAATGAAGGGACAAGACTTACCATGCTTGTACTTGCTTTCTTAGATTTGGTATAAACTTATACAAATTTCTTTAGGCCAGTGAGACTTGTATGTACAATGGAGACAAGTTCAATGCTCAAGAATTGGAAAGTGGCAAAAGTTGAGCTTTTCCAAAATGGCAATGGTCACTTTATGCCATTTATGGAATTACAATTGGGTAATGGCTCTAGGGCATGGATCAAAGCTTTGTCAACTGAGTAAGCATTAAATTAAGGAGTGAGGAACAAGTTTGGGACCTGTAAAGCATGGATTAGGCAGCATAGGTACTGATTGGAACTTTGTTCTTCATGAAATGGCTTGGACAAAAAGTAAGAAAATGCCAACTTCATCTCTTTTATTCTCTCTACTCAAAAATGATCTTGAGGAGTTCTTGGATATTTTGGAAAGCTTGCAATATGCTCTATAATTCATATTTGAAATTCATTTTGAGATACCTCTTGTAACTAGGTGAAAAATTGCCATGAAGTTGGGTCCAAAACCTGCCTAAATTAGGGCAGAATTTCACTAAGTTACTTAGTTCATGACCATGTATTCATAAGTTTATATCTTGAGTTCCAATCATATTTAGGGAAACGTGTGTGAAGCAAAGTTGTATATTTCATGGAGGTATACAAATTTCATGTTGGGAACTTTCTTTGAATCATTATGCATCATGGTGAAAAAGTGGCCTAAAGTTGAGAAAAAATAAGAAATTTTCTATACTTAGAAAATTTTCTAAGTTAAGAAAAATTTCAAATTCAAACCCTAATCTTCAAACTTGGATTTCTTGATGAACAAGTTTCACATTTTGACACGTTTTGATGAATTATGACCCTTGGCACGTGATTTTGACCAAAAAGTCAAAGTTTGACTTTTCAGTGTACAATTGACTGCAAATTTCATCTGTCAATCTAATGAAATTGAAATGTTTTGAGCCATGTAATAAGGTCAAGATGATGTATTTGAATCCTTGAAATCATGCCTTAACTCAATTGGTCATTCGCTAGGTTAAAAATCAGAAATTGCCCTTCCTCAGTCAAAACCCTAATTTTGACCATTTTGCCCTTTTGGTGATTTGATCAAATTTCTTGAGGAATTGTGATCCAAACTTGACCAAATGATACATATAAGCTTAAAATGTTGATTTGGATCAAGAATGATGAAGTTTGACTGTAAGTTAGCCATGGTTGACTTTTTCCCCAATACAGTTGATTTTTAGGTCAATGTCCAATTGACTGATCAAAAATATGGTTCAAGGCTTGAAATTTGTCATGAGTGATCTTAGGGGTCCATAATGATGTTTGAAAGTCATATGAAGCATTGATAGTCCAAAAATATTTGTGCAAACTCAAACCCTAATTTTGGGTTATCAGTGCAAGATGAGATGTCTTGAGCTGATCAAACCCTAATCCAGTCTCGAGTCAAAGAGATCTTGTGAGAAAAGTTTTGATAAATGAGTGGGAAAATTTTGGGGTACAACAGTGGTGAATCTTGCTTACCACACATTTGCGAACGAAAAATGAAAAACCAGTATATAAACAGTCGGTTCTGCCACCGTATCACAGAACTGGAGACTCTACTGGGGAATTTAAAAAGTGGGGTTTACCTTAGAGTTAGTTCATTGTTAAATTGCTTTATTGTATGTTTTCTTGCTTTATCTTTAAGGGTTTGCTTGGGTTGTTACTAAAAGATCCTACACCCAGATCTGGGGCACCTTATTAGGTAAGTAGCAATAAACCATGGAGGCTTTATGGTGTAGACCGATACAGACGAAGTGGTGGCTATGTTAGCGCGATGCTTTGGATTGTACTAATGTTCCTTGAGTAAGTTAAGGATAAAATTAGGCTTACTCATAGTGTCACTAAGCGCTAACTGACCTTTAGAACCTTTAATTGACTCATCCTAGCCATTAGGAAGTAGTGAGATAACCGGCTTTGGTTCCAACCGAATATTGGTTGATACTCGATACTACACTCATTGAGGCTGGGATTTCAGGATTTTTTGGCTGCAATACTTTGGTGCAGAGCTGAAACAATTTCTGAAGGGAAGGTCAGTGACATTGAGGCTCCTTAGAACTCAGTTACTATTATTAGGACAGGTTGAGCCAACTGAACATTCAAGAGGGTATTTACCTACAAACTCCATGCAAGCCTCAACCTAAGGCTACTTGTATGACTTGTTTTCCTACATTGTCTAACAACTTGAATTCTTTGCAGGGTTGTGTTTGTCACCTTACACTTTTGCTTAACGCATAGCATACACATCATAACATCATGCCACAACATTTTATTAACCATTTCAAGGATCTCAAGGGTTTTGTGATGCAGGTTATGATAAATCAGACGTCTAGCAAGGGGATTTATTTTCCTCTAGCCAATGTCGTCAGAAGATCAAAACTCAACAACTTGAGTCAGGGGATATAACCCACTTGATAGGGTAAGCTTGACTCTTGTAGAAAGACCTTCAACGATATGAAGTTCTTCAAACCTACAAATTTCAATTACTGACATCTTCTTGTTTACCCCACGAGTCCTTGAAAACATTGTGTACGTATATCATACATGTCATTGCATAACAGGTAGTCTCCAATACACGTCTCTCATGTTCTCGCTGTTTATTTCAGCAATGGCTCTCAAACAAGACAAGAGAGATCTCCAAACTCAAGAGGCTCAATTCATAGAAATGTTCCTAAACTTATCCAAGGGGCAGGAGGAGTTGAAAGCACTCCTCGCTGGGAACCTAGCCAAGAAAAATCCTGAAGATAATAAGGATGACCAATTGGAACAACTGCAAGATGAAATGGAAATGATGAGAATCCAGATGAGTAGTCAGATGGCCCTTATCCAAAGCTTGCTCGAGGGCAAGAAGAGTTAATACTCCTTATCAGAAAACTTCCTCAAGATGGATGCAACCGTATGAGGCAAACAGTCGAGGCAGGGAATCAAGGCATTCATCAACCCCTGATGGGACAAAAAGTTGGCTTGAAGAGTAGACCTTTCCAAATTGCTGCTATGTCACAAGCCTAACTACAACCTCGCCAATGACAACAGGGCAATCGGCATAAGCAGAATACATCCAAAAGACACTTCACTGAAATCAACATGTCATTAGCTCAAGAATTGCAACACATGTTGGAGGCCAAGTTGGTTAAGTTAAGGGACCCTCCTCAGAAGCCCAACACAACCTTCCCAAGGTACAATCCAAATGCAATATGTGCGTACCACTCCAACAGTCCCGGACATGACACCAATAGCTGTTGGACGTTGAGAATTATTCGCACAAGATAGTCAACTGGAATTCTTCTACCATTCCTCAAAGGCACATCATCTAAAGTGACAAGTTCTGACAAGAAGGCTTTTCGTTCATTAGAATTTTCAAGTTGTAATTGTCTTTTGATTTGTTCGAACACTTATTTATGTCAAACTTTGTTATTTCATCAATGCATTGCATATGTTTGTCTTGATTTATTCGTTGTCACTATACTTAAATTGTGTTTTACTTCCTTTTTGTGATATTCAACTCTCCATCAAGAGCTTTGAGCCTTTAGAGGGAGGATGACAAAAACGATACCACCATCTCACACAGTGTGCTTTTGAACAGACCTTGCTGATGATGTACATGCATTGTTTCAAATCCTAAACAATGGAGTTATAAGGAAGATAATCCCTAGTCAACCCCTTTAAGCCAAAGAAGTAAGAGTTTTTCTTTCACATAAATTAAAACCCTTAATCATAACCTGGGGCAGGGTAGTTTTCTCAGTTAATTCAGACGCGCATTTAGTTGCAATCTTTCGCTTCGTACACAATGAATGGAATCGAAGACTTCCTTCCAAATCAAAAGACGGTGATGGTTCCGCATAACCGTTAAGACAGGAAGTCATTATCTCTCACAATAAAAGCCCGCTAAGTCAAAACCTGTGAAGGAGACTTAAGAAAAACTGGGGCATCCCGCTGGCTGTAATCACAAAAGAAACAGTTCAGGCAAAAGACATGGATAACAAAAAAAAAGAGGTTACTATAAGTCCTCGACAAAAAAAGGTTACAAAAATGAATGCCTTCTCAAACAAACATTCAATTTTTGAACCATCACTGGAACATCAAGGACAAGATGTCAGACTCAATTGGGATCTGAATGCACAATTAATTGAGCATAGGACTGAAGAACATCACGAAGAACGGGTGGGTACAAATAAATTTTGAGCCTTTATCCTTTGTTTCTCAAACCGTGAACCAGGCCACGTTATAACTCTTAAAAGTCCTAACTGAAGCATAGGTTAGTTCGGAAGCATACTATTGCAAAAGGTATCCTAACTCTAGTAGGACTTGCTATAAATCCTGAGTTGATATCACTCGCAAAATTTGTTTTACTAAAAAAATGAACTTTCAAACTTCAAGACAGACATAAGCTTTGCATTCTTAAAATACCATTGTTTGCATATGACTATTTGTTCAACAGCAGAGAAATTCGCATGACGAATATCTAGTGAACAAAAAAACCTTCTCAATAAAAAGGAACACCTCAAGCAGAAAAACACTTCCAACCAAGCGACACGACATAATCATTGTCCATCATCTGGGGCAGTCAAGTCAAGATTCAAGGAATATCTCAAAAATGCCAAATAGCCAGAGGCAGATCTCCATCTGAATCACTTGGGGCATTGGGCATTGAATTTCATCAACAAATCTTATACGATCAAACAAACATCTTCTGGCAGTGTGGCAACACTTACTACTATGGACAATGACAATTCTCCGTACCCGGTGAACACGGACATAGTCGGGAAATACTACGCATGAACAAAGACCCGCTAGGTTGATTGGCCTAGGCAAAAATAAGAGCATCCCGACAAACCAAAAAGGGTTCGGGCAAAAATTAGGGATAAAAACAAAAAATATTTGTACACCTGGCAAGTCAAAAACCTGAAAAGGCAGCTTAGGCAAAAAAGGGTATCCCGGTGGACTGAAAATCTGAAAAGACAGTCCAGGCAAAAGTTAGGGATTAAAGCGTACAACTACATCCCATCATCTTGTCATTTGTCTAAACAGTAGAAGGTTTACTACCCTGATCTGCATTCTCCAAGGACTCCAAGAGTTGGGACAATAGTCAAACCATCTACAAAATCCTCGGTTGATATCATCTATAATAAGTATCGAGACAAGGGCATTCTACTACAAGGTCACTGCCATGTTCTTAGCATGCAGCCTATTGATGTCAGGTGTTCTCATACCCTCAGCAAAACAAAATCTCCAAATTACTACTCCAGCAAAAATTCCCCAATGAAGTCACCAAGCTTCTTAGGATTCCCCAAGCGGATTACAGAGTTTCACTTCCCCAACGGAAACATTCTAAATAAAGCAGATTCTCATCTCGAAATAGTTCAGGTACGATCCAGAGACGGATGTCATCCTGATACTTACTCCAGATTCTCATCTCAAAACAGTTCAGGTACGATCCAGAGACGGATGTCATCCTGACACTTACTCCAGATTCTCATCTTAAAACGGTTCAGGTACGATCCAAAGACGGATGTCATCCTGGAACTTACTCCAGATTCTCATCTAGAATTGGTTCAGGTACGATTCATATATGGATGTCATCCTGACACTTACTCCAGATTCTCATCTAGAAACAGTTCAGGTACGATCCAAGAACGGATATCATCTTGATACTTATTACAGATTATCTTTTAGCAACCATTTAGGTACGATCCAGAGACGGATGTCATCTTGACACTTACTACAGATTATCATCTAGAAACGGTTCAGGTACGATCCAAATATGGATGTCATCCTTACACTTATTCAGATTCTCATCTAGAAACGGTTCAGGTACGATCCAGAAGTGGATGTCATCCTGACACTTACTCCAGATTCTCATCTAGAAACGGTTCAGGTACGATCCAGAAACGGGTGTCATCCTGACACTTACTCCAGATTCTCATCTAGAAATGGTTCAGGTACGATCCAAGGACGGATGTCATCCTGACACTTACTCCAGATTCTCATCTAGAAACGGTTCAGGTACGATCCAGAGACGGATGTCATCTTGACACTTATTCCAGATCATCTTCTAGCAACAATTCAGGTACGATCCAGAGACGGATGTCATCCTGATACTTATTCAGACCATGTTTCAAGTACAGTGCAGATACAATCCAGAGACAGAAGTCATTCTGACATTCATTTAACACATGTTTCAAGTATAGTGCAAATACGATCCAGAGACGAATGTCATTCTAACACTCATTAAATACATGTTTAGGCATAATCACAACATAGATCCATCCATAAAATCTCCAGCAGGAACAAGGGCAGAAACATCCTGATGCGAAGTCATCGTCATATCCTCAGCATACGTCTGTGACATCTATGTTCCCCATAGAGCAGAAACAACCAGAGTTTTTCCCTCTTTTTCCCTAAGTAGGGATTACCTTCTCCAATTGAGGTCTGTTTTCCCCAGCCCAGTTTTAACGGTTCATAAAATTTCCTCCCAGATAAGGTTTATTTCTCAAATTGCGGAAGCTCATTCCCCAACAGAGTTTATTTCTCTACATCGGCAGAATCTCCCAACAAAATATCCTCTCTCTATAGAGTTACTCTCAGGAAGAGTCCATCCCTAGTAGGTTATCCTCAAACCGAAAGAGGAAATCCCCAGAGAATCATCTCCATTCATCATCCCCAATGGAAATGAAGGATTCAGCTTCCCAATACTCTCCAGCAGAAGTCCGGGATTTATTTTCCTAGACTGGGAAACATCTCAACAGCATCCCATATTTATACATCATGGCATATGCATACACATCGCATATAGCATAATCTCATTTATTTTGAGAACATCGTCACAATGCATTTCATACATCATGACATTGCATATGACTAACTCTTTACCTTTTTCAGGGAAAGTTCAAATCAACAAACACCGCTACTTATGTGACCTGGTAGTCTCCTCAAAAGCTACGTCTGATAAAGGGCTATTTCAGCAATTCCCTCAGAAAGATGTTAATCCAATACCTTCTCTGGTTCAGTTAGATCGACACCAAGATCTCTCTGATTTCCATTCCAGTTGAAGAAAACTGTGAAGCCTGGATTTCGACCAGATAACAGTATAAGGTGTTGTGAAGCCTGGAATCTGACCAGATAGCAGTTTACCCTGTCGGTTACTATGAAGCTCGGAACCCGACCAGATAATAGTCAATCAACAATTTAAGAAACTGTGAAGCCTGGATTTTGACCAGATAACAGTATAAAGTGCTGCGAAGCCTGGAATCTGACCAAATAGTAGTTCACTTCTTCAAAGACACTGTGAAGCCTGAATTTCTACCACATAATAGTATAAAGTGACGTGAAGCCTGGAATCCGACTAGATAGCAGTTTAACCTGTCATTTACTATGAAGCCCAGAACTCGACCAGATAATAGTCAACCAACAATTTAAGACACTATGAAGCCTGGATTTTAACCAGATAACAGTATAAGGTGCTGTGAAGCCTGGAATCCGACCAGATAGTAGTTCACTTCTTCAAAGGTATTGTGAAGCCTGGATTTCAAAAAGATAACAGTATAAAGTGTTAAGAAGCATGGAATCCGTCCAGATATCAGTTTACTCTGTCAGTTACTATGAAGCCTAGATTCGACCGGATAATAGTATACCTCAGATTCAAGTTGAAGCCTGGACCCGACCAGATAACAACTTAATTTAATCAAACTGCAAAGCCTGGGTACGACCAGATAACAGTTTAATCTCATTTCCTCAGTAAGTCATTGTGAAGCCTGGAGCACGACCAGATAACAATTAGCCTTATTATCCTTAGCAAGACACTGTAAAGCCTAGATCCCGACCATATAGCAGTTCACTTCCATCTCTTCAATCAAACGATGACTCCCCAATAGAGTAATGGACAACTGAAGCTCTTAGAACTATATATTCCAAGACAAAGACCAACATTCCTCAACAGATTCCTCTCTGACAGTAAGAGCGGGAATTCCCTCAAGAGGATATCTCATGAAGTCAACATTGCTTTGGATGGCATCTCTAATCCCATCTCCGATGATCTCCTGTCACATTTTCCAAATGGCATCTGTAAGCCCATTCCCAATATTATTCACTAGCAGTATCACTTCATACGAGTGCAAATTTCTGGGCACTCTAGTACTCAATCATCTTCCACCTTCAGATCACGAAAGGCAGGCAAGCCAATCTACATCCTCAAGTTTAAGAAGATTGAACAGGGGAAACTGTTGTACCCCAAAATTTTCCCTCTCATGTTTTCCAAGGTCTTCCCCTACATGATTGACCATAAACCCTTGCCTAAAAAAAAGGAAAATTTTAAGTGGTGTTTTCAATACCTTTCGATTGGCATTCTGAAAGACCCTTCGATTGGTATTTTGAAGGAGCCTTTCAATTGGCATGGACAATGCTCTTCGATTAGCATTATGGCCAAGCCTTTCGATTGATATTCCAAATGCTTTGAGTGGAATGATGGCCAAACCCTTTGATTGGCATGGATATAAGGCCTTTCGATTGGCCTCATGGCAAGCCTTTCGATTGGCATTGTGTCAAGGCCTTCGATTGGCATCCTGAAAGACTCCTTCGTTTGACCCTGGGCTAAGCCTTTCAATTGGCATGGCAAGGGATCCTTCGATTTGACATTGTGTCAAGGCAGCTTCGACAGGCATGGTAACAGTGTCACTCGATTGGCATGTCAACAAAGGCCTTTAGATTGGAATTCCAAAAGGTCCATTTGAAGAAGCTTCCAAAGGGTCCATTCGAAGAGTATTCAAAGGGTCCATTCAATGAGCATTCAAAGGGTCCATTCGAAGAGCATTCAAAGGATCCATTCAAAGAAGACATCAGTCCCTTCGAAAGGGAGCACTCAAAGGCTATTTGCATATCATTCAAAATTTTAAAAAAAAGGGACAAGATCCCATGTGTTTGGCCAACGTTACAAATTCTCACTCATGGCTTTCAAACACAATCAAGACTGTTTAAACCTTTGCCTTCCTGTCCCCTCTACCCCCTTTATATAAAGAGATCACAAGTGTTGAAAGAAGGGGGGAAGAACGAAAATATTGGGGAGACGTTGCCCACAAAATCCATCAAAGGTTGTCATAATTTTCCAAGCCAAAGCCACCCTTCAACAAAAGCATCCAAACCCAGAAGTTCTAGATCGAAGGTGCTCACATCCAGAAAGTGTCCAAATCGAAGGTTCAATCTACTGGTAAGAGAGGGTAAATTGTCCAACCTTGTATTTGCATAACACATCCATACTTGTTATTACATTTGATTGGTCATCCTAGACAGGATCGAAGGGCTTGGGTTTGGAACCCATGTCATGTTCTTCGTTTGCTAACACTTGCTGCAGATTTAGCCTGAAAAGACCTTACGCGTGCAGGATCTAAGGACTTGGGTTTCGACACCCAGGTCCTGCGTTTTATTTTGCTAACGTACTTTTACAGGTATAACATCCCAGATCGAAGGAGATACCTTCTCTGGATCGAAGCCATATCCTTCTGAATCGAAGAAGGAAACTCCCTTCTGGATCGAAAGAGACACCTCCTCCCTGGATCGAAAGAAGTTCCCTTTCCCCAGGATTGAAGTGCAATCCCCTTTCCTGGATCGAAGGCTATGCATGCCCACTCCCTAGCCCAATCGAAAGAAGGCATCTCTCCTAAATCGAAGAGGCCATATCTCTTCCCCTTTGGATCGAAACCCCCCTTCTTTACCCCAATCGAAGGATGCCTCATTGTACTCTTATTTTGCTTTTGTTTCTTTTCTTTATTTTTTGAGTGGACTATTTATCTTTTTTAATTAACATTAAAATCAAAATCACAAAAAATATTAGACTAGTTGTTTTTCCAACTAAATTAATTTTGTAAATAAATAAATTAATTATTTTAACATCCTTTTTTTCTTAAAATTAAAATTAAATAGACATAGGTCTTATTTTCTTTTATACCAAAAACAACAAAAAGATTTTCTTTTACTTTGCACGTGTTTATTTAATTTCGTTTTTTTTTTTACTATTATTGTATCTGTTTACTATGTGTAATAGATAAAATTAGGATAATTACTGCTTTATCCCCCATTATCCTTGTATAATGTAAATCCCCTCCCCGGAGCATTGTAATAGCGTAGGACCTCTATATTCTACATTTTACTGCTTTTCATATTAACTGCTAGTAATTAGGCTTGTATGATAAGACTAATAATCAAACGCTAGCAAACTTAATAAAAGGACAAAAATGACTGAATCTCAACACATATGCACCTCTAAGGTGTGCCCACTTTGGTTGCCTTCAATAAAACAGTCATGAGGCAGGAATGCTTTAGCAAAAACCCATAAAAACAAAAGATCATAGTCCCTCGATGACCTTACAGTTGCCTTCTCGGTAAATGATCTAGTCCCTAAATTAGAATTGCTAAAGCATCTCCGTAAATTTCCTTCGTGACTGTAACGTCCCTTCGATTGTCCTTCAACATCCAACGGCAAGGCTACCTACTCACTAATAGTAGGATAACACTGTCTAAAGGAAAAGAGGAAAAGAACGACCCTTTTTGAGTAACCAAGTAGATAGCTGTTAGAAGTTTGCTCAAACTATTTTTGCACTTACACACAAAAGTTAATTTTCAAAATACATTTCAAAACACTTTGTATATTTTCTCCACTATTCTGAGAAACATTACAAAGTTCGTCGTACTAAGGCATTTTCAAAACATCTTCAAACACACAAAGCACAAAGGTACTTAAAAATGAGCAAACCTCTAAGAGCCTGTGGAAAACCACGGATGGAAAGGGTGCTAACACATTCCCTTTCCATAATCTACCCCTTACTCAGAAATATCTCAAAAGGTCTTTTTCTGTTCTTTTCACCCTTTCCTTTATTTGGATAAATGAAAAGACGGTGGTGAATTGCATGATGATGTATGAAATGCATCGCAGGATGATGTTCTCAAAATAAATGAGATTATGCTATATGCATTTCGTATGCATATGCTATGACGTATGAATGTGAAATGTTGTTGAAGTGTATTTGTAGACCCGCGCAGTATCTTTGTCTGGGAAAATAAATCCTTGACTATTGTTGGGGATGAAGAGTATGTGTCTCTTCAATATTGTCTAGAATGCTTCCGCTGGGAATTTCTACTTACTTGTTTGAGGAAACTCCACTGGGGATGTTGATTTCTACTTTAAGGAGAAGAGTTTAGGAACATCAGTTGTTCATTGCTCTATAAGGGAATTTAATTCTTATATACCCTGACTGGGGATAAAAGAGATGGACAATCTTCTGACTCGTCTGGGGAGGATAATTTTGGTACACCCTGACTTGGGATAAAAGAGATGGATAACCTTCTGACTCGTTTGGGGAGGATAAAGTTAACTGATATCTGGTCTAATTCCAGGTTTTACAACAGATTTCTGGGGATAGTGGCGTCTTCAATTGGGAAGAGGAATTTTGCTGGTGATTCGTAGTAATCTGAGGAATAGACTCGAGCTGGGGAAATTGTAGTTTGTTGGGGAAATAAACCCTGTTAGAATATTCTGCTGAGGAAACAAACTCTCTTGGAGGAATTGAATTTTTCTAGAGAGAAGAAATCTACAGAGGTTTTACAGTTTTCAAACTCATCCAGGGAAGAGAATTTTCATGAAGTGTACTAATTAGAACTCCGTAAGGAAATTGTGGGGAACATATCTGAAATTCTGGCAGCAGATACTCAATGTCACAGTGAATGTTATGACACTGTATCTGACTTTATATAAGACAGTAAATAAAAACAGTAAAGAACACAGTCAATTGTTTACCCAGTTCAGTGTGAAACAACACCTACTCTGGGGGCTACCAAGCCAGGGAGGAAATCCACTATAAGAGATATTAATTCAGGAATAAACCAACCAGTTTATCTCCTTCACTTAAGACCTACCCAATGCAACTTCAATCTAAGTTCAACTTAAACCTGAGTTCCTACTCACTCCCCCTCAATCACAGTAGTGATACTTAAAACAATTGACTAATGAAATAATGAAGACACTCTTCAGAACATACACTTGATTATGCTTCACAGCTTTTTAATCAAGTAACACAAACACTCGTGCTTCACATCTTTGAGTGATACATAAACCTAACTTGACTTTGCTTCAAAGCTTTAGTCAAGAGACACAAACACTCTTGCTTCAAAGCTTTGAGTGATACAAAAACCCTTACAATCAAAACCTATTCCAAGTCACTTATCACAATGATACTTGCTTGGATTACAGCAGTTAAAACTATACAGCTCCTAATTGATCTTCAGTCAAAGAGTTACACTGCAACCAGCATTCCTGTTGAATATATATGCAGCTGTTTCTTCAGTTAGGGTTTCCACAAAAAGCTAGGGTTAATTAGGTTTAACCTTAAGACTTGGTCACAAGACTTTATCAACCAGATTAGGGTTGAGCTAGGTTAACCTAAAGTCCACGTGAGATTCTATTCTGGAAAGAATGAACCAACTTCCTGAAAAATCTCAGAATTAACCAAACTGCATATCTGTTAGATCAATACAGGATGTCTTAACATTTGTTATGACATCAGAATTCCTGTTTACTGATTTTGGAGAAGGCAATAAATGTGATCATTGCAAAATGCTCAGATACACACTCATAAACAGTAGCTACTGTATGCCATACTTTTTCTGCATAAAGTACCTAATAATCCAGAATGTTATGACATCAGTCATGACATTTACACACCTGGTTTTACTAAAAATACATGCCAATAACTAAACACTTACAAACTCCCCCTTTGGCAGATTTTTGGCTAAAACCCCTAAGCAATCAGAGAATAGAGAGCAGCAGAATGAATATGACTGCAGAAAAAATATGATGTCTACCAAGAATTAACACAAAATATCTCCCCCTCTTTAGCCACAAATAGGCCAAAGATACATGTACTTATATGTTATACAGTCATCCAAAATAAGTAACAAATAAAATCTGAAAACACTTGTATCAACAGGAACCAGCATCAGGCTTGTCAACTCCACCAAACTTTAAGCATTGTCATCTTCAGAGGAGCTACTTTCTTCAGCATTGAGTTGATCTTCAACAGCACCCTCTTCCCTTCTGTTTCCTTCAGTCTCCTCCTGTTCCAACTAGAGAGAGAACTTTGATTGAGAGAATGGGATTTGTTGCAGAGTCGAGAGATGAAGGAGGCAAATGAGTGTCTATTCAGCTTCTTAATAATTATGAAAGAAATGGGAAAGCATATGATTAACCCAATCAAAAAGGACTTAACAAAAATAACTCCTTCAACCCTTGTTTTAAGCAAAATTAATTGCTACAATTCCTCCTGTTGGCAAATACCCAACTTTCCTCTCAAGTTTTCAAATTGATTTGCATCAAGTGCCTTGGTAAAAATGTCAGCCAGCTGTAGCTCAGTGGCAACATGTTCCAGTTTAATCGTCTTCTCTTCTACAAGGTCTCTGATAAAGTGATGTCTTATGTTAATATGCTTGGTCCTGCTATGCTGAATAGGATTCTTGGAAATGTTGATTGTACTCAGATTGTCGCAGTACAATGTCATAACATCTTGTGTGACATTATACTCAGTAAGTATCTGTTTCATCCAGATCATTTGAGAACAGCTACTACCAGCTGCAATGTATTCAGCTTCAGCAGTAGAGAGAGAGACACAGTTCTGTTTCTTGCTGAACCAGGAGACCAGATTATTTCCTAAGAAGAAACATCCTCCAGAGGTGCTTTTTCTATCATCAGCACTTCCAGCCTAATCAGCATCACAATAACCAGTCAGAGTTGGTTCACAACCATGAGAGTACAGCAAGCCATAGTTGTAAGTTCCACTTACATACTTCAAAATTCTCTTTACTTGGTTGATATGACTGACTTTAGGATCAGCTTGGTATCTTGCACAAACTCCAACTGCAAAAGCAATGTCAGGTCTGTTGGCTGTTAAGTACAACAAACTTCCTATCATGCTTCTGTACAGACTTTGGTCCACCTTAACCCCACTTGAATCTTTGGATAGCTTTAAATGAGTAGGTGCAGGGGTCCTTTTGTGACTGGAATTCTCCATACCAAACTTCTTGACAATGTTCTTTGCATACTTGCTTTGAGATAGAAAGATTGAGTCCTCCGTCTGTGAGACTTGCAGTCCAAGAAAATAAGTCAGTTCTCCCATGAGACTCATTTCGAATTCAGCCTTCATCTGGTCAGCAAAATGTTTAACCATTTGTTCTGACATTCCCCTAAACACTATGTCATCAACATATATTTGAGCTACCATTAACTTCCCTCCTTCATTTTTGACAAAGAGGGTTTTATCCAAGCCTCCTTTTCTGTATCCTTTGTCTGAGAGAAATTTTGTTAACCTGTCATACCATGCTCTAGGAGCTTGTTTCAGGCCATATAGAGCTTTCTTCAATTTATAGACATGATCAGGGTGGTTTGGATCCACAAAACCTTTAGGCTATTCCATATAAACTTCTTCATTTAAGTACCCATTTAGGAAGGCACTTTTTACATCCATCTGAAACAGCTTGAACTTCAGGAGACAAGCAATTCCCAATAGGAGTCTGATAGATTCCAGTCTGGCTACAGGGGCAAAGGTCTCATCAAAATCAACCCCTTCAACTTGAGTGTATCCTTGGGCAACAAGTCTTGCCTTATTCCTAGTGACAACTCCTTCAGCATCTGATTTGTTCTTGTATATCCATTTTGTGCCAATGATGTTTGTTCCCTCTAGTCTAGGAACTAACTCCCAAACTTCATGTTGCTTAAATTGGTTCAATTCATCTTGCATTGCACCAATCCAGTATTCATCAGTTAAGGCCTATTTAACATTTCTTGGTTCAATTTTAGACACAAAGAAAGAGTTTGAGATGATTTCTCTAGATCTTGTAATGACTCCACTATTTGGATCCCCTATAATGAGTTCTTTAGGATGATCTTTCTGAATTCTGATGGAAGGGATTTTGCTAGCTTCCTTGGATTCAGAGTCTGCTGTAGTGGTGTTAGGAAGGTCATTCTGTTGAGTTGGAGTCTCAAAGAATGTCTCAACATTACAAGGGACATCTGTTTCTTCATGATAATCATCAACTATGACATTTATTGATTCCATCATGACTTTGGTCCTGGAATTGAATACCCTATAAGCTCTGCTGTTGGAAGAGTATCCTAGAAATATACCTTCATCACTTTTAGGGTCCAGCTTTCTCCTTTGTTCACGATCTTCCAGAATATAGCATTTGCTGCCAAATACATGGAAGTACTTCACAGTTGGCTTTCTTCCTTTCCAGAGTTCATAAATGGTGGATGAGGTTCCATTTCTCAAAGTGACTCTGTTATGGACATAACAGGCTGTATTCATAGCTTCAGCCCAAAAATGAATAGGAAGTCTTTTGGCATGTATAATGGCTCTGGCAGATTCCTGTATGGTCCTATTTTTCCTTTCTACTACTCCATTTTGTTGAGGAGTTATAGGAGAAGAGAATTCATGACTAATTCCTTCTGAGGAACAGAACTCATTAAACTTACTGTTTTCAAATTCCTTGCCATGATCACTTCTGATTCTGACAATACACCCTTCTTTTTCTCTTTGAATTCTTTGCACAGTTCTTTAAAAACTTCAAACACATCAGATTTTCCCCTAATGAAGTTAATTCAGGTGAATCTGGAATAGTCATCCACAACAACATAGGCATATCTCTTTCCACCAAGACTTTCCACCTGCATTGGTCCCATCAGATCCATATGAAGAAGTTCTAGAACCTTAGAGGTGGTCAGATGTCTTGACTTTGGATGTGACATCCTAGTCTGCTTACCAACCTGACATTCACCACAAACTCTCCCTTCATCAATTTGCAGTCTTGGAATCCCTCTGACTGCCTCCATGGAGATAATCCTTTTCATTCCTCTTAGATGAAGATGGCCAAGTTTTTGGTGCCACGGTTTCACCTCTTTTTCTTCTTTGGCAATAGAACACACAGTGGAGTAATTAGTGTTCTCAGGCTCCCACAAGTAACAGTTGTCTTTAGATCTGACTCCTTTCATTACAACTTCTTGTTTTTCATTAGTTACAAGACATTCAGATTTTGAGAAGTTGACCTTGAATCCTAGATCACATAATTGACTGATACTAATGAGATTAGCAGTCAGGCCTTTTACCAATAGTACTTCATTTAGATTTGGAACTCCAGGGCAGTCCAAATTACCAACTCCTTTGATTTCACCTCTAGCACCATCTCCAAAGGTCACATAACTAGTGGTGTGAGGTTTAACATTATTGAGAAGGTTCTTGATTCCAGTCATGTGCTTAGAACACCCACTGTCAAAGTACCAGTCTTCCTTTGCAGAGACTCTCAGGGAAGTGTGGGCTATCAGGGCAGTAGCCTTTTTCTTCCATTGAGGAGTATGTGGTACCCTGTTAGACTTAGGTTTGACACCTGGGTTTTGATTAGGGTATCCATACAATCTGAAGCAGAAAGGCTTTATGTGACCAAACCTCCCACAATGATGACATCTCCATCTTTGGTACTTTTTCTTCATATTTCTCTGTTCCCGATGTTGAGTGTTATGTTGTGACATCTGCTTTGACCTTTGTTTATCAGACCTGATCTTCTTGTCTGCACCAGATTTCTTTGCTTCCACAAATCCTAGACCAGACTTGTTTCCCACATTTTGTCCAACCTGAAGGATTTCTTCCAATTTGTCAGTTCCATTTGTCAGCATCTTGACAGATTTGGTCATCTGGTTCAGTTTTGAGTTCAGCATTTGAACTTTCCCTTCTAGATGACTTATAGTTTCAAGGTCTGCCCTTTTTTCAGCCTCCAACTTTATGATGAGTTTTGTTTGTCTCTCATTTTGCACACAGACTTCAGCACTTCTGATACACAATTTCTTGTAAGTATCAGCCAGTTCTTCAAATGTCACTTCCTCATCACTAGTGTCACTTTCAGAGGTACAAACACCAGTTAGTGCAATAACTAGTTTGGCAGATTCTTCTTCAGAATTACTTTCTGGATCACAGTCAGACCAGGTAGCAGTCATTCCTTTCTTTTGTTTCTTAAGAAAGGTAGGACATTCAGCTCGAATATTCCCATATCCTTCACAACCATGGCATTGAATTCCTCTGCCTTGATTTCCCTTCTCTTCAGACCTTGGTCTTCTGCTGGAGTCATAAGATCTGTTAATGTCAGAGGGGATGTTCTCAACATTTGACCTTGACTTTGGATCCATTCTCTTGATGAGTTTGTTGAATTGTCTTCCAAGCATGGCTATAGCTTCTGAATATTTTCTTCTTCATCCTCCTTGTTTTTATCTTCAGAGTTGGATACAAGTGCTATGCTCTTGTTTTTCTTGTCAACATTTTCACTGATCCCCATCTCAAAAGTCTGAAGAGACCCAATGAGTTCATCCACCTTTAACTTGCTGATATCCTGGGCTTCCTCTATAGCAGTTACCTTCATTGCAAATATTTTAGGCAGGGATCTGAGAATCTTTCTCACCAGTTTTTCTTCAGACATCTTTTCTCCCAATGCTCCTGAGGTGTTGGCAATCTCCAAGATGTTCATGTGAAACTCATGAATGGTTTCATCTTCCTTCATCCTTAGGTTCTCAAACTTGGTAGTCAGCATCTGAAGCCTTGACATTTTTACTTTGGATGTTCCCTCATGGGTAGTTTTGAGAGTGTCCCGCACTTCCTTGGCCAGTTCACATTGATGTACTAGTCTGAATATGTTTCTATCAATTCCATTGAACAAGGCATTTAAAGCTTTGGAATTACCCAGGGCTAACTCATCTTCTTCTTTGCTCCATTCTTCCTCAGGCTTCAGACTGATTGTCCCATCTTTCTCAGTTATGGTGGGATGGTTCCATCCTTTGTCAGCAGCTCTCCAAGCCTTTTTGTCCAGTGATTTTAAGAAGGAAATCATATGAGGTTTCCAGTAGTCATAATTTGTTCCATCCAGAATGGGTGGTCTATTTCCAAAAACTCCTTCTTTGTCCATAGTGCCAGAAAGTGATATCCCCAGATCTCACCCAGTAATACAGGAAGGGTGCCTGCTCTGATGCCAATTGAAATTCTGGCAGCAGATACTCAATGTCACAGTAAATGTTATGACACCGTATCTGACTTTCTATAAGACAGTAAATAAAAACAGTAAATAACACAGTCAATTGTTTACCCAGTTCAGTGTGAAACAACACCTACTCTGGGGGCTACCAAGCCAGGGAGGAAATCCACTATAAGAGATATTAATTCAGGAATAAACCAACCAGTTTATCTCCTTCACTTAAGACCTACCCAATGCAACTTCAATCTAAGTTCAACTTAAACCTGAGTTCCTACTCACTCCCCCTCAATCACAGCAGTGATACTTAAAACAATTGACTAATGAAATAATGAAGACACTCTTCAGAACATACACTTGATTATGCTTCACAGCTTTTTAATCAAGTAACACAAACACTCGTGCTTCACAGCTTTGAGTGATACATAAACCTAACTTGACTTTGCTTCAAAGCTTTAGTCAAGAGACACAAACACTCTTGCTTCAAAGCTTTGAGTGATACAAAAACCCTTACAATCAAAACCTATTTCAAGTCACTTATCACAATGATACTTGCTTGGATTACAGCAGTTAAAACTATACATCTCCTAATTGATCTTCAGTCAAAGAGTTACACTGCAACCAACATTCCTGTTGAATATATATGCAGCTGTTTCTTCAGTTAGGGTTTCCATAAAAAGCTAGGGTTAATTAGGTTTAACCTTAAGACTTGGTCACAAGACTTTATCAACCAGATTAGGGTTGAGCTAGGTTAATCTAAAGTCCACGTGAGATTCTGTTCTGGAAAGAATGAACCAACTTCCTGAAAAATCTCAGAATTAACCAAACTGCATATCTGTTAGATCAGTACAGGATGTCTTAACATTTGTTATGACATCAAAATTCCTGTTTACTGATTTTGGAGAAGGCAATAAATGTGATCATTGCAAAATGCTCAGATACACACTCATAAACAGTAGCTACTGTATGCCATACTTTTTCTGCATAAAGTACCTAATAATCCAGAATGTTATGACATCAGTCATGACATTTACACACCTGGTTTTACCAAAAATACATGCCAATAACTAAACACTTACAATATCCTTATTGGGGATTAATTTGTGAAGATTACTCTGTGGGGATAATCTCATAGAAGTAGCTCTTTGGAGTTTTATGGACAACTTGAGTGTCATCCCAACTCCTAGAATCTTGAGTAAATGCTTGTTCCTGTTCTTATGCATATATTTAGTAGCAGTTAATCATGTTCATATGCATATGTTCATTCAATTTAGTCATCAGATGTTTTTGTAAACAAAACATAAAAAAACAAGAGTTTGACCTTTAAGATGTATTTGTATTGATAATTTTCCTATAAACAGGCGATTTTGTACAAAGAGACGGAAATCCTAATAAGAGGAAGTCGTCGTGAAATGAAAAGAGTAAAAAGTGAAAACAAAATGTATAGCCATGTGGAAGTGATCTCATTGGGTTCCAAACTCTGCTATTGCCCCTATGTCTTTGAACACCTCGTCTCTTTCCATCGGAAGAAGTTGATTGAACCATTTGAACTTTCGACTTTGGTAATAAAGCTTACATGTAAGTGATCCAACGGGACATAGTCGTACACTTTTAATCCCTAATTTTTTCCTGGACCTCCCTTTCAGGTTTTCAGTCCACCAGGACACCCTTTTTTGCCCAAGCCGCCTTTTTAGGTTTTCGACTTGCCAGGTGTATAATCTTTTGTATATATCCCTAATTTTTTTCCTAACCCTTTTGGTTCTCTAGGATGCCCTTATTTTTTCCTAGGTATGTCAACCTAACGGGCCATTCTTATGCGTAGTATTTTTTGACTATGTTTGTATTCACAGGGTGCGGTAAATCTTCACCGTCCATAGTGGTTAGCATCATAGCACCGCCCGAGAATACTTCCTTGACAACAAATGACCCTTTGTATGTGGGAGTCCATTTTCCCCTGGGATCCTCTTGTGGTAGAATGATGCGCTTTATTACCAAGTCACCATCCTGCTATACCCGATGCTTGATCTTCTTGTTGAATGCCTTGATCATATGTTTTTGATACATTTGACCATGACAGATAGCCGTCAGCCTCTTTTCGTCAATAAAATTCAACTGATCCAACCTAGTCTGAATCCACTCGTCTTCGTCTAAGTCTGCTTTTTTCATAATCCTTAGAGAAGGGATTTGAACTTTGACAGGTAGGACAACTTCCATACCATTGACTAGAGAGAATGGGGTGCCCCAGTTGATGTTCGGGCCGAAGTACGATAGCCATGAAGAGCAAATGGTAACATCTCATGCCAGTCTTTGTAGGTCACCACCATCTTTTACACAATCTTCTTTATATTCTTGTTGGCAGCTTCCATTGTGCCATTCATCTTTGGACGAAATGGAGAAGAGTTGTGATGCTTGATCTTAAACTGCATGTAAAGTTTAGTGATAATGGCATTGTTGAGGTTGGTACCATTGTCATTGATGATTCTCTCGGGGATTCCATATTGACAGATAAGGTTATGCTTGATGAATCAGCTCATGATGTTCTTGGTAATTGAGTAAAATGAAGCTGCTCCAACCCATTTTGTGAAGTAATCAATGGATACTGTTGTACCCCAAAATTTGCCCTCTCATTTTATCAAGATTTCCCCTCACAAGACTCTGTGGACTCCAGACAGGATTTGGGTTTGCTCAGCTCAAGACATCTCCTTGCACTGATGACCTGAAATTAGGGTTTGAGTTTGCACAAGGATTTTTGGACTTCCAATGCCTCATGTGACTTTCATACTTCATGTTGGACTTATAAGATTTCCCATACCAAATTTTAAGCTTTGAATCAAATTTTTGCCCAGTCAATTGGACAGTTGACCTAAAAATCAGCTGTATTGGGGAAAAAGTCAACTATGGCCAATTTACAATCAAACCTCATAATTTTTTATCCACAACAACATTTTAGACTCATATGAACCATTTGATCAAGTTTGGACCACAACTCCTCAAGAAATTTGATCAGATCTTCAAAAGGGCAAAATGGTCATTTTTAGGGTTTTGACTGCAGAAGGGCAATTTATGATTTTTAACCTAGCCAATGGCAAATTAGGTTCAAGCATGGATTCAAGGACTCAATGGCATCATATTGACCTAATCACAAGGTTCAAAAGATCTCAAAAGCATTGGATTGACAGATGAATTTTCCAGTCAACTGATCAAAAATCAACTGTACACTGAAAAGTCAAACTCTGACTTTTTAGTCAAAATCAAGTGCCAAGCGTAATTTTTCATCAAGATGTGTCAAAACATGAAACTTGTTCACCAAGAAACCTAATTTTGAAAATTAGGGTTTTTCTCGCATTTCTCAGAAGAAATTGAGTTCTCAAAAATTCAATTGATTTTCACATGTTTTCATGCTCTCTCAAATTTACTGAAAAGGCAGTGTTTATTTGATTCAGGTTAACCAGATAATTTGCGTCTTTTAAAAACATTCGCTTGTTTATGGAATAAAAAATTGTTTGTTTATGAAATACACAATGCGTGTTTTGATTGGAATATAATTGCAAGATTACAGAGTTATTAGATTACTTGGAGTTTAAGTTATCTTGATTGGAATTATTGGAATGCTGTTTCAGTTATCTTGATCACAGAATCTTTAAGAATCAGTGAAGACACAAAGAGAGAATTACAAGTTACTAACAGTAATGGATTTTATTGAACATCAGATTATCTCATAAATACTTTTTCATTTATTTCAAAAAAATTGTTACAATACAATTTATTATTTAAATGCTTCAAGTTTTACAACTTATTGTATTTGAAAAAATAAATTAGTACAATTGTTTGAGTATTTCTCTCTAAATTACAAAGAAAAATCTAAGCCTAAGGATGACTAAGCTTCCATTGCTTCCATGCTTTCCAAAGAATCTTCTGCTTCCTCTGCTTTGCCACCATCCAGTTTGCGCTCACATGAAAGAAAGACAGAAAAATAATTAGCAGTTAATTGGATATGAATAAGAATTTTCAAAAAAAGAAAAAAATGTGTTCATCATTAAAGTTTGCAATTTGGAATCAGAGGTCTATTTTTAATTCATCACGTTTTTATTTTTCTATTTTTGCAAATCACAAGAAGATTACTCTTCTTGGTTCACAAAAAAGAAAAATAAGAATACAAGAAATTTATCCAAATACAACTAGGCTTCCCAAACAAGTGAAAGTATGCAAGCAGCATGGCCAAACAAATATTCAAAACAAATGTTCCAAACAATGCAGCAAATTGCCTAATGGCCAAACAACAAGGCTTCCCAAACAAGCAAAAATATACAGCAGCATGGCCAAAACAAATATAACAAACAGAATGATGCAAACTAGACAGCAGTGCACCAAAAGGCAAACAACAGCAAAATGGCAAGAAGCATAAATGCAAGAATGAGGCAGCATAGGCAGTAGCGGACAAAAGAGCACCAGCAAGAAAAAAATATAAAACTAAGTCAACAAGCAAGAGGAGGCTTGTCCAATAAGCCATTTTTCATCATTTTCCAATTGAAATTGCAAACTTTTCAGAAAAAATATTTGGCTTAGGGTCATTGAGAGAGAGAGAGAGGAAAGAAATCACCTAGGGGATGCTCCCCTGCTGTCACAATTGCACCAGAATTGCTAGCAAACAAAACTGCAAGGAAAAGAGCCTAAGGAGAACATGCCCAAAGTATTCAAAATTTGGTGGTTTCCCACCATTTTGAATGAGCTGCAAAACTGTAAAGAGGCAACATAATATAACAGTAGAAAAAGGCTCAAGAAAGGAGAAGAGAAACATTTTTATCAAAACTCTCTCAAAAAACTGTCAAAAAACCTTCAAGCTGCCAACCAGTTTCAAATTACAAAACAACAAAAAAAAATCCAAAGCTCACAAGGCCTGCACTGTGAAAGTCCCAAGCCAGTTTTCGAACCTGTAAACCAACTCTCACAAACAGCCAAAACCTGTAAACCAACAACTCAGAACACTTTGTCAAACTCACAAAAAAATCCAAAACTGCAGAACAGTTCAAAGGATCCCCACAACTGTTAACAAAAATCACCATTTTCAACAAAACCTGCATTGTCAAAGTCCCAACAATAGAAATCCCAAGCCTGTTAACCAAATATACCAAGCAAACTCACAAAACTCAGAATCAAAATATACCAAACTATCAAAAACCAATTTTCAAAACTTCCAAAGTCCTCAAACAATTCCAAACCATTTCAAATTGTCAACAAAAAACATTCAAAAATAAAGCTCAAAACTGCATAACCAGTTTCAAATAAAACATGTAACTCATTTCCAACAGTTGGTCCAACCATCACTAACCATTCACAAAAACTCCCAAAAACCTATTAACCATTGTCAGAAAAGTATCAAAACTGTAACCATCAAATATACCAAGTTTAACATACAAAATCACAAGCCTGCAACATTTTCAACTTCCAAACCGTCAAAAGCATCAAAAGCTGCAAAACCATTTCATCAACAAAAACATAACAATTTCCAAACATTCAAAACCTGTAACTCAAAAAACATTCCAACAATAACCAACCAGAAACTGTAAAACCATCCCAATAAGTTCATAACCCAAAAATTTCAAACACAACATCCAACACAGAAGCATCATCATCATCATTCAAGGTTCAAGGGACAAAAAGAGGTTACCAGGAGCGAGTGTTCTTCACATCATCATTTCATCCCCCTTCGTTTCCAGCTACCAAGGCGCATCATCATCCCAATCTCAATATCTTTTTCCATTTTGCAAAAGTCCCAAAGGTAAGTTTCCTTTCAAACCATTTCCTACATCTCAGTAAGTAATAAAATTGATTAACAAGCAAAACATGAACAAAACGTACAAAAAAACCAACGAAACTGTTAAGTCAAAAGCAGAACCATACCTTTTCACAGAAAGCCTTTGAGAATCGTTTAAAGGGTTGAGAATGGGAGACGCACCGACAACGGAAACAGGGAAGGGAAGATCAGAGAGAACCCTTCGAGCATGAATCTGAATTTAGATTTTTTTCCATAGAAAACGCGAATTGGGGTGAGATGAGGAGAGATTAGTTTGTTTCGGCCATAAGCTTAAGAGGTTATGAGTAATAGAGATAAATAGATGAATGATTTGGAAGAGATGAGCGGAATTAGCGAGGAAGCGGCGCCGCTGTGAGAGAGAGCAATAAACCCTAACTTCTCTGTTTACCCTAATTCAACAATTAGGCAAGGGTTAGTGTATTGGGCCTGTTTGGCAAACCCCCTAGAGCCCACATGCGTTTCATACCCCCCCTCCTTTGCTCATTTTTTTTGTTCACAGCAATTCACCTTTGGGCCGCACACCCTTAAATCCCCTAAGCCCATTTCTTCCTTCAAACTTGTCTTTTATTTGTTTTGAAAGTTATTAATTAAAATTTAGTTTGCTTCTATACATTTTTTTAAGTCTTAAAAATCTTTGTTTTCACTATTTTCTTCTTTTATAACTTGTTTTTATTCATTTGTTACATTTAATAAAATACCAAAAAATCAAGAATTAGTTTAGTTAATTTTCTTTCTTTAAACTTTTAAAATTAATAAAAATACAAAATAATAATAATAATAATAATAATAATAATAATAAATTTTTTAATCTTCTTTTTTTTGGATAGGTTTTATTTTTCTTTTTAAGTAAATACATTGCATTTCATACTTTATTGATTTCTTTATTTCATAAATTGTCATAGCTTTGTATTAAATCGCACAACAATTCAATTTGGTTGTATTATTTGACATTTGGACATTGCTATTTTTTATGTGATTCATCCCCATTTGTAATAATTGTACCCCCATTCCCGGATACTTTTGTAATAACTTAGACTTTTAATTCCCGCAATTTATTTCTTTATATATACTGTGTAGTAATTAGGCATGTATGGCAAGATTCAAAAATCAATCGCTAGATGATCTAATCCAAGAATAAATAACTTGAAATCAATACACTTCTCACACGTGCACCTCTTGGGTAACCTCGCTTGTTGCCTCGGAAATACAATCATGTCCCTCGAATATGAGACACTCTAGAAAATGACCCTTCGATAAACAAAGATCGTAGTCCCTTGATGACCCTCGATGTTTCCTTCGATAAAACGATCTCGTCCCTTACAAAATTGCTAGAGCGTCTCACAAGTTGCCTTCAATGATTGTAAAATTGACCCGCGCCTGTCCCTTTACATCCAATGATGGGGCTTCTTACCAAATCAATGGTAAGATAGCACCATTAAAAGGAAGAAGAAAAGAACAACTTAAGACCTTTCGAGTAGATAGATTCACTCTTAGTTACTCGCATGTTCACGACAAAAACTTTTACACTTACACCTCCATTTCAAAACACTTTCAAAAGATAAAACGTTTTGCATACGTTCTTATAGAGACGAGAACCATGACAAAACCTCTTTTTAAAACACTTTCCGAAACACGATTCATAAACACCTCTTTGAACTATTTTTCAAAACAAAACGTTGTATATGTTCTTATAGAGACGAGAACCATTACAAAGAAACTTTCCAAAATACTTTCAAAAACCACATCACAAGCACACAATCAAAACAAAAGCAAGTGATCTAAATGAGTAACTAAGAACCCATGGAAAACCATGGATGAAAAGGGTGCTAGCACCTTGTCTTTTCATAATCTACCCCCCGAACCCGAGAAAATTCTCGAAAGGTATTTCCTGTGCTTTTTTACCTTTCCTTTTGGATAAAAGAAAAGTTGGTGGCGACTCTTGCTAACCTCACAAGTGCGAACGAAACGCAAAACCTCTAGTCAGTTCTCCCACCGCATCACAGAACTGGCGACTCTACTGGGGAGTATTATAAAAGTGGGGTTACCTTAGGGTTTTAGATCACCTTTACATGCTTATCTTGTTTGATTTGTATGCTTTACATTTTTGGTTCCTTCTTTGGGTTTGCTTTAAATCCTACACCCTGATTTGGGGACACCTTTTAGGTAAGTAGCAATAAACTGTGAGGGAACTGTGCGGGGTATACCGACATGGTTGAAGCAGTAGCTACGTTGATATGGCACTTTGATTGGTACTGGTAACCCTTGAGTTGAATCAAGGAGAGCACGGGGCCGCCGCGTGGTGTCGTGAAGCATCAACTGACCTTAGAACCTCACTTGACCAACTTGGTCATTAGGATGTAGTGAGATGATCGGTTTCAGTGTAAAGCTGAAAATTGGTAGATACTCGATACTACACTCATTGAGGTTTGTTTCCTTGGAATATTTCAGTTGCCGGTAAGAGGCTAAATTGAAACAATGAACAAGGAAACCATCCAGTGATATTGAGCTCCTTAGAACCCGATTACTATTTCTAGGACAGGTTGAGCCAACTAAACTTCAAGAGGGTACTTACCTACAAACTCCATGCAAGCCTAAAACCTAAGGACTTGTCTGCTTTGTGTGAATATGATTATTTGTATATAAACTTGCGTACTTCGCATATCTGTACATAACATCATAACATCATACCATAAGCATTTTCAATAACCATTTCAAGGATCTCGAGGTTCTTTGATGCAGGGTCACGTTGAACCAGACGTCTACCAAAGGGAAAGAGGATTCATTTTCCTCTAAACAAACGTCGTCAAAAATCAAGTACAACAACTTGAGTCAAAGGCTATGACCCACTTGACATGGTGAGCTTGATTCTCGTGGAAAGACATCCACCGGTACAAAGTTCTCCAATTGAAGATGTTAAATTTCTAACATTTTCTTGTGTTTACCATGCGAGATCCTTGAAAACCTGTGTGATCGGTGGATCTGGAACTGACTGTTTAACGCTGGTTCGCGAAATGTCGCGGAAGCAAGAGTCGCCACCGTCTTTTATTTTCTCCAAATGGAAAGGACAAAAGCACAGAAAAATTCCTTAAAGAGATTGCTCTCGGTTCGGGAGGTAGGTTATAGAAAGGGAAGGTGTTAGCACCCTTTCTATCCATGGTTACCCATGGGCTCTTAGATACTTGCTCATTGTGTTTTCAAAAAGGGTTTGTTTGCTTTTCAACTGTGGGTTTAAAAAAGTTTCTTTGAAAATTTCAGTTCGACTCTTGTATCGGTCCTCAAGAGTGTTTGAAAAATGCTTTCGAAAGCTTTTTGAAAATGTGTTGGTGTGAAAAGTATTTTTGATTTGTTTTGTTTTGAATTAGAGCAAGTATCTACGAGAACCTACCTACCCTAAGGAATTCGTCTGTGTAAATGTCCTTTAAAGTAGTGCCATCCCACCATTGAGAGGTAGGTAGCACCACCGTTGGAGGTGTTCGGGTCAATTCGAGTTTGTAGGGACATGGTGATCACCAGAGCAATGGGAAGACACCTTAGAAGCTACCCTCATGCCAGGTTCCCGGATCATGAGGACTTACTAAGACATCCTCTACTCGACGATCACCTTTCGAGGCAAGGCAACAGTGAGGCGTACCCTAGGGGTGGTGTGTGCGATTCGTGTGTCGTTTTCATTTGCATTTATCTTGTCATGTTATTGGTGTTCTACGCTTGTTTTTATTTTGTCCATACATTCTTTCATGCTTTTGATTAACAATTAAAAAGTTGCGAGAAAATAAAATCTAAAGCTATTACAAATGGCGCGGGTCCACATCGCCAAAATTAACCAGGACCCGATTTGACAGAAAAATAAAGAGATTAAAAGTGCGAGAAAATGTTACAAGGCTTCGGGATAGATACATGAATATTTAAACGGAAAAGAAAATAAATATGCGAATTAATAAGGAATTAATAACGAGGGCGTTGGACCCTTTTTGCAAAATAAAAATTAATGAGGAATCAATTAATTAAAAAAAGAAAGGAATTGTTTTTTTTTGGTATTTTTAGTATTTTAGGATTTAATGAAAAAAGGAATTAATTAAAATTAAAATAAAATGCTAAACCTAATTCTAATTATTTTTAATTTATTAAGAAAAATATTGAAGTTTTTAACCTAAATTAAACCCTAATTAATTTACAATTTTAATTATGAAAATAAAATATTTAATTATTTGATATATTTAGGAAAGAAAAATAAAAAGGATGAAAAATTATTAATTAAACCTATTTCTACATTTTTTAGATTTTTTATTAAAAGAATTAAAATTGCAAACCTAATTTAAAACTAAATTCAATTACATGCAAATTTATTTAAGAAAATACTAAAATAAAAATTATTTATTGTTTTAATTCTTTTCTGATTTTTATGTGTATTTTATTATATTTTTATGGAGATAATTAATTAATTGAAAGCAATAATTAAAAGAAAAAATAGAAAATAATAAAACAAAGAAAATAGAGAGAATTAGAAACCCAGGGGGTTCAGACCCCAAATTAGGAGGCATCTTTAGAAATCTTAAGCCCATTTATCCATTGGTCCATGTGACTTTTCCAGGCAGCATGCTGGCACGTTGACTCACGTCCACGCTGTTCTCTACCTCTCAGCCTTTGGATTGATCTCAAGATGGACGTGGACGGTTTGATCTGGAGGGCGTATGGTACGCTTGGATGCTGAACCTGCATGTGAAGATTTATTGCAAAATAATATTGAGAATGTTGAAGACCTGGGGTTCGAACCCAGGTCATGTATCTTTCCAACCAACACGTTTGCCACTGAACCAACCCATGCGCGTTTAATATATAATAACGAATAAAAATTATAAAAGAAATAATGGTCAGGGGCCACCAACGCGCGCGAATTTTTGAATCAACCTATCACTGTTTGCCACGATATCGTCTTCTCCACATTCCTGAAACACAAATACATTAAGCCACGGTTTTTCACGTGTTCTCCTAGGCCAGTTTTGGGAAAATAACGATTAGGCCTAGGACACTCATAAATTAGGCGCGAGGGTATGTTTGAGATCGTCCAGATGCGTTGAGTTGAATGGTGGTGGTCAGGGGTTCCAATTTTTCCTTGTTACAAAACCCCTAATCTGAAGCTCTGCAAACCCTAAAAATCATCAATGGCATAATCGTGTACACAACATAAAAACACAATTGAATCATATGGTTAGCATTAGAATGGCATAAGGAATGTAAATCAATAATTAAAACTTGCAATAAACGTATGAATGAGGGTGCACGATCATGGATTTTTTTCTGTACAGGGGCGGTTCATGTTACCAATTCCTTAAGCTTTGATGAATGTTTTTGATTGTGATCGCTTCTGGACAACCCTGGCAAGCTAATGGAACAAGAATTATGCTTTGAATCGCCCTGGAAGTGAGTTTGCAGTTTTGAGTTTTTGGAGAAAAATTTCAATTTGTGAATGGAGTTTTCTGAGCAGCTGCGTGTGTTTTATTATTAGGTTTGTGATCAGGCTCATATACTGAGTGAATTAGGTTAAGGATATTGATCCAAATCTCTTGTAATGATGGTTTTGAAGATTGGATTTTCAAGCTTTGTTTTTTCAATCTTTTCTATGCAATTTTGTATCAATTAAGATCAATTCAATCCAAATCTTTCTATATTGAGATATGCACGAATTATTGAGTGGATTTTGTGCACAAAGAGATTATAAAACCTAGATTACATATTTTTCATATATTTAATTTGATTTAAATGAATTATTATAAATAAAAATTCAAATAAATAAATAAAAAATGAGAAAATACTTCCCTTTGGGCCAAGTGGTCGTGCACATGCCATGGGTGAAGAATTATGGAAGAAAAATGGGCCCATTAGCAATTTTAGGTTATTTGCATCAATGTTGACTTTTCAAAATATCCAAAAATTTCCCAACTTCCACAAGGCATAACTTGCTCAATTTGTAAGCTTTTCTAATGTTCTTGGACATTTTGGAAAGGTCTTTGAGTCCTCTAACCAATGCCTTTGGTCCCATGTCATTTTGATTTACCAATCTCAAGTTATGGTCTTTGACTTAAAGTCCCTTTTTGTTGACTTTTGAAAATGACCTATAATGTTGAAATTGATAACTTTTTGTGAGAGCATTTCTTGGACTTGAAGTATGAAGATGAGTTGTAGTAAATGTCTTTCTCTTCAAAATGAGCTTTGGATGGAATTTTTCTGATAATCCATGTGAAAGTTATGCCCTAGTCAATTTCAGTTGACTTTTTCAACTGTCCAAATAAGGAAACTTTTGCATCTTGATGATTTTTGAGCCAAGCTTTGAGAATCATGATCAAGCATTGATAAAATGATGTTTGTGGCTTCAAAATGATATTTTGATCAAAAATTTGAACTTTTGACTGCCAAATGACCATTTTGCCCCTACAGTTGACTGTAGTGCAACTAGGGTTTTTGACTGTGCAATTTTGTGCTGAAAGTCTTGAAACTTGATGTGAGGATACTTGACCATATTTGTAGGCAAGTGAGACTTGATTGAGCCTTTAGAAACTTCATTTTCTTGATCAGAACACAAGCCCTAATTTTGACTGTATAGGAGGCCCTTGAACTGTGCAACCCTTGGGGAATTTTGAAGCTTGACTTGGCAATTTCTTAAAGAATATGGGAGGGAAAATTTTGGGGTACAATAACATGCATCCACATATCATGCATCTTATCATGACAAGTTTCTCCTCTTCAGGTCTCTTTATTTTCCTACTGTTTATTTCAGTAGAGATGGCTCTAGAGAAGACTCTCAAGGACACCCAAGCTCAAAACGCTCAACTTCAAGAGATGTTCTTGAACCTATCCAAGGGACAGGAAGAAGTGAAATCTCTCCTCACTAGGGGCATGATCATGGGGAATCCTGAGAGAAACAAAGATGATCAGTTGGAGCTGCTGCGAACTGAGATAGCCATAATGAAAATCCAGATGATGGGACAACTGGTGGGCCAGATGGCTCTCATCCAAATCTTGGCACGAGGATAAAAAGAACTAAGGGTCCTCATCAACGAACTGCATCGGGATGAACGTAACCAAATGGGGAAAACAACTAGGGTTGAAGATCAAGTCATCATTCAACCTCCTTTGAGACAAGAAACTGAGAGAAAATCTCCCCAGTTTGCTTCAGGGTCACAAGCCCAACAACAACCTCACCAACGTCAACAGGGTAATCCACGTAAGAAAAATACATATGAAAAGCGCTTCACTGAGATTAACATGTCTTTATCTCATGTGCTGCAACGCTTGTTGGAAGTCGAACTGATTGTATTAAGGGACCTCCCTCGGCATCCCAACACAGCCTCTCCAGGGTACAATCCAAATGCAAGATGTGCGTATCACTCCAACAGTCCTGGACATGATACCGATAGCTGTTGGGCATTGAGAAATAAAATTCAAGATCTGATTAAAGAAACAAAGCTTGAGTTCACACAAGATGGCCAGATGAAAATCTTCCGCTGAGGGCTCTCCACTTGAAATGACAAGTTCGAACAAAGAGGCTTCTGTTCATTTTGAATTTCCATTTGTAATTTCTTTTGTTATTCAAACAATTATCTATTAATGTCAAACTCTGTTTCATTAATGCATTGCATATGTTTGTCTTGACTTCATCTTTTCGTTTTCGCTATTTTTAAACTATGTTTTTATTCTTCTTATGACACAAACCTTTAGAGGGAGGATGACGAAAACAATGCCTTAATCTCATACAATATGCTTTTGAACAGACCTTGCTGACGATGTACAGGCGTTTCCTTCAAATCCTAAACACTGGAGTTATAAGGAAGATGATCCCTAGTCAACCCTTTGAGCCAAAGAAGTAGAAGTTTTCTGTTTTAGCACAAATTGAAACCTTTAATCAAAACCTGGGGCAGGGTAGTCTCTCAGTTAATTCAAACGCACGTTAAAGTCGCAAACTCTCATCTTGTAATACAATGAATGACATCAAAAACATTCCTTTGGAATCAAAAGACGGTGACGGTTCCCTATCACATAGGAAGTCATTATCTCTCAAAAAAGAAAATCCCACTAAGTCGAAACCTACAAAGGAGACCTAAGAAAACTGGGGCATCCCGCTGACTGTAATCTCAAAAACAGGAATAGTCAGGCAAAAATTAGGGATAACAAATCGAAAGAAAGAGGTCACTACAAACCCTCAGCAAAATAATGTTGCAAAAATGACTTCCTTCCAACAAATTCAACTTGTGTGAACCATCACCAAAACGGCATTCCAGACTCAATTGGAGTTCAACGCACAATTAACTGAGTTTAGGACTGAAGAACATCACGAAGAGCGGGTGGGTACAAATACACTTTGAGCCTTTATCCCTTGTTTCTTAAAACCGTGAACCAAGCCACGTTACAACCTTTCAAAAGTCCTAATTGAAGCATGGGTTAGTTCGAAAGCATACTGTTACAAAAGGTATCCTGACTCCTGTAAGGCTTTGCTCTAAATCCCGAGTCGAATTTTTCTTACAAAAGTTTTCTGCTAAAAAACGCATTTTCAAAATTTCAAGACAAGCATAAAATTTGCATTATTTGTATATCATTGTTTGCATATGGCTATTTGTTTGACAGCAAAGAAATTCACACAGTGAATATCCGATGAATGAAAGCTCTCTCAGTGAACGAAATCACTTCAAGTGGGATGACACTTCCGTTGCAAAAATCTCATATCAACAAAGGGACATGACATGTCATGGTCCAGTACACCTGGGGAAATCCATTCAAGATTTCAAGAAATCTCTCAAAGTGCAGAGTAACCAGGGGCAAGCCTCTATCCCCGTCACTTGGAGCATTGAACGTCAATCCCAATAAAGAGTTGCATACAGTCAAACATTTCCTGGAAAAGCCATAAACACTCGCTACTTGGGGCAGTGACAAATATCTCCAAAATCCTTCTCATAAGATGACTCCCAGCCAAAGTTTCAATCTTTGTTAACCTCTTCCCAGCTAAGTCGACCTCAAGTTTTTCCTCATTGAAGTCTCCAAAATTTTCACTATCGCCAGCGGAAACAAAGAATTCAACTCTTTTCTCTAGCACCAATTCGGGATTTATTTTCCTCAGTGAGAGAAACATTACACATTCGTACATCGAGACACCATATAACATAATCTCATTTATTTTGAGAACGTCATTGTTTGATATATGTCATGCAACTAACCTTTACCTTTCAGGAAAGATGCAATCAAATTCTCACGAAATTCAAGCTAGGAAGCTTGGACCACGACTAGATAGTAGTTCATCCAACTTTCCTCTTCAACAAAGAGGATTTCTCAGTAGAATAACGGACGACCGAAGTTACCAAAATTCAACAGAGATGATTCCTCAGAAGAATAACGGACGGCCGAAGTTCCCAAAATTCAACAGAGATGGCACCCCAGTAGAATAACGGACGACTGAAGATCCTAAAATTCTATTTCTGTCAAAACAAAATATCAACATTTCCCAGCGGAGTCCTCCATAAACAACAAAACAGGAACCCCTATTGGAAACATTCTAAGCAAAGTTTAAAGACACACATACTCTTCAACAGCAGTCCAGGATTTATTTTCCCCGACATCTGTTGAAGATATTCCAAGACTTTCGTCTGGCTCAGTTAAATCGATTCTAAGATTTTTCTGATTCTTATCCAGTCAAAGTTAATTCAAGACCTTCTCTGGTTCAGTCAGATCGGCACTAAGATCTCCCTGCTTCTTATTGAAGATATTCCAAATTTTTACTGTTTCAGATAAACCTCTCAACGGTTTATTCTGATTCACTTCCAGATTTTTATTGTTTCAGATAAACCTCTCAACGGTTTATTCTGATTCACTTCCAGATTTTTCCGTTTCAGATAAATCTCCCAATGGTTTATTCTGATTTGTCTCCAGATTTTTACTAATTCAGATAAAAATCTCTCAACAGATAAATCTCTTAACGGTTTATTTTGATTAATTCTTTGTTCAGATCCATTTCAAACTTTCCGTTAACAATCACCTTTGGATAGCATCTATAAGCCCATCTCCGACGATTCTCCTTCGTTTCTCCAAATGGCGTCTTTAAGCCCATTTCCATACACAATCAAATCAGCATGTCATTAAGATCCCCAGTGGAGATGAGACTACCAACTACCAATCCACAACGGATCTGAAACTATCAACCCACATCGGAAATCATCTGGTTTCTCCAAATCCCCAACAAGTTATCTTAAAGCCTGGAAATCAACCAGATAACAGTTAACTTTTATCCCCAACCTAGGATGACTCCTCAGTAGATTGGAATACACCCAAACTCCTGATATCCCTAACAGAATGAAGATTCTCATTCTTGAAACCCCAGAAGATTGGCATACACCCAAACTCCTGATATCCCTAACAGAATGAAGATTCTCATTCTTGAAACCCCAGAAGATTGGTATACACCCAAACTCCTGATATCCCTAACAGAATGAAGATTCTCATTCTTGAAACCCCAGAAGATTGACATACACCCAAACTCCTGATATCCCTATCAGAATGAAGATTCTTATTCTTGAAACCCCAGAAGATTGGCATACACCCAAACTCCTGATATCCCTAACAGAATGAAGATTCTCATTCTTGAAACCCTAGAAGATTGGCATACACCCAAACTCCTGATATCCCCATCAGAATGAAGATTCTCATTCTTGACTCCCAGTAGATTAGCATACACCCAAACTCCTGATATCCCCGTCAGAATGAAAATTCTCATTCTTGACTTCTAGTAGATTGACATACACCCAAACTCCTGATATCCCCGTCAAAATGAAGATTCTCATTCTTGACTCTCCAGTAGATTGGCATACAACCCAAGCTCCTGAAAGCTCCAACTGAATGAAGATTCTCATTCTTAAAGTGGAATACAACCCGAGCTCCTGATATCTCCAACAGAATGAAGATTCTCATTCTTAAAGTGGCATACGACCCAAACTCCTAAACTTTTTCCAAACAGGAATAAGCTTTTCCTCAGAGTCCCGAGCTTACTCTCCAGCAGTATAGTTATTCCCCACAAAGTTTTTACTCCCCAATAGAATGAAGATTCTCATTCTTGATTCCCCAATGAAGTTTCTAGAGCCTTCTTTACTCTCAGCATGAATTTGTCAGAATTTTTAATCCCCAGTAGATCGAAGATTCTCATTCTTGACTTCCCAACACGAAGTCCCCAAGGATTTAAATTCCCCTAGCAGATTGAAGATTCTCATTCTTAACTCCCCGCGTAATCCATCAGAGTCTTCCTTTATCTCCAGCAGATCAAGGTTTTCCTTTGTATGATCCCTAGTAGATCGCCAGAGTTTTCCCTATTCCCCAGCCGAGTAAGGATTCCCTTTGTGAAATCTCCAACCATAGTCATCAAAGTTCTCAGATTCCCCAAGAAGGTTTCTCAAACAACAGTTTGACATTTCCTAGTCAACAGAATGATTATCATATTCCAACTCCAAAGACTTAAAGGATCCCTATATCCCCAGGAAAGTCGTGAAGGATTTATTTCCCCCGACATCAGTCAAAGATTTTATTATCTCCAGCTATCAAGGATTTATTTTCCTCAACAGTACAGCGAATCAGCTTACATGCGCATACATTACATTCATATATCATAAACACTAATAAAACACATTTTATTGCATCATACATTTCATGAAACATAACTTTGCGTTTTAGCTAACATTTTACCCTTTTCAGGATACGATTAACAACTATCCTTAAATATTCAAAGATTTCAGATACAGTACGGATACACTCCAGACACGAAAGTCATTTTTGATACTCATTCAAGTTTTCAACGTTCAGATACAGTCCAGATACACTCCAGACACGGTAGCCATGCTGTCACTTATTCTGACTTTTTCCCCAGCTCAGAGATGTTCCAGACACGGATGTTATTCTGTCGCCTATTCAGATTTTCAGATTCAGATACAATATAGATACACTCCAGACACGGAATTCATTCTGCTATTCATTCAAGAATCAAATACAGTTACAACTCGGATACGCTCCAGGCACGAACGCCATTCCATTGCTCATACAAATCCAATCTCCAAATACAACTCAGATACGTTCTAGATACGGATACCATTCTGATGTTCATTCTCCTGATTTTCAACAAATATTCTTGGATGGCATCTTTAAGCCCATCTCCAACAAGATTCTACCATCTCCAAATGACATCTTTAAGCCCATTCCCTCAACTACATTTTGACGAGTGCAAATTTACGGGCACTCTAGTGTCCAATCATCTTTTACCTTCGAGTCACGAACGACAAACTCGCCAATCTAACTCTCCAGGTTCAAGAAGATTGAATAGGGGAAACTGTTGTACCCCAAAATTTTCCAATCTCATTTTATCAAGATTTCCCCTCACAAGACTCTGGACTCCAGACAGGATTAAGGTTTGCTCAGCTCAAGACATCTCCTTGCACTAATGACCTGAAATTAGGGTTTGAGTTTGCACAGATATTTTTGGACTTCCAATGCCTAATGTGACTTTCATACTTCATGTTGGACTTATAAGATTGCCTATACCAAGTTTTAAGCTTTGAATCAAATTTTTGCCCAGTCAATTGGACAGTTGACCTAAAAATCAGCTGTATTGGGGAAAAAGTCAACTATGGCCAATTTACAGTCAAACCTCATAATTTTTGATCCACAACAATATTTTAGACTTATATGAACCATTTGATCAAGTTTGGACCACAACTCCTCAAGAAATTTGATCAGATCTTCAAAAGGGTAAAATGGTCATTTTTAGGGTTTTGACTGCAAAAGGGAAATTTCTGATTTTTAACCTAGCCAATGGCAAATTGGGTTCAAGCATGGATTCAAGGACTCAATGGAATCATCTTGACCTAATCACAAGGTTCAAAAGATCTCAAAAGCATTGGATTGACAGATGAATTTTCCAGTCAACTGATTAAAAATCAACAGTACACTGAAAAGTCAAACTCTGACTTTTTAGTCAAAATCAAGTGCCAAGGGTAATTTTTCATCAAGATGTGTCAAAACATGAAACTTGTTCACCAAGAAACCTAATTTTGAAAATTAGGGGTTTTCTCGCATTTCTCAGAAGAAATTGAGTTCTCAAAAATTCAATTGATTTTCACATGTTTTCATGCTCTCTCAAATTTACTGAAAAGGCAGTGTTTGTTTGATTCAGGTTAACCAGATAATTTGCGTCTTTTAAAAACATTCGCTTGTTTATGGATAAACATTTGTTTATGAAATACACAGTGCGTGTTTTGATTGGAATACAATTGCAAGATTACAGAGTTATTGGATTACTTGGAGTTTAAGTTATCTTGATTGGAATTATTGGAATGCAGTTTCAGTTATCTTGATCAAGGAATCTTTAAGAATCAGTGAAGACACAAAGAGAGAATTACAAGTTACTAACAATAATGGATTTTATTGAACATGAGATTATCTCATAAAGACTTTTTCATTTATTTCAAAAAAATTGTTATAATACAATTTATTATTTAAATGCTTCAAGTTTTACAACTTATTGTATTTGAAAAAATAAATTAGTACAATTGTTTGAGTATTTCTCTCTAAATTACAAAGAAAAATCTAAGCCTAAGGATGACTAAGCTTCCATTGCTTCCATACTTGCCAAAGAATCTTCTGCTTCCTCTGCTTTGCCACCATCCAGTTTGCGCTCACATGAAAGAAAGACAGAAAAATAATTAGCAGTTAATTGGATATGAATAAGAATTTTCAAAAAAATGAAAAAATGTGTTCATCATTAAAGTTTGCAATTTGGAATCAGAGAGCTATTTTTAATTCATCACGTTTTTATTTTTCTATTTTTGCAAATCACAAGAAGATTACTCTTCTTGGTTCACAAAAAAGAAAAATAAGAATACAAGCAATTTATCCAAATACAACTAGGATGCCCAAACAAATGAAAGTATGCAAGCAGCATGGCCAAAAAAATATTCAAAACAAATGTTCTAAACAATGCAGCAAATTGCCTAATGGCCAAACAACAAGGCTGCCCAAACAAGTGAAAATATACAACAACATGGCCAAAACAAATATAACAAACAGAATGATGCAAACTAGACAGTAGTGCACCAAAAGGCAAACAACAGCAAAATGGCAAGCAGCATAACAACAAGAACAAGGAAGCATTGGCAGTAGCGGACAAAAGAGCATCAGCAAGAAAAAATATAAAACTAAGTCAACAAGAAAGAGGAGGCTTGTCCAATAAGCCATTTTTCATCATTTTTCAATTAAAATTGCAAACTTTTCAGAAAAAATATTTGGCTGAGGGTCATTGAGAGAGAGAGAGAGAGAGAGAGAGAGAGAGAGAGAGAGAGAGAGAGAGAGAGAGAGAGAGAGAGAGAGAGAGAGAGAGAGAGGAAAGAAGTCACCTAGGGGATGCTGCCCTGCTGTCACAATTGCACCAAAATTGCTAGCAAACAAAACTGCAAGGAAAAGAGCCTAAGGAGAACATGCCCAAAGTCTTCAAAATTTGGTGGTTTCCCACCATTTTGAATAAGCTGCAAAACTATAAAGAGGCAACATAATATAACAGTAGAAAAAGGCTCAAGAAAGGAGAAGAGAAACATTTTTATCAAAACTCTCTCAAAAAATTGTCAAAAAACCTTCAAGCTTCCAACCAGTTTCAAATCACAAAACAACCAAAAAAAACCCCAAGCTCACAAGGCCTGCACTGTCAAAGTCCCAAGCCAGTTTCCAAACCTGTAAACCAACTCTCACAAACAACCAAAACCTGTAAACCAACAACTCAGAACACTTTGTCAAACTCACAAAAAAATCCAAAACTGCAGAACAGTTCAAAGGATCCCCACAACTGTGAACAAAAATCACCATTTTCAACAAAACCTGCATTGTCAAAGTCCCAACAACAGAAATCCCAAGCCTGTTAACCAAATATACCAAGAAAACTCACATAACTCGGAATCAAAATATACCAAACTATCAAAAACCAGTTTTCAAAACTTCCAAAGTCCTCAAACAATTCCAAACCATTTCAAACTGTCAACAAAAAACATTAAAAAAAAAGCTCAAAACTGCATAACCAGTTTCAAATAAAACCTGTAACTCATTTCCAACAGTTGGTCCAACCATCACTAACCATTCACAAAAACTCCCCAAAACCTATTAACCATTATCAGAAAAGTATCAAAACTGTAACCATCAAATATATCAAGTTTAACATACAAAATCACAAGCCAGCAACATTTTCAACTTCCAAACTGTCAAAAGCATCAAAAGCTGCAAAACCATTTCAACAACAAAAACATAACAATTTCCAAACATTCAAAACCTGTAACTCACAAAACATTCCAACAATAACCAACCAGAAACTGTAAAACCATCCCAACAAGTTCATAACCCAAAAATTTCAAACACAACATCCAACACAGAAGCATCATCATCATCATTCAAGGTTCAAGGGACAAAAAGAGGTTACCAGAAGCGCGCGTTCTTCACATCATCATTTCTCCCCCCTTCGTTTCCATCTACCAAGGCACATCATCATCCCAATCTCAATATCTTTTTCCATTTCGCAAAAGTCCCAAAGGTAAGTTTCCTTTCAAACCATTTCCTGCATCTCAGTAAGTAATAAAATTGATTAACAAGCAAAACATGAACAAAACGTACAAAAAAATCAATGAAACTGTTAAGTCAAAAGCAGAACCATACCTTTTCACAGAAAGCCTTTGATAATCATTTAAAGGGTTGAGAATGGGAGACGCGCCAGCAACGGAAACGGGGAAGGGAAGATTAGAGAGAACCCTTCGAGCATGAATCTGACTTTAGATTTTTTTCCATAGAAAATGCGAATTGGGGTGAGATGAGGAGAGATTAGTTTGTTTCGACCATAAGCTTAAGAGGTTGTGAGTAATAGAGATAAAGAGATGAATGATTTGGAAGAGATGAGCGGAAGTAGCGAGGAAGCGGTACCGCTGTGAGAGAGAGAAATAAACCCTAACTTCTCTGTTTACCCTAATTCAACAATTAGGCAAGGGTTAGTGTATTGGGTCTGTTTGGAAAACCCCCTAGAGCCCACATGCGTTTCATACCCCCCCCCCCCTTTACTCATTTGTTTTGTTCACAGCAATTCACCTTTGGGCCTCACACCCTTAAATCCCCTCAGCCCATTTCTTCCTTCAAACTTGTCTTTTATTTGTTTTGAAAGTTATTAATTAAAATTTAGTTTGCTTCTATACATTTTTTTAAGTCTTAAAAATCTTTTTTTTCCACTATTTTCTTCTTTTATAACTTGTTTTTATTCATTTGTTACATTTAATAAAATACCAAAAAATCAAGAATTAGTTTAGTTAATTTTCTTTCTTTAAACTTTTAAAATTAATAAAAATACAAAATAATAATAATAATAATAAATTTTTTAATCTTTCTTTTTTTAGGATAGGTTTTATTTTTCTTTTTAAGTAAATACATTGCATTTCATACTTTATTGATTTCTTTATTTCATAAATTGTCATAGCTTTGTATTAAATCACACAACAATTCGATTTGGTTGTATTATTTGACATTTGGACATTGCTATTTTTTATGTGATTCATCCCCATTTGTAATAATTGTACCCCCATTCCCGGATACTTTTGTAATAGCTTAGACTTTTAATTCCCGCAATTTATTTCTTTCTATATATTGTGTAGTAATTAGGCATGTATGGAAAGATTCAAAAATCAATTGCTAGATGACCTAATCCAAGAATAAATAACTTGAAATCAACACACTTCTCACACGTGCACCTCTAGGGTAACCTCGCTTGTTGCCTCAGAAATACAATCATGTCCCTCAAATATGAGACACTCTAGCAAATGACCCTTCGATAAACAAAGATCGTAGTCCCTCGATGACCCTCGATGTTTCCTTTGATAAAACGATCTCGTCCCTTACAAAATTGCTAGAGCGTCTCACAAGTTGCCTTCAATGATTGTAAAATTGACCCGCGCCTGTCCCTTTACATCCAATGATGGGGCTTCTTACCAAATCAATGGTAAGATAGCACCATTAAAAGGGAGAAGAAAAGAACAACTTAAGACCTTTCGAGTAGATAGATTCTCTCTTAGTTACTCACTTTCTCACGACAAAAACTTTTACACTTACACCTCCATTTCAAAACACTTTCAAAAGACAAAATGTTTTGCATACGTTCTTATAGAGACGAGAACCATGGCAAAACCTCTTTTTAAAACACTTTTCGAAACACGATTCACAAACACCTCTTTGAACTATTTTTCGAAACAAAACTTTATATATGTTCTTATAGAGACGAGAACCATTACAAAGAAACTTTCCAAAATACTTTCAAAAACCACACCACAAGCACACAATCAAAACAAAAGCAAGTGATCTAAACGAGTAACTAAGAGCCCATGGAAAACCATGGATGAAAAGGGTGCTAGCACCTTCCCTTTTCATAATCTACCCCCCGAACCCGAGAAAATTATCGAAAGGTCTTTCCTGTGCTTTTTTACCTTTCCTTTTGGATAAAAGAAAAGTCGGTGGCGACTCTTGCTAACCGCACAAGTGTGAACAAAAAGCAAAACCTCTAGTCATTTCTCCCGCCGCATCATAAAGACAAGAATGAAACGATGTCCATTAGAAGCAGTAGGCTTGATTTCTCTGATCATATCAATGCCCCACATTGCGAATGGCCAAGGAGCAGTCATGAAGTTTAAAGGTATTGGAGGCACGTGAACTTTATCACCATAGATCTGACACTTATGACAAGTTCTTGACTGATGATGACCGTTAGTTTCCATGGCCGACCAATAGTAACTTGCTCTCAGAATCTTCTTGGTCATAGTATGCCCACTAGAGTGAGTACCAAAGATGCCTTCGTGCATATCCTCCATAATTTTCTCTGCTTCCTTCTTGTCCATACAACGAAGTAGAGTTGAATCATCGTTGCGCCTGTACAAAATTTTGTTGCTCAAAAAGAACTTAGTTGAGAACCTCCGTAGGAATTTCTTATCATTGATTGATGCCCCTTCAGGTTATTCTTGAGCTTCAAGATACCTTTTTACTTAATGAAATCAGGGCTTCTCTTATACCTCATCGGTATCAATCTCATAGCAATGCACCAGTTCATCAAATCATTCGACAATAATACTGGGAGCTTCGCTGTCCAAATTAACCTTGAACATGGATGACATGGTAGCTAAGGCATCTGCCAACTGATTCTCTTCCCTTGGGATATGTTCAAAGGTAATCTCTTCAAAGTACGAGATCAAGGTTAGCACAAGCTCCCGGTATGGAATGAGATTTGGGTGTTTCGTATCCCAATCTCCCTTGACTTGACTGATTACCAAGGTTGATTCCCATATACGCTCAGGAATTTGATTCTTAAGTCAATAGCAGCTTTAAGACCCAAGATGCACACTTCGTACTCAGCCATGTTATTGGTACAGTCAAAACAAAGTTTTGTAGTAAAGGGTGTGCGGAAACCTTAAGGGGAAATGATCATAGCACCAATTCTGTTACCCAGTATGTTAGAAGCTCCTTCAAAAACCATAGTCCATCAGGATCCTTGCTCAGGTCCTTTATAGAGTCCAAGATTTTCACAATCTGTAATCGGCATGATTTTCTCATCCAGAAATTCGAAGTGCATAGGATGATAGTCATCTACAGCTTGATGCGCTAAATGATCTGCCAACATACTTCTTTTGATTGCTTTTTGAGTAGTGTACTTGATATTGTATTCAGTTAAGATCATTTTCCATCGGGCTATTCTTTCAGAGAGGGCTGGTTTCTCGAAGATGTACTTGATGGGATCCATTTTAGAGATCAGTAGAGTAGTATGAGTCAACATATGCTATCTTAGTCGGAGAGGAGCCCATGCCAAAGTGCAATAAGTTTTCTCGAGCAGTGAATATCTTGTTTCACAGTTGGTAAACTTTTTTCTAAGGTAGTATATTTCATGCTCTTTTCGACCAGACCCATCATGTTGCCCCATCACACACCCCATTGAATTCTCTAACACGGTTAAGTACATGATCAGAGGTCTTCCTTCAATTGGTGGCATCAGGATTGGAGGTTCTTGTAAGTACTCCTTGATTTTATCAAAATCCATTTGACAGACGTCGTTCCATAGGACCACTTGATCTTTCTTCAGCAGTTTGAAGATTGGCTCACAAGTAGCAGTCAAATGAGAGATGAATCGGGCAATGTAGTTTAGTCGTCCTAGAAAACCTCTGACCTCCTTCTCAGTATGGGGATCTGGCATTTCTTGAATAAATTTAACTTTTTTAGAATCGACTTCAATACCTTTACCACTGAGACGAAACCTAGGAGTTTTCCAGACCTCACTCCAAAGGTGCATTTGTTGGGATTCAACCTCAACTTGTATTTCTTCAGCCTTTCAAACAACTTGTGCAGATGATCAAGATGTTCTTCCTTAGTTTGTGATCTTGCTATCACGTCATCAACGTAGACTTCTATCTCATGATGAATCATGTCATGAAATAAAGTCACCATAGCCCGTTGATAAGTTCCGCCTGCGTTCTTTAGCCCAAAAGGCATAACCTTATAACAGAAGGTGTCCCACTGTGTGACAAAGGTAGTTTTCTCCATGTATTCAGGCGCCATTTTAATTTGGTTGTACCCTGAGAAGCCATCCATGGATGAGAATACCTTGTGTTGAGCAGTGTTGTCAACCAGAACATTAATATATGGTAGTGGGAAGTCATCTTTGGGGCTCACCCCATTTAAATCCATGTAGTCTACACACAAATGGACCTTACTGTCTTTCTTTGGCACTGGAACGACATTTGCAACCCATTGGGGATACGACGTCACTGCCAAGAAAGCTGCATTGAACTGTTTCATTACCTCAACCTTGATTTTCTCTAACATATCAGGACGCATGTGACATACCTTTTGTTTGATTAGAGAACAACCCTATTTCATTGGCAAATGATGAACCACAATGTTAGTATCGAGCCCTGGCATGTCTTCGTATGACCAAGAGAATACCTTAACATAGTCGTGCAACATCTGAACCAATCTGCTCTTGACACAGTTTTCCAGGTTGGCGCCAATCTTGACTTCTTTCTTATCTGCCTCGGTACCCAAGTTTATCACCTCGACCAGATCTTCATGCGACTGGATAGCCTTTTCCTCTTGTATCAGGAGTCTAGCGACTTCTCTAGGTATCTCACAATTTTCTTCACCTTCGTCTTCGACTTGATAGATTGGATTTTTGAAGTCATAAACGGTAATAGCATAATTGTTGTCAATGAGATCCGGAGTGGATGTGGATCTGCAAGTGTGTGTGTGTGTGTGTGTGTGTGTGTGTGTGTGTGTGTGTGTAAGGTCACATGGCTATTTGAAAATGTAGTAAAGTAAAAGAAAGACAAGGAGCACAAAACATGAATGCAAAATCGTCCAATGTTTTCATTAAATAAGCATATGATATATGAAATGACAACCCTTAACAAATGAACCATTGTGCCCCGGGCAAGGTACAAGGTTTAAAGTCATTGTTTTAAAAGAAACTATACAGACAAACTTCTTAAAGTGAAATTCTGGCTGCAGATACTCAATGTCACGTTCAATGTTATGACACCGTATCTGACTTACTATATGACAGTAAATACAAAAGCAATAAAGAACACAGTCAATTGTTTACCCAGTTCAGTGTGCAACAACACCTACTCTGGGGGCTACCAAGCCAGGGAGAGAATCCACTATAAGAGATGTTAATTCAGGAATAAACCAACCAGTTTGTCTCCTTCACTTAAGACCTACCCAATGCAATTCTAATCTAAGTACAACTTAAACCTGAGTTCCTACTCACTCCCCCTCAATCACAGCAGTGATACATAAACCAATTTGACTTATGAATTGATGAAGACACTCTTCAAAAACACACACTTGATTAAGCTTCACAGCTTTTTAATCAAGCAACACAATCACTCGTGCTTCACAGCTTTGAGTGATGTACACAACTAACTTGACTCTGCTTCACAGCTTTAGTCAAGGAACATTCAAACACTCTTGCTTCAAAGCTTTGAGTGCTACACAACCCTTACAATTGAAACCTATTCCAAGGCACTTATCACAATGATAATTGCTTGGAGTATAATAAACAAATCTATACAGATTACAAAATGATCTTCTAATCAATCAGCAGGGGTCACTTGAAAAACAACAGCTCTGTTGAATATATAGCAGCTGCAACTTCAGTTAGGGTTTCCAAAAACCTAGGGTTAATTCCGTTTGACCTAAAGACCAGGTCACAGGACTTTATTAACCAGGTTAGGGTTGAGCTAGGTTACCCCTCAGAAAACGCAGGATTCTGTTCAGAAAGGACTGAGTTATTTCCTGAAAAAGCTCAGACTTATCCAATCCTGCAAACCTGTTAGTTCAGAACAGGATGTCATAACATCTGTTATGACATCTGAGAAAACCTGTCTACTGATTTAGCAAAATGTGATCATTTTGCAAAAATGCTCAGATACACACTTATAAACATCAGTATTTGAATTACAATATTTTTCTGCAAATGTACCTAATGAGTTAGTACAACCTGAACTAGAATGTTATGACATCAGTCATGACATTCACACATACACTTGGGATTTACCAAAAATGCAAGCCAATACCTAAACACCTACAAACTCCCCCTTTGGCATATTTTTGGCTAAAGACCCTAAACAATCAGAGATAGATAGCAGCAGAAATAAGTGACAGCAACAGAAAAATAGAACACAGAATGTCAAGTACTAATTGAGCAAGTACCAAAATATTCTCCCCCTCTTTAGCCACAAATGGGCCAAAGATACATGTTCATAAAATTATACAGTTATCCAAAACAAAATAATAAGAGCAGCAGTAGAAAACACCAGAATACACTTCCAAACTCCACCAGAAATCAGCAACCATCCTTCAAGTACTGTCATCAGATCCAGAGGATTCAGGCTTCTTTCTTTTCTTGTGAGCAATGTCACCATTCTTCTCTTTGTTTGATGTCTCAACATTCTTAGAGACATTTGGATTTGTTTCAGCATTTGAGCTTTCTTGGTTCAGAGGAACAGAAATGCCAGGAACTGAGTGGTTCTCGTTCAGAATTCTTGAAACAATTTTTGCTATTGCTTGATTAACATAGGCTGTCCCTTCCCTATTTGCAATTTCAGGGGGAACTGAAGAGGAAGGATGAGATGGATTACCTGCATGTCTTGTTCTCAACTCTTTGGCCTTGGTGGGGTTAGTTTTATGAGAACAGATCTCCAAAACGTCAGAGTTCAGACAGGAAGAGATTGTCCTAGAATCTTGATCAGAGGAAGAGGTTGAGATGGTCGTATTGGATGATGATGGTGTTCGAGACATTTTTTCAGTTTTGAAGGACCAACAGAAAATGAGGAGAAATTTCTGATTGAGAGACTGGGTTTTGATGAGGAGGCGTGAGAGGAAGTAAGCAAGGGAGTGTCTATTCAACTTCTTAAAAGAATTGTTGGAAATGAGAAAATACAATTTTAAACCAACCAGAACAGGCATAAGTCCTTTGGTCTTTGTTTTAAGCAAAATTAATTGCTACAATTCCTCATGTTGGCAAATACCCAGCTTACCCCTTAAGTTTTCAAATTGGTTTGCATCCAAAGCCTTGGTAAAAATGTCAGCCAGCTGTAGCTCAGTGGCAACATGTTCCAATTTGATTGTCTTCTCTTCTACAAGGTCTCTAATAAAGTGATGTCGTATGTCAATATGTTTGGTCCTGCTATGCTGAATGGGATTCTTGGATATGTTGATTGTACTCAGATTGTCACAGTACAATGTCATAACATCTTGTGTGACATTATACTCAGTGAGCATCTGTTTCATCCATATCATTTGAGAACAGCTACTACCAGCTGCAATATATTCAGCTTCAGCAGTGGAAAGAGACACACAATTCTGTTTCTTGCTGAACCAGGAAACCAGATTACTTCCCAAAAAGAAACATCCTCCAGAGGTGCTTTTTCTATCATCAGCACTACCAGCCCAATCAGCATCATAGTAGCCAGTCAGAGCTGGTTCACAGCCATGAGTATACAACAATCCATAGTTGTAAGTACCACTTACATACTTCAAAATTCTCTTCACTTGATTGATATGACTGACTTTGGGATCAGCTTGGTATCTAGCACAAACTCCAACTGCAAAGGCAATATCAGGTCTGCTGGCAGTTAAGTACAACAAGCTTCCTATCATGCTTCTGTACAGACTTTGATCCACTTTAACCCCACTTGAATCTTTGGAAAGCTTTAGATGAGTAGGAGCAGGAGTCCTTTTGTGACTTGCATTCTCCATACCAAACTTCTTTACAATATTCTTAGCATACTTGCTTTGAGATAAGAAGATTGAGTCCTCCATCTGTGAGACTTGTAGTCCAAGAAAATAAGTTAGTTCTCCCATGAGACTCATTTCAAATTCAGCCTGCATCTGGTCAGCAAAGTGTTTAACCATATGTTCTAACATTCCTCCAAACACTATGTCATCAACATATATTTGGGCAACCATCAACTTCCCTCCTTCAGTTTTGACAAATAGAGTTTTGTCCAAGCCTCCTTTTCTGTAGCCTTTGTCTGAGAGAAACTTAGTTAACCTGTCATACCATGCTCTATGAGCTTGTTTCAGCCCATATAGAGCTTTTCTCAATTTGTAGACATGATCAGGATGGGTTGGATCCACAAAACCTTTAGGTTGTTCCACATAAGCTTCCTCATTTAAGTACCCATTTAGAAAGGCACTTTTCACATCCATCTGAAATAACTTGAACTTCAGAAGGCAAGCAATTGACAACAAGAGTCTGATTGACTCCAACCTGGCTACAGGTGCAAAGGTTTCATCAAAATCAACCCCTTCAACCTGGGTGTATCCTTGAGCAACAAGTCTTGCCTTATTTCTGGTGACAACTCCTTCAGCATCTGACTTGTTCTTGAATATCCATTTTGTCCCAATGATGTTAGTTCTTTCAGGTCTAGGAACCAGTTCCCAAACTTCATGTTGCTTGAATTGGTTCAGTTCATCTTGCATTGCACCAATCCAATATTCATCAGTTAAGGCTTCCTTGACATTTCTTGGTTCCATTTTGGACACAAAACAAGAATTTGAGATGATTTCTCTAGATCTTGTGATGACTCCACTATTGGGATCTCCTATGATGAGCTCTTTTGGATGATCCTTCTGAATTCTGATGGAAGGAGTCTTGCTAGCTTCTTTTGATTCAGATTCTGTTGTGGTGGAGTTGGGTAGATCATCCTGTTGGGTTGAAGTCTCAAAGAATGTCTCAACAGTACAAGGAACATCTATTTCTTCATGATAGTCATCAATTATAACATTTATTGATTCCATCATGGTTTTGGTTCTGGAGTTGAATACTCTATAAGCTCTGCTGTTTGAGGAGTATCCTAGAAATATGCCTTCATCACTTTTGGAGTCCAGTTTTCTTCTTTGTTCACGATCAGATAGGATATAGCATTTGCTGCCAAACACATGGAAGTACTTCACAGTTGGTTTTCTTCCTTTCCAGAGTTCATATATGGTGGATGAGGTTCCTTTTCTCAAGGTGACCCTGTTATGAACATAGCAAGTTGTATTCATAGCTTCAGCCCAAAAATACATAGGAAGTCTTTTGGCATGTAACATTGCTCTGGCAGATTCTTGTATGGTCCTGTTTTTTCTTTCCATAACTCCATTTTGCTGAGGTGTTATGGGAGAAGAAAACTCATGACTGATTCCTTCTGAAGCACAGAAGTCATCAAACTTGCTGTTTTCAAATTCCTTGCCATGATCACTTCTGATTCTGACAATACATCCTTCCTTCTCTCTTTGAATTCTCTTGCACAGTTCTCTAAAAACTTCAAATGCATCTGATTTTTCCCTAATGAAATTAATCCAGGTGAATCTGGAAAAATCATCCACAACCACATAGGCATATCTTTTACCACCAAGACTCTCTACTTGCATTGGTCCCATCAGATCCATATGGAGGAGTTCTAGAACCTTAGAGGTGGTCAGATGTCTTGACTTTGGATGTGACATCCTAGTCTGCTTACCCACCTGACATTCACCACAAACTCTTCCTTCATCAATTTGCAGTTTTGGAATCCCTCTGACTGCCTCCAAGGAGATAATCCTCTTCATACCCCTTAGATGAAGATGGCCAAGTTTTTGGTGCCACAGTTTCACCTCTTTTTCTTCTTTTGCAATGGAACACACAGATGAGAAATTGGTGTTCTCAGCCTCCCACAAGTAACAGTTGTCTTTGGATCTGACTCCTTTCATTACTATCTCTTGTTTATCATTGATTACAAGGCATTCAGATTTTGAGAAATTGACCTTGAATCCTAGATCACACAGTTGACTGATACTAATGAGATTAGCGGTCAGTCCTTTCACCAGCAGTACTTCATTCAGACTTGGAACTCCAGGGCAGTCCAAATCACCAACTCCTTTGATTTCACCTTTAGCCCCATCTCCAAAGGTCACAAAACTGGTGGTGTGAGGCTTAACATTATTGAGGAGGTTCTTGATTCCAGTCATATGTCTGGAACATCCACTGTCAAAGTACCAGTCTTCCTTTGCAGAGACCCTCAGGGAAGTGTGAGCTATCAGTGCAGTAGCCTTTTTCTTCCATTGAGGAGCATGTGGTACCTTTTTGGACTTAGGTTTGACACCTGAGTTCTGATTAGGGTATCCATGTAATCTGAAGCAGAAGGGCTTTATGTGGCCATATCTACCACAATGATGACATTTCCATCTTTGGTACCTTTTCCTCATATGTTTCTGTTCCTGATGTCGAGAGTTGTGTTGAGACATCTGTTTTGACATTTGCCTACCAGAACCAGATTTCGTTGCTTTCATAAATCCTAGACCAGATTTATTTCCCACATTTTGTCCAACCTGTAGGATCTCTTCCAATTTGTCAGTTCCATTTGTCAACATCTTGACAGATTTGGTCATTTGATTCAGTTGTGAGTTCAGCAATTGAACTTCTCCTTCTAGATGACTTATAGTTTCAAGGTTTGCCCGTTTTTCAGCCTCCATCTTTATGATGAGTTTTGATTGTTTCTCATTCTGCACACAGACTTCAGTACTTCTGATACACAATTCCTTGTACGTATCAGCCAGTTCTTCAAAAGTCACCTCTTCATCACTGATGTCACTTTCAGAGGTACAAACACCAGTTAAAGCAGTAACTCGTTTGGCAGTCTCTTCTTCAGAATTACTTTCTGAATCACAGTCAGACCAAGTAACTGTCATTCCTTTTTGTTTCTTAAGAAAAGTAGGACATTCAGCTCGAATATGCCCATATCCTTCACAACCATGGCATTGAATTCCTCTGCCTTGAACTCCCTTCTCATCTGACCTTGGTCTTCTGCTGGAACTGTCAATGTTAGAGGAAATGTTATGAACATTAGACCTTGACTTTGGATCTATTCTTTTGATGAGTTTGTTGAACTGTCTTCCGAGCATGGCTATAGCTTCTGAAATGTTTTCTTCAACATCAGTGTTGGACATAAGTGCTATGCTCTTGTTCTTTTTGACATCATCATTAGTGATTCCCATCTCAAAAGTCTGAAGAGACCCAATAAGTTCATCCACTTTCAACTTGCTAATGTCCTGGGCTTCCTCTATGGCAGTCACCTTCATAGCAAATCTTTTAGGCAAGGATCTGAGAATCTTCCTCACCAGTTTTTCTTCTGACATTTTTTCTCCCAGTGCTCCTGAGGTGTTGGCAATCTCCAAGATGTTCATGTGAAACTCATGAATGGTTTCATCTTCCATCATTTTTAGATTCTCAAACTTAATGGTCAACATCTGAAGCCTTGACATTTTTACTTTGGAAGTTCCCTCATGAGTAGTTTTGAGAGTGTCCCAAACTTCCTTGGCCAGTTCATATTGATGAACTAATCTGAAAATGTTTCTATCAATTCCATTGAATAAGGCATTTAGAGCTTTGGAATTTCCCAGGGCTAACTCATCTTCTTCTTTACTCCAATCTTCCTCAGGCTTCAGACTGATTGTCCCATCTTCCTCAGTTATGGTGGGATGAATCCATCCTTTGTCAGCAGCTCTCCAAGCCTTTTTGTCCAGAGATTTTAGGAAGGCAATCATACGAGGTTTCCAGTAGTCATAATTAGTTCCATCCAGAATGGGTGGTCTATTTCCAAAAACTCCTTCTTTGTCCATAGTGCCAGAAAGTGATATCCCTAGATCTCACCCAGTAATACAAGCAGGGTGCCTGCTCTGATGCCAATTGAAATTCTGGCTGCAGATACTCAATGTCACGTTCAATGTTATGACACCGTATCTGACTTACTATATGACAGTAAATACAAAAGCAATAAAGAACACAGTCAATTGTTTACCCAGTTCAGTGTGCAACAACACCTACTCTAGGGGCTACCAAGCCAGGGAGAGAATCCACTATAAGAGATGTTAATTCAGGAATAAACCAACCAGTTTGTCTCCTTCACTTAAGACCTACCCAATGCAATTCTAATCTAAGTACAACTTAAACCTGAGTTCCTACTCACTCCCCCTCAATCACAGCAGTGATACATAAACCAATTTGACTTAAGAATTGATGAAGACACTCTTCAAAAACACACACTTGATTAAGCTTCACAGCTTTTTAATCAAGCAACACAATCACTCGTGCTTCACAACTTTGAGTGATGTACACAACTAACTTGACTCTGCTTCACAGCTTTAGTCAAGGAACATTCAAACACTCTTGCTTCAAAGCTTTGAGTGCTACACAACCCTTACAATTGAAACCTATTCCAAGGCACTTATCACAATGATAATTGCTTGGAGTACAATAAACAAATCTATACAGATTACAAAATGATCTTCTAATCAATCAGCAGGGGTCACTTGAAAAACAGCAGCTCTGTTGAATATATAGCAGCTGCAACTTCAGTTAGGGTTTCCAAAAACCTAGGGTTAATTCCGTTTGACCTAAAGACCAGGTCACAGGACTTTATTAACCAGGTTAGGGTTGAGCTAGGTTACCCCTCAGAAAACGCAGGATTCTGTTCAGAAAGGACTGAGTTATTTCCTGAAAAAGCTCAGACTTATCCAATCCTGCAAACCTGTTAGTTCAGAACAGGATGTCATAACATCTGTTATGACATCTGAGAAAACCTGTCTACTGATTTAGCAAAATGTGATCATTTTGCAAAAATGCTCAGATACACACTTATAAACATCAGTATTTGAATTACAATATTTTTCTGCAAATGTACCTAATGAGTTAGTACAACCTGAACTAGAATGTTATGACATCAGTCATGACATTCACACATACACTTGGGATTTACCAAAAATGCAAGCCAATACCTAAACACCTACATAAAGCAATAAAAATAGGAAATAACAATTACTCCTGGCTGAAGGAGATCGGTACAAAGTCCTTAGCCATCCAATTATTGAGTCAACCATTATTAGTAGGAATATCCATTTGTCCAAGTCACCATCACTATCAGTGTCTTCTTGAGTATTGACTTCATCGTTGCTAATACGGAGAGGTGGCCGTCCATCACAAACACGACGAACCTCCTTTTGAGCCTTTGAAGTGAAACCCAATCCAAATTTGTTAGACTTGTATGGGATATCAGGAAGTTGTCCCCAGATAGTGCAACCTCCATCTTCTACCACATCCCTAGCATCCTTCAGAGAGGCCATTCTCGGTGTGTCCTTGGAAATCTTAGGAGTAGCAAGAGTAGCTTTAGCAACAACAATCGTCGAAGGGATTACTTCAAATGTCTGGCAGGGGGTTTCAATGAATTCACCGTCCATTTCAACATATTTGAAAGAATTCAAATGGCTAACTGTTGTACCCAAAAATTTTCCCTCCCATATTCCTCAAGACATGCCAAGAATAATCTTCAAGTTGCTCAAGTTGGCTCAAGGGTTGGACAGTCAAATCACCTCCTAAGGCAGTCAAGTCAAAATTAGGGTTTTGTGTTGCATTAAGGTCCTCATATAAAAATGGCCTCAAGTTCTTCCCAATGTATTAATATGTTCTTAAGTTCATCTATGTCAAATTTCAAGCCTTGCAGAGGAAGTTTGGTCAGTCAATTGCTCAAGAGGCCCAAAAATCGACTGTGCTAGGGCAAAAGTCAACTGTGTCCCAAATACAGTCAAACCTCAAGATTTTTTGTCAACATTCTCATTTTAAAGGATAATTCATCATTTTATCAAGGGTTGATCATGATTCATCAAGATTCAAAAGCTGCTAAATTAGGGTTTTATAGGAAAAGTCAACTCAACTTTGACCAAACATAACTTTCTCATACTTTATGAGAAATGACCCATCCAAAGCTCATTTTGAATAGGATGCAATTTCCTACAATCCATATTCACACCCCAAGATTAATAAATGCACTCACAAAAAGTTACAAATTTGGATATTATAGGTCATTTTTGAAAGTCAACAAAAACACATTTTTGCCAAAGCTTATAACTTGAGCATGGAACATAAAAATGAGATGAGACAAAAAGGGTTGATTAGAGGACATCTCAATGTTTCTAAGAAGTCCAAGAACACCTCCAAAAGTTCAAAATTGAGGAAGTTATGCATTGTTGAAGTTGGGCATTTTTCCAAATTTGCCAAAAGTCAACTATCCTCAAAACTCCAATTTTTGACAAAAGGGCCCACTTTTTACCACTTGATATGGTCTTGTCATGCCACAAACGTGTTCCATATTTGATTTCATGGCCATTCATTTATTTTTCTATTTTATTTAATTTTTATTGATTTAATTCATTTTTAATCAATATTAAATCAAATAAAATCTAAAAATTGATGAAATAATATCTTTGTGATTGGTACAACTTTCAATTGGCATGATTCATCAAATCAATTTGTATCAAGGCTTATTCATGCATTAAAAAAAAATCAGATTTGAGCTATTTTGGGAAGTTTGATAATGGTGATCAAAATCAAATCTTCCATCTTCAATGCATAGGGATTATGGCCCAAGTGTTGACCTAAATTCATTCTATAACACACACACAAGCATTAGGGATCAAAAACACGTTGAAAGAACTACAAAAACGACAAAGCAAACTTTGAAAAAAAGCTTGAAAACTTGGAATTTGAAATCCATATTAGAGCTCGATTCAAAGCAAAAGCTGGACACTAATCCCTTGCTGGCAATCCCCTGAAGCGATACCAATCAAAATCAAGCCTTTTCATTGCCTAAAACTCGCTGGATAACCAGGAGGAAGAGACGAACGCATTGGTACTCTTAGGTTTCGTTTACATGGCCTGGAGAAGATTTTTGAGATACCCTACGAATCTTCCTTCGGATAAAAATCCGCAGGTAAATAACCAGGGTTATTTGAAGAAGATGATAACGTGGCTAGGCGTGATTGGCCAGTTCAAATCATTGCCGCTCTTTTTTTTTGTTTCAGGCTTAGTGCGTTGTTTTATATATATTATTTATTGCTTATTCTAATAACAAATACGCATCACAGTTGAGTTGGCAAGCACGCTATGGCAAAACCCCTTGGGATCTGGGTTCGAATCCCAGGTCCCCCAAAACTTTGATAAATTTTGTTTTCAGGAAATCTTGTGTAACGTCAAAGATGCAATCCACCATGCGCTTGTAGAGATCAACGCGCCAAGTGGCTTCAGACCAAGATCCAAAAGCCAGAATTGAGTATCCACCATACTCCCTGGTCAACAAGCACGCAGGGAATCACAAGGGTGAAACAGGCTAGAGCGCTAATGGGCCTCAGAAACTGTTGGTCATACACCCAGATCAGGCCCACACCCCCTTAGTATTTCTTTTAATATCTTTTTATTTATTTACTTATTTTATTAAATTAAATTACTAACCCATTAATTTTTTCCATAGAAAATCAGAAACAACAAATAATAATATTTTTATAAAATCCATTAATTTCATTATTTATTTTTGTAAATAAACATTAATTAATTTATTTAGTTTAAATAGGTTTAACAATAATATATTTTGCAATAAATTAAAATCAAAGTAGAATATTAGGTTTTTAATATTTTTAATCATTCTTATTTTATTTCCTTAATTATAAATAAAACCCAAAAATATTTTCGTTTAATTAATTAATTCAATTATTAACTTAGACTAATTTTTAATTCAAAAAATAACAAAAAAATATGCTTTATTTAATAAAAAGGGTCAAAACCCTAAGACACTCCGATCTAATTTTCTCGCGCGTGTATTATTTTTAATTCATATCTCAATATTCTAACTGCTTCGGGCATGTAATAATTAATTAGGACTTTATTTATTTATCGTTTTATTTTTACTTTTTGAAATTTAATTTTAAAGGGTTTGTCTTTGGCGATGTAAATACCCGACGCCTTGTAATAGCTTAGATTTATTTTCCGCAATTTAAATTCCGCAACTATTAACTGTTAGATGTTTGATAAATAGGCAATGCATGACAAGATTAATCTTTAACCTAAAATCAACAGTAGCTCACCATTAACATGTACAAAGATAATATAACTGAAAAATAACACACTCGCACATGCCACTCTTAGGGTACACCTCACTTGGTTGCCTCGGATGTGGTCATTGAGTATAGGAAGTTTTAGAGGTCGCCCTCTTGTCCAAAGATCATAAGTTGCCTCGAAACGGTTGCCTCAGATGAAATGATCTAAGACATTAGGGTTACCGCTAAGGAGTCTTAACATTGCTTTAGTGACCACACGTCCCTTAATCGAATTGACCCGAAAACTCCAACGACGGTGCTACCTACTCCTCAATAGTGGGATAGCATTGTCTAAAGGACACTTGCACAGATTAATTCCTTTTTCGAGTAGGTAGATGGTTCTTAAGTACTTGCTCCTTTTAAAACAAAACCAAAACTTTTCGCACTTACACACCTTTCAAACAAAAAACTCTTTTCAAACCCACAAACACAAAGAAAAGCAAATTTTGAAAACACAATGAGCAAGTACCTAAGAGCCCGTGGATAACCACAGATAGAAAGGGTTCTAACACCATCCCTTTCTATAATCTACCTCCCAGACCCGAGAAACATCTCAAAAAAGTAATTTTTCTGTGCTTTTTTCCTTTCCTTGTTGGATAAAATAAAAGACGGTGGCGACTCTTGCTTACCGCGACATTTTGCAAAAACAAACGCAAAACGCGAACCAGCATTCCAAAACAGTCAGTTCTCTTCCCACCGTATCACAGAACTGGCGACTCTGCTGGGGAGTCCATAATAAGTGAGGTGTACCTTAGGATTAGATCATTATGTTTTCAATTGTATGCTTTGTATGATTTACATTTATGGGATTATATCGGAGTTTCTATAGATCCTAACCCGGATCTGGGGATACCCTTTAGGTAGGTAGCAATAAACTGTGAGGGATCTGTCCGGCATAGACTGACACGAATGAAGCAGTAGCTACATTGGTGTGGCACTTTAGTGTGTAACGATATCCCTTGTGTTGGAACGAGGAGAATATGGGTTTTCTAAGGGGTCATTAAGCACCAACTGACCTTAGAACCTTTAAATTGACCAACTTGGCCATAGAACAGTAGCAGTATGCTACACTCATTGAGACTAAACTCTCACGATGATTTCGGCCGCAAGAAAAGGTTGCTAAACTGGAATTATGATCGATTGAGGGTAGTCAGTGATATTGAGATCCTCTAGAACCCGGTTACTATGTTTAGGACATGTTTAAACCAACTAAACTGAAAGAGGGTAGTACCTAAGCTCCATGCCAGCCTGAAATCTAAGGGCTCTTTTGTGTGACTTGTGTGCCTTTACCATGTTTGCCTTTTGTGGATACTTGTGGTGTGCCTTTATCATGACATCATAACATTGCATACATCTTGCATAAGACTAACCTATTTCAAATACAAGAGGGTTTCATCTTTGCTCTGTTTTGTAGGTCATCATGATGCCCATGCGTAAGAATACCATCCGGATCAACTTTGTCCAAGTACCTACTTTGCTTAAAGAGTTGGTTGTCAGGATGCCAGACACTAATTCCTTCATCAGGAGCCATGGTTCCCTTCTCAGTTTAGTCACCTCAAAATTGGACGAACAAATGATGAGTGTCCTGGTCCAATTCTATGATCCGGTGTACCATTGTTTTACTTTCCAGGACTTCCAGCTGGTTCCTACCCTGGAAGAGTTCTATGAGTTGCTCGGTATCTCTGTTCTGGAGCAGACCCCGTTTACTAGATGGGAGAAGACTCTTAAGCCCGAAGAAATTGCTGCAGCCCTTCACTTGACCAAAGAAGAGGTAATGGCTAACTGGGAGACTATAAGTGAAGCTAAGGGTTTTCTGACTAAGTTCTTGGTTGGCAAGGCTAACTACTTCTGGGACAGCTTAGACTTCAAGGCGTTCGAGGATATTCTGGCTCTCTTGATTTATGGCTTGGTATTGTTTCTGAACCCTGATACTTTTGTTGATGTTAATGCCATAAAGATCTTCATTTCTCAGAACCCTGTACCCACTCTCTTGGGTGACATCCTATATCAGCTCTATGCTCGTACTGCCCGAAAGCGGAGAACTTTGATGTGATGTGCTCCTTTATTATCGAGGTGGTTTATTTCGCACCTCCCGAAGTCAGTGCTGAAAAACAAAGAAGGAATGGGTTGGGCTTATAGGGTGATGTCTCTTTCTAATAATGACATTATCTGGACCCTCAAAGGTATGGATGAGGTGACTATCATTGATCGCTGTGGAGAGTATCCTAATGTTCCATTGATCGGAACCCATGGAGGGATTTCTTACAACCCATGCTTAGCTCTCCGTCAGTTTGGAAGAGCCAGAAGAGAAGGGCCTCATGAGATGTTGATGCCTCATATCATCTTTGATTTTCAGGGAGATAGCGACGAGCTGCGTCGTAGATTCATAAGGGCTTGGGACAGAGTTCACCAATCTGATCCACATGAATTGGGTCCAAAGACTTCTCTGCCAATAGAGCCATATCTCAGATGGGTCCGCATCCATGCCCAGAAGTTAGGTATGCCATATGAAGCTGTCCGACCTGTCACTCTTGAAGTTGCTAATGAAGAGGGGGTTCTTCCAACCATCCTCCATCCTTATATGCCCACTGACATTGGGGCACTGAAGAGATCTTGGATGCAACTGAGGGAAGAACGAGATTCTTACCGAGAGAAGTTCAATGAGCAAGAGTAAAAGATCCAGAAGCTGACTAGGCAGTTGGAGAACGAGCGGATCTTGAATGATTATGTCCGCACTGAGAAGAAGAGACCATGGGAGCATTGATGGGCCTTTGTTGATTTCTTTTGCAGTTTTTATTTTACTTTTTAGTATTTCCATTCTTGTAACGCCTAAGGGCAATTTGTTGAACAATTTAAATTTTGAAGTTTAAATCTAATAAAGTGTGTTTCCTTTCTTGTTTACAAAGTTGAATCTCGATTGTCTTTGAAATCATAATCATACGCATTTCATTCCATGCACTCCATAAGCAGGTACCCATTACAGGTCTCTTATCTTCTTCGCTGTTTATTTCAGTAATCATCATGTCTACTGAACCTTCAACTGAGCAAGCTATCAAGGCCCTCCAGGCCCAGAATGCCCAATTTCAGGAACTGTTCATGAATCTAGCTAAGGGTCAGCAGGACCTGAAGACCTTGATTCTGAAGGAGAAAAAGAAGAAGAAGAAGAGGACCATCCTGTTCAATACTGGACGCAGGTTTGGAAATGGGTTGCAGAATGAAGTTGATCTGACCACCTCATCTGGAGAGAAAGATAGTCCACAAGAAAGGAGGGCTCCTAGCCATATGGTATCCGACAACGAGACGGACTATGATGAAGAATAGTATCCTCCTGCTGAGGATAAGTACAAACAACTGGAAGACCGTTTGAGCGCTATGGAAATTCAGAAGGTGCCCGGTCTGGACTTCGGAGATCTAGGTCTATCCTCTGGGGTGGTGATTCCCCATAAATTCAAGGCACCTGCCTTTGCCAAGTATGACGGAGTTTCCTATCCAAAGCTGCACCTCCGGTCATATCTGAGGAAGATCCAGCCTTACACTGCTGATAAGAACTTGTGGATCCATTTCTTTCAAGACAGTCTCTCAGGGACTCAACTTCAGTGGTTCTATCAGTTGGACGGAGCCAGTATCCGCAGCTGGGAGGATTTGGCTACTGCCTTTTACAGGCAGTATCAATACAACTCTGACCTCGCTCCTACGTGTACCCAACTCCAGGGTATGTCAATAGGAACAGGTGAGTGATTCAAAGAGTATGCTCAGAAATGGAGAGACCTTGCCGGAAGGGTGCAACCACCTTTGGCTGATCGTGAACTTGTTGATATGTTTTTGGGGACCCTATCTGGTCCATTCTTTAACCATCTGATTGGAAGCTCTTCAGCTGGGTTTACAGATCTTATTTTGACTGGTGAGAGGATTGAAGCTGGTACTAAGGCCGTAAATATATAGAAGGGTGCCTCATCAAGCACTGAGAAGAAGCCATTTAAGAAAGAGTCAAGTGTTGTCTACAGTTCGAGAATACAGAATAGACCTGAACACCGCCAAGCTGTCAATGCGGTTGTTATTTCAAAACCTGCTGGTGCTCCTCAGCACAACAATCAACAGAAGGACGATAGACCTTGAAGGCAATTTACTCGTCTCAGCATGACTTTGTCTCAGATTCTGCCCCAATTGCTGAAGACCAATCTGGTAATTCTAAAGGAAGCTCCGAAAAGTCCAAATACCACATCACCGAGGTATAACCCTAATGCCCGTTTTGCTTTTCACTCTGATAGCCCGGGGCATAATACAGACGATTGTTGGGTTTTGAAGAACAAGGTGTAAGACTTAATTGATGCAAAGGAGATTGAGTTCGAGGCGCACGAGAGGCCTAATGTTGTGACTGCTCCCATGCCCAAACATGGAGTAAATGCTGTAGAGGAAGATTTGTTTGTAGTTTCCGTGGATGATATTGTTACCCCTCTGATGACTGTCAAGAAGAACCTGTTGCTAGCCGGTTTATTTCCAGGATGTGGCGAAGGTTGCCATATGTGTTCTGTTTTACCTACTGGTTGCCCATTTCTGAAGTCAGGTATCCAAAACCTGATGGATAGTAAGGAGATCCTGTTTGAGAAGATTGCTGTTCCCTCCATTCATTCTGAAGAAGTTGCCATCATTACCATTTTCGACAATTCTTCCAAGGCTCTCTCGAGGAAGCCTGTTAGAATTACATCTGTTCCGAAGATCGCACCTGTAATTATCACTGTTCCGGGGCCCATCCCCTACACCTCTGACAAAGATGTCCCTTGGCACTATGGGGCAGATGTTTATGTTCTAGGAGTTAAGCAAGAGTTGGATGCTGATACTGACATCAACAACATTACTGGACCTGCTAAAGTCACCCGTAGCGGTAGACTTTTCTCACCTGATATTGCTCCACCAACTGTCTGAAGACCTGTTGTCATTACACCTACAAATGTACCTATCACTATTCCTGATCAAGTTCCCATCCTTACCCCTGTTACCGAGTCATCTGACGCTCGGGGAAAAGGGATCATCACTGATGTGCCTGCCCAGACGGAAGCACCGAAGACGATTACTGTTGAAGCTTCCAAACAGGAGATGGAAGAGATTTTGAAGATTATTAAGAAGAGTGATTACAACGTAGCTGAGCAACTGGGGCAAACCCCATCCAAGATTTCTATGTTGTCACTGTTTTTGTGTTCAGAGGCCCATGCTAAGGCTCTGATTACCTTCCTGAAGTCTGCCCATGTGCCACAAGAGACATCAGCTGATCAGTTTACAGATTGTGTGGCTAATTTAACTGCTGATAATGGTTTGGGTTTCTCCGACGCTGATTTGACTGCTAAAGGGAAGAACCATAATGATGCCCTGCATGTCTCCATTGAATGCATGGGCACTACTCTTGCACATGTATTGGTTGATACTGGTTCCTCACTGAACGTCTTGCCCAAGAAAGCTCTAGACTGGTTGGATTGCAAAGGGTTAGAGTTAAAACCAAGTAACATCGTTGTCAGGGCCTTTGATGGGTCTAAAAGGATGGTGCACGGTGAAGTTGACATTCCAATTAAAGTTGGTTCTCAGGTCTTCAATTCTACGTTCTATGTGATGGACATTCGGCCATCCTACTCTTGTTTGTTGGGTCGTCCATGGATCCATAAAGCTGGGGCCGTAACCTCAACGCTCCACCAGAAGCTGAAGTACCCTGTCAGAGGAAGAGTACATGGTCAGCCACCTCAACTCATTCAGATACGTAGAGATGGATGGGGAGTTCATTGAGACCCCATTTAAGCACTTTGAAGAGGTTCCTCAGACACTGGCATCAGCTGAGACTGTGGTTGAAGATTCTCCTATGAAGATGGCTTCCTTAAAAGATGCCTGGGCTGTTATTGAGAAGGGTGAGTGTGCAAATTGGGGCCGACTTCCTAATTTTACACAGAAGACTAACAAGTTTGGTTTGGGTTTCACTGCAGAAGCTCAAAGGGTTGTTCGTAATGCAAGGATTGGAAGACCTCCCGTGTTCATCAACAACTCGGGAGTAAATGCCATTGAAGATGATGTGGAGGAGTCTGAATTCGACAGTTGGATCTATCCTACGACCAATGGTGGACCAAGCAACTGGACAGCAAAGGACTTCATCCCTATTACTTTTGTTACCCAGTAATGAACTCTTTGTTTTGAATTTGTAACAGACAATGCTTTGAAACTTTATGGCCCGGTGTCTTACCCGGGGCATCGTGGCTTCACTTGTGAGGGCTTTCGTGTGCCATTTTCATATATCATTAATAAAAGCATTGGACGTCTTTTGCATTTCAAATTTTGCGCTCTTTGTCTTTCTTTATTATATATTTCAAAACAACTATTTTACACACACTCACATATACATGTCCACATCCACTCTAGATCTCACTGGTAACGACTCTGCTACTGCCAGTTATGACTTCGAAAAACCGATCAACTTAGCCGAAGACGAAGGTGAAGATGATTGCGAAGTGCCTGTTGAACTTGCAAGACTGCTACTCCAGGAAGAGAGGGCCATTCAACCGCATGAAGAGCCAGTGGAAACAGTGAATCTGGGTACTGAAACAGACAAGAAAGAAGTCAAGATCGGTGCAAACTTAGAGCTTAGTGTGAAACAGCGGTTGATTCAGATGCTGCGTGACTACATTGAGATCTTTTCCTGGTCTTACAAAGATATGCCTGGTTTGGATACTTACATTGTGATTCATCGCCTGCCTACCAAGGAAGACTGTCCTCCGGTGAAACAGAATGTTTGCCATATGCGCCCAGAGATGTCCGAGAAAATCAAGGCTGAAGTTATGAAACAGTTTGACGCCGGCTTTTTAGCAGTTACTTCTTACCCTCAGTGGGTCTCCAATGTGGTTCCGGTGCCGAAGAAGGATGGGAAGGTTCGAATGTGTGTTGACTACAGGGAATTGAACAGGGCAAGCCCCAAGGATGACTTCCCTCTACCTCATATTGACATTCTGGTTGACAATACCGCTCAGCACAAGGTCTTTTCCTTCATGGATGGTTTCTCCGGTTATAACCAGATTAAGATGGCTCCCGAAGACATGGAGAAGAAGACCTTTGTTACTCAGTGGGGCACCTTTTTCTACAAGGTCATGCCTGTTGGACTAAAGAATGTTGGGGCAACATATCAGCGTGCCATGGTGGCTTTGTTTCATGACATGATCCATCATGAGGTTGAAGTATACGTCGATGACATGATTTCAAGGTCCCAAACTAAGGAGGAACACCTTGACCATCTGCAGAAGCTGTTTGACAGGCTGAAGTTGTACAAACTAAGGTTAAACCCGAACAAGTGCACCTTCAGGGGGTTTCATCGTGAGTGACAAAGGTATTCAAGTCAACCCTGCCAAAGTGAAAGCCATACAAGAGATGCCATCTCCCAAGACAAAGAAAGAGGTCAGAGGCTTTCTAGGACGACTGAATTACATTGCCCAATTCATCTCACACCTAACTGCTACTTGTGAGCCAATCTTCAAGTTACTGAAGAAAGATCAAGTGGTACGTTGGAATGATGAATGCCAGGCCGATTTCGAAAGAATCAAAGAGTATCTCCAAGAGCCACCTATTCTGATGCCACCAGTTGAAGGGAGACCTTTGATTTTATACTTGACAGTACTTGACAACTCAATGGTGTGTGTGATGGGGCAGCATGACGAGTCTAGCCGAAAAGAGCATGCTATTTATTACCTTAGCAAAAAGTTTACCGACTGTGAGACCCGATACTCACTGCTTGAGAAAACTTGCTGCGCTTTGGCATGGGCTGCTCGCCGGCTGAGACAGTATATGCTGACTCACACTACTTTGTTGATTTCAAAGATGGATCCAATCAAGTATATCTTTGAAAAGCCCGCCTTGTCCGGAAGAATAACAAGATGGCAGATGATATTGACTGAGTATGACATCCAATACACAACTCAAAAGGAAATCAAAGGAAGTGTATTGGAAGACCATTTGGCACATCAGGCAGTGGATGATTACCAGTCTATGAACTTTGAATTTCCGGATGATAATATCATGGTAGTGACTGATTTTGAGACACCTGGACCGAATGAAGGACCTGAGGAAGGATCCCGATGGTCTATGTGTTTTGATGGAGCTTCAAACGCTTTAGGTAATGGCATTGGCGCCGTGATCATATCTCCTAAAGGCTCCCATACTCCGTTCACCGCCCGATTATGTTTCAACTACACCAACAATATGGCGGAGTATGAAGCATGCATCATGGGTCTTTAAGCAGCAATTGACCTAAGGATTAAGTTTCTAAGTGTCTTCAGAGATTCCGCTCTCGTGATCAGTCAGATCAAAGGCGAGTGGGATACGAAACACCCAAATCTTATTCCTTACAAGGAGTATGTATTGACGTTGCTTCCCCATTTCGAGGAGATCACCTTTGAACACTTCCCCAGAGAGGAGAATCAGTTAGCGGACGCGCTGGCTACGATGTCTTCTATGTTCAAAGTCAATTGGGATAACGAAGCTCCCCGAATCATCATTGAAAGATTGGACGAACCTGCACATTGCTGTGATCTTGAGACTGAAGAAGTAACAGGAAAGCCCTGGTATCATGAGGTGAAGAGGTATCTTGAAGCTCAAGAATACCCCGAGGGCGCATCTGTTAATGACAAGAAGTTTCTGAGGAGGTTCGCGGCAAAGTTCTTCATCAGCAGTGGTATTCTCTACAAGCGTAACCATGATTCAACCTTACTGCGTTGTATGGATAAGAACAAAGCAGAAAGGATCATGGCGGAGTTACATGAAGGTACTTTCAGAACTCATTCCAGTGGACATACCATGGCAAAGAAAATCCTTCGGGCAGGATATTACTGGTCCACAATGGAAGCCGACTGTTATCAACATTCTCGGACATGTCACAAGTACCAAGTCTATGCTGATAAGGTGCACATACCTCCAGCTCCTCTAAACGTCTTGACGAAACCTTGGCCTTTTGCAATGTGGGGCATTGATATGATTGGCGAGATCAGACCTACGGCATCCAACGGGCATTGTTTCATCCTGGTAGCGATTGACTACTTTACGAAGTGGGTTGAAGCAGCTTCCTTTGCTACGGTAACCAAGAACATCGTGGCACGGTTCATTCGGCATAACCTGATCTATCGATACGGTGTACCAGAGAGGATCATTACGGACAACGGTACCAATCTTAACAACAAGATAATCACTGAGCTCTACGAGCAATTCAAGATACAGCATCACAACTCTTCTCCCTACCGGCCGAAGATGAATGGGCCTGTTGAAGCGGCTAATAAGAACATTAAGAAGATTGTGCAGAAGATGACAGTGACATACAAATATTGGCACGAGATGTTACCATTTGCTCTTCATGGGTACCATACCTCAACAGGGACGTCAACAGGGGCAACACCCTATTCCTTGGTATATGGTATGGAGGCAGTCTTTCCTATTGAAGTTCAGATACCCTCTCTTCGGATAATGAAGGATGCAGGGTTGAGTGAAGATGACTGGATGCAGACCCAACTTGATCAACTGAACCTAATCGACGAAAAGAGACTTACTACTATTTGTCATGGTCATACGTACCAAAAATGGATGATCAAGGCATTTAACAAGAAAGTCAAACGACAAGAGTATCAAGTTGGGGACCTGGTAATCAAGCGCATTATTCTACCTCAAGGTGATCCCAGGGGCAAATGGACCCATACTTACGAAGGGCCATTTGTGGTTAAGAACATCTTCTCAGGAGGAGCTATGATTCTAACCACCATGGATGGTGACGACCTTCCTCACCCCGTAAATGCAGACATAGTAAAAAGATACTACGCCTAATCAAAGACCCGCTAGGTTGACTGGCCTAGACAAAAATAAGGGCTTCCCGGCGAACCAAAAGGGTTCGGGCAAAAATAAGGGATGAAAATGAAAAAATCTGTACACCCGGCAAGTCGAAAACCTGAAAAGGCGGCTTGGGCAAAAAAGGGTATCCCGGTGGACTGAAAACCCGAAAGGGCGGTCCAGGAAAAATTAGGGATTAAAGCGTAACACTATGTCTCATTGGATCACCTCGCATCCAGACTTCGGTATCAACTATCAAGCTCGGACGACACTAATCAATCAGATTTATCTTCAACTAAGCAGCAAAGTGATGAGACGCTTGAAGATATAAAGGCAATAGCAGAGTTGGAACCCAGTGGGATTATTCGCATAGCAGTTTTGTTTTCTTTTCAAAAATTGTATAAATTCTATTTGTTCGGCGGTGTTCTCTTACTAGGACGTCAGCCTCTTGTACAAAAACGCCTATTTACAGGCAAACTTCAAAATCAATACAAATTCATTTTCAGACAAATTTCAAATTGTTTTTCCTTTATCTGTTTTGTTTTGCAAAGAACGTCCAATGTTTATTTTTGATATATGCATTTGACATTAATTGCTGCTCATAAATATTTACATGCGAAACAAAGGACGAATTACGGGTAATAACAGAAGTAGGGGCAATAAGAATTGTCCGAGCTGTCTAGTTGCTCTGTCCACCAAGGTACCAAGGTAGGTTTAGCTGAAGAATCTGACCAAGATACCATCACTCCCCGCAGAGTAAGACAATAATGGTAGCTCTCCCAGCTAGGACCTGCAGTTGAACAAATCAGCAATACTCTCCCCCAAGCAGAGTTTGTCTACCATCAGCCCAAAGAAGGTGTGGTATACCCAGAAAGTCTTAATGTTCCCCAGCGGAGTATAAAGATATTCCCCAGCAAGTATAAGAGCATCTCCGGCAGTCTTAATATTCTTCAACAGAGTATAAGAATGTTCCCCGGTGGAATACAAGATACCCCTAGTGGAGCCATTTCCCCAGCGCAGTCTAAAAAAACTTCCTCGCCAGAGTTGAATCATCTTACCCAGTAGATTCTGGAAGCTTATCCCCTGCAGAGCACAAATAAATCTCCCCAGCCAAATTCAGAAGGTTATCCTCACAAGAGTCTAACTGGGTTATCCTCAAAAAATTGCAACTGAAAGATCATCCCCAGCGAAGTTCTTTCTTTCCCCCAGCATGACTTCTATCCTATACAGATCCAATATCACCAGCAACAGTAATCCATCCCCAGCGGAATTTATCGTTGAAATCCCCAACAGAGCTTATCAATGGAATCCCCAACGGAGTTTATCGTTAAAATCTTCAGCAGAACATCTCTTCCCCACAGAGTAATTCCCCTCAGAATAATCTCTTCATCAGTTTATCCCCCAACGGAGTTCTTCTCTCCTACAAATTTATCACCTTCGTCCACCATCCCCAGCGAAATCGAAGCATTCAACTTTATTCTCCAGCAGCTCCGGGATTTATTTTCCCTTGCTAAAACATCAAAATTCCATACATCATGATACATGCATATGCGTATCATACCATACAATCTCATTTATGTTGAGAACATCATTGCTTGATCCATCTCATGCATTGCATATGACTGACCTTTACCTTTCAGGAAAGATGCAGTTAAGTTCCTAACTTAGTCGAAGACCTGACCGGCTCTTAAATCTCAATTGAATTATCCTCGGTTGAATTTCAGATAAGGTTCTCAATCTCGACAGTTTCCTTACGTCAAAGTGTGGACAGGTGCTATAACCTCAACGACATACTACGTTGAGCACTAGTCAGTTCCTAGATCTTGATGTTTTCCCCCGTCATAGTGTGGACGAGTTTTCTAATTTCAACGGTATACTACGTTGAAGACCAGACAGTTCCTAGAACTTGATGAAGATATTTCCCTACGTCATAGTGTGGACATGCGTTATAACCTCAACGGTATACTATGTTGAGCACGAGTCAGTTCCTAGATCTTGATGTTTCCCTACATCATAGTGTGGACAAGTGCTATAACCTCGACGGTATACTACGTTGAGCACGAGTCAGTTCCTAGATCTTGATGTTTTCCTCCGTCATAGTGTGGACGAGTGCTATAACCTCAACGGTATACTACGTTGAGCACGAGATAGTTCCTAGATCTTGATGAAGATGTTTCCCTATGTCATAGTGTGGACAAGTGCTATAACCTCAACGGTATACTACGTTGAGCACGAGTCAGTTCCTAGATCTTGATGTTTTCCTCCGTCATAGTATGGACGAGTGCTATAACCTCAACGTATACTATGTTGGGCACGAGACAGTTCCTAGATCTTGATGAAGATGTTTTCCCCCAATTGAATTATGGATAGGTTCTTAAAACCCAGCTGAAGCATTCTCTCAGTTGCAGTACAGGCAAGCTCCTAAATCTCCATAAAAGTTAGGTTTCCCCAGCGGAATCTTCTACAAACAACAAGTGTGCAAATTCTCGCTAAGGAATCTCTTATGAGGTCGACGTTCCTGCAGATGGCATATGTAAGCTCATCCTCTTACCAACAATATCCAAATGGCATTTGTAAGCCCATTCCCGACATCACAAGACAAATGCTACTTCATGCGAGTGCAAATTTCTGGGCACTCTAGTGTTTAATCATCTTCCACCTTCGGATCACGAAAGGCTCGAACGCCAATCTATATCCTCAGGTTTAAGAAGATTGAACAGGGGAAACTGTTGTACCCCAAAATTTGCCCTCCCATATTCCTCAAGACATGCCAAGAATAATCTTCAAGTTGCTCAAATTGGCTCAAGGGTTGGACAGTCAAATCACCTCCTAAGGCAGTCAAGTCAAAATTAGGGTTTTGTGTTGCATTAAGGTCCTCATATCCAAATGGAATCAAGTTCTTCCAAATGTATTAATATGTTCTTAAGTTCATCTATGTCAAATTTCAAGCCTTGCAGAGGAAGTTTGGTCAGTCAATTGCTCAAGAGGCCCAAAAATCGACTGTACTAGGGCAAAAGTCAACTGTGTCCCAAATACAGTCAAACCTCAAGATTTTTTGTCAACATTCTAATTTTAAAGGATAATTCATCATTTTATCAAGGTTTGATCATGATTCATCAAGGATTGCTCAAGATTCATCAAGATTCAAAAGCTGCTAAATTAGGGTTTTGTAGGAAAAGTTAACTCAACTTTGACCAAGCATAACTTTCTCATACTTTATGAGAAATGACCCATCCAAATCTCATTTTGAAGATGATGCAATTTATACAATCCATATTCACACCCCTAGATCAATAAATGCACTCACAAAAAGTTACAAATTTGGACATTATAGGTCATATTTGAATGTCAACAAAAACACCTTTTTTGCCAAAGCTTATAACTTGAGCATGGAACATCAAAATGAGATGAGACCAAAAGGGTTGATTATAGGACACCTCAAGGTTTCTATAAAGTCCAAGAAAACCTCCAAAAGTTCAAAATTGAGGAAGTTATGCATTGTTGAAATTGGGCATTTTTCCAAATTTGCCAAAAGTCAACTATCCTCGAAACTCCAATTTTTGACAAAAGGACCCACTTTTTTCCACTTGATATGGTCTTGTAACTCCACACACGTGTCCCATATTTGATTTCATTGCCATTCATTTATTTTTCTATTTTATTTAATTTTTATTGATTTAATTCATTTTTAATCAATATTAAATCAAATAAAATCTAAAAATTGATGAAATAATATCTTTGTGATTGGTACAACTATCAATTGGCATGATTCATCAAATCAATTCGTATCAAGGCTTATTCATGCATAAAAAAAAATCAGATTTGAGCTATTTTGGGAAGTTTGATAATGGTGATCAAAATCAAATCTTCCATCTTCAATGCATAGGGATTATGGCCCAAGTGTTGACCTAAATTCATTCTATAACACACACACACAAGCATTAGGGATCAAAAACACATTGAAAGAACTGCAGAAACGACAAAGCAAACTTTGAAAAAAAGCTTGAAAACTTGGAATTTGAAATCCATATTAGAGCTCGATTCAAAGCAAAAGCTGGACACTAATCCCTTGCTGGCAATCCCCTGAAGCGATACCAATCAAAATCAAGCATTTTCATTGCCTAAAACTCTCTGGATAACCAGGAGGAAGAGACGAACGCATTGGTACTCTTAGGTTTCATTTACATGGCCTGGAGAAGATTTTTGAGATACCCTACGAATCTTCCTGCGGATAAAAATCCGCAGGTAAATAACCAGGGTTATTTGAAGAAGATGATAGTGTGGCTAGGCGTGATTGGCCAGTTCAAATCATTGGCGCTCTTTTTTTTTGTTTTAGGCTTAGTGCGTTGTTTTATATATATTATTTATTGCTTATTCTAATAACAAATATGCAGCACAGTTGAGTTGGCAAGCACGCTATGGAAAAACCCCTTGGGACCTGGGTTCGAATCCCAGGTCCCCCAAAACTTTGATAAATTTTGTTTTCAGGCAATCTTGTGCAACGTCAAAGATGCAATCCACCATGCGCTTGCAGAGATCAACGCGCCAAGTGGCTTCAGACCAAGATCCAAAATCCAGAATTGAGTATCCACCATACTCCCTGGTCAACAAGCACGCAGGGATTCACAAGGGTCAAATAGGCTGGAGCGCTAATGGGCCTCAAAAACTGTTGGTCATACACCCAGATCAGGCCCACACCCCCCTGAGTATTTCTTTTAATATCTTTTTATTTATTTACTTATTTTATTTAATTAAATTACTAACCCATTAATTTTTTTCATAGAAAATCAGAAACAACAAAAAATAATATTTTTATAAAATCCATTAATTTCATTATTTATTTTTGTAAATAAACATTAATTAATTTATTTAGTTTAAATAGGTTTAACAATAATATATTTTGCAATAAATTAAAATCAAAGTAGAATATTAGGTTTTTAATATTTTTAATCATTCTTATTTTATTTCCTTAATTATAAATAAAACCCAAAAATATTTTCGTTTAATTAATTAATTCAATTATTAACTTAGACTAATTTTTAATTCAAAAAATAACAAAAAAATATGCTTTATTTAATAAAAAGGGTCAAAACCCTAAGACACTCCGATCTAATTTTCTCGCGCGCGTATTATTTTTGATTCATATCTCAATATTGTAACTGCTTCGGGCATGTAATAATTAATTAGGACTTTATTTATTTATCGTTTTATTTTTACTTTTTGAAATTTAATTTTAAAGGGTTTGTCTTTGGCGATGTAAATACCCGGCGCCTTGTAATAGCTTAGATTTATTTTCCGCAATTTAAATTCCGCAACTATTAACTGTTAGATGTTTGATAAATAGGCAATGCATGACAAGATTAATCTTTAACCTAAAATCAACAGTAGCTCACCATTAACATGTACAAAGATAATATAACTGAAAAATAACACACTCGCACATGCCACTCTTAGGGTACACCTCACTTGGTTGCCTCGAATGTGGTCATTGAGTATAGGAAGTTTTAGAGGTCGCCCTCTTGTCCAAAGATCATAAGTTGCCTCGAAACGGTTGCCTCAGATGAAATGATCTAAGACATTAGGGTTACCGCTAAGGAGTCTTAACATTGCTTTAGTGACCACACGTCCCTTAATCGAATTGACCCGAAAACTCCAACGACGGTGCTACCTACTCCTCAATAGTGGGATAGCATTGTCTAAAGGACACTTGCACAGATTAATTCCTTTTTCGAGTAGGTAGATGGTTCTTAAGTACTTGCTCCTTTTAAAACAAAACCAAAACTTTTCGCACTTACACACCTTTCAAACAAAAAACTCTTTTCAAACCCACAAACACAAAGAAAAGAAAATTTTGAAAACACAATGAGTAAGTACCTAAGAGCCCGTGGATAACCACGGATAGAAAGGGTGCTAACACCTTCCCTTTCTATAATCTACCTCCCGGACCCGAGAAACATCTCAAAAAAGGAATTTTTCTGTGCTTTTTTCCTTTCCTTGTTGGATAAAATAAAAGACGGTGGCGACTCTTGCTTACCGCGACATTTTGCGAAAACAAACGCAAAACACGAACCCGCATTCCAAAACAGTCAGTTCTCTTCCCACCGTATCACACTAACCATATATTCTTCCTCTCCGCAGACTGTGACGATCTTCCTTTTTACTAGATAATTCAACTTTTGATGCAATGTAGAGGTAACCGCACCTGCCCCATGAATCCATGGGCGTCATAGCAAGTAAGAATAGGTCAGGCAGATATCCATTACATAAAATGTTGAATTGAAGACATGATATCCCACCTTGATCAGAAGATCAACCTCTCCATGGACCATCCTCTTCGACCCATCAAAGGCTCTTACCACAATGTCATTGGGTTTCAGCACCAGTCCTTCATAGTCCAATCTATCTAAAGCACCTATGGGTAAAACATTCAGGGAGGAACCTGTATCTACTAACACATGCGCCAAAGTAGTGCCTTTGCATTCAATAGAGATGTGCAAAGATTTATTATGATTCTTCCCTGCCAGAGTTAAATCTGCATCAGAAAATCCTAAACCATTATCAACAGTTAGGCTTGCAACACAATTCTCAAATTGATCAGCAGTGGTCTCTTGTGGTACATGGGCCTTCTTTATAAATTTCAACAAAGCTTGGGTATGTGCTTTGGAGCATAACAACAAGGACAACATGGATATTTTTTAGGGTGTCTGCCCCAGTTGCTCAACTATTTTGTAGTCCTTTTTACAAATGATCTTCAAAATTTCTTCCATCTCTTGCCTCGAAGGGTCTTCAATTGTAACATCTTTGGATGACGCCTCCATTCGGGTAGGCTCAGTTACTTTCTCTTTACCTCAGGCGTTAGCAGTTGGCCTAACATCAGGAATATGAACAGGTGTTGTAGTAGTTGTTGGAGGAGAGATCTTCGGAGAGAAGATCTTTTCTATCCTAGTGACCTTAATAGTTCCGACAATGTTTGTAATTTCAGGCTCTTCATTTTCAATAATCCATGGTTCTTGCTTGACACCATGATAATAAACTTCTGCCCCATAGTTCCAGGGAACATCTTTGTCAGAGGAATAGGGGACTGGCCCTGATGCAGTGATAATCAGGCGAGCTATTCTTGGCTCAGTAGGAATCCTTATAGGGCCTCTAGAAATGATCCTTATAGGAGTATTGAAAATGGTGATTATAGAAACATCTTCAAGTCTCAGCTCTTGAGATATACTTTTAGGTAAACTCTTCATGGACGGAGTTTTCTCGAACAAAATTTCATGGTCATCAATCAGGCGTTGGATACCTTTCTTCAGCCACATACAACCATTAGTTTGGGAAGCACAATGGTAACAATTCTCAAGGTAGGCCAAAAATAAACCGACTCTTAACAGATTCTTCTTAACAATCATCAAGGGAGTGGTCAAATCATTTATGGTGGAGACAAAGGATACATTGTCAATAGTATTAACACCCTTACCATGACTGGACATGGGCGTAGTAATCATATTAGGGAGTTGTGGAGGGTCAAATTCAATCACTTTGTTGTCAATCAAATCTTGGATCTTGTTCTTCAACGCCTAACAGTTGTTGGTGTTATGGCCAAGACTATTTGAATGATAGGCGCATTTCACGTTCAGATTATATTTGGGAGAGGAAGTATTGGGATTAGGATGAGGATCTCACAGCGTTACCAAATCTTCCTTCAACATATGTTGTAAAGCTTGAGATAAGGGCATGTTGATCCTAGTGAACTACCTCATCGGAGCATCTGGCTTTTGTTGATTGTTTTGTTGTTGTGGTCAATGAACTGGGGTCGGGTTAGAAATCAATACTTCTCCTACCGACTGATGATGATCATTCTTGATACGACTCTTTTGTCCATAAAAAGAATTAACTTCCTTCTTACCAACAAATGGTTTCTTTATAACATTAGAGGTTGAGGCAATTGGGATCTTCCCACTTTTTATTCCACTTTCAACTAGTTCGCTAGTCAAAATTAGCTCAGTAAACCTTGATGAAGAACTCCCAATCAGCAAATTAAAGAATGGACCCAACAGAGTGCCCATGAACATGTCCACTAATTCTATGTCAGTCAAAGAGGGTTTCACCCTTCTAGCCAGGTCCCTCCATTTCTGGGCATACTCCTTAAAGCCTTCATTTGAGCCTATAGTCATACTTTGTAATTTCACGCGAGTTGGTGCAAGATCAGCATTGTATTGGTATTGTTTGTAGAAGGCATCAGTCAGATCCTCCCATGTGTGGATATTAGTCCCCTCTGGTTGATAGAACCATTCCAACTGTGTTCTGAATAAGCTTTCTTGGAAGAAATGAACCCATAACTTCCTATCGATGGTATGTGGTTGAATCTTTCGAACGTATGACCTTAGGTGGAGTTTTGGACAAGAGATTCCATCATATTTGGCGAAGACAGGGATCTTGAATTTGTGGGGAATGACCACCCCAAGGACCAAACCTAAGTCTCCAAAGTCTAAACCTTGAACTATTTGGATGTCCACAACCTTAAGTCAGTTTCTAGCTATTTGTATTTGTCATCCGGCGGTGGGTACTGCTCTTCGGAGTAGTCTTCATCCTCAGAAATCTGGTTATTTCCACCCCCAACCCTAGTGCTTCTAACATCCTCATCTTGATTGTCGTCTTCCTCAGAGGAGACATCTTCAGCTTGAGCTAGTCGGGAAGGACCTTTGAACCTCCTTCCTATGTTGATAACAACCCGTTTCTTAGTCTTCTTCTTTGTGACGAGAAGCGCCATCATCTCTTGTTATCCTTTGGCTAAGTTTAGGAGAGTCTCTTGGAACTGTGCGTGTTGAGTTTGCAGATCTTTGGCGGTTTGCTCGAGAGCCATCTTGTACTGAAATAAACAGTAAATAGATGAGGAAACTTATACCAGAAAACCTGCATATGACATGATGCATGCTATGTGGATGCAATGTTTTCAAGGACCTCAGGAGATTTAAATTTTCTAGCCAAAAAGGAAACAAAAACAACAATTGCATTAATAGGTTCAAAAATTACAATTTCCCCTTGGGCTTACAATAGAAAATCAAAACGGTCTCAAAGAGACGACAAAATAAAAACTCATAAGACCTAAGACTTAAGTCTCCAGCGAACGCTTCCTCTTTGTGTCTATGTATGCGTTCAGGCTTTGCTCCTCGCGAAGTTGCTTTGTGAGCTCCAACACTTTCTTCTCGCTTGCATAGAATCGAGCTTCAAAGGTGTCTCGTTCTCCTTTGAGTTGAATCCATAGCTTCTGCAATTCTTTGAGGTCAGTAGGCATGTCAGGATGGAGAATGGTATAAGGAATGTCTCCTTCGGCAATAGGCTCCATAATCACTGGTAGGATGGCTGGATATGGCATCATGAGGTTTTGAGCGTGAGCTCACACCCATTTGAGATAAGGCTCCAAGGGGATAGAATTATTGTGTCCCAAAGTCTTGCCATCAACCTTGTTTACCATGCCTCAAGCTCGTACAAACCTTTAACGATAACCTTGATCATCTTTCTCGTTATCGAATACAATACCCTGGATAAACACATTATGAGGACCATCTCTTTGAGACCAAATTGTCATTGATCCAGAGAAAGGTTGTAAATAATACCTCCCCTAATTCCAAGGAGCAGAACATTAGGGAACTCCCCACAATGGTTAATGATGGTAACATCCTCTCAATCATGTTCAAGCATACATTAAAGCCTCATAAAATCAGAATTTCAATGGTTTTAATCATGGGCGGCAGTTCATCTTTTGCAAATCACAAGCGAAGTTAGTTCACAAAAGACAAATTCAAAGAGGATTCAAAACAGAATTCCATCACAGTTCCAGCCCAATAGCAAAATAAAATTGCAAAGCCCAACACACAACAACCAAAGCCTCATACAATTTTGTTTCACACAAATAAGATTCTATCATTAGCCTAAGAACATTCCTATTTCAAATCACAAAATAGATTTTGTTCACAATAAGAAAAGACAAATCAAAAGAGGTCCAAATCAGAATTTCAAACTCAGCATCATGTTTCACGCAACAATAAAAAAAGCCTCATGTTGCTTTGTTTCAAGAAAAATCAGAACTGCAATATCAAATCATAGGCTTAGCCCTCTGCTACAAATCTCAAACAAATACTCAAAAAAGATTTGTTTGGTTCACAGTAAAATTACAAACTCATGTACTACACAAGTATAGAAAATCAAAACCAGCAAGCAACAAGTATAGAAAATTAAAGCCCGCAAGCAACAAGTACAGAAAATCACAAGTCCAAGATGAAAAGTAATGGCTCAAGGCTTGTTTTCACAAGTCAATGTCAACAGCAAACCCTAAGGTTGTTCTCTCCCATCATTTCCCTAAAAGTCAAACCCTTAAAAAATTGTTTCAGCAAGCAAAAACAAGGAGTTCACAGTATATAAAGAAGAAGGCCATAGTTCACAAAGAGACAGAAAGAGGGTCGCAGAACACACAAACCTTAGATTCAAATCCCCTTCAAAAAAAATCGTTCCCAGAGAGAAGGAAAAAAGAGAGAGTTCATAAAACATGCAGAAAACACAGTCGTAGAACCACAAACCCTAATTTTTTTGTGTTTCATCATTTTCCAAACTGAAACCCTTCAGAATTCAGATAGAAGAAATATGCACAAATCCCAAACTCGGAAGAAGAGAGAAGGAGTATACGAGTACAGAAAGCCAGAAAACCTTACCGGAGCAAAAGTCAAGGTGGATAAATCATAGATTTGAGGTCACTCGCCTTCCTTCTTCTCTCTTTACGTTTTCTTCTTTTCATTTGTGCATGTTTTCTCTTCACATGTGAATATCTACTTGTTTCAGCAACTAGGGTTTTCAGAAACCCCTTTCAAGATCTACTCAAAATCGTGTACCATCTGTAAAATCAAGCCAAAGATTAGCAAAGAGGAGAAAAAGAGAAGCTAATGATGTAAAAATATTTAGGATCGGAGCTTCGTCTCCGGCGGAGACCAATCAGAGAGAACGAGAGAGTGTTAATAGTTAGAGAGAGGGTTTTTTATGTTAATGAGTTAGCTTGCTCATTTTTCTTGTTTTATTTATTAACAATTATTTGACTAAAGCCCATCTCCAAGCCCAACTCCCTCTCCACTCTTGCACCTCTTTTTTTCTATTTTGGAATTCAGCAAGGATGATTTAGCATATTTGGGCTTCAGCAACTAACTCAACCCGCTACACCATAGCCCAGTTTCTTTTCTACACCCATTTGTTTTTTTTATCATTTCAGCAAACAAACAATAACTTTATTGAGCCTTGCTCAACCCAACAGCCAAGCCCAATTCCAAAAATTCAAATCCCACCCCATACTATTTAATTTAGTTTTATTAGTTTTATTAATTCTATTTAGTTAATTTAGGTTAGTTAATTTCTTAGAAATAAATATGTAGTTTTAATTAGATAATTTTATCAATTAGTTTAAATTTAGAATTAATTTAGTGGGTTTAGAATGTTATTTTGGTTTAGAATCATTTTCGTTAGTTTTTAGTTAGTCTAGAAATATTTTAACAACTTTAAAATTTTAATTTAGTTTAGATTTAATTTAATAATTTTTTAGAATTTTAATTTAGTAACTTTAGAATTTTAATTTAGTTTAGACAACTTTTATTTTAGTTATATCTATATTCTACATTTTCTCTTTCTTTTGTTTCATAAAACACCAAAAAATATTTTCTAAATACCTAGAATTCTTTAGGTTTTTAATTAATTAGTTTGATTTTTCATAAAGAAAATTAACTAGTTTAGTTACTTATTTCATTTTAAATGATTAAATTATAAATTAAATAAGAATTAGGTCTAATTTTTTATTTCACATTTCCAATATTTTCTAAACAAGGAAACAACAAAATATTTTCTTAAAATACTTAGAATTATTTTAGGGTTTTAAACACTTTTCCTTTTTTCACCATCTTCGCACATTTTATCTTTAGACTTAATGTTTTACAATTTATGTAATTGTCAAAGCTTTGTAATAGTAATTAGGGTTTACTTTACTTGTCATCCCCATTTGTAAATTTGTATCCCCCATTCCTAAAAGTATTGTAATAGCGTAGGACCTTTAATTTCTGTAATTTATCGCTTTCTATATTATTGTTAGTAATTAGGATTTGTATGGAAAGATTTAAAATCAACAATTAGACAATCCTAATTCAAGATAAAATACATGAAAACAAAAATACTTTGCACACATACACCTCTAGGGTAACTCACACTTATTGCCTCGGATTTAAACAGTCATGTCTCTCGAACGTTGGATGTTTTAGCAAAGACCCTCAATTATAAGATCGTAGTCCCTCGATGAACCTTCGGCGTTGCCTTCGGTAAACGATCTTAGTCCCTTACGACAATTTCTAAAACATCTTAAAAGTTGTCTGTTAGAACATAGTTTAATTCTACAACCCTTAATTAGAGTTTTGATGATAACAAACACAAAGAACAAATATGCACTCTAAATTTGTGTTGTATTTTATACAAAAGTTTTGACTGAAACGACATCAGAAGTTAAGCTACATAAGCTTTCAAGCTGAGCAAATCAGAATGTTCTGAAGAATGATGATCAGAATATGTGCTAAAGTAAAAGATACTCTAATTCTGAATAGAAGTCTAACGCGTCAACAGATCCTCATATCTCTTAGTTATCAAAGTTATGAAGTAAAGCAACATGCAATATTCCCAAGTTCCGAAGCGTTACACTTCAATTAAAACAGTATCATATGCAATGGCTTCATTCAAAAAAGAATCTTCTCAATATGGAAAGTACATTGAGTGTCCATTATCACGTTTTATTTTGGACAGAGTTCCACGCCTATATAAACTAGCTCAAAGGATAAATCATTGACGATTTTCACGAACGAATGCTCATACATCTCAAAAAGCTGCAAATATTCATATTCTTTCATATACTCAAATTGTGTAATACATCACAGTAGTGATACAGTTTTTGTAACGAAAAACATATAGTACACAGTTAATTGTTCATTGATTAAGTTATTGTTCCTTGAGATAAACCGGGTTGTGGTCATACTCAAGAAGACTTTGGCAGTTGTCAAAGTAGTTTTGTAATCTGTTTGATTAGTGGATTAAGTCCTTGTTGGAGAGAGGCGAAATCACCTTGGCGGGTGGACTGGAGTAGTTTGATATCAAGCGAACCAGGGTAAAAATATTGAGTCTATTGCATTTGTTTTTTTAAGTTTCAATTCAACCCCCCCCCCTCTTGTGTTTTTCACTTCTTCAATTGGCATCAGAGCGCCTGGTTTTGAGTTCATACACTTAACCGTGTCAGTACAAGATCCAAGTTTAGAAAAACACTATGGTGGGACCAAGCCAAAACATCAGCAATGACTATCATGATGACAAGGACTGAATCAGCGGCAAACCTCCAGTCTTTAATGGAGAAAATTTTGAATACTGGAAAGACAGAATTGAGAGCTTCTTTCTGGCTCATGATGTTGATCTATGGGACATGGTAATTGATGAATACACACATCCAGTGGATAAAAGTGTTCAAAAGATAGATAGAAAAATAATGTATGACCAACAAAAGCGTGATTTCAAAAACCATCATAAAGCCAGAACAATACTTCTCAGTGCAATCTCATACTCAGAATATGAGAAGATCTGAAACAGAGAGACAACCAAAAACATGTTTGACTCTCTGAGAATGACGCATGAAGGCAACATACAAGTTAAAGAAACCAAGTCCCTTGCGCTCATTCATAAATATGAAGATTTCAAGATGGAAGACAGTGAATCCATAGAAGCAATGTTCTCAAGATTCCAGATTCTTGTTGCTGGGCTGAGAGTTCTTGACAAAGGGTATTTTATTGCTGATTACGTAAAGAAGATCATCAGAAGTCTACCAAAGCAATAGAGGCCAATGGTCACTATGCTTAAGCTGGCTAAAGATCTCAACAAGATATCTCTGGAGGAACTTGTTATCTCCCTCGGAAGCCATGAGATAGAGCTAGAAGATGACGAGCCTCAGAAGCAAGGTAAGCCTTTAGAATTAAAATCTAACAAGAATCTTGATTATAAGGTTTTGAAGGCTATGGAAGAAGTCTCTGATGGATCCTCATCATAAGAAGATGAATTGTCTCTTCTCTCCAGAAGGGTAAATCAGCTGTGGAAGCAGAGGCAAAGAAAATTCAAGAATTCCAGAAGGTCAGGGAATCATAATGAATCTTCCTTCGGATATAGAAAGTCTAAGTCCTCCTCTGGACACAGAAGATCTGAAGCTTCATCTGGTCACAGGAAGTCAAACAACAGAGACATCATCTTCTATGAGTGCAATGAACAGGGGCACTACAAAAGTGATTGTCCAAGGCTTCAGAAGGAGAAGCTGAAAAAGAAGTTCTTTAAGGAGAAGAAGAAAAGTCTCATGGAAACATGGGATGACTCAGATACTTCTGACGCAGACTCAGAATCAGATGACGAAAGAGCCAACATTGCTCTTATGGCTAATGTGACAGAAGACAGCGAAGAATCTCATTCAGACTTAGAATCAGACACAAAAGAGGTATTTCCTGATTTTACTGTTAATTTCACTAAAGCTGAACTAGAAGAAAGACTGAATGAGATTCTGGAAAGATATCAGTACATCAGATTCAAATTCAAGAACCTAAAAATGGATCTTGTCTCTAACTCTGAAGAAATTGTAAGTCTAAGATTAGAATATTCTGAGCTAAAAGAAAAGATTTCAAAACTAGAAATTGATTTAAAAAACTCTCACAAAGTAATAATCTCAGAGGCTCCCAGTAGCGCTGATAAAATCATAAAAGAATATGATCACAACTTTCAGAAGTTTCTGGCTAAAACATAGATAGAAGCAAGATGGCTTCAATGATCTATGGAGTTAGCAGGAATGACAGAAAAGGAATAGGATACTAAGGTAAGGTATATCCACCTAAGAAAGTCATGGACCTAGTAATAAAACGCACACCACTAAAATCACACTTCACATATGGGAACACACATGACCTGAAATACACTAGCAATGATTATTCTTCCAAACCAAAATTCAAACAGAATTTTGGTAAAACTAACAAACCAGGACCCAAAAAGATATGGGTACCTAAGGACAAAATTATATATGTAGCAGATATCTCTAGCAGCAAAGCTAAAACACCAATCATGGTACCTGGACTCTGGATGCTCTCGACACATGACGGGAAGAAAGCACATGTTCCAAAGCCTGGAACTTAAACCTGGAGGCTACTTGGGCTTTGGAGGCAACCAAAGAGGGAAGACCATTGGATCTGGAATAGTAGGTAATGGTAATCTTCCTTCTATTAATAATGTGCTTTTAGTTGATGGATTGATGCATAACCTGTTATCCATAAGTTAATTAAGTGATAACGGTTATGATATAATCTTTAATCAAAATTCATGTAAAGCTGTTAGTCAGAAAGATGGAACTATTTTGTTTAATGGAAAGAGGAAAAACAACATTTATAAGATAAAACTTTCTGAACTAAAAAGTCAGAATGTAAAATGCCTTCTCTCTGTTAACAACGAGCAATGGGTCTGGCACAGAAGATTGGGGCATGTTAGTATGAGAAGAATATCTCATATTAACAAACTCAATCTGGTCAGAGGACTTCCTAATATGAAGTTCAGCTCAAATGCTCTGTGTGAAGCATGTCAGAAAGGTAAATTTGCAAAACCTGCCTTTAAAGCCAAAAATGTTATTTCCACCTCTAGGCCATTAGAACTTCTTCACATAGACTTATTTGGACCAGTGAAAACCACGTCTGTTAGTGGCAAGAAGTATGGGTTAGTGATCATAGATGACTATAGCAGATGGACATGGGTAAAGTTCTTAAGACACAAGGACGAGTCACATTCTGTGTTCGTTGCTTTCTGTAACCAAGTTCAGAATGAAAAGGATCTTAGAATTGTCAAAGTCAGAAGTGATCATGGTGGAGAATTTGAAAATAAAAAATTTAAAACATTTTTTAATGAAAAGGGCATTTCGCATGACTTCTTTTGTCCTAGAACTCCCCAACAAAATGGAGTTGTAGAACGAAAGAACAGAACATTGCAAGAAATGGCCAGAACCATGATCAATAAGACTAACATTGCTAAGATCTTCTGGGCAGAAGAAATTACCACAGCGTGTTATATTCATAATAGAATCTCTATAAGACCTATTCTGGAAAAGACTCCATATGAATTGTGGAAGAACAGTAAGCCCAACATTTCTTATTTCCATCCTTTTGGATGTACATGTTTTATTCTGAATACTAAAGATCATCTGAACAAGTTTGATTCTAAAGCACAGAAGTGTATTATGTTAGGATACTCTAAACGCTCAAGAGGGTACAAAGTATACAATACAGAAACACAGATTGTTGAAGAGTCAATCAGTGTTAGATTTGATGATAAGCTTGACCCTTAAAAGTCAAAGCAGAATGAATCTTTTGCAGATATAGAAGTTGAATTCACAGGTGCTGAAGATAACTCATCAGAAGTCCCCAACAGAGACGTTCCAACAACTTCAGAAGGAAATGTCACAAGTGTTCCAGTACCTTCTGTTGATCAACTCCAGAAAAAGTTATCCAGAAGCAGCATAGCTCACCCAAAAGGTAAGATTCTGGGAAAGAAGGATTATCCAATCAGAACAAGATCAACATTCAGAAACTCTGAAGAATCCCTCATGGGATTGGTATCTCTGATTGAACCAACAACAATTGATGAAGCTCTTCTGGACAATGAATGGATTCTGGCAATGCAGGAGGATTTAAACCAGTTCACCAGAAATGACGTATGGGATCTGGTTCCCAAACCAAAAGGATTCAACGTCATTGCAATAAAGTGGGTGTTCAGAAACAAACTGAATGAGCAAGGAGAAGTCATCAAAAACAAGGCACGACTGGTGGCACAAGGTTATAGTCAGCAAGAGGGGATAGACTATACTGAAACCTTTACTCCAGTCGCCAGGTTAGAATCTATTAGACTCTTAATCTCTTTTGCTGCAAATAATGGCATCACTCTGTATCAGATGGATGTCAAAAGTTCATTCTTAAATGGTTACATTGATGAAGAGGTACATGTGCACCAACCCCATGGGTTTGAAAATCCCAAACACCCAGAATATATTTTCAAACTAAAGAAGTCACTCTATAGTCTGAAACAAGCTCCCAGAGCTTGGTATGAAAGGCTAAGTAACTTTCTATTAGAAAAGGAATTCACTAGAAGGAAAGTGGACACAAACCTGTTCTGTAAGACATTTAAGAATGACATTTTAGTTTGTCAAATTTACGTAGATGACAATATTTTTGGATCTACTAAATCTTCTCTGGGAAGAGAATTTGCTAAGTGCATACAGGCAGAGTTTGAGATGAGCTTAATGGGGGAACTTAAATTCTTTCTGGGCATTCAGATAAACCAGACTCCAGAAGGAAATTACATTCACCATAGAAAATATGTCAGAGAACTTCTGAAGAAATTTGACCTCTCAGAATGTAAGCCCTCAAAGACTCCAATGCATCCCACGTGCATTCTGGAAAAGAAAGAGGTAAGTAAAAAGGTAGAACAGAAAATTTACAGATGTATGATTGGCTCTCTCCTTTATCTGACGGCTTCAAGGCCTGATATTTTATTCATCAGTTGTTTATGTGCTAGATTCCAATCAGATCCTAGAGAATCTCACTTAACAGCAGTTAAGCGAATTTTCAAGTATCTGAAAGGTACTACTAACCTGGGTTTTTTTAATAGAAAATCCAATGAATACAACTTAGTAGGATACTGTGATGCTGACTTTGCTGGAGACAAAGTAGAGCATAAAAGCACTTCTGGAAGCTACCAGATTCTGGGAGACAATCTGATCTCATGGACCAGCAAGAGACAGTCCACAATTGCATTGTCAACAACAGAAGTTGAATACATAGCAGCTGCCGGATGTAGCACACAAATGCTCTGGATGAAAAGTCAGCTTGAAGACTTCAACATATTTGAGAGTAACATCCCTATCTTTTGTGATAATACTTCTGCCATATGTCTATCCAGAAATCCAATTTTTCATTCTAGGGCTAAGCATATAGAAATAAAACATCATTTTATTAGGGATTATATTCAGGAAGGAATTCTCACTTTAAAATTTATTAACACAGACCATCAATAGGCTTATGTGTTTACAAAACCCCTCTCTGAAGATAGATTCAATTTCATTCTGAAACATCTCAGCATGAAATTGTGTCCAGAATAAAATGTTTTATTTACATATTCTAACCCTTAGAATTCTATTGTTTTCTGTGAACATCTGATAAACTTGTCTTCAGAAATTAGGAGTACAGTTGCCTCAGAATCTATCGATGAAGATTTGAACTTTTCATTTCAAGGATAGAGGCGTACAGTTCACACCATCAAACATATGTCATCCTCTCACAAGCTACCTTCTGAGGCTGAACACGCGTTTAAATTCTGAAGGGTCCAAGGCTCTGATTGGATGCATTGAGACACTTGTCATTGGTAACTGTTCAATATCTCACGAAATCCCCTAATTTCAGGTTTCATTAATTCAGTATAATCATTACTTATTTTCTCTTTCTTATTGATTATGTTTTCAAAAGTGTTTATAAAACTCAATTTACTATTTCATTCACGTTTTACTGCTTTCAATATTCTCTTGCTCTAGTTTTTCAAAAACCCTTTCTATCAGTTTTCTTCAAAGAATCCGTGTGAACAATGGCATCCTCATCAAGCCTCAAGAATCTCAACAATGCTCCTGGTTCTTCGTCAACAGAACAGTATGAGGAGCCCATTAGAACACTGCTCACTCTGTTCGACAACCTTGAAGTTCTATGTGAACCGATCATCGAATTTGAGAGTTTATAGGAAAACAGGTTTGATATGTATGAAGATGTAACTGCACAGGGATGGAACAGATACTTTGATCGTCTGTTGGGTCCAACTTTTCCCATTCTTGTTAAAGAGTTTTGGATTCATGCTACTTCATCCAATCACAAGGTCATGTCATATGTTATGGGGAAGAAGATAGTGATTACAGAAGACTTGATTGGGAAACTCATTGGATACAATGGCGGCGGAGTCAGATGCATTGATATGGATGATAAGTGTTCTGACCTAAAATCCATTGCCAGGGTCATTTTCACTTCTGGACAGCCATCCAGCAAGATTAGAGACTTGAAAGATTATTACAGAATATGGGCTAGGATCATTCTGGGATGTATCAATCACAGGAAGCCTACAAGCTCCCCCGATTACATCAACATTGATCAGCAGTTTCTATTATACTTCATTGCAAAGAAGACCAAAATAAATCTTCCATATTTTCTCTTCAACCATCTGAGAACAAGTGTGAAAGAGACAAGAGAAGAAAAAAGAACTAAGAGGGATCGGATTCCTCTGGGAAGATTGATTTCAGATATTCTGACGGAAAACGGGTTGATAGAACATCTGACAGAGGCTCAAGAGATCAACACTCTGGAAGCAACTGCTAGGAAACCACTGAATGCCAAGAATCTGAAGAAAATTAAGATTATTGAAAGCATTAATAAGGAACCAACAATTTCTTCTCATGAGGTCATCACATCTAGGAGAATCCCTCTGGAGGATTTTCCACTATTCTCTGAGATAGATGCTTCTCCAGAGATTATGGTCAGATACCTTGAAGCTTGCAAGGAAGATGGGACTATTCCAGAAATCAACATCTGTGACCTACACAAGCCAACTCCAGAGGTTCTGCTAAAGAAATCCAGAAAGAGGAAGGCAGCAAGAGAAGGATCCTCTCAGAGGACACCTAAAGCTGCCAAAAAGAAAGGTAACACATCTTTTGTTTCTGTTGTAGAATCAATAGTTGTTCCAACATATGAAACCATTCCCCATCAACCAACAGAAAATCCCTCACCACAAACATTTGAGGATTTTGACATAGAGTTTGATCCATCTGTAACTCTTAGAAATTTCTTAAATGAACCTCACTCCCCCAATCCAAATCCAGAACAAAATCAACCAGAACTTGCAAGAGTTCTCTCTGATATTGAACTGTTTGATCAAGACTTTCACTCACCAATCCCAGAAAATCCAAATATTCAGTTTCAACAACCAGAAAATCCACAACCATGCTCTCCATAACCAGAACATCAAAACTTCAACTCACCCCAACCAGAAAATGAAAACCCTCTCACTCCTCAATCTAAAAATCCAAATTCTGAAACACCTGGACCAGAAAACCAACACGCTACCGCAAACCAATCAGAAGAATCCCTTTCAGACTCTGATACCACTACCTCAATTTCTGGAATAACAGAACCTCTTATGGTTCGTTTACCTCTCTCTCCATTCATGATATTCAAGAAATACCTTCACCATATGATCCCACACCACCAAACACTCCTCACTCACCAATCCTGATTTCTGATTCTTCTACCCCCTTACCTATTAACCGTCCAGCAGATCATCTCAAAACTGTCATTGATCTAGAAGCGCTGGACCATCTAGCTTCCACCTCAAATAAAATTGCAATTCCAAAACCCAGACCAACCTTAACCAAATCAGATGTTGGTAAGAACTTGTTGATTTTTGAAACAGAAATACAGGAATGGGTTACTTTTTTGAAGCAAGCAAGTCCAGAGAATTCTAATCATGCTGCTTTTGATTCTCTGTGGGATAGATTCATAAAATGGTTTAACTCTGAACCCAAAAGGATGAAAGAATTGAGCTATGAGATGGCTCAGCAGAATTTCAGTGATACACTGAAATCCTTCAAAGATCAAGTTCTAAGTCACTGAGACAAGAAATAATTTCTTCTACTGGAAAATGCTTCATGGAAAGAGCACCAACCTTCAGAAGCCACTGAACTAGATTCTGATAGTCACCCTCTGACTACTGCTCCAAAAAAGGAAATTGCAACAGAAGAAGTTGTTCAATTAGAAAAGGCTGCAGAGTGTTCTGAACGACATGCAACCCCTGAAGATACACCAGCTTTGTCTCTAGTCATGCAAACTCTGGAAGAGTTGAAGAAGTAGAATGCTTTAATCCACGCCAGGCTGGATAAGCAAGAAGATACAAACAAAGAGATCAGGGATATATTGGACAAACAAGAAGATACAACAAAAGAAATCAAAGATATTCTGGGAAAGCAGGAAGAATCAAGCACTCAGATTAAGAGCTTGTTGGAAGTGTTGTTCACACGACTTCCCCCTCCATCTTAGATTTTCTTTAACTTATATTCTGTATTCTTCATCTTATCCTCTTTGTTTCTGAAAAATATCATTGCATTATGTTTTCAATACAAATCATCTTTTTGACTCTGATTATATTGCTTTTTGATACCTGACAAAAAGGGGGAGAACATAATATATTTTCAATAATAGTATACCGGGACAAAGTCTCAAACATTTTGAATATCTTAACTTCTACTTTTTTTCTGAAAGCATGAACAAGAACATATTCTGATAAGGACAAAAGGAGATGCATCAAAAGCTCTGACGAGAAGGAACTTCAGGGAAGTAACTCATCTCTATCTGAGTACTCAACTCAGGGGGAGACTCTCTTAAGCTTTTTGTTCTATATTTTTTATTGAAAATCCTAGTTTTTGTCAGCATCAAAAAGGGGGAGATTGTTAGAACATATTTTAATTCTACAACCCTTAATTAGAGTTTTGATGATAACAAACACAAAGAACAAATATGCACTCTAAATTTGTGTTGTATTTTATATAGAAGTTCTGATTAAAACGGAATCAGAAGTTAAGCCACAGAAGCTTTCAAGCTGAGCAAATCAGAATGTTCTGAAGAATGATGATCAGAATTTGCGCTAAAGTAAAAGATACTCTGATTTTGAACAGAAGTCTAACGCGTCAACAGATCCTCATATCTCTGAGTCATCAAAGTTCTGAAGTAAAGCAACATGCAAGATTCCCAAGTTCTGAAGCATTATGTTTCAATTAAAACAGTATCATATGCAGCAGCTTCATTCAGACAAGAATCTTCTCAGTATGGAATGTGCATTGATCCTCATAAATCGTTGACGATTTTCACGAACGACTGCTCATACATCTCAAAAAGCTGCAAATATTCATATTCTTTCATATACTCAAATTGTGTAATACATCACAGTAGTGATCTAGTTTTTGTAACAAAAAACATATAATACACAGTTAATTTTTCTTTGATTAAGTTATTATTCCTTGAGATAAACCGGGTTGTGGTCATACTCAAGAAGACTTTGGCAGTTGTCAAACTAGTTTTGTAATCTGTTTGATTAGTGGATTAAGTCCTCGTTGGAGAAAGGCGAAATCACCTTGGCGGGTGGACTAGAGTAGTTTGAGATCAAGCGAACCAGGATAAAAATCTTGAGTCTATTGTGTGATACGGTGGCAGAACCGACTGTTAATACTGGTTTGCATTTTTTATTCGCAAATGTCGCGGTATGCAAGAGTCGTCATCGACTTTTATTTTATCCAATCAGGAAAAGGAAAAAGAACAGAAAAAACCTTTTTCGAGATGTTTCTGAGTACGGGGGGTAGGTTATAGAAAGGGAAGGTGTTAGCACCCTTTTTATCTGTGGTTTTCCACGGGCTCTTAGGTACTTGCTCATTTTGAAAATTGATTTTCTGTGTGTGTGCTTGTTTTGGAAAAGTTTTGTTTTACTTCGTTTTAACCCTTGTTTTTGTCCTCAAGAGTGGTATGAAGTTGTTTTTAAAAACTTTGTTTGGGAAAGTGTTGGTGTGAAAAAGTTTTTGTTTGTTTGAGCAAGTACCTAGGAACTAATCTACTTACTCGAAAAAGGTCTGTTCGTTTTCCTTTTAGACAATGCTATCCCATTTTTGAGAAATAGGTAGCATCGTTGTTGGAGTTTTAACGGACATTCGAAGGGACATGTACGATCACAAAAGCAATGTTAGGGAATTTTAGTAATCATCCAAAATCCTTAAAGATATTTTTCCGAGGCAACATTGGAATGGGTTATTTTAGATCTTTCGGGGCTAGAGGACGACCACTAACAAACCCTATACTTCATGACCGTTTACCGAAGTCAACCGGAGTGGAGTAAACCCTAAGAGTGAGCATGTGCGAGTGTATGTTTCAGTTAATTTATCTTTGCATAATTAGGGTTTTCTACTGTATTAATTTTCAGTTAGTCTTTCCATACAATCCTATTAACATACATCTAAGCAGTTTATAGTTTGCGGAAATTAAAAGTGCAGAAAGTTTAAGGTCCCAGCTATTACAAGGCTTTTGCAGATACATAATTATCTTGACTGTAAATAAAAATGCGGAAGTTTAAAACCCTAATTAATCTATTACATCCTCGAAACAGTTACAATAATAATAAAAGGAAATTAAAAATGCGCGCGGCAAATTAAATGCGGGAATAATTAAAGAACCCTAAAAATTTAATTGAAAAAATATTTAGGTTATTTTTTTGAGAAAAATTAATTAGGTTATGTACAAATTAAAACCCTAATTCTAAACGATTTAAATTATGAAAAAAACAATTATATTGTCCTAAATAATTAAACTAATTAATTAAAGAAATAAAATACTTTATATAAAAAAAATGATTTTTGATGTTTTTTGTGATTTTGATTTAATGATAAAAAATGATTTTTGTAAAAAAAAGAAAATAATTGATAAATAAATAAAAAGAGATAAAATAGAAAAGAATATAGATGGGCCTGTATTGAAGAAATCAGGGGGTGTATGTTGAATTATTCAGGCCCAATAATGCTCAAGCCCAGTTCTTGTGTTAGATTCCATGTGACGCTCTTCCTAATGTCCATGGTATGCCCTGAGCGTTAGGCGTTGGATCTGGATTGATCATGAATTCATTGGTTGGATATTATGGTGCATGGTGGACTCCTGGCTGGGTAATGTATAGAACCTGCAATCAATTAATTGGAAAATAGCAAAACGCTAGGACCTGGGATCGAACCCAGGTCCTCCCACTCAATGCAATGCACGCCTGGCCATCTGGGTTATCTGTTTTACTTGTCAATATAGTAACACTAATTAATAATATATGAAACAAACATGGATAACAAAAACGCGCGCCAGACTTCAAATGGACCAGTGGGGTGGTGACAAATCACCGTCTTCTTCCTTGTCTGACATCTTAGGCCATGATACTTATACCTACAGACAAGTTGCCATAGCTACAACACTGCAAGTTTCAAAAATCAATAGCACGCAATATAAATGCAATGTAAGACCACAGATCAATTTGTTTTGACCTCACGAGTACGATGGTACCTTTTTCCTGGGCCAATTTAACCTGTATGACAAAACCCTAAAACGCAAGAACAAACCCTAATAATGGCAAATACGCATACAGACCTCAAAATGCAAAATTGATTGAACCAAAACGTTCCAAATGATGATACAAACACAACGTTATGCTTAAAAGTAATTAATCATGCGTCAATTGTAAAATCAAATTCAAGATTATATGAGTAAATTGTGGGTCTGTAGCTCGCGATTCTGGCCATGAAAATGCTTGCAATGGATTGAAACACGTTCTAGAGATGTCCAGGAGTCTATTGGTAGTCTTAGAATGCGCTGAATTGCCCTCTAAGCTTGAAATCGATCCACCATTTTTTGAAAACTTTGCAGTTTTTGTTTGATGCTTTCACGACCTCAAAACCCTTGTTCTTGTGCCTTGGTTATGTTCTGTATTTGTACTAGAATACATTAGGTCAACAAAAATGCATTGTATCTTGGTGAATTAAGGAGATTGGATTTGATTTTATCCTTGTATGATATCTTTCCAAAATAGGTCTAATCATGCCAATTTTTGCTTCAATTTTCTTTGCACGATTTGATCTGATATGCCAGCTTGGTTAGATTGTTATTCCTGCAAAAAAATCAGATCAAAAATCAATCTTTTGTATTTTTTGCAATTTATTTGATTTAATTTGAATTTTAAATAATAAAAAATCAAAATCAAAATCAAAATAAATAATGAAGCAAATAAAGTGTAGATGCTGATTTGGGTCGTGGACCATGTTAGAAACAAAATTCAAACATGAGAAGCTAGGCCTATTTGACAAAAAAATGCACTTTTGAGCATATTTGACTTATGGCAATTTTACAAAAATGGTCAACTTTGACAAGGCATATCTCCTCTAATTTTAACTCTAGAAAGGTGTTCTTGGACTTTTTAGAAATCTTAGGATGTCCCCTAAACAACCCTTTTGGTTTCATCTCAATTGGGTCTTCCGTGTTCATGTAAGAAGCTTTGACCCAAAAGGTGTTTTTGTTGGCTTTTCAAAAGGACCTATAATGTAGAAATTCATATCTTTTGATGAGTGAATATTTTGAACTTGTGGGATGAATATTAGTTGTAGGGAATTGCATCCTCTTCAAAATTAGCTTTGGATGAAAAATTTATGATAAAATATGAAGAAGTTATACTTGGTCAAAGTTTGGTTGACTTTTCCTAAGAAACCCTAATATAGCAACTTTTGGGTTTTGATGAATTTGGGGAATTCCTTGGGGAATCATGATCAACCCTTGATAAAATGATGAATATAACTTCAAAATGTTGGTGTTGACCAAAAATCTTAAAGTTTGGCTGTATGTGGGCCACAGTTGACTTTTGACCTAGTATAGTTAATTTTCAGGCATCTGAGTAGTTGACTGAGCAAACTTCTTGTGCAAGGCATGAAAATTGACATGGATGATATTCAGAACATATTAGGACCATGGAAGTCATTTGGGACCTTTGGACTTTAACCATCCTGATAAAAATGGAAACCCTAGTTTGAGATACATTCCCTTAGGAGAGAGTTTGTCTGGTCAACTCTTGGGCATCCTTGAGCAAGTTGGGGACCTTAATGGGCATGTGTTGAGTAAAATAAGAGGGAAAATTTTGGGGTACAACAACTGCCCCTGTTCAATCTTCTTAAACCTGAGGATGTAGATTGCCTGTTTGCCTTTCGTAGTCTGAAGGTGGAAGATGATTGAACACTAAGTGCCTAGAAATTTGCACTCATCTGAGATGGTGTTGGACTGTGTAGGTAGTATCAAGATTGGGCTTACAGATGCCATTTGGAGGAGATGACAGAAGGTTGTCGGAGATGGGCTTTAATATGCCATCCAGGATGATGATAGAGAGTCGTCGGAGATGGGCTTAAAGATGCCATCCAAAATAATGTTGATTTTATGAGATATTCCTTCGATGAGAATTCCTGTTCCTGTCGTTGAGGAGGAATCTGTTGAGGAATGTTGGTCTTTGTCCTGGGAGAAATAGAATTTTAGGAGCTTCAGTTGTCTGTTACTTTACTGGGGAATCGTCTCTTATTCGAGGATATGAAAATGAACTGCTATCTGGTCGTTCTCCATTCTTTATAGTGATTTGCTAAGGATAATAAGATTAACTGCTATTTGGTCGTGCTCCAGGTTTTACAGTGACTTACTAGGGAGATGAGATTAAACTTGCTATCTGGTCGTGCTCCGGGCTTTGCAATCTCAAAAACTGTTATTTGGTCGTGCTCCAGGCTTCAAAAGGAATTAAGTGGTTATCCGATCGCATCCGAGTTTCAACTTGAATTTTTAAGGCATACTAACATCTGGTCGTTTCCAGGCTTCAATAGTAATTGTCCGAGTAAACTTCTATCTGGTCGAATTCCAAGCTTTGCAGTACCTCATACTATTATCTGGTCGTGCTCCAGATTTCACAGTGTCTTTTACCGCTATCTGGTCGTGCTCCAGCCTTCACAGTTTCTTATACCGTTATTTGTTCATGCTCCAGGCTTCACGATGTCTTATACCACTATCTGGCCGACTCCATGTTTCGTAGTATTTTAGAGAAATCAAGATATTATCCAGTCGATTTTCGGGCTTCATAGCTTAAATACGAGATATATCACTATCTGGTCGATTCCAGGCTTCATAGTATCTTGTATTGTTATCCGGTTGATTTCCAGGCTTCACAGTATGATGGGGGGAATTAAGTTATTATTCGGTCGATTTCTGGGCTTCATAGCTTGAATTTGAGATATACCACAATCTGGTCGATTCCAGGCTTCGTAGTATTTTGGAGAAATCAAGATATTATCCGATCGATTTCTAGGCTTCATAGCTTGAACTGGAATAGAAATATTAGTATCGATTTGATTGAACTGGGGAAAACTTGTGAGAACTTCAATTGGGAGAGAAATCTTAGTATCGATTTGACTGATCCCGGGAGAGGTCTCAGATTAACTTTGACTGGCATAGAAATCAGGGGAATCTTAGCGGCGATTCGGCTGACCTAGACGAAAGTCTTAGAACATCTTCAACTAGAATAGAAACCTTAGTGTCGGTTTGACTGAACCAGAGAAAATCTTGAAAAGTGTCGGAATATCTTCAACTGGAATAGAAACCTTGGTGTCGGTTTGACTGAACCAGAGAGAAATTGCGAGAACTTGATTGTATCTTTCCATGAAAGGTAAAGATTTAGTCGTATGTAATGTCATGATGTATGAAATATATTGAGTAATTATGCTCTCAAAATAAATGAGATTGTGCTGTGTAATATGTATGCACATGCCATGATGTATGGATATGCAATGCTATTGTGATATTCTCTAGCTGGGGAAAATAAATCTCGGACTGCTACTGGAGAGTACAAGGAGTTGAGTTCTTCGTTTCTGCTGGGGATAGTGACCGAAGATGATTAGCTGGGGATTTACATCCATTCTACTTGAGAACATTCTGCCGGAGGAGACTCTGTCTGAGAATAATCCTGCAGGGGAATGACTTTGTGGGGAAGAGAGATACTCTGTTGGAAGATCTGCTGATTTGGAGAAATAAACTCAGCTGGGGATGAACTTCCATTGTTGTTGAGAAGAGCTCTGTTGGAGATTGAGCTTCCACTATCATAGAAATAAACTCTGCTCGGGAGATAGCTTTATAAACTGCTCATGGTTATAAAAATCGGCTGGGGAATGCAGATGTCAGCTTTCTGAAGGAACCTGCTGGGGAAGGAATTCCTGCTTGAGGATACGGAGGTTGGACCTTGGTTGTCTCGGCTTTGTGGGGAATATAGGTATCACTAGATTGTATGTGATAGTGACTTCGCTTCCAACCGTTTCTGCCCCTTGTACCATGCTGGAAAAAGTACATGTGGAGATTTTGTGGATGGATCTATGTCGTGATTGTACTTGAACATGTATTTAATGAGTGTCAGGATGATATCCATCTCTGGATCGTATCTGAACTATACTTGAAACATGTGTTGAATGAGTGTCAGAATGACATCCGTCTCTGGATTGTATCTGATTGTACTTGAAACATGTGTCGAATGAGTGTTAGAATGACATCCGTCTCTGGATCGTATCTGAATTGTACTTGAAACATGTGTCGAATGAGTGTCAGAATGACATCCGTCTCTGGATCGTATCTAAACTGTATTTAGAGGAGAATCTGGAGTAAGTATCAGGATGACATCCGTCTCTGGATCGTACCTGAACTATTTCTAGAAAAGAAATCTGGAATAAGTACCAGGATAACATCCATCTCTGGATCGTACCTGAACTGTTTCTAGAAGAGAAATCTGGAATAAGTAACAGGATAACATCTGTCTCTGGATCGTATCTGAACTGTTTCTCAATGTATGAAAATATTGAATAAGTAGCAGAATGACATCTGTATCTGAACCTCTTCTCGATGTATGAAAATCTTGAATAAGTAGCAGAATGACATCCATATCTGGATCATATCTGAACCGTTTCTCGATGTATGAAAATCTTGAATAAGTAGCAGAATGACATCTGTATCTGGATCATATCGGAACCGTTTCTCGATGTATGAAAATATTGAATAAGTAGCAGAATGATACCCGTATCTGGATCGTATCTGAATCGTTTCTCGATGTATGAAAATCTTGAATAAGTAGCAGAATGACATCCGCATCTGGATCGTATCTAAACCGTTTCTCGATTCTGGTGCTCTTGATGAATGTTGATCAAGGTATAAGTCTTCCACTGATAGACAGGTGACAGGACATAGTCGTACGTTTTAAATCCCTAACTTTTGCCTGGACCGCCCTTTCGGGTTTTCAGTCCACCGGGATACCTTTTTTCCCAAGCCGCCTTTTCAGGTTTTCGACTTACCGGGTGTACAGATTTTTTTCATTTTTTATCCCTAATTTTTGCCCGAACCCTTTTGGTTTGCAGGGATTCACTTATTTTTGCCTAGGTGTGTCAACCTAGCGGGTCTTTTTTTCTTCATGCGTAGTATTTTCCGACTATGTCCATGCTTTCAGGATGTAGAGAGTTGTCATTATCCATAGTGTTGTGTTATAGTACTGTCAAAAATTTTTTCTTTATGGCACATGATTCATTACTGGAATGCGTGTGTAATGCCCCAATCGATTCAGATGGATATCTGACCCTGGTTATTTGGCACTTTTGGAGAGACTGCCCCAGGTGGGTTTAGACATCATGTTATGCCCCTTGCTTATGGAAGATCTGTTATTGGAAGTGTCTTTCCCGCTGAGGTGATTCTGTCCATTGAGAGGATGTATGTTCGTTGAATATCCATTGTGCGAATTTCTCTACTGTCAAACAATTAGTCATATGCAAATAATGTCATTTAAAGAATGCAAAACTCATGTCTGTCTTGAAATTTTTTTGAAAATGTGTTTTGTGTAGTAAAACGATATTTGCAAGAATGTGATATCAACTCAGGATTTGTAACAAAGCCTATCGGAGTCAGGATAGGACTTAAACTAACCCATGCTTCAGCTAGGACTTTTAAGATTTATAATGTGGCTTGGTTCACGGTTCAAGAAACAAAGGATAAAGGCTCAAATTTTATTTGTACCCAACCCGCTCTTTGTGATGTTCTTCAGTCCTATGCTCAGTTAATTGCGCGTTTAGATCCCGATTGAGTCTGGAATCTTTGCTCTGATACTTGGTGATGATTCAGAAATTGAAATTTTGTTTTGAAAAGGCAGTCATTTTTGTAATCTTCTTTTTGTCGAGGATTTGTAGTAACCTCTTTTTTTGGTTTTCGTTATCGCTTCTTTTGCCTGAACTGTTTCTTTTGTGATTACAGTCAGCGGGATGCCCCAACTTTTCTCTTAAGTCTCCTTCATAGGTTTTGACTTAATGGGATTTTATTTCGAGAGATAATGATTGCATGTCTTGACGATTATACGGAACCATCACCGTCTTTTGTTTTTAAAGGACGTCTTTGATGCCATTCATTGTGTACGAAGCGGCAGATTGTAACTAAATGCGCCTCTGAATTAATTGAGAAAACTACCCTGCCCCAGGTTATGATTAAGGGTTTTAATTCGTCTGAAAAGAAAAACTCCTACTTCTTTGGCTCGAAGGGGTTGACTAGGGATTATCTTCCTTATAACTCCACTGTTTAGGATTTGAAACAACGCCTGTAAATCGTCAGAGGGGTCTGTTCAAAAGCATACTGTAGAGATTGTGGTATCATTTTTGTCATCCTCCCTCTAAGGCTTAGAGTTTTTAATCAAGAGTTGAATATCACAAAAGGAAATAAGAATGCATTTTTGAAATAGTGAATACGAATGAATTGATTCAAGACAAACATGTGCAATGCAATTATGAAATAACGAGGTTTGACATGAGTAAATGTTCAAACAAATCAAAAGAAAATTACACATTGAAAATTATAATGAACGAAAATTCTTCTTGTGAGAACTTGTCACTTCAGATGGCATGCCTTGGAGGGATGGCAAAAGAACTCAGACTGACCGTCTTGTGCGAATTCTAGCGCTCCTTCATGAATCAGGTCTTGAATTTTATTTCTCAACGCCCAACAGTTGTTGGTGTCATGTCCAGGACTATTGGAGTGGTACGCACATCTTGCATTTGGATTGTACCTTGGGGAGGCTATGTTTGGATTATGAGGAGGGTCCCTTAACATAACCAACTTGGCCTTCAACATGCGCTACAATGCTTGAGCCAATGACATGTTGATTTCGGTGAAGCGTCTTTCAGATGTATTCTTCTTATGCCGATTACCCCGTTGTTGTTGGCGAGGTTGTGGTTGGGCTTGTGATGTAGTAGCAATCTGGAAAGGTCTGTTCCTAACCAAACCAACCTCTTCTCTCACTGGGGGGATGATTAATGCCTTGATCCATAATTTTAATTGTTTATTTCATGGATCTGCATCCATCTTGGTGAAGCTTGTTGAGGAAGGCTCTTAGCCCTTCTTGTCCTCGAGCTAAGTTTTGGATAAGAGCCATCTTCCCCAGCATCTGGATTCTCATTGCTTCTACCTCAGCTTGTAGTTATTCCAATTGTTCATCCTTGTTGTTGTCAGGACGTTCCTTGGTCAGATTCCCGACGAAGAGTATTTTCAGGTCTTCTTTCCCCTTGGATAGATTCAGGAGAAATTACTTGAAATGGGCATCTTAAGCTTGGAGATCTCTGTTGTCTTGTTGGAGAGCCATTGCTGAAATAAACAGCGAGAACATGAGAGACCTGCTTTGAAACCTGCTTATGCAATGATACGTATTATATATGTATGCAATTTTTCAAGGATCTCGCAGGGTAAACAAGAAAATGTCAGAAGTTGAATTTTGCAGCTTTGATTGTAAAACTTTGTATCGTTGAGAGTCCTTCTACGAGAGTCAAGCTCACCATATCAAGTGGGTTATAGACCCTGACTCAAGTTGTTGAGTTTTGATCTTTTGACGACATTGGCTAGAGGAAAATAAATCCCCTTGCCCCTTGCTAGACGTCGATTTATCATAACATGCATCGCAGGCTCTCGAGATCCTTGAAATGGTTAAGGAAATGTTAAGGCATGATGTTATGATGCATGATGTCATGTTCAAACAGAATAAATCACATTTAAGCAAAACACACAATAAACCTTAGGTTCAAAAGCTTGAATGAGGTTAAAGGTAAGTACCCTCTTGAAGTAGTTGGTTTAAAACCTGTCTTAGAAAAGTAATCGGGTTCTAAAGATTCTCAATATCACTGATCATCCTTTATCAGACATTATTTCAGCTCAAGCAATCTTTTCTTGCTGCCGAAATATCCCAAAAGTCTGATCTCAATGAGTGTAGCATCGATTATCAACCAATCCTCAGTTTTATACCGAGGCCGGCTATCTCACTACTTTCTAATGCCAACTTTGTTCAACTAAGGTTCTAAGGTCTGTTAGTGCTTCACGAAACCACGCGGCGGCCCCGTATTCTCCTCGTTTACACATGAAGGATACCGGTACCAATCAAAGTGTCACACCAACATAATCATCTCTTAAACCATATCGGTCTATGTCGTACAATCTCCACGATCTATTGCTGTTTACATAAAGAGTGTCCCCAGGTCCGGGTGTAGGATCTTCAATAATACCCAAGCAAAAACCCTTAAAGATAAAGTAGGCAAAGCAAACAAGAAAGAAATTTTAAAAATTACCTAGATCCTAAGGTAAACCCCACTTTATTTTATTCCCCAGCAGAGTCGCCATTTCTGTGATACGGTGGCAGAACCGAATGTTAATACTGGTTTGCATTTTTTGTTTGCAAATGTCGCGGTAAGCAAGAGTCGCCATCGACTTTTATTTTATCCAATCAGGAAAAGGAAAAAGAACAGAAAAAACCTTTTTCGAGATGTTTCTGAGTACGGGGGGTAGGTTATAGAAAGGAAATGTGTTAGCACCCTTTCTATCTGTGGTTTTCCACGGGCTCTTAGGTACTTGCTCATTTTGAAAATTGATTTTCTGTGTGTGTGCTTGTTTTTGAAAAGTTTTGTTTTACTTTGTTTTAACCCTTGATTCTGTCCTCAAGAGTGTTATGAAGTTGTTTTTGAAAACTTTGTTTGGGAAAGTGTTGGTGTGAAAAAGTTTTTGTTTGTTTGAGCAAGTACCTAGGAACTAATCTACTTACTCGAAAAAGGTCTGTTCGTTTTCCTTTTAGACAATGCTATCCCATTATTGAGAAATAGTTAACATCGTCTTTGGAGTTTTAAGGGACATTCGAAGGGACATGTACGATCACAAAAGCAATGTTAGGGAATGTTAGTAATCATCCTAAAGCCTTAAAGATCTTTTTCCGAGGTAAGATCCGAATGGGTCATTTTAGGTGTTTTAGGGCTAGAGGATGACCACTAACAAACCCTATACTTCATGATCGTTTACCGAAGGCAACCGGAGTGGAGTAAACCCTAGAAGTGAGCATGTGTGAGTGTAGGTTTCAGTTAATTTATCTTTGCATAATTAGGGTTTTCTACTGTATTAATTTTCAGTTAGTCTTTCCATACAATCCTATTAACATACATCTAAGCAGTTTATAGTTTGCGGAAATTAAAAGTGCAGAAAGTTTAAGGTCCCAGCTATTACAAGGCTTTTGCAGATACATAATTATCTTGACTGTAAATAAAAATGCGGAAGTTTAAAACCCTAATTGATCTATTACAACCTAGAAACAGTTACAATAATAATAAAAGGAAATTAAAAATGTGCGCGGAGAATTATATGCGGGAATAATTAAAGAACCCTAAAAATTTAATTGAAAAAATATTTAGGTTATTTTTTTGAGAAAAATTAATTAGGTTATGTACAAATTAAAACCCTAATTCTAATCGATTAAAATTATGAAAAAAACAATTAAATTGCCCTAAATAATTAAACTAATTTTTGTACCCCAAAATTTGTTCTCCCATATTTCTCAAAACATTTCAAGAAAGATCCTCAAGTTGCTCAAGGAAGTCCAAGGGTTGACCAAACAAGTCCTCTCCTAAGGCAGTCTACCTCAAATTAGGGTTTCATATTGCATCAAGATACTTGAGTCCAAGGGATCCCAAATGCTCACCAATGTCCTAATATGTTATCAAGATCATCCATGTCAAGTTTCAAGCCTTGCAGAGAAAGTTTGCTCAGTCAATTGCTCAAAGGCCTAGAAATCGATTGTGCTAGGGCAAAAATCAACTGTGGCCTACATACAGTCAAACTTCAAGATTTTTGGTCAACATTCTCATTTTGAATTATATTTAATCATTTTATCAAGGGTTGATCATGATTCATCAAGGATTGCTAATAATTCATCAAGAACCAAAAGTTGCTAAATTAGGGTTTTGTAGGAAAAGTCAACTCAACTTTGACCAAGCATAACTTTCTCATACTTTATGAGAAATGACCCATACAAAGCTCATTTTTAAGAGGATTCAATGATATACAATCCATCTTCATCTCCCAAGTTCAAAATATGCACTCACAAGAAGTTATGAATTTTGACATTATAGGTCATTTTGAAAAGTCAACAAAAACACCTTTTTGTCAAAGCTTCATACAAGAGCATGGAATATAAAATTGAGATGATACCAAAAGGGTTGCTTAGAGGACACCTCAAGCTTTCTAAAAAGTCCAAGAAAACATTCAAAGAGTCAAAATTGAGGAAGTTATGCATTGGTGAAGTTGACCTTTTTTGCAAAATTGCCAAAAGTCAACTATGCCTCAAATTGCAAATTTTGCTTAATGGGCCCAATCTTTTGTACTTGTTTTGAGTTGGAAACATGGTCCATGAACCCTAGCCTTTTCCACTTGTCATCATCTTGTTTTTATCATTTATTTTGATTTTTATTTGAATTAAATCAATTTAAATCAAAACAAACCATAGAAAATCCAAAATATTGAAAACTCAAGATTTTGTACTTGTTTCAGGTCTGAAATCTAGTTGGCAAGTATTTGAAATCGTGCAAAGCATTGGTGTGGACAAAAAGATTGAATTTTCCTAATTTTAGAAAGATATTCAAAGTGAATCAAATCCAAATCAAAGCATTGATGGAGGAAGATTATGATCATATTGGCAACCCTAATTCATTCCTCAGTACATAAGGATCATTTACAGACCTAAAGCAAGGCTAGAGAGAGGTGCATAAGGTTAGAACAAACTTGCAAAAAACAGAAAAAGGTGGTCATTCGAATTCATATTTCCAGGCATCCTCAAAGCCTCCTGACCATTCCAATCGCTTCCTGGGAGTGTAGGCAAGCAAAACCAATCCAGAACAAGCAATATCAGGCCCTATAACGCACTGTAAGTCAGCCACGACAAGGGCTCTTTCTTGAACTCGAATTTCACAATCTTGGAATCTCTAGCATGAAATAGTTGTATATTCTTGTTCACCATCACATTTGCAAGCTTTCTGTAATATTTAATTTCATTTTTATGGCCTGTATGAGATTTCACCATTGCTAGGTTTTTGTGCTTCGATTTGGGATTTCTTCATTTAGGTAAAATTGGGCCATGAAAGGGACACCATTGTGTTCAGCAGGTCCAGAAGAATCTCTCCATGGTCTTAGTTCTTATTTATCTTGCTCATGCTTGATTTTGAGAAGTTACAAGGATGTAGCGACATACATATGTCCGTAGGTAAAAGTGTTCAACTTTTACCAACGGAGCAAGGTTGGGGATGACTTGCGTGGCGCCCTTATATTGGGTCATTTGAATTCTGGCGCTTGTTTTTCCCACTAACTCTTTTTATCATATATTATCTTATATTGTTATTTTATATACAAACAAGACAGCTAGCGCAGTTGGTTACAAGGTGAGTGCAAAATGCTTCAGGACCTGGGTTCGAATCCCAGGTCCCCCATTCCTTTCATATTATTTTTTCTTCATTAATCAGGTGCATACACAAGACCAAGGACCATCATGTGTCCTCATAATCCAATAAGCCATGTGTCAGGGGGCCAGATCTGATGGCCATCAGGCGAGGATCCATCAAAGGCATTGGTCAAGGCAAAGCATGAGAATCAGGAAGTCAACGTGGGTCACCTTCTTTTGGGCCCAGAAATCTGATTTCCACACCTCACTGTGATACGGTGGGAGAACTGACTTGAGGTTTTGTGTTTGTTTTCGCACTTGTTCGGTTTAGCAAGAGTCGCCACCGACTTTTTATTTTATCCTAAGGAAAGGTTAAAAAGCACAGCAAAAACCTTTGAGATGTTTTCTTGGGTTCGGGGAGTAGATTATAGAAAGGGAAGGTATTAGCACCCTTTCTATCCATGGTTATCCATGGGCTCTTAGCTACTTGCTTAGATCACTTGCCTTGCATTTTCAATTGTTTGAAATGGTGCTTTGTGTGTGTGTTTGAAAATGTTTTGAAAAAGATGCCTTGTCTAGGCAACCCTTGTAACAATTCTTTACTCGAATGTTTTACAAAAGGTGTTTGTCTTTTTGAAAAGATGTTTTAAGGTTTTGAAAGTTGTGTTTGTGAAGTGTGTTTTGAAAAATGGCAAGGATTTGTTTTGCAAGTTGGTCAAGTAACCAAGAGCTATCTACCCTAAATTTCTCAAAGATCTTTCCTATGTTTTAACCCTTTTAACAACATTGTTCCACCATTGCATTTGGTGGACAATCTTGTGTTAGGATGTTAACGGGACGGGCGCGGGTCATCGTATGGACCATGAATGCAACAGTGACAAGTGTCTTTGGCAATTTGCTTTAAGGGACTATGATCATTTTGTTTAGGCAACTTCGAAAGCGTCATCGAGGGACTATGATCATTTAAATTGTTTTTGTTTTGCCAAAGATACTCAACATGCAACATGGCCCATTTTGGAAGGCAACAAGCGGGATTACCCTAGGGGTGCAAGTGTGAATGGTGTATTGATTATCATGCATTTGTCTTGTATTTAGGTTAAGCTATTTGTTATTTGATTTTTGCATACAAACCCTAGGTCTATCATGGCATAATTAGAAAGCTTTAAAATGCGGAAATTTAAAGTCCTAAATTATTACAACATAATTATGGGGATGGGGGTACAAATGTTTGAATGGGGGTATTTGACAAGAAATTTAAATCTAGGCTATTAAATCCATATCGAATATACAAGTATTTAAATATACAATATTTACAATATAAATAAATATCAAAATGCAATGTATTATGTACAAAAATGGTCTTTTATGTATGTAAAAGTATTTTTCAATGTAATAAATAAACAAAAATAAAAAGGTTAATTTTTGATATTTTTATGGTTTTAGGGTAAAACCCTAATTTTTTGAATAAATGGTATTTTACTTATTAATATTTATTAATTATATACAAAAATAAAAAATATATTATAAAAAGTATTTTTTGATGTCAAATATTAATAAAAATAAAAGAGTATTATTTTCATGTTTTTGTTCTAAATATTCTAATAAATATGTACAAGTATATTTATATATATTTAATAAACTAAATATGTATAAAAATAAAATATTTATTATTTACCAAAAAAAGTATATTTTGAGAAAATGTTTTCAAAAGGTAAAATAAAATAATAACTGAAAATAAATATATTTTGTATTATTTTTTAGTGTCTTAAATAAAAGTATATATATATTTATTTACATGCACATGTTTAAATAATCAAATAAATGCCAAAAAAATATAAAATAATGAGAAAAAAAATATTTTTAATGTTTTTTATGTGTTGACAAAAAATATCAAGTCAGAAGAAAAAATAAAAAGTCAAAAATAATCAAAATATCACACAATGGGCCAAGGGGGTGCAAAAATGAGAAAAGTGGTGCAAACAGAAGAACAACTCAGGCCCAACCCAAGTGGCTTGTCTTCAACCTCCAGCCATTCAAACAGAAACAAAAACGCGCGTTTCTTCTTGTCAATCACAGATCCTGATTCGTTGACTTTTAACAAAAACTTATAACATCAATAATGTAGAGCATCAAGTCACGATTTCAAACATATAAAAAAGTTGTTCTAACTCTTAGAAACGAGAGAGAATTTCTCTTCCCCCAATTTCTGACCTAACTTTTCTTCCATGTTTAAGTTCAAAATTCTCACAGCACACACAATATAAATGAAAAGTAACTACATGGATGGCTTCAGGGCTATGAGTAGAACATGCTTTCTTCACAAACTTAAGCCTAACTATGCCTGGATAGAGAGATAGAAGTTCAAAATTTTACCTGTTCAGCTTGAGTCATGTGCAGCAATGGAGGTACCTTCAATGGAGTTTGAGGATTTGTACAGCTTGCCTGAAGTCCAAGGATGCTCCTCCAACCTCTAGCTTGCTTTGAAACTAACTGAATCGAGCTATGGAAGTCAACCTGCACAACTAAAAAGTGAAAATGGCAACCTTGGGTATGGATGTTACAGTTCAAGTTTAATGCTTGGAATAGCTTTAATGGATGGTAGGGAATGTGTTTGAAGAGGTTTTAGCCAAAACGCACGACAAGAATGGACTGTGGGATTCAAGTTGCAGCCTATGCCCTGTTTTGCCACAAAACTGTGATTTTCTGTATGAGGAGGTATCAACGGTATTTTGGTCGTGCTTTGGGTCAGTTAGGGAGCATGAAATGTGTTTACAAAGTTTGTTTTTGTTGGTCTTTGCAGGAATGTGAGTTATGGTTCAATATGCAAGTTTTCTTCTAAGATAAGCAAAGATAGTCAAGTTGGGTTATAGGCCAATGCAGGTCCCTCAAGCATGCTACATTTTCTCTTCTTGATCAGTGGTATTTGTCCATAAACTTGTGCCTCAAAGATCTGCTTATACTTCCAAGATATGGACTTTGACATAAAGCATTGCTTTTTCAAAATGGCAAACTTGCTTTTTCCATTTAAAGGTTAATTCTTTGTGTAATGACTATATGAACAAAATAATGCTAGAACACAATGGATTGGCATTTAATTATTGAGTTTGAATGGGATTAGAGGCCTGTAATCTAGCTTGAACCATGCTGAGTTTGAAAATGCAAAGTGTATGAACATGCCTTGGTCAAGAACAAAAGTGGATTTTGCCCAACTTTGCAAATTCGATTCTCCCTAACCACAAGGGTGTTTGAGAAGTTCTTGGACAATTTGGAAATCTTGGAATGTGTACTACAATCCATCTTCATAATGCAAGTTGAAATTCCAAGTGGAAGCATGTGAAAAGTGGCCATGAAGTTGGGCAAAAATCCTGCCTAAAATAGGTAAAAAAATTTCTAAGTTAAGAATGTTTTGCACCCTTGTTCCAAAAATCATAACTTGAGCTACAAGCTTCTTTTGAGGAAACTTTGTGAATCAAAGTTGTAGATTTTGAAATGGACTACAACTTTCATGTTTTGTGTTTTGCTTGAATCCAATTGCATCTTGATGAATAAATGGGACAAAGTTAGGAAAAAATAAGGAAGTTTCATAACTTAGAAAAATTCTAAGTTATGAAATTTTCTCATTTTAAACCCTAATTTGCAAATTTGGATTTCTTGATGAACAAGTTTCATAATTTGACATGTCTTGATGAAAAATGAATCTTGGCACTTGATTTTGACCAAAGATCAAAGTTTGACTTTTCAGTATACAGTCAAATTTTGATCAGTTGACTGAAAAATCCATCTGTCAATCTTGTGCATTTGGGATCTTTTGAACTTGTTGAATATGTCAAGACAATGCCATTGAGTCCTTGAGTACATATATGAGATTGGTTTGCCATTGGCTAGGTCAAACAGTCAAAAATTGCCTTTGTGCAGTCAAAACCCTAAAAATGACCATTTTGCCCTTTTGGTGATCTGATCAAATTTCTTGTGGAATTGTGATCCAAACTTGACCAAATGGTTCATGTGAGTTCATAATGTTGATGTGGGTCAAAAATCATGAGGTTTGACTGTCAATTGGCCACAGTTGACTTTTTCCCCAATACAATTGATTTTTAGGTCAACTGTCCAATTGACTGGGCAAAGATTGGAATCAAGGCTTGAAACTTGGTATGGATAAACTTGTGAGTCCAATATGAAGCATGAAAGTCACTTTGGGCATTTTAGGTCAACACATCTTTGTGCAAACTCAAACCCTAAATTGGGTCAACAGTGCAAGGAAGAGTCTTGAGCAGAGCAAACCCTAATTTGATCTTGAGCTCCAAGAGTCTTGTGGTGAGAAAATATTGAAGAAATGAGAGGGCAAATTTTGGGGTACAACAGTTGCCCCTGTTCAATCTTCTTGCACCTGAAGAGTTAGATTGGCAGGTTTTCCTTTCGCGTCTCGAAGGTAAAAGGAGATTGGACACTAGAGTGCCCTTAAATTTGCACTCGTCAAGACATGGATGCGGGAATGGGCTTAGAGATGCCATTTGGAGATGGGCTTAAAGATGCCATCTGGAGGGGTGACAGAATTTTGTCGGGGATGGGCTTAAAGATGCCATCTGGAATGAATATCAGAAAGGTGTCCATGCTTTGGAACATCTCTGAACTGGGGGTCTGAATAAGCAAAAGATTGACATCCGTATCTGGAAGCATCCGTAAACTGTTTTTAGGAGTTAAAGTTGAATAATCAATAGAGCAGCATCCGTTGCTGGGAAGCGTCCGTAAACTGTTTTCAAAAGTTGAGAAGAATCTGAACAAGCGATAGGTTAACATCTGTTACTGGAGAACCCGTAAACTGTTTTCAGGAGTTGATGTTGAATAAGCAATAGATCAGCATCCATGTTGGGAGGCGTCCGTAAACTATTTTCAAAAGTTGAGAAGAATCTGAACAAGCGATAGGTTAACATCTGTTACTGGAGAACCCGTGAACTGTTTTCAGAAGTTGAGTCTGAACAAGCGATAGATTAACATCCGTTACTGGAGAATCCATAAACTATTTTCAGCAGTTGAGTCTGAACAAGCGATAGATTAACATCCATTACTAGAGACTCCGTAAACTGTTTTCAGAAGTTGAGTCTGAACAAGCGATAGATTAACATCCGTTACTGGAGAATCCGTAAACTGTTTTCAGAAGTTGAGTCTGAACAAGCGATAGATTAACATTCGTTACTGGAGAATCCGTAAACTGTTTTCAAAGGTTGAGAAGAATCTGAACAAGCGATAGGTTAACATCCGTTACTGGAGAACCCGTGAACTGTTTTCAGAATTCTTGAAGTTGAAGAAGGAACCGGTGTAGGGTCGCCTGATGATGAGTCTGTATAAAAACTGCATCTAGATTATTAATGATAGCCTTTTATTCTTATCCTGAAAAGGACAAAATGTTAGCTGAACACAAAGTTATGCTGCATGGAATGTATGATGCAATATATGTTATATCAATGTTTATGATATGAATGTGATGAATGCACATGTAAGTTGATGAGTTGTCTTGCTGAGGATAGATGAATCCTGGATGGCTGGAGATAATAGAATCTTGACTGCTGTCGGGGAAAGTGAATCCTTGACTACTGCAGGGGATTGAAAATCCTTTGATCGTTGAAAAATGAGAAGTCCTGGGACCGCTGTTGGGGAATCAGGAGCTTAGGTTGTATGCCAATCTACTGGGGATTCCTGTCTTGAGGAGATCTTCACTGGAGAATATTCGAATATCCTGTGAGGTGCTGAGAATGAGAGTCTCCATTCTGCTTGGAGATTGATAGTTGGAAGTTTTAGCTTCGCTGGGGATTGCAAGAATATTTTGATTGCTGCAGGTATTGATCTGGGATTTCGAAAAAGGTTGGTCGGTGAGATAGTTGTCCTGGCTGGTTTCAGGTATTAATCTCTGACCTGAGAAAGAAAGATAGTTTTCTTGGCTTATTTCAGGTATTGATCTTCAATCTCTTCATGTAGATAATTTACTGGCTTGTTACAGGTGTTGATCCATAATCAGTCGTCCACAGATATTTTCCTGGCTTGCTACAGGTATTAGTCTGGAACTTGGGTTATACGCCACTTTGAGAATGAGAATCTTCATTCTGTTGGGAGTATACCAATCTTCTGAGGTTTTAAGGATGAGAGTCTTCATTCTGTTAATGGTTAGAAATTTGGAGTATACCAATCTTCTGAGGTTTTAAGGATGAGAGTCTTCATTCTGTTAACGGTTAGAAATTGGGAGTATACTAATCTTATGAGGTTTTAAGGATGAGAGTCTTCATTCTGTTAACGGTTAGAAATTGGGAGTATACCAATCTTTTGAGGTTTTAAGGATGAGAATCTTCACTCTTGAGTGTTAGAAACTGGGAGTGTATCAATCTTCTGAGTTGATGAGAATCTTCATGCTGTTAACGGTCAGAAACTGGGAGTATACCAATCTTCTGAGGTTTTAAGGATGAGAATCTTCACTCTTGAGTGTCAGAAATTGGGAGTATACCAATCTTCTGAGTTGATGAGAATCTTCATGATGTTAACGGTCAGAAACTGGGAGTATACCAATCTTCAAAGGTTTTAAGGATGAGAATCTTCACTCTTGAGTGTCAGAAATTGGGAGTATACCAATCTTCTGAGTTGATGAGAATCTTCATGCTGTTAACGGTCAGAAACTGGGAGTATACCAATCTTCTGAGGTTTTAAGGATGAGAGTCTTCACTCTTGAGTGTCAGAAATTGGGAGTATACCAATCTTCTGAGTTGATGAGAATCTCCATGCTGTTAATGGTCAGAAACTGGGAGTATACCAATCTTCTGAGGTTTTAAGGATGAGAATCTTCATTCTTGAGTGTCAGAAATTGGGAGTATACCAATCTTCTGAGTTGATGAGAATCTTCATGCTGTTAACGGTCAGAAACTGGGAGTATACCAATCTTCTGAGGTTTTAAGGATGAGAATCTTCACTCTTGAGTGTCAGAAATTGGGAGTGTACCAATCTTCTGACTTGATGAGAATCTTCATGTTGTTAACGGTCAGAACTGGGAGTATACCAATCTTCTGAGGTTTTAAGGATGAGAATCTTCACTCTTGAGTGTCAGAAATTGGGAGTATACCAATCTTCTGAGTTGATGAGAATCTTCATGCTGTTAACGGTCAGAAACTGAGAGTATACCAATCTTCTGAGGTTTTAAGGATGAGAATCTTCACTCTTGAGTGTCAGAAATTGGAAGTATACCAATCTTCTGAGTTGATAAGAATCTTCATGCTGTTAACGGTCAGAAACTGGGAGTATACCAATCTTCTGAGGTTTTAAGGATGAGAGTCTTCACTCTTGAGTGTCAGAAATTGGGAGTATACCAATCTTCCGAGTTGATGAGAATCTTCATGCTGTTAACGGTCAGAAACTGGGAGTATACCAATCTTCTGAGGTTTTAAGGATGAGAGTCTTCACTCTTGAGTGTCAGAAATTGGGAGTATCCCAATCTTCTGAGTTGATGAGAATCTTCATGCTGTTAACGGTCAGAAACTGGGAGTATACCAATCTTCTGAGGTTTTAAGGATGAGAATCTTCATTCTTGAGAGAAACAGATTTTTAGGAGCTTCAATTGTCCGTTATTTTGTTGGTGGTTGTAACTTCCAGCAGGTGATGAAGGAAATTTTGGATACTTTTGACATTCGAATGCCCCAAGTGATGATGAAGGAGACTTGCCCCAGGTTACTCTGCTAATTGAGAGATTTTGTTGAAATCTTGACTGGACTGCCCCAGGTTAACTAAACTCTGAAAGATCTGTTGAAACCTTGACTGGACTGCCCCATGTTAACTGGGCTTTGAAAGATTTGTTGAAATCTTGACTGGACTGCCCCATGTGTGCTGGATAGTGACATGTCATGCCCCTTTGTCGATAAGAGATTTGTCGTTGGAAGTGTCATCCTTTTGAAGTGATTTTGTTCACTGAGAGAGATTTCTTTCATCGGATATTCATTGTGTGAATTTCTCCACTGTCAAACAAATAACCATATGCAAACAATGATATTTAGGTAATGCAAAGTTTATGTCTGTCTCGAAGTTTTGAAAAATGCGTTTTTTAGCAGAAAACGTTTTGTAAGACAGATTCAACACAAGATTTTAAAGCAAAGCCTTACAGGAGTCAGGATACCTTTTGTAACAGTATGCTTTCGAACTAACTCATGCTTCAATTAGGACTTTTGAAGGGTTGTAATGTGGCTTGGTTCACGGTTTAAGAAACAAAGGATAAAGGCTCAAAGTATATTTGTACCCACCCGCTCTTCGTGATGTTCTTCAATCCTAAGCTCAGTTAATTGTGCGTCGAACTCCATTCGGATTTGGAACGACTTTTTGGGTGATGGTTCACCAGTTAAATTTTGGAAGACAGTCATCATCTCCTTTTTCTTTTGCAACATTTTTCATGTTGTTGAGGATTTGTAATGACCTCTTTCTTTTGATTTGTTATCCCTAACTTTTGCCTGACTGTTTCTGTTTTCGAGATTACAGTCAGCGGGATGCCCCAGCTTTCTTAAGCCTCCTTTGTAGGTTTTGGCTCAGTGGGCTTTTTCTTTTTTGAGAGATAATGACTGCCTATGTGATAGGGAACCATCACTGTCTTTTGATTCCAGAGGAATGTTTTTTTTGTTGATGTCATTCGTTGTATTACGAACTGATAGTTTTGCGACTTCAATGCACATCTTTTGAATTAACTGAGAGACTACCCTGCCCCAGGTTTATATCAAAGGTTTTGATTGTTTAGAATAGAAAACTCCTACTTCTTTGGCTCGAAGGGGTTGACTAGGGATTATCTTCCTTATAACTCCAGTGTTTGGGAAATGAAAGAAATGCCTGTATATCATCAGCAAGGTCTGTTCAAAAGCATACTGTATGAGATCGTGGTATTGTTTCGTCATCCTCCCTCTAAAGGCTTGCAGATTTTTATCAAGAGTTAAATATCATAAAGAAAGCATAAGAGTAGTGAAAACGAATGGATGAATTCAAGACAAACATATGCAATGCATTAATGAAACAAAGTTTGACATTAATAGATAATTATTTGAATAACAAAGAGATTACAACTTGAAAATCCAAATAAAACAAAAGTTTCTCAGTTTGAGCTTTGTCACTTCAGGTGGAGAAACTCTTAACGGAAGATTTTCATCTCGCCGTCTGGCATGAACCTCAGCACTCCAATGTCAATCAGATCTTGAATCTTGTTCTTCAAGGCCCAACAGTCGTCGGTGTCATGTCCCGGGCTATAGGAGTGGTATACACAAAATGCGTCGGGATGATAGTTAGGAGCGGAGGTATTGGGCTTCCGAATAGGATCCCTCAAAGTAGTCAGATTGACCTCCAACAAGCGCTCCAGTATTAGAAATGACGGTATATCAGTCTCAGTGAACTGTCTTCCCGACGTATTTTGCTTACGCCGATTACCCCGTTGGCGCTGACGAGGTTGTTGATGGGCTTGTGACCCTGAAGCAAGTTGAGGAGCCATTCCCTTGTCTTCTTGTCTGGAGGGGGGTTGAGTGGTGACTTGCTCCTCAACCTCAGATGTTTGTCCAACTTGGTTGTCCCAAAGCAGTTGGTTGACGAGTACTCTGAGTTCCTCTTGTCTTTGAGACAAGTCCTGGATGAGAGCCATCTGGCCCACAGCTGTCCCATCACTTGGATCCTCAATGTTGCCAAATCAAACTGCAGTTCCCCCAACTGATCACTCTTGGCATTGTTTTAATTCTCCTGGACCAAGCCCCTTGTGAGGAGAGCCTTCACTTCTTCTTGTCCCTGGGATAGGTTCAAGAACATTTCCTGAAGTTGAGCATTTTGGTCCTGGATGTCCTTGACAGTCCTCTCTAGAGCCATCTCTACTGAAATAAACAGTAGGAGAGTAAGGAAACCTGAAAAGGAAAAAAAAACTGTCATGATGCAATGCATGATATGTGGATGCATGTTTTCAAGGATCTCTTGGGGTAAACACAAGAGAATGTTAGAGGTTGAACTTTGATTTTTGATTGGAGAACTTTGCACCGGTGGATGCCTTTCCACGAGAATCAAGCTCACCATGTCAAGTGGGTCATAGCCCCTGATTCAAGTTGTTGCACTTGATCTTTGATGGCATTTGTTTAGAGGAGAAACCTCTTACCCCTTGGTAGACGTCTGGTTCAACGTAACCCTGCATCAAAAGAACCCTCCAGATCCTTGAAATGGTTATTGAAAATGCCATGGTATGATGTCATGATGTTATGTACATGTATGCAGAAGCAAGTAAGTGTATATACAGGTAATCATATTCACACAAAGCAAACAAGTCCTTAGGTTTAGGCTTGCATGGGGTTTGTAGGTAAGTACCCTCTTGAAGTTAGTTGGCTCATCCTGTCCTAAAATAGAAACCGGGTTCTAAGGAGCTCAATATCATTGGATTATTTTCTGTGTTCATTGTTTTGGTTTAGCCACTTAACTGGCGACCAAAATATTCCAAGAAAACAATCCTCAATGAGTGTAGTATCGAGTATCTACCAACTTCGGACTGCACCAAAGTCGATCATCTCACTACCCCTAAAAAGGCTAAGATGGTCAATTAAGGTTCTAAGAGTTCGTTAGTGCTTCACGACATCACTCAGCGGCCCCGTACTCTCCTTGATTGAACTCAAGGGTTACCGGTACTCACAAATATGTCACACTAACATAGCTTACTTCTTCAACCATGTCGGTATACCCCGCACAGTTCCCTCATAGTTTTATTGCTATTTACCTAAAAAGGTGCCCCCAAATCCGGGTGTAGGATTTACAACAAGCCCAAACAAGGACCCAAAAAGTAAAGCAATCAAGGCAATCAAAGAAAGAATGTAAAGGTGATCTAAACCCTAAGGTAACCCCACTTTTAAATTTCTCCCCAGCAGAGTCGCCAGTTCTGTGATACGGTGGGAGAACTGACCTGAGGTTTTGCGTTTGTTTTCGCACTTGTTCGGTTTAGCAAGAGTCGCCACCGACTTTTTATTTTATCCTAAGGAAAGGTTAAAAAGCACAGCAAAAACCTTTGAGATGTTTTCTTGGGTTCGGGGAGTAGATTATAGAAAGGGAAGGTATTAGCACCCTTTCTATCCATGGTTATCCATGGGCTCTTAGTTACTTGCTTAGATCACTTGCCTTGCATTTTCAATTGTTTGAAATGGTGCTTTGTGTGTGTGTTTGAAAATGTTTTGAAAAAGATGCCTTGTCTAGGCAACCCTTGTAACAATTCTTTACTCAAATGTTTTACAAAAGGTGTTTGTCTTTTTGAAAAGATGTTTCAAGGTTTTGAAAGTTTGTTTTGAAAGTTGTGTTTGTGAAGTGTGTTTTGAAAAATGGCAAGGATTTGTTTTGCAAGTTGGTCAAGTAACCAAGAGCTATCTACCCTAAATTTCTCAAAGATCTTTCCTATGTTTTAACCCTTTTAACAACATTGTTCCACCATTGCATTTGGTGGACAATCTTGTGTTAGGATGTTAACGGGACGGGCGCGGGTCATCGTATGGACCATGAATGCAACGGTGCCAAGTGTCTTTGGCAATTTGCTTTAAGGGACTATGATCATTTTGTTTAGGCAACTTCGAAAGCGTCATCGAGGGACTATGATCATTTGAATTGTTTTTGTTTTGCCAAAGATACTCAACATGCAACATGGCCCATTTTGGAAGGCAACAAGCGGGATTACCCTAGGGGTGCAAGTGTGAATGGTGTATTGATTATCATGCATTTGTCTTGTATTTAGGTTAAGCTATTTGTTATTTGATTTTTGCATACAAACCCTAGGTCTATCATGGCATATTTAGAAAGCTTTAAAATGCGGAAATTTAAAGTCCTAAATTATTACAACATAATTATGGGGATGGTGGTACAAATGTTTGAATGGGGATATTTGACAAGAAATTTAAATCTAGGCTATTACATCCATATCGAATATACAAGTATTTAAATATACAATATTTACAATATAAATAAATATCAAAATGCAATGTATTATGTACAAAAATGGTCTTTTATGTATGTAAAAGTATTTTTCAATGTAATAAATAAACAAAAATAAAAATGTTAATTTTTGATATTTTTATGGTTTTAGGGTAAAACCCTAATTTTTTGAATAAATGGTATTTTACTTATTAATATTTATTAATTATATACAAAAATAAAAAATATATTATAAAAAGTATTTTTTGATGTCAAATATTAATAAAAATAAAAGAGTATTATTTTCATGTTTTTGTTCTAAATATTCTAATAAATATGTACAAGTATATTTATATATATTTAATAAACTAAATATGTATAAAAATAAAATATTTATTATTTACCAAAAAAAAGTATATTTTGAGAAAATGTTTTCAAAAGGTAAAATAAAATAATAACTGAAAATAAATATATTTTGTATTATTTTTTAGTGTCTTAAATAAAAGTATATATATATATATTTATTTACATGCACATGTTTAAATAAGCAAATAAATGCCAAAAAAAATATAAAATAATGAAAAAAAAATATTTTTAATGTTTTTTATGTGTTGACAAAAAATATCAAGTCAGAAAAAAAAAAGTCAAAAATAATCAAAATATCACACAATGGGCCAAGGGGGTGCAAAAATGAGAAAAGTGGTGCAAACAGAAGAACAACTCAGGCCCAGCCCAAGTGGCTTGTCTTCAACCTCCAGCCATTCAAACAGAAACAAAAACGCGCGTTTCTTCTTGTCAATCACAGATCCTGATTCCTTGACTTTTAACAAAAACTTACAACATCAATAATGTAGAGCATCAAGTCACGATTTCAAACATATAAAAAAGTTGTTCTAACTCTCAGAAACGAGAGAGAATTTCTCTTCCCCCAATTTCTGACCTAACTTTTCTTCCATGTTTAAGTTCAAAATTCTCACAGCACACACTATATAAATGAAAAGTAACTACATGGATGGCTTCAGGGCTATGAGTAGAACATGCTTTCTTCACAAACTTAAGCCTAACTATGCCTGGATAGAGAGATAGAAGTTCAAAATTTTACCTGTTCAGCTTGAGTCGTGTGTAGCAATGGAGGTACCTTCAATGGAGTTTGAGGATTTGTACAGCTTGCCCGAAGTCCAAGGATGCTCCTCCAACCTCTAGCTTGCTTTGAAACTAACTGAATCGAGCTATGGAAGTCAACCTGCACAGCTGAAAAGTGAAAATGGCAACCTTGGGTATGGATGTTACAGTTCAAGTTCAATGCTTGGAATAGCTTTAATGGATGGTAGGGAATGTGTTTGAAGAGGTTTTAGCCAAAACGCACGACAGGAATGGACTGTGGGATTCAAGTTGCAGCCTATGCCCTGTTTTGCCACAAAACTGTGATTTTCTGTATGAGGAGGGATCAAGGGTATTTTGGTCGTGCTTTAGGTCAGTTAGGGAGCATGAAATGTGTCTACAAAGTTTGTTTTTGTTGGTCTTTGCAGGAATGTGAGTTATGGTTCAATATGCAAGTTTTCTTCTAAGATAAGCAAAGATAGTCAAGTTGGGTTATTGGCCAATGCAGGTCCCTCAAGCATGCTGCATTTTCTCTTCTTGATTAGTGGGATTTGTCCACAAACTTGTGCCTCAAAGATCTGCTTGTACTTCCAAGATATGGACTTTGACATAAAGCATTGCTTTTTAAAAATGGCAAACTTGCTTTTTCCATTTAAAGGTTAATTCTTTGTGTAATGACTATATGAACAAAATAATGCTAGAACATAATGGATTGGCATTTAATTATTGAGTGTGAATGGGATTAGAGGCCTGTAATCTAGCTTGAACCATGCTGAGTTTGAAAATGCAAAGTGTATGAACATGCCTTGGTCAAGAACAAAAGCGGATTTTGCCCAACTTTGCAAATTCGATTCTCCCTAACCACAAGGGTGTTTGAGAAGTTCTTGGACAATTTGGAAAGCTTGGAATGTGTACTACAATCCATCTTTTTAATGCAAGTTGAAATTCCAAGTGGAAGCATGTGAAAAGTGGCCATGAAGTTGGGCAAAAATCCTGCCTAAAATAGGTCAAAAATTTTCTAAGTTAAGAATGTTTTGCACCCTTGTTCCAAAAATTATAACTTGAGCTACAAGCTTCTTTTGAGGAAACTTTGTGAATCAAAGTTGTAGATTTTGAAATGGACTACAACTTTCATGTTTTGAGTTTTGCTTGAATTCAATTGCATCTTGATGAATAAATGGGACAAAGTTAGGAAAAAATAAGGAAGTTTCATAACTTAGAAAAATTATAAGTTATGAAATTTTCTCATTTTAAACCCTAATTTGCAAATTTGGATTTCTTGATGAACAAGTTTCATAATTTGACATGTATTGATGAAAAATGAATCTTGGCACTTGATTTTGACCAAAAAGTCAAAGTTTGACTTTTCAGTATACAGTCAAATTTTGATCAGTTGACTGAAAAATTCATCTGTCAATCATGTGCATTTGGGATCTTTTGAACTTGTTGAATATGTCAAGACAATGCCATTGAGTCCTTGAGTACATATGTGAGATTGGTTTGCCATTGGCTAGGTCAAACAGTCAAAAATTGCCTTTGTGCAGTCAAAACCCTAAAAATGACCATTTTGCCCTTTTGGTGATCTGATCAAATTTCTTGTGGAATTGTGATCCAAACTTGACCAAATGGTTCATGTGAGTTCATAATGTTGATGTGGGTCAAAAATCATGAGGTTTGACTGTCAATTGGCCACAATTGACTTTTTCCCCAATACAGTTGATTTTTAGGTCAACTGTCCAATTGACTGGGCAAAGATTGGAATCAAGGCTTGAAACTTGGTATGGATAAACTTGTGAGTCCAATATGAGGCATGAAAGTCACTTTGGGCATTTTAGGCCAAAACATCTTTGTGCAAACTCAAACCCTAAATTGGGTCAACAATGCAAGGAAGAGTCTTGAGCAGAGCAAACCCTAATTTGATCTTGAGCTCCAAGAGTCTTGTGGTGAGAAAATATTGAAGAAATGAGAGGACAAATTTTGGGGTACAACACTCACCAATTACTTTCAGGCCCATATCTCTTTCTATATTCTTTTTTTTTCTTAATTAATTTAATTAATTATTTCACTAACACAAAATTAATTATTTCTTTTATCAAAAAAATCACAAAAATAATATTTTTCATCCAATTAGGTTTAAGTTTATTTTTTTTATCAAAAATTAAATTAATTTAATTAGGTTGTTAATTATAGATGACTTTAATTATTTTGTACATAATTAAAATTAATTAGAACAATTAGGGTTTTAACTTAATTATATTTTTTTTTTCTTAAAATAACCAAAAATACAAAAAAATAGGCCATGTAATTTATTTTCATTAATTAATTTAATTATCTAATTAATTGTGTGTTTAATTTAAAAACTTAATTCTTTTTCTTAAAATAATTAAAAATAACAAAAAACATTTTTCTTTTAATTAGGTTAAAAAGGGTCAAAACCCTAATTTCTTGTCGTTCCTAATTTCATCGCGCGCTTTATTATTATTATTTACCATATTGATGTAATTTCCCACAAGTTGTAATAACTTAATTAGGACTTTTATCTTTCATTTATCGCTTAATTTTTTAAGGGTTTTGTTTTTGGCTATGTAAATACCCGAAGCCTTGTAATAACGTAGTTTAATTTCTGCACTTTAAATTTCTGCAAAATATTAAATTGTTAGATGTATGAATAATTAGGGATGCATGACAAGAATGTATGTAAACTTTAAAACAGTTAGCAAACCCTAAATATGCAAAGATAAATAATCTGAAATTGAATCACTTGCACATGCGCACTCCTAGGGTACACTCCCACTTGGTTGCCTTCGGTAAACGGTCATTAAGTATAGGATGCTTTAGTGGTCGCTCTTTTATCTAAACAAAGATCAAAGTCCCATTCGGAAAAGTTGCCTCGGAATGGTTACCTCGGATATTGTTGCCTCGAATAATTGATCTAAGACATTAGGGTTATTACTAAGACATCCTAACATTGCTTTAGTGGTCGTACGTCCCTTTTGAATTGACCCTTAAAACTCCAACGGTGATGCTACCTACTCACTAATAGTGGGATAGCGTTGTCTAAAGGAAACGAACATAGAACAATTCTTTTTTTCGAGTAGGTAGATTAGTTCTTAAGTACTTGCTCAATCCAAACAAACTTTTTCACACTTACACTCCTCTTTCAAACAAAGCTTCCAAAAAACACTTCGTAACACTCTTGAAGACAGAAGCAAGAGTTAAATCAAAGTAAAAAACTTTTCAAATCACACAAACACACAAAGAAGCAATTCTGAAAATGATGAGCAAGTACCTAAGAGCCCGTAGATAACTACGGATAGAAAGGGTGTTGTAGTGGTAGAAATGTTCAAGACTAAGCCATTGGATTGACTAGTCTTTATACAAATCAAAATAAAAATCGCCACCACACTTTATTGTTTCCAAAGGAATGGGAAAAGAGCGAATAACCCAGAAAAGGGGGAAAGATTCAAGGTAAGGGGGTTGGTTATGCAAAGGGCGGGTATTAGCACCCTAAACATCTACGGTACTCCGCAGGAACCTCTTTGAGAAATCTGTATATCTTGGTTATAAAAATGTGTTGTATATAAAATGGATGGTGGAGGTGAGAAAAGAAATATTTTTATGATTTTTGCACCCGCCGCGGTTGCGAACCTTTAGTGCCTATGTACCACCTTTCGTGCAATAGAGGGTCAGGGTACACGTAGTTCCTCTTTTAAAAATTTTGAAACACAAGTGTGTTGGTTAATTTTATGAGATAAGACATCATCGTCATTGTCTGTGTGGAAAACATACTTACTATCCACAATTATGAGAAAGGAGAATTTACATCATCTCAAAGTGGAGGATATGGCTTGGATTTTAAAATCAACAATGCCTCACTCAACACTCAAGTGGAAAATATCTCACCTCACTACATATTGTAGAAGTATAGTTGTTTGCATCACTACAAGGATTGACAAGAGTCTAATCTTTTGAGAAAAGTTTAAAGATAAAAGCCAAAGTGGCAAAATGATTTGAAATGAGATTGATTGACTTTTAGTCTTCTCACAAAAAATGTCAAGGTATTATTAAATTGATTGAAATTTATTTATGAAAATGTTTTGAAAATGCATGGACCTAAGTCCAAGTTTATTATAAAAGTATTTCAAGTTTAGAAATAATAAGAGTTTTTAAAAGGAGGGAGAAGATTTTTGAAATTAAAGAAGATGGAAGGAGATGAAGAGACCATCCTAAAGCATAAGGTAAAAGCTATGGATAAGAACCATCTAACCAACAAGAAGCCAATACTTGACATTATGAGTCAATATAGAATTCCCATTCTTCGGATTGAAACCAAGCAAGCAAAGATACTAGACCTATTGAGAGAACCAAACATCAAGTGTATTTAGTCTTCGCAAAAATTGGGCAGAGTAACGGTTGTATACAGGTGAATTCCAAATTACAAACAAAATAATCAAATAAAGTCACAAAGTCTCCAAGATAGGCCAAGGTCTCTAATCCTAAGTCCAAGAAGTCCAATCGCTCCATAATGCCAAGGATAGTAACCAAATAGTCCAAGTATCATTAAATATTTTTATGGTTCATGTTGATTATTAAGTGTCTTTAAAAGGAAAAGAAAATCTCAAGTGAGCAAAATAAAAATGACATAAAAGTAAATGCTCAAGTGAGCAAAATAAAAATGGCATGAAATGTAAATGCTTAAATTAAATGGTACATAAAGCATAAAAATAAAAGCATAAAGTAAAGTCAATTGTTAGAAATTAGTGGTTAGTTGGATGACCATCTTGAAACTTGCATTTGGAACTCATTAGAGGATTGGTAGAACCAAAGCCTCCACACAACAAGTTGTATTTGCTTTTTGTCAAGTATATCATCCATTTTGGAATCCTCAAAAGTAACATTTAATGATCAACGATGTTTAAGTGATCTGTGTTTATCAAAGGTGTTGTAGATCCATTAGACGATTGGTAGAACCAACGCCTCCACACAAAGAATCTCAAGGTTATTGGATCAAAGAGATCAAATTAACATACTTGGGCTTGCAATCATAAGTTTGGGCCACGAATGATCATTTATTCGAATCGAGACAAAATTTAGCGCTATGTTAAGCAATTTTAAGTGGACTTATGTAGAAGTCGCACCTATTTTGAGGCCGGTCAGTAGCGATCTATGTACTTCATGTTTGGATAAATGATATAGAGATCACTATCCCTTAACATGTAGCACAATTAAAAAGAAAGGGATAATATGAAGAGGGAGGGGAATGATAAGCTCATTTGGATCACCATTTCAAAATTCTTTCATCTTTAAATTCAACCACTCCTCTAGATGGATTAAAGTATTAAACATATCATTAATCCAAAGCACCAAAAATGAATTAAATAATTCATTCTTTGATAGATTTGAATTGATGAACATTTATCCAACTTCATCTACATCACAAAGTCCATTGAGTTTAAAAACAAATTAAACATTTAAAATTGCAATCCAAGTTATCCATCAAAGAGAGTGAGCAGAAAAATATTTGAGTCAAAACAGCCTCAAAATAAGGCAGCAAAAGTATTTTTGGCACTGTTACAATCAATTGTGCTTAGACAACAACCTATTGCATCAGTGCAGTTTTTTATCAAATCAATTTTCTGTGACAATCAATTGCAATATTACAACAATTGATTGCAACCTGTTAAAAATTAGTAGAAAACAACATTTTAAAGTTCAAATTTGGTTCCAACTTTTCACCAAACACCTTATGATCATGGATCCAATTGAGCATGAAAACTCCATCAAATTATGAGAAAATGGCACTAATGGAATCATAAAAACAGTGCTCAATGAATCAAAACCAGAAATCCACAAGAGATCACATTGTGAAAAACGATGATCCAACTTACAAAAGGCAGAATTAGAGAATTATCAAACAACTTCCAGAATTTGCTTCAATTCAACAACAAGAATCAATTACCAAAGCTTGGATGTAGAGAATTGATGGAGAAAAAGTGTTTGGATGAAGGTTTATCTCAAAGATTAGTAAGCTTCAATTCAAAGCTTACTATCTTTTTTTTGAAAATGGGGCTTTGAGTGAATTTGGTAGATGGAGAGAATTGAGAGATTTTTTAGCAAGATGAGTTTGGCTATCAAAAGCTTGTGATTTGAATGAAACGAGGTCTCTATTTATAGAGTTTAGGATTGGGATTAGTGGTAATTTGGTAATTAATTTTTGGAGCCAAAATTTGAATTAATTATATAATTTTCAAATTATGCATAAAAATTGGAGCCAAAATGATAACAGTTTGAAATTGCTGGCTTTTTTCAAAGAAAAATGTGCATTTTGCTGTTATGAGTCGATACATGGGTGGTATGCGTCGATACATCCTAGTCGTATAACACATCATGTATCGATACATGCCTCTATGTGTCGATACATACTGCTTCTTCAACATATTACAGAATCACACAAACTGCATGAGGCGACACATAACACGTATGTGTCGACACATGCTAGTTATACAAACAGGATGAGTCGATACATACATGCATGTGTCGGCACATGCTAGTTATACAAACAAGATGAGTCGATACATACATGCATGTGTCGACACATGCTAGTTATACACAATTGGATGAGTCGATACATACCTTTATGGGTCGATGCATACCTTTATGGGTCGATGCATGCTGTCTTTCGCCACAATACAGAATCAAATCAACTTTGCATGAGTTCGACACAAGCCTCTGTGGATTGATGCAAGCTGCCTTTCGACACAATACAAAATCAAATCAACTTTGCATGAGTTCGACACAAGCCTCTATGGATTGATGCAAGCTGCCTTTCGACACAATATAGAACGGATTGCTTTGCCTGGAAAACCTTATTTGTCGGATTCTTTGACTTGGTACCTACAAAACACAATTTTGCAAAGACAAAGACAAATATTTTTTGTATTTTGGTTAGAGGTTAATTAACCAACACATATACAAAATACACAACCAAGGTGCTTGGAAATTCCTCAAGAGCAAATTTAATGATAGGAGATGGAAAAAGAGGAAGAACAAACCCTAATGTGATTTTGTTATGATCAAATTGACATGATATGATAGGGGAATCTAGGGGCAAAAATTGGGGTACAACAGCTGCCCTTATTTAAGTGTCTTCTATCCGGAGATACGAAGGTTAAAAATATTCGTGTCGACGCTATTGAAGATACTTAAATATAAAACAAGCCCTATTTTTGTCTCTAAGATGCCATGCAATGCTTATGATTATGAATGCATATGAAAAGAACAAAAGAGACGTACAGTGACACTGGGGATGCCAGAAGAACAAAGAAACAAAGGAGCAACCCCACCAGGAAAATAAATCACTGGTGGACCAAAAGAATTGAATCAGAGAGGAGGATAACAAGCATCGACGTTCACTACCGATGTACTACCAACATTCACTGAAGGTAGATTTGAAAATATCATACCACCGCCGTTCACTAACGATGAAGTATCACTGTTCACTAATGACAGCAAAAAGATAAGAAACACAGACGTTCACTACTGATGTACTACCAATGTTCACTGAAGGTAGATTTGAAAATATATCATACCACCGCCATTCACTGACGAGGAACTATCACCGTTCACTGATGATAGCAAAAAGATAAGAAACACCGACGTTCACTGCCGATGTACTACCAACGCTCACTGAAGGTAGATTTGAATATATTATACCACCGCCGTTCACTAACGATGAACTATCACCATTCACTGGTGACAACAAAAAGATAAGAAACACCGACGTTCACTGCCGATGTACTACCAACGTTCATTGAAGGTAGATTTGAAAATATATCATACCACCGCCATTCACTGACGAGGAACTATCATCGTTCACTGATGACAGAAAAAAGATAAGAAACACTGTTCACTATCGGTGTACTACCAACATTCAGTGAAGGTAGATTTGAAAATATCATACCACCGCCGTTCACTGACGATGAACTATCAACGTTCACTGATGATAGCAAAAAGATAAGAAACACCGACATTCACTGCCGATGTACTACCAACATTCACTGAAGGTAGATTTGAAAATATCATACCACCGCTATTCACTGACGATGAACTATCAACGTTCATTGATGATAGCAAAAAGATAAGAAACACCGACGTTCACTGCCGATGTACTACCAATGTTCACTGAAGGTAGATTTGAAAATATCATACCATCGCCGTTCACTGACGATGAACTATCAACGTTCACTAATGATAGCAAAAAGATAAGAAACACCGACGTTCACTTCCGATGTACTACCAACGCTCACTGAAGGTAGATGTGAAAATATCATACCACCGCCGTTCACTGACGATGAACTATCAACGTTCACTGATGATAGCAAAAAGATAAGAAACACCAACGTTCACTGCCGATGTACTACCAACGTTCACTGAAGGTAGATTTGAAAATATCATACCACTGTCGTTCATTGACGATGAACTATCACCGTTCACTGATGATAGCAAAAAGATAAGAAACACCGACGTTCACTGCCGATGTACTACCAACATTCACTGAAGGTAGATTTGAATATCAAGTTTTTTCCAAAAATATAGTGTTCCACCTAGAACGGGTCTCAACTTCTTCCTTAACCAAGGAAATCTACCTGGAAAGGGTAAAATGCAATCTCTCTCAAATAAAGAGACTTCCACTTATTATCAAGGGGAATTGCAAAGAGAAATGACTTTATGGGGATAGAAATATGACTTCCTGGGGAAAGAGATATGACTTTATGGGGAAAGAGATATGGCTTCCTGGGGAAAAAGATATGACTTCCTGCTGAGGAGATAAAGTATTCTCGTGCAAAATAAATGCACAAAACGAAACTCAAATTTCAGAAATCCAAAGTAAATAATATCGTCATGCGACCACGAATCCAATTCAGAAACAAACTGGAGCAGGACAGCCAACGAAGATACATCCTTTGAGAAATAAACTCAAGAGGGAAAACCAGATCCATCTAAGCAAGGAGCGCTGCAGGAAGGTTAGAACACAATGTCAATAAAAAATGATTTGTAGCAATGCATAATGCATGTATGAATGTATGAGTGATATTGTTTATATGCTGGTAAAAGGATACATAATCAGCACAAACAAACAAAAATCTTTTCAGGTACCAACAACATTGGGCTAAACTTCAACCAGAAAGATCAATCCAAGAAAGGTAAAAGCAACCGCGGAAACCAAACCTATTGCCTGTCCTAACTTCAGTGAGGAGAAACATAATCCGGAAGTAAACGAATCATAACGATAAAAAAATACAGATATAGGGATATAACATTCTTCTCCAGGCTTCACCGGGGAATAGCACACAGACTTCAATGGGGAAACAAAAGTTTTCACGGTTCGCCCTTCTACTGGATATTGCAACACTGATCTTGAATAAGGCAGATGGAAACCAAATTGTCAAAACATTCACTGGGGAATTTATGCCCACTTTGAAAGAGGAAAAACATACAGACTTCACTAAGGGAGACAATGCTTCATCATCAAGACATCTACTGGGGACTTCATCCTGACTTCAATGGGGAAGCCAAAACCACATCATCGAGGGGAAACCAAGATACGTTCTTCACTGGGGAAACCGGAGATACGTTCTTCACTGGAGGAACCGGAGATACGTTCTTCGAGAGTAATTATTGCACCAACTTCTTTAGGGAGAAAGGACTTCTGTCAAATAAATAAGGCCTTCACTGGAGAATATTGGATTGAGTCTTCATATCATACAAACCTATTCCAACAAAAGATGCCCTGGTATAGTCTTCCTGGGAAATCAAGAAGTCAACATTAATGTCAATTTTGCAAAAAGAGTGATATCTTAGCACACCAAGGGAATAAAACCTTTCATCATATGAGGGAAAACTTCGCTGGGGAATCTGGGACGGAGGCTTCTGACCATGCAAACCCAAAAATCAAAAGCGAACCAAGACTTGGCTTGGGATAATAGGATCAAAAACCTAATAATGTACCTTACACCCACTGGTATCGTCTTTAGCCATCTGAGAAACACACAAAGATTGCGCACATACCAGCAAAATAACCTGAGAAAAACCTTCATGAAGGAAGTAAATCTTCTTAAAACAACCGGAGTTTGTTCTTTCCTGGGATCGCCATTTTTGTTGTCATTGTTTCATCATAAATCCCAAAGTAAATTGAATTATAAAAATCTCTTTTTTTTTAAAGTTAATTTTGATTTTTAATCTTTTAGCTGTAACAGTTATTATCAGTAATAAATGGAGTCTCTGCAAGCTAAATAAAAATAAGAACACAAAGAATTGGGTAAAAGCTCGAATTTCATTAATAGAATGGTAGTCTGCGAATGGCGAGACTCTATGGATGATTACAAAGTTTGGGAAATGGTAATATATAATGGAAAAGATACATTGAGATACAATGACCACCATTCCCCTAACAACTTTTGAAATCCTGAGCAGCAGCTTTTAATGAAGTATGGTGAGGATCTGAGAAGATTGTTGCTTCAACGATCAAGTCTTGTCTGACGTAGTTACTTGCCAAGAAAAATCCCTAACTTTTGCCTAAGCTGCCCTTGTGGGTTTTCAACTTAGCGGGAAATTTATTCTGTTTATGTCTCTAATTTTTGCCTAGACCGCCCTTTCGGGTTTTCAGCCTACCGAGACGCTCTTTTTTGCCTAAGCTCCCTTTCGGGGTTTCAACTTAGCGAGCTGTTCTTTTATTTATTTAGGCGAAGTATTTCTTGACTGCGTCAGCATTCATGGGACGGGGGAACTCCTCGCCATCCATAGTTTCAAGAATTAATGCACCACCATAGAAGGCTTTCTTGACAACATACGGGCCTTCAAAATTGGGAGTCCACTTGCCCCTAGAATCACTGTTGAAAGACATGATCTTCCTGAGCACGAGGTCGCCTTCTCTGAATTCACGAGGTTTGACCTTTTTATCAAATGCTTTCTTCATTCTTTTCTGATATAACTACCCATGACATAAAGTTGTCATTCTCTTCTCTTCAATCAAATTCAATTGGTCAAACCTATTCTGGACCCATTCAGCCTCTATCAACTTGGCTTCCATTATCACACGCAACGAGGGAATCTCTACCTCAACAGGGAGTACAGCTTCCATTCCATATACTAGGGAGAACGAGGTTGCTCCTATTGAAGTGCGAACATATGTTCGATATCCATGCAGAGAAAAAGGGAGAATTTCATGCCAATCCTTATAAGTAACAACCATTTTCTGGATAATTCTCTTGATATTCTTATTAGCAACCTCAACAGCCCCATTCATCTTTGGCCTGTATGGAGACGAATTGTGATGGTAACATTGGCATATGAAGCAGCATCTACCCATTTTGTAAAGTAGTCAATTGCTACCAAGATGAAACGGTGTCCATTTTAAGCTTTGGGTTCTATCATCCCGATCATGTCAATACTCCACATGGAGAAAGGCCATGGGGAGGAAATCACATTGAGAAGTGTCGGAGGCACATGGACCTTGTTTGCATAAATTTGGCATTTATGGCACTTCTTTGCAAACTTGTAACAATCAGATTCCATTGTCAACCAATAGTAACCTGCCCTTAGCATCTTTTTATCCATCGAATGTCCATTAACATGAGTACCAAATGAACCTTCATGAATCTCATGCATCAACATATCTGCTTTGTGTCTATCCACGCATCTGAGCAAGACCATGTCATAATTTCTCTTGTATAACACATTTTCACTGAGGAAGAAACTGCCTGTCAATCTTCTCAGTGTCTTTCTATCTTTCCTCGACGCACCAATCGAGTATTCCTGAGTCTGAAGAAAATGCTTGATATCATAATACCAAGTTTTCTCATCTGTTACCTCCTCTGTTGCAAACACATTAGCGGGCCTATCCAGCCGTCGAACTATAATTCGGGGTATATCATTCCAAGTATTCACTTGGTACATGGAAGCCAGAGTTGCCAGAGCATCCGCCATTTGATTTTCATCTCTAGGAATGTGATGGAATTCAACTTTATTGAAGAAGGGTAGTAATCTTCTAGCATAATCTTTGTAAGGGATCAAGCCAGGGTGACGAGTATCCCATTCTCCTTTAATCTGATTTATTACCAAAGCTGAATCGCCATACACATCTAGAATTTTGATTCTGAGATCAATAGCTTCTTCGAGACCCATTATTTTACCCCAAAATTTTCCCTCTCATTTTATCAACATTTCTTATCACAAGGCTCTTGGAACTCAAGATCAAGCTAGGGTTTGCTCTGCTCAAGACATCTCCTTGCATTGATGACCTAAACTAGGGTTTGAGTTTGCACAGGGATTTTTGGACCTTCAATGCTCAAATTGACTTTCATACTTATTTTTGGACTCATAAGTTTGTCCATACCAAGTTTCAAGCCTTGAATCAAAATTTTGCCCAGTCAATTGGACAGTTGACCTAGAAATTAGTTGTATTGGGGAAAAAGTCAACTGTGGCCAATTTACAATCAAACCTCATGAATTTTGACCCACATAAACATTATAAACTCATATGAACTATTTGATAAAGTTTGGACCACAGTTCCACAAGAAATTTGAGCAGATCACCAAAAGGGCAAAATGGTCATTTTTAGGGTTTTGACTGTACAAAGGCAATTTTTGACTGTTTGACCTAGCCAATTGCAAATAGGCTCAATAAAGGACTCAATGACTCAATTTCATCATCTTGACATATTCAACAAGTTCAAAAGACCTCAAATGCATAGGATTGACAGATGAATTTTTCAATCAACTGATCAAAATTTGACTGTACACTAAAAAGTCAAACTTTGACTTTTTGGTCAAAATCAAGTGCCAAGGGTCATTTTCCATCAAGATGTGTAAAATTATGAAACTTTTTCATCAAGAAACCCAAAATTGCAAATTAGGGTTTGAAATTGAAAATTTTCATAACTTAGAATTTTTCTAAGTTATGAAATTTTCTTAATTTTTCCCAACTTTGTGCCACATTTTCACCATGATGCCAATGGATTCAAACAAAACTTACAACATGAAAGTTGTAGTCATACACAAAGTCTACAACTTTGGTTCACAAAGTTTTCTCAAAAGAAGCTTGGATCTCAAGTTATGATTTTTGGAACAAGGGTCCCTAAAACTTTTAACTTAGAGAAATTTTGCCCTAGTTTAGGCAGGATTTTGACCCATCTTCTTGGCCATTTTTCACATAGTTGCACTTGGAATCTCAAGTTGCATTTCAAATATGTATTATATAACATGTTGCAAGCTTTCCAAATTGTCCAAGAACTCCTCAAACACATTTGTGGTTAGGGAGAATCGAATGCTTGAAGTTAGCAAAAACTCACTTTGTATCCATGGTAAATTCATGTTCACTCAAGTGGCATTTTCAAACCAGCATGCTTTATACTAGTTTGTAGGCCTCTAAACCAATTCACACTCCTTAATTAAATACAAATCCATCATTCTAAGCATTTGTTTTGGCCATTTGGGCATTGTACACAAAACTAAGCCCTAAGTAGAAAAAGGCACATTTCTATTTTTGAAAAGGTATGCTTTATGTCAAAACATGATCTTTGAAGCATAGGGCCAAGATCTCAGAAGCCAAATCAAATCCACAAATTCCAGCAACCAAGAGGATTGTATGCAGCATATTTGATGGCTTGTACAGGCCTGTAATGACAACTTCCCATTTCTTGCTTCACAAAGAAGAAACTTGTCCAAATACTCCCAACTTGAAAACCAGCAAAGAACAACTTACACAAACATTTCAAACAACTTTCACACAACCCTTTGAGCAAGATACACGAGTGTTTGAGCCCTAAAACCTCCCATAGCCAGAAATCACACTTCTTTGGAAAAACAGGGCAGGTGCTGCAACTTGAGTGCCATAGCTCATTTGGCTCGTGCGTTTTGCTCCTTTTTGCTTCAAACACCTTCCATTCAACTCACTCAAGCTATCCCAAACCTCCATTGCCAACTGTAACTCCATTTACAGTGATCACCGTTTTCATTTCAAGCTTATGCAGGTTGAGTTCTAGAGGCTGATTCAAGGACTTTCAAGGCAAGCTAGCTGTTGGAAAAGATCAAGTGAAGTTCAGGCAAGCTACCAGACACCTCAAAACTTGTTGAGAAGCACTGCATTTCCCTACACGAATCCAACTGAAACAGGTTTTTCTTCACTTTCTATCTCTCTATTTAGGAACATTTAGCTTTAGATTTGTGAATAAAAAATGTAGTGTTCAATGCTAGGAAGCCATACATATGCTCAGCTTTCATTTATATTAAGTGTGCTAGGAGAATTTCATCCATGAATATGCTGGAAAAACTAGGTCAGATTTTGGGGGCAGAGAAATTCTCTCTGGTCTTTGAGAGTTAGGATTAATGCTTTATATGGTTAGAATCGTATTGAAATTCTCTACAAGTTTGATGTTGTGAGTTTTTGCAAAGGATCACGTATACAGGATGTAGCATTTGAACAGGGCAAGCGCGCGTTTTTTTGTCTGGAGGAAGAAGATGAAGTTGGCTTGGGCTGGGCCTGGCCTGACTTGCTTCTAACACCTCCCATTTTCAGTTTCACACCCCCTGGCCCAATTTCTTGTATTATCATATTTTTGTATTTCTATTTTCATTTCTGATTTTCTTTATTTATTTCCAATTATATAATATGCTTAAGAAATATTTTCATACTTTTTTACATTTATTTGGCATTTTATTTTAATTTTTCTAATATAGAAAACATTTTGAGTACTTTTATATTATTTATTTAAACTTGAAAATAATATGTAAATATATACTTTTATTTTTATTTCTTATTTTTATTCACACTGAAAATATTATTTAAAATATAATTTATTTTTGTACATATTTTATTTAAGTGTACTTCATTTTTACATATATTAATATATTTTTGTATATAAATAATATATAGTATTTATTTTCTTAAAGAAAATAGGGGTTCATCCCTTAAACAATTAAATTAATCTTTTTTATTTTTTTCTTTGTACTTTTTACATCAAAAATACTTTTACATACATAGGTAAACAAAAAACGTTTTTGCATAATTCATATTTATTTGTCATTTATTTATTTTGTTTATTTAAATAATTGTCCATTTAAATATTGTGATTCAATTTGGATGTAATAGTAAATTAGGATTTATATTTCTTGTCAAATACCCTCATTCAAAATTGTACCCCCATCCCCATAATAATGTTGTAATAGTTTAGATTTACTTTACGCATTTTACGCTTTCAATTATGCCATAATTAGAGAATTAGGGTTTGTATGCAAAATCAAAATCAACAAATAGCTTGACCTAATCAAAGACAAAAATGCATGAAAATCAAACACAATACACACTTGCACCCCTAGGGTTACAATCCACTTGTTGCCTTAAAAAATGAGTCATGTTATGCATGTTGGGTACTTTGGCAAAACAAAAACAAAACAAAAGATCATAGTCCCTCGATGACGCTATCTTGGTTGCCTAAACAAAAATGATCAAGCCCCTCAAGAAAATTGCCAAAGATACCTAACACAATTGCTATCATGGTCTATACGATGACCCGCTCCTGTCCCGTTTAACATCCTAACACAAGGTTGTTCACCAAATGCAATGGTGAAACAACACTGTCAAAAGGGTTAAAAACATAAGAAAGATCTTTGAGTAAAATAGGGTAGATAGCTCTTAGTTACTTGATCAAAAAGCTTCCAAAAAACATCCTTGCTATTTTCAAACACACTTCACAACACAATTTCAAAACAAACTTTCAAAACATTGAAATCTTTTCAAAAGACAAAAACCGCTTTGTATACATTCAAACAAGAATCATTACAAAGGTTGCCACAACGATGGCCTCTTTTCAAAACATCTTTCAAAACCACACACAAAGCACCATTTCAAACAATTGAAAAGAACCATTTCAAACAATTGAAAAGCAAAGCAAGTGATCTAAACAAGTAACTAAGATCCCATGGATAACCATGGATGAAAAGGGTGCTTGCACCTTCCCTTTTCATAATCTACTCCCCAGACCCAAGAAAAATCTCAAAGGTCTTTCCTGTGCTTTTTGACCTTTCCTTAGGATAAAATAAAAAGTCAGTGGCTACTCTTGCTAAACCGAAACATTTGCGAACATAAAACGCAAAACCTTAAGTCAGTTTTCCCACCGTATCACAGAACTGGAGACTATGCTGGGGAATTATTCTAAAAGTGGAGTAACCTTAGGGTTTAGATCACCTTTACATGCTTATCTTGTTTTCTTTGATTGCTTTACATTTGGTTCTCTTGTTTGGGCTTGAAATCCTCTACCCGGATTTTGGGGAAACATTCATAGGTAAATAGCAATACGTTATGGAAACTGTGCGGGGTATACCGACATGGTTGAAGCAATAGCTATATTAGTGCGACATATTTGTGAGTACCGGTAGCCTTTGAGTCAATCAAAGAGAATACGGGGCCGCTGAGTGATGTCATGAAGCACTAATGAACTCTTAGAACCTTACTTGACCAAACTTGGCCTTATTAGGGATAGTGAGATGACCGGCTTTGGTACAGTCCGAAGTTGGTAGATACTCGATGCTACACTCATTGAGGGTTGTTTTCTTGGAATATTTTGGTCGCCAGTTAAGTGGCTAAACCAAAACAATGAACATAGAAAATAATCCAGTGATATTGAGCTCCTTAGAACCCGGTTACTATTTATAGGACAGGTTGAGCCAACTAACTTCAAGAGGGTACTTACCTATGAAACCTCATGCAAGCCTGAAACTAGGATCTTGCGTGACTTGTTTGTACATATGTTTGTGCATACATCATGAACATCATAAAGCATCATATGCATCCACTAACCATTTCAAGGGTTTGGATCTTCATCTTTGTTCTTGTTTTGTAGGTCATGGAACCTCTTCGCAGGAAAACAATTCAAGTCAACCTTGTGAGAATCCCTCCTCAACTCAAGGAGCTTACTTCCAAGATTCTAGATAATTCTCTCTTCAGTGAAAGACATGGTAGACTTGTCAACTTGGTCAACTCCAACATTGAAGAAGACATGGTGAAAGTTCTCTTCCAGTTCTTTGACCCCCTACACCACTGTTTCACATTCCCTGATTACCAACTAGAACCTACTTTGGAGGAATTTTCTCAACTCCTGAGGATTCCTATTCTTCATCAACTACCCTATAACGGTACAGAAAGAGAACCAAAGCCTGAAGACGTTGCTCAAGCCTTACACTTGCAACCATCTAATATCAAAGGTCATTGGGAAACCAGGAGTGGCGTCAAGGGTTTCTTGGCAAAGTTTCTGTTTGAGAAGGAACAAGACTGCTGTAACTCTCTAGATCTACAAGCTTTTGAGGAGATTGTAGCACTTCTCATCTATGGGTTGGTCTTGTTCCCAAATCCTTATCAACTTATAGATGTGAATGCTGTCAAGATTTTCATATCTTGGAATCCGGTGCCTACATTGCTTGGGGACATCCTACACTCATTTTACACACGAACAATGAGGAAAAGAGGTGTTCTCATGTGCTGTACTCCTCTTCTAGCAAGGTGGTTTATTTCTCACCTTCCCCAAACAGTTTTGAAGAATGATCAGGGTTTAAGGTGGTCACAACGGTTGATGACCCTCACATATTCTGATGTTCATTGGTGTTCTCGGTCAAGAGAAAATGTCATCATCATTGATTGTTGTGGAGAATTCCCTAATGTCCCTTTACTTGGCATTAGGGGAGGCATTACCTACAACCCCTGCTTGGCTCTAAGACAATTTGGATATGCTCAAAGGGATAGCCCTCATGACATGCTGATTCCTGACCTGGTTTTTGACTTCGACAACGATGCGCAAGGACTTCGACAAAGGTTTATCCGAGCTTGGAGGATGCCCAACAAGGTGGATAGTAAGACACTGGGACACAAGAATTCCATCCCCCTTGAGCCTTATCTCAAGTGGGTACGAATACGCGCCCAGAATCTTATGATGCCATACCCCCACATTCTCCCCGTGATCAAAGAGCCTGTTATGGAAGGAGAGGTTCCAAACACCCTCCTACATCCATACATGCCAACATCATTGGAAGAATTACAAAAGAGTTGGATCCAGCTCAAGGAAGAACGAAATACTTTTGAAGCCAGCTTCTATGCCAGTGAGAAGAAGGTTTTGGAGCTCACCCGCCGACTTCACGAGGAGGAGACTCTCAACACTTACATCGCACCAAAGAGGATGCGCAATGTCTTTTTACATTAAGAATTTTGTAATATTTCGCCCATGGGGCACTTATGTACTAACAAATTTCTTTCTTAATATGACGTGCGTTCTTTTTGTTTGCAACAAATTTGAATTTTTGAACCCTTGAATGCATTACATGAATAACATACCATTCATCATATGCATAAGCAGGTCTTCACGCCAGGTTTCCTTATCTTTCTGCTGTTTATTTTAGCAAGATGGATTTGGAGCAAACGGTAAAGGATCTACAGGCACAAAATTTAGAGTTCCAGCAACTCCTCATGACCTTGGCAAAGGGTCAAGAGGACCTCAAAGTTTTGTTGGAGAAGAACAAAGAGAAAAAGAAAAAGAGACCTGGGGTATCCACTTTTGGAAGAAGGTTTGAGAGCAATGCTAGGAAGGTCCTTGAGTTCCCCTCAACGTCTGACGAAGGGGCCGGTAAAGGGAAAGGGGTTGTTGTACCTTCTGAGTCTGAGGTTGAAGAGGAGGAAGAGGAAGAAGACGAAGACTACTCCGAACAACAGTATCCACCAGCGGATGACAAATATAAGAACCTTGAAGATAGACTGGCAGCTATGGAGTTGCAGAGAGTACCGGGTTTGGATTTTGAAGAACTGGGGCTAGTGGCTGGGATTGTTATCCCTCCCAAGTTCAAAGTGCCAACATTTGCCAAGTATGACGGTCTGTCATGCCCAAAAATGCACCTGAGGTCGTATGTCATAAAAATACAACCCCACTCATCCGATAAAGACCTATGGGTACACTTTTTCCAAGACAGCTTGTCTGGCACGCAGTTAGACTGGTTTTATCAACTCGAGAGATCAGAGGTTCATAATTGGGAAGACTTGGCAGCTGCTTTTTATCGTCAGTATCAATACAATGCTGACTTGGCGCCCACTCGTACTCAGTTGCAAAGTATGGGGATGGCTTCCAATGAAGGGTTTAAAGAGTACGCGCAGAAGTGGCGTGATCTGGCAGGAAGGGTGCAGCCACCGCTATCAGATAGGGAGTTAGTTGACATGTTTCTGGGGACCTTGTCTGGCCCCTTCTTTAATCATCTGATCGGAAGTTCTTCCATGGGATTTACTGAACTGATATTGATCGGCGAAAGGGTTGAGGCCGGTATTAAGAGTGGAAAGATCCAAAAGGATGCTTCCGCATCCATGGCTGTTAAGAAACCCTTCTCAGCCAAGAAGGAAGCGTTTGTTGTGTATTCTTAGAAGGGATTGGGAAGAACTAAGCGTCGGCTGACTGTAGGGGCTGTGATGATTCAAAACTTGTCAAATGATCAACCTCGTAACGATCAGTCGAGACCTAATCAACAACGGGTGGAAAGGCCACAACGGCAGTTCACCCACATTAACGTGGCGCCCGCTCAGGTGCTTCCTCATTTATTGAAGCTGAATCTGACCAGTTTGAAGGAAGCGCCAAAGAACCCTAACACCTCCTCTCCATACTACCACTCCAATGCCAAGTGTGCTTACCATTCCGACAGTGCTGGGCACGATACCAATAATTGTTGGGCGCTTAAGAACAAAATCCAGGACTTAATTGATGCCAAAGAAGTAGAATTCGAGGCGCCTGAGAAGCCCAATGTAATATCTGCTCTGATGCCCAAGCACGGTAATAATATTCATGTTGTTATGGAGGATACTCATGTTACCAATGTTGTTGACCTGTTGACACTGTTACGTGTGATTAAGGAAAATTTGTTGAGAGTCGGGATCTTTCATGGATGTGATAAAAATTGTTACTTTTGTTTGAACGTACGAGGTGATTGCCCAATGTTGAAGTCAGGTGTCCAACGCCTGATGGATACCCAAGAGATACTTTTCTAGAAAACCACTGTTGATACCCTCAATCCTGTTACTCCTGATACTTTTGCTATTACAACCAACGATATTGCAATCATAACCATTTCCGACAATCCTCCCAAGGCTTGCAAAAGGCCTGTCAGGATTACACCCAACTCTGAATGTGTACCATTAAAGATCACCATGTCGGGACCTGTCCCGTACCAATCAAGCAAAACGATACCATGGAATTATGGGGGAGAAATCTTCTACCATGGTGTCAAACAAATTGAGACAGTCCAAGAGATTTCTGAAGAAGAAAGCCCTGATATAGGGAACATCGCGGGTACAAGCAAGATAACTCGCAGTGGCCGGATCTTTTCTCCGGAGATTGCTCCCCCTCGAGCAGTTTTCGGACCCTCGAAAGCTTCTGCACCTGTTGGACCATCTGTGCAAGGCCCAATGATTGAAGAACTGGATACTCCTGAAGTAAGACCATCTGTTGAAACTACCGATAAGGGTAAGGGGATACTGGAAGTGCCTGTCAGGACGAAGGCCCATGCTGTGGTTATCCCCGAAACCACTCAGAAAGAAATGGATGAAATCTTGAAAATAATCAGAAAAAGTGACTACGACGTTGTGGAACAGTTAGGGCAGACCCCTTCTAAAATTTCAATGTTGGCTCTTCTGCTCTATTATGAGGCCCACGCTAAGGCCCTGATCAAATTCTTGAAGGCGACACATGTTCCCCAAGAGACTTCGGCTGACCAGTTTCAGGAATGTGTAGCCAGTCTTACTGTTGATAATGGCCTTGGCTTTTCCGATGCTGACTTAACTCCCAAATGAAGGAAACACAACGATGCGTTACATGTTTCAGTTGAATGTCGGGGAACCACTCTCGCCCATGTCTTAGTTGACACTGGTTCTTCCTTGAACGTGCTGCCAAAGAAAGCCTTAGACCGCTTGGATTGCGAAGGACTGACTCTCAAGCCTAGTAACATCATTATTAGGGCTTTTGATGGTTCCAAGAGAATGGTTCATGGAGAGGTTCATATTCCTATCAAAGTAGGCACAGAAGTCTTCAACTCAACCTTTTATGTGATGGACATCCGTCCGTCATATTCGTGTTTGCTAGGAAGACCGTGGATCCATTATGCCGGGGCAGTTACCTCCTCTTTGCACCAGATGCTGAAATATCCTGTTAAGGGTAAAATTATAACGGTGCACGGCGAGGAAGAATACATGATAAGTCATCTCAATTCCTTTCGCTATGTGGAGTTGGATGGCGAGTTCATCGAAACGCCTTTCCAGCATTTTGAGGAAGTTTCTCCCGAGGTAGCAGTTGCGAAGACAATGGTTGAGGTGCCTATCATTCCCAAGCATGTATCTAGGATGGCATCACTCAGGGACGCAGAGGCGGTGATCAAAGAAGGGAAGAGTATAACATGGGGGCAATTGCCTGATTTTCCCCATAAGACGGACAAATTTGGACTAGGGTTTACAGCTGCAGGACAGAAGGCTATGCGCTGTTCCAAGACTGGAGGGCCACCCATAAGGATCACTCATCACAGAATCAATGTTGTAGAAGATGAAGATGAAGAGAGCCACTTTGAAGATTGGATCTTTCCGACTGTCGAAGGGGGTTTGAGCAATTGGGAAGCAAAGGATTTTGTTCCCATCACCTTTATCCACCAGTAATTTTATCTTTGAACAATTTCCCATTTTTATGGTCTGTAATAACTAAAACAATTTGCACACTATTTTCATCTCATGCCTTGCCCGAGGCATGTAGGTCCATTTGTAAGGGCTTGGTTTTCTTCATAATCATATGCCATGTTTTAATGAATCATTGGACGTTTTTCATCTATAAACTGTTCATTTTCTTTCCTTTTGCATTTTTGTTTGTTTAAGGATGGCTATCCCTTACACACACCCACACTCACAAATGCAGGTACCCATCCATTTCGGATTCCATGGGAAACTGTTCTGCTTCAGCCTTCGATAACTCTGAGGATTTGGTCAATCACACTGAGTACGAAGTTGACGAAGATTGTGAAGTGCCATGAGAGTTAGCCAGACTTCTACAACAAGAAGAGAGGACCATTCTGCCTCATGAAGAGTTGCTAGAAACCATCAACTTGGGTACAGAGGAAGACATGAAAGAAGTAAAAGTGGGTGCCAACCTGGAACCAAATGTCAAGGAGTGCTTAGTGCAATTATTGAACGAATATGTTGAAATCTCCGCCTGGTCTTATGAAGACATGCCAGGGTTAGACACATATATCGTGGTTCACCGTCTCCCTACAAGAGAAGACTGTCCATCGATCAAGCAAAAGGTGCGCCGAATGAGGCCTGACATGTCTGAGAAAATCAAGGTTGAAGTAATGAAGCAATTCAACGCTGGCTTTCTGGTTGTTACCTCCTATCCACAATGGGTTGCTAACATCGTGCCCGTACCTAAGAAGGATGGCAAAGTCAGAGTGTGTGTGGACTATCGGGATTTGAACAGGGCTAGCCCTAAAGATGATTTTCCACTGCCACATATCGACATCTTGGTTGACAACACAGCTCAGCACAAGGTTTTTTCCTGCATGGATGGATTCTCGGGCTACAACCAGATTATAATGGCCCCCGAGGACATGGAGAAAACTACCTTTGTCACGCAATGGGGTACCTTCTGCTACAAAGTGATGCCGTTCGGACTGAAGAACGCAGGAGCAACCTATCAACGCGCCATGGTAGCTCTATTTCATGATATGATACATCATGAGATCGAAGTTTACGTAGACGACATGATAGTTCGATCACAGACAGAAGAAGAACACCTTGGTCATTTGCAAAAGTTGTTTTCCAGGTTGAAGGAGTATAAGCTCAGACTGGACCCAAGTGTGATACGGTGGGAGAACTGACTATGGTTTTGCGTTTGTTTTCGCAAATGTTTCGGTTGAGCAAGAGTCGCCACCGACTTTTTATTTTATCCTAAGGAAAGGTTTAAAAAGCACAGCAAAAACCTTTGAGATTTTTCTTGGGTTCGGGGAGTAGATTATAGAAAGGGAAGGTATTAGCACCCTTTCTATCCATGGTTATCCATGGGCTCTTAGGTACTTGCTTAGATCAACTTGCCTTGGTTTTCAATTGTTTGAAATGGTGCTTTGTGTGTGTCTTTTGAAAAATGTTTTGAAAAAAGATGCCTTGTCTAGGCTACCCTTGTAACAATTCTTTACTTGAATGTTTTACAAAAGGTGTTTTGTCTTTTTGAAAAGATGTTTCAAGGTTTTTTGAAAGTTTGTTTTGAAAGTGTTGGTGAAGTGTGGTTTGAAAATAGGCAAATGTTTTCTTTTGCAAGTTGACAAGTACTTAAGAGCTATCTACCCTAAAGTTCTCAAAGATTCATGCTATGTTTTAACCCTTTTAACAATTTTGTTCCACCATTGTATTTGGTGGACAATCTTGTGTTAGGATGTGAAAGGGACGGGCACGGGTCATCGTTTAGACCATGATTGCAATGGTGTTAAGTATCTTTGGGCAATTTTTCCTTGAAAGGGAATTGATCATTTTAGGCAACTTTTCGAAAGCGTCATCGAGGGACTATGATCATTTGAATTGTGTTTGTTTTACCCAAAGAAACCTAACATGCAATATGGCCCATTTATTGAAGGCAACAAGTGGAATACCCTAGGGGTGCAAATGTGATATGTGTTGTCCATATTCATGCTTGTTTATCTTGAAATTAGGTCAAACTATTTTTGTTCGTTTTATTTGCATACAAACCCTAGTTCTAGCATGGTATATTTAGAAAGCGTTAAAGTGCGAAAAGTAAAATTCCTACACTATTACAACACAATATGGGAAGGGGGGTACAAATGTTCAAATGGGGGATATTGACAAGGAAATTAAACCTAGCTATTACATCAATATTGAATTATTTACAAGGTAATTAATTTGCACAAATTAAATAGAAATAAAATAAATATGCAAGATGCAAAAAGGGTTTTTATATGTATGGAAAAAAGATATTTTTTATGTCAAATAAACAAAAATGAATAAAATAAAAAAAGTAATATTTTTGGAGTTTTTTGTGTTTTAAGGGTAAAACCCTAATTTTATTAAATAAAGGGTATTATTTATTTAATGTGTACAATAATTAATAATTATATACAAAATAAAATAAAAATGAAGTATATTCATAAAAAAGTATTTTTTATGTCAAATATTAATAAAACAAAAAATGTATATATTTTTGTATTATTTACCTAAATATACTAATATATAAATATCTCTATTATTTACTAAACATATATTATATATACAAAAATAATAATACTTAATATTTATAAAAAAAAAGTATATTTTATATAAAATATTTTCAGAAGATAAAAGAAAATAAAAAATGCAAAATGAATGTGTTTACATTATTTTTGGTATTCTTAAATAAAAGTAAGTTTATATATTTATTTATGTACAAATGGTTCATATAAACAAATAAATGCCTAAAAAATATAAAAATGGTGTAAAAAATGTTTTTTTATATTATTAGGAAAATAAATAAGTCAGAATAAAAAAAGAAAAGTCAAAAAATCATTAAAACAAACAAAATGGGCTCAGGGGGTATGAAAGCAAAAATAGGGTGTGAAGAGAAATGACACAACAGGCCCAGCCCATGAAGACCTTTCTTCAACCTTCAGACAGCTTCTTGTTCAAAAACACGCGCCTGTACTCAAGTTCAAACATCTGGATTCCTTGACTTTTTGCACAAACTTTCAACATAAGAAATGTTAATCATCAAGCCACGATTCTAAATATGTAAAGAACTCATCCTAACTCTCAGAAATGAGAGAGAATTTTATCATTCCCAAATCCTAACCTAACTTTTTATCAACATTCAGACCTTAAATTCTCATAGCTCAGGCAAAATAAATGAAAAGTAAAGGTATGTACAGATTCAGGGGCATGAGTAGAACACTTCTTATTCACAAACCTAGAGCTAACAATGCCTACATCAAGAGTTAGAAGTTCAAGAAGATACCTGTTCAGTTGAAGTTGTATCTGGCAATGGGGGAGTTTTCAGGGCAAGATGATGATCTGTACAGCTTGCCTGAAGTGTAGTGATGCTATTCCAATGCTTACTTTGCTTTGAAACACCTTGAATCGAGCTATGGACCTTCAACTGCAAAACAAGAAAGTGAAAATGGTGGAACTGATTAGAGGAGTTACAGGTCGTGTTTGAGACTTTGGTTAGCTTCAAGTGATGCTAGGGAATGTGTTTGATGAGCTTTTAGCAAGAATGCATGAAAAGGATGAGAGTTGGCACTCAAACTGCAGTAAGAGCTCTGTTTGGGCAGTTTGAGGGTGGTTCTGTGTTCTAGGGGGCAATGGAGGTGTTGGAGTCGTGTGCTAGTTCAGTTAGGATGTCTTGAATGTGTACAAAGTATTTGCTTAAGGGTTCTATTGCTGAGATCAAAGTTGTCTTGTGATATGCTTTATTTCTTACACTTTAAGCAACCAAAAGCCAAGTTGGTGTTTAGACAGGTAGAGGCCCCCATAACATGCTGCAAACCTTGGCATTGATCAGTGTGATTAGTCCCTAAACTTGTGCCAACGGGATTTGATCTGTACTTCTTGGATTTTCATTTTGACATAAAGCTTACTTTTGCAAAAATGGTTAAAGTGCTTTATCTATTTTGGGATTAATCCATCATGCAATGCTTGAACACATAGAACATGGTCTTGGCACAAAGAGTTTGCATTAAATTTATGAGTGTTGAATGGTTTAGAGGCCTGTAATCAAGTTGCATGCTGATTTGAGAAATTTGCACAAGTTATGAACATGGAAATTGGCCAATTCAAAAGTGAGTTTTTTCCATATTGCAAAAATCGATTCTCTCAATTCATGAGGTTGTTTGATGAGTTCTTGGACATTTTGGAAAGCTTGGAATGTGTAATACAATCCATCCTTGAAATGCAAATTGAAATTCCAAGGGGAAGTATGTGAAAAATGGTCTTGAAGTTAGGTAAAAACCTTGCCTAAAAAGGTCAAAATTTCACTAAGTTAAGAATGGTTTGGTACCCTTGTTCCAAAAATTGTAACTTGAGATACAAGCTTCTTTTGGGAAAACTTTGTGAATCAAAGTTTTATATTATGCAATAGTCTACAACTTTCGTGTTTTGACTTTTGCTTGAATCCAAATGAATCTTGGTGAGAAAGTGGTGCAAAGTTGGGAAAAAATTAGGGTTTTTCATAACTTAGAAAAATTCTAAGTTATGAAAAATTCTCATTTCAAACCCTAATTTGCAATTTTTGATTTCTTGGTGAACAAGTTTCATGATTTGGCATGTTTTGATGAAAAATGAATCTTGACTCTTGATTTTGACCAAAAAGTCAAAGTTTGACTTTTCAGTATACAGTCAAAATTGATCAATTGATTGGGAAATTCAATTGTCAACCTTGTGCATTTGGGATCTTTTGAACTTGTTGAGCATGTAAAGATAATTCCATGGGGTCCTTGAGTCCATATGTGTGCTTGGTTTGCCATTGGCTTGGTCAAACAGTCAAAAATTGCCTTTGTACAGTCAAAACCCTAAAAATGACCATTTTGCCCTTTTGGTGATCTGATCAAATTTCTTGTGGAATTGTGATCCAAACTTGATCAAATGGTCCATGTGAGTTCATGATGTTGATGTGGGTCAATTTTCATGAGGTTTGACTGTCAATTGGCCACAGTTGACTTTTTTCCCCAATACAGCTGATTTCTAGGTCAATTGTCCAATTGACTGGGCAAAACTTGGAATCAAGACTTGAAACTTGATGTGGATAAACTTGGGAGTCCAATATGAAGCATGAAAGTCATCTTAGGCATTTTAGGTCAGAACATCTTTGTGCAAACACAAACCCTAATTTGGGTCAACAATGCAAGGAGAAGTCTTGAGCAGATGAAACCCTAACTGGATCTTGATCTCCAAGGGCTTTGTGATGAGAAATCAATGAGAAATGGGAGGGAAAATTTTGGGGTACAACAGTTGCCCCTGTTCAATCTTCTTGAATCCGAAGAGTTAGATTGGCAATTTGCCTTTCGTGACTCGAGGGTAAAAGGAGATTGAACACTAGAGTGCCCTTAAATTTGCACTCGTCAAAGCAAGGGATGCGGGAATGGGCTTAGAGATGCCATTTGGAGATGGGCTTAACGATGCCATCGGGAGGAATGACAGAAACTTGTCGGGGATGGGCTTAAAGATGCCATCTGGAATGAGTATCAGGAAGGTGTCCATGCTTGGGACCATCTCTGAACTGGGGGTCTGAATAAGCAATAGATTGACATCCGTTGTTGGGAGGAATCCGTAAACTGTTTTCAAAAATTGCATCTGAACAAGTTGATAGATTAACATCCGTTGTTGGGAAGAATCTATAAACTGTTTTCAGAAGTCTGGAGAAGAATCTGAACAAGCGATAGGTTAACATCCGTTACTTGGAGAACCCGTGAACTGTTTTCAGAAATCTTGAAGTTGAATAAGCAATAGAGCAGCATCCGTTGTTGGGAAGCGTCCGTAAACTGTTTTCAAAAATTGAGAAGAGCCTGAACAAGCGATAGATTAACATCCGTTGTTGGGAAGAATCCGTAAACTGTTTTCAGAAATCTTGAATTTGGAGAAAGAACCGGCGTAGGGTTCCCTGATGATGAGCTCGTGTAAAACTGCATCTGGATAAATCTGGAATAAGCATTAGAATGTTGCCATGTCTGGGTCATATCTGAACTATTCCTGGAAAGAATCTCGGAAGATAATGATTTTAGTCTGTCCACTAGTCTTACCTGAAAAGGTAAAGAGTTAGTTGTATGCAATGTCATGATGCATGATACAATGTATGTTATATGATATGAATGTAAATGGATGCGCATGTAAGCTGGAGAGCTATCTTGCAAAGGATAGATGAATCCGGGATGGCTGAAGATAAAAGTATATTGATTGCTGCTGGGAAGAATAATTCCTGGTTGTTGCTGGAGAATAAAGAGCTTGGGTTGCATACCAATCTTCTGGGGAATTCCTGATGACTTCTACTGGGGAGTTCCAATCTAATAGACTCATGCTGGGGATGTAAGACTGAGAATCTTCAGTTTGGTGGGAAGTATCTCTGGCGACTTAACTGGGGAACTCAAGATTTGCCCTCCCAAAACTCTGTGGGGAGAATGTTCATTAGTCTGGCTTCGCTGGGGATTGATAATTTGAAGTTTTAGCTCAGCTGGGGATACTGAAACTTAAATTCTAAGGGGAATTGAGTTCTGGAGGATTCTCTGGCTGGGGATAACAAAGATAAACTCCTCTGGGGATTGTATTGATAAGTTATGTTGGGGAACTTTGATGAACTCCGCTGGGGATAGGAATAAATTTGGCGAGTGCGATCTTCCGTGGCAACAAGCTGAGGATAACCCAGTTATAAGCCCTTGTGAGGAATAACCTTGAATAAAGCTCGGGAGAGACGTCTGTACTCTGCAGGGGATAAGCTTCCAGAATCTACTGGGGATAAGCCTCAAGACTTGCTGGGGGATATGGATTCCAAATCTCCTGGGGGTTTCCTTTGAAAGGGTATCAAGATATCCAACTGTATCTTCAACCTATCAGTAATCCTCTTTCTTGATTCATAAGGAAATGATTATTTTCAAATGCATATGCCTTTTTAACAAAACATTGGACGTTTCTCAAAATAAAACAAATAGTGCAAGAGAAAAAGTGAAAGGAAATGACACAAATTTCTGGGAAAAGTATTTGTATTGACTTTCTATGAGTATATTTGTACAAAGGAGACATTCATCCTAGTAAGAGGATTTTGTCGTAAATATTGAAAGATTTATACAAAATAAAGATGGCTATGTGAAATAATTCCATGGGATTCCATTCCGCTATAGCTTTCACAACTCTGAATATCTGCCCATTCAATGCTTCGTTTGCCGATGACTGGACTGATCAGAAGCCTGGAACTGGTTGATGAAGAGATTGTCTTTGAAGTGATCCGACGAGACATAGTCATACGCTTTAATTCCCTAACTTTTTCCTGAATCGCCCTTTCGGGTTTTCGATCCACCGGGAAACCCCTTTTTGCCCAAGTCGCCCTTTCGGGTTTTCAACTTGCCGGGTGTACAGATTTTTTTATTTTTATCCCTAACTTTTGCCTGAACCGCCCTTTCGGGTTTTCGGTCCACCGGGATGCCCATTTTTGCCCAAGCCGCCCTTTCGGGTTTTCGACTTGTCGGGTTATTTTATGCGTAGTATCTTTTGACTATGTCTGCATTCGCAGGGTGCGGCAAATCGTCACTGTCCATGGTGGTAAGAATCATCGCACCACCAGAAAATATGCTTTTGATCACAAATGGTCCTTCATATGTAGGAGTCCATTTGCCCCTGGGATCACTTTGCGGTAAGATAATCCACTTGATTACGAGATCTCCGACTTGATACACTTGACGTCTGAATTTCTTATTGAAGGCCTTAATCATCCGTTTTTGATACGTCTGACCATGGCATATAGCAGCGAGTCGCTTCTCGTCGATCAGATTGAGTTGATCAAGTCGGGTCTGCATCCAATCATCTTCATTCAAACCTGCGTCCTTCATAATCCTTAGAGAAGGAATCTGAACTTCCATAGGCAAGACAGCTTCCATGCCATATACCAACGAAAATGGGGTTGCCCCGGTTGAAGTATGTGCCGTCGTACGGTATCCATGTAGAGCAAACGGTAACATCTCATGCCAGTCTTTGTAAGTGACTGTCATTTTCTGAATGATCTTCTTAATGTTTTTGTTCGCAGCTTCAACAGCACCGTTCATCTTCGGCCGATAGGGAGATGAATTGTGATGATAAATCTTGAATTGTTCGCACAATGCGGTGATCATCGTGTTATTCAGATTTGTACCGTTGTCTGTGATGATCCTGTCTGGAACACCATACCGACATATGAGATTTTGCTTGATAAAGCGGGCAACCACATTTTTAGTAACAGAGGCGAAGGAAGCTGCTTCGACCCATTTAGTGAAATAGTCAATGGCAACCAGGATGAAGCGATGTCCATTGGAAGCCGTGGGCTTGATCTCTCCAATCATGTCAATGCCCCACATTGCAAATGGCCAAGGTGCAGTCAGAACGTTGAGAGGAACCGGAGGGATATAACTTTGTCAGCGTAGACTTGGCATTTGTGGCAAGTACGGGAATGTTGATGGCAGTCAGCTTCCATGGTAGACCAGTAATAGCCTGCCCTTAGGATCTTCTTAGCCATTGTATGCCCGCTCAAGTGAGTGCCAAATGTGCCGCTGTGTATATCAGTCATGATCAACTCTGCTTCAGCTTTGTCTACACATCGGAGTAATACACAATCATGGCTTCGTTTGTAAAGGATGTCGTTGCTCGGGAAGAACTTAGCAGCGAATTTCCTTAAGAACTTCTTGTCATTTACGGAAGCTCCTTCGGGATAATCTCTAGTCTCGAGATACCTTTTGATTTCATGGAACCAAGTTTGTTCCACTAATTCTTCGGTATTAATCTCGTGACAATGTGCAGGTTCATCCATTCGCTCGATGGTGATTTGGGGAGCCTCGTTATCCCAGTTGAGTTTAAACATGGAGGACATTGTGGCTAGAGCATCTTCTAGCTGATTCTCTTCTCGCGGGAAATGCTCGAAGGTAATTTGCTCGAAATGAGGCAACAATGTCAGGACATGTTCTTTGTATGGGATAAGATTAGGATGCTTGGTATCCCACTCTCCTTTGATTTGACTGATAACCAAAGCCGAGTCCCCAAATACGATCAAAGATTTGATTCCCAAATCTATAGCAGCCTTGAGACCAAAGATGCAAGCTTCGTATTCAGCGATGTTGTTTGTGCAGCTGAAGCAAAGTCGGGCCGTGAAAGGTGTGTGAAAACCTTCCGGAGAAATGAGTACCGCGCCGATACCATTTCCAAGTGCATTTGAAGCACCATCAAAGTACAGGGTCCATCGGGATCCCTTTTCGGGTCCGTCATACGGTCCGTTACCTTCAATGTTGTCCAAATTCATGATGTCCTCGTCTGGGAAGTCAAATTTCATGGGTTGATAATCTTCGATAGCTTGATGAGCCAGATGGTCAGCTAGTACACTCCCTTTTATGGCTTTTTGGGTGGTGTACTGGATGTCATACTCAGTTAGGATCATTTGCCATCTAGTTATTCTTCCAGATAAGGTGGGCTTTTCGAAGATATACTTGATAGGATCCATTTTGGAAATCAACAAGGTAGTATGAGTCAACATATACTGTCTTAGTCGGCGAGCAGCCCATACCAAAGCGCAACAAGTTTTCTCGAGCAGTGAGTAGCGAGTCTCACAGTCGGTAAACTTTTTGCTAAGGTAATAAATAGCATGCTCTTTTCGACCAGACTCGTCATGCTGGCCCAAAACACACCCCATTGAGTTATCCAAGACGGTCAGATACATGATCAATGGTCTTCCTTCGACGGGTGGCATCAGAATAGAAGGCTCTAGCAAATACTCCTTGATCTTATCAAAAGCAGCTTGGCAATCGTCGTTCCATTCAACTACCTGATCTTTCTTCAAGAGTTTTAAAATTGGCTCACAGGTAGAAGTCAGATGGGAGATGAATCTGGCAATATAGTTCAAGCGCCCCAAGAATCCTCTAACCTCCTTTTCAGTACGGGGAGCAGGCATCTCTTGTATTGCTTTCACTTTTGCTAGATCGACTTCAACGCCTTTGTTGCTTACGATGAATCCTAGAAGCTTACCAGACCTAACTCCAAAAGTGCATTTACTTGGATTCAGCCTGAGTTTGTATTCTTTCAACCTGGAAAACAGCTTTTCTAGATGCTCAAGGTGCTCTTCCTCTGTTTGTGACCGAGCTATCATATTGTCTACGTAAACCTCAATCTCATGATGTATCATATCATGAAACAAAGCTACCATGGCGCGTTGATAAGTTGCCCCTGTGTTCTTCAGCCCGAACGGCATCACCTTGTAACAGAAAGTGCCCCATTGTGTGACAAAAGTTGTTTTCTCCATATCCTCGGGGGCCATTTTGATTTGATTATAGCCCGAGAATCCATCCATGAAGGAAAACACTTTATGCTGAGCTGTATTGTCGATCAAAATGTCAATGTGTGGAAGTGGAAAATCATCTTTGGGGCTGGCCCTGTTCAAATCTCGGTAGTCCACACACATCCTGACTTTGCCATCTTTCTTAGGTACTGGCACGATGTTAGCGACCCATTGAGGATAGGACATAACAGCCAGAAAGCCAGCGTCGAATTGCTTCATCACTTCTGCTTTGATCTTTTCAGACATGTCAGGCCTCATACGGCGGACCTTTTGCTTGATCGGCGGACAGTCCTCTCTTGTAGGGAGACGGTGAACCACGATGTCTGTGTCTAAACCCGACATGTCTTCATAAGACCAAGCGAAGACTTCAACATACTCATTCAACAACTGTATCAGGCGTTCCTTGACACTTGGTTCCAGATTGGCACCCACTTGCACCTCCTTCCGGTCTTCCTCGGTCCCCAAGTTGACAGTTTCTAATGACTCTTCGTGCGGTAAGATGGCCCTTTCCTCTTGCTGTAGAAGTCTGGCTAGTTCCCCTGGTACTTCACAACCTTCGTCATCCTCATACTCGGCTTGATTGACCAGATCTTCAGAGTTATTGAAGGATATAGCAGAATAGTCACCCATGGAATCCGGAGTGGATGGGTACCTGCATTTGTGAGTGTGGGTGTGTGTAAGGGATAACCATCCTTAAACAAAAAATGCAAAAGGAAAGAAAATGAACATAAGCAGTTTATCAAATGAAAAACGTCCAATGAATCATTAAACATGGCATATGGATATGAAAAATAATCAAAACCCTTACAAATGGACCTACATGCCCCGGGCAAGGCATGAGGTGAAAAGATAGTGTACGGATTGTTTGAAAATAAATATTACAGACCAAATAGGAAATGTTTGACAGATAAATTACTAATGAATAAAAGTGATGGGGACAAAGTCTTTTGCCTCCCAGTTGCACAATCCTCCTTTGACAGTTGGATAAATCCACTCTTCGACGTTGCTCTCTTTGTCTTCGTCCTCCAAAGCGTTGATTCCATAGGGAGAAATTTTGACTGGCGCTCTTTCAATCTTCGAACGACGCATAGCTTTCTGGCCTGCAGTAGTGAACCCTAATCCAAATTTGTCGGTTTTATGTGGAATGTCAGGTAACTTCCCCCATGCTGAATTCTTCCCTTCCTTTATTGCGGCCCTTGCGTCCTCCAGAGATGCCATCCTGGCCATCCGCCTCGGTGTCTTGGCTGCCAACTTTGCTACTGTTATTTCAGGAAGGACTTCTTCGAAATGCTGAAAAGGCGTTTCAATGAACTCCCATTCTACCTCCACGTACCGGAAATAATTCAAGTGGCTAATCATGTACTTCTCTTCACCATGGACAATAATGATCTTTCCCTTGACAGGATACTTCAACATCTGATGTAAGGAGGAGGTGATTGCCCCAGCATGGTGTATCCAAGGTCTACCCAGCAAGCAAGAGTATGACGGACGGATGTCCATCACATAGAAAGTGGATTTAAACACCTCAGTGCCTATCTTGATGGGAATTTCAACCTCCCCATGGACCATTCTCTCCGAACCATCGAAAGCTCTGACAACAATATCACTCGGCTTCAAATCCAACCCTTCACAATCTAGTCGGTCCAAGGCCTTCTTAGGCAGTACATTCAGCGACCAACCAGTATCGACCAAGACATGTGCGAGAGTAGTTCCCCGGCACTCGACTGAAATGTGCAAAGCATCATTGTGGTTTCTACCTTTAGGAGTTAGGTCGGCATCAGAGAAACCTAATCCATTGTCCGCAGTCAGGCTAGCCACGCAATTTTGAAATTGATCTGCAGAGGTTTCCTGGGGCACATGGGCCGCCTTCAGGAATTTTATCAGAGCTTTAGCGTGCGCTTCCGAGCAAAGTAATAGGGCCAGCATGGAGATCTTTGAGGGGGTTTGCCCCAGCTGTTCTACCACATCGTAATCGCTCCTTTTGATTATCCTCAAGATCTCATCCATTTCCTTCTTGGAGGTTTCCGGGATGACCAAGGGTTAAGCCTTCTTCCTGACGAGCTCATCTTGGATTCCCTTACCTTTGTCAGCAGTGGTAGGAGGGACAGTACTAGGAACAACAACATCTTCAATCAAAGGGGTTCTAGTAGAGAGTTTTATTGGTGCAGGGATGATCTTGTCGGCAGATGAGGGTCCAAAGATTGCTCTTGGAGGGGCAATCTCTGGAGAAAATATTCTCCCGCTCCTGGTGATTTTGCTCGTTCCTGCAATGTTACTAATGCTGGCTTCTTCATCATCCGAACTTTCTTCAGTTATTTCGATTTGTTTAATACCATGGTAGTAGACGTCACCGCCATAGTTCCATGGTATTGACTTCTCAGAAACATAGGGGACAGGCCCTGGCATTGTTATCTTCAAAGGAACAAATTTCGTAGCTGGTGTAATCTTAACAGGCTTTTTGACAGCCTTGGAAAGATTGGCGTGAATGGTTATGATTGAGACATCTTCGATATGGGTTGGAACAGCAGAAACTTTTTCAAACAAAATTTGTCGACTATCCATAAGGCCTTGGATGCCTTTCTTCAGTAACGGACAGTCAAACGGCAGAGAGTAACAACAATAGCAGTCTTCTTTACATCCCGGGAAGATCCCGACCCTTAACAAATTCAACTTGATGGTTAACAATGGAGTAATCAGATCATTGACATCAGCAACATACAAATCTTCTTCAATGGCATTGACATTTCGGTCGTGCTTCGGCATGGGAGCAGATATCACATTAGGCTTCTCCGGAGCGTCAAACTCCACTTCCTTCGCCTCTATCAGGTCTTAGATTTTATGCTTGAGTGCCCGACAATCATTGGTGTCGTGCCCGACACTGTCAGAATGGTAGGCGCATTTAGCATTAGGATGATAATGCGGAGAGGACGTATTCACATTCTTTGGTGCCTCCTTGATAGTGGCGAGATTCAACTTTAACAGATGGGGAAGCACTTGCGCTGGAGTCATATTTATGCGGGTGAACTGTCGTTGTGGCCGTTCCACCCGTTGTTGATTTGGTCTGGATTGGTTATAGCGAGGCTGCTCACTTGAAGGATTTTGAATAATTACGGCCCCCACAGTTGGCCGGCGTTCAGTCTTCCCTGCTCTTCTTTGGGAGTATACAACAGCCGTTTCCTTCTTAAAAGGCTTCTTCTCAACACTTGCAGCAACACCCTTCTGAATCTTTCCTGACTTGATGTCAGCTTCTATTCTTTCGCCTGTTAAGATCAAATCGGTAAACCCCGCGGAAGAGTTACCAATCAGATGATTGAAAAATGGCCCAGATAGGGTCCCAAGAAACATATCAACAAGTTCGCGGTCGGTTAAAGGAGGCTGCACCCTGCCAGCCAAATCCCTCCATTTTTGTGCATATTCTTTGAATCCTTCGCCTGTTCCTAATGACATACCCTGAAGTTGGGTACGAGTAGGAGCAAGGTCAGAATTATACTGATATTGTTTGTAAAAGGCAGTGGCCAAGTCTTCCCAATTTCGGACGCTGGTTCCCTCTAGCTGATAAAACCACTCCAATTGAGCTCCAGAAAGGTTGTCTTGAAAGAAATGGATCCAAAGGTTTTTATCTGCCGTATAGGGTTGGATCTTTCTCACGTAGGACCTGAGATGCATTTTTGGACAGGACAGCCCATCATACCTCACAAACACTGGCACTTTGAATTTTGGGGGAATCACAATCCCGGCGACCAAACCCACGTCTTCAAAATCCAAACCCGGTACTCTTTGTAGCTCCATGGCGGCCAACCTGTCTTCTAGCCCTTTGTATTTATCATCAGCTGGAGGGTATTGCTGATCAGAATAGTCTTCATCCTCTTCGACCTCTTCTTCTTCCACATCGGACTCGGAAGGTACCGCAGCCCCACCTCCTTTGCTGGTTCCTTCATCAGAAATAGGAGGAAATTCAAGCACTCTCCGAGCTTCTCCATCAAATCTTCTCCCCAAAGTAGCCACCCCGAGTCTCTTTTTTCTTCTTTTTCACTGGGTCTTTATTCCCCATCAAGGTCTTGAGATCCTCCTGACCTTTAGCCAAGGTTGTCAGGAGTTGCTGAAACTGTGCATTTTGAGCTTGTAGGTCTTTGACTGTTTGCTCGAGATCCATCCTACTGAAATAAACAGCAGACAGATAAGGAAACCTGGCGTGAGACCTGCTTATGCACATGATGAATGGTATGCTTATGGATGCAATGCATTCAAGGATTTAGGATATTCAAAATTGTTTCAGACAAAGAAGAACGCACGTCATATTAATAAGAAGAAATTTGTTAGTATATAAATGCCCCATGGGCCAAATATTACAAAAACTTCCTAAGGTAAAAAGACATTGCGCATCCTCTTTGGCGCAATGTAGGTGTTGAGGGCCTCTTGATCATGGAGTCAGCGGGTAAGCTCTAAAACCTTCTTCTCACTAGCGTAGAAGCTGGCTTCAAAAGTGTTCCATTCCTCCTTGAGCTGAATCCAACTTTTCTGCATTTCCTCCCACGATGTAGGCATGTCTAGATGTAGGATGGTGTAGGGAACCTCTCCTTCCTTGACGGGCTCTTTAATCACAGGGAGAACATGAGGATAAGGCATCATCAGACTTTGGGCTCGGGCTCGTACCCACTTGAGATAAGGCTCAAGAGGGATGGAGTTCTTGTGTCCCAGAGTCTTGCTATCAACCTTGTTGGGCCTTCCCCAAGCTCTGATGAATCTTTGGCGAAGTCCTTGCGCATCATTGTCGAAGTCAAAAACTAGGTCAGGAATCAACATGTTGTGAGGGCCATCCCTCCGTGCATATCCAAATTGCCTCAAAGCTAGGCAAGGGTTGTAGGTGATACCTCCTCTGATTCCAAGTAAAGGAACATTAGGAAACTCTCCACAACGATCGATGATGATGACATTTTCTCTGGACCGAGAACACCAATGTACATCAGAGTGAGTAAGAGTCATCAACCGTTGGGACCACCTTGAGCCTTGGTCATTCTTCAAGACAGATTGTGGAAGGTGCGAAATAAACCACCTTGCAAGGAGAGGAGTACAACACATGAGAACACCCCTCTTTCTCATTGTTCGTGTGTAAAATGAGTGAAGAATGTCCCCAAGCAATGTTGGTATTGGATTTCTGGACAAGAAGATTTTGACGGTGTTGATATCTATCAATTGGTCAGAGTTTGGGAACAAGACCAACCCATAGATAAGGAGTGCCACAATTTCTTCAAAGGCTTGTAGGTCCAATGAATTCCAACATTCTTGTGCCTTCTCAAACAAGAATTTTGCTAAGAATCCTTTGATGCCGCTTCTGGTTTCCCAATGCCCCTTGATGTCGGATGGTTGTAGATGTAATGCTCGAGCAACATCTTCCAGCTTTGGTTCCTTTTCCATACCGTTGAAGGGTAGTTGATTAAGGATAGGGATTCTTAGGAGTTGAGAAAACTCCTCCAAAGTGGGCACCAACTGGTAATCAGGGAAAGTGAAACAGTGGTGAAGAGGGTCAAAGAACTGGAATAGCACTTTCATCATGTCTTCTTCAATGTTGGTGTTGACTAGGCTGAGCAGTCTACCATGTCTTTCACTGAAGGATGAGCTTTCCGGAATTCTTGAGGTGAGCTCCTTGAGTTGAGGAGAGATTCTCACAAGGTTGAATTGAATGGTTTTTCTGCGAGGAATTTCCATGACCTACAAAACAAGAACAAAGATGAAGATCCAAACCCTTGAAATGGTTAGTGAATGCATATGATGCTTCATGATGTTTATGATGTATGCACAAAACATATGTACAAGCAATTCACACCAAACCCTAGTTTCAGGCTTGCATGGGGTTTCATAGGTAAGTACCCTCTTGAGTGTAGTTGGCTTAAAAACCTGTCCTATAAATAGTAACCGGGTTCTAAGGAGCTCAATATCATTGGATTGTTTTCATTGTTCATTGTTTCGGTTTAGCCACTTAACTAGCGACCAAAATATTCCAAGAAAACAACCCTCAATGAGTGTAGTATCGAGTATCTACCAACTTCGGACTGCACCAAAGCCGGTCATCTCACTACCCCTAATAAAAGGCCAAGATGGTCAAGTAAGGTTCTAGGTCATTAGTGCTTAGTGACATCACTTAGCGGCCCCGTACTCTCCTTGATTGAACTCAAGGGTTACCGGTACTCACAAATATGTCGCACTAATATAGCTATTGCTTCGACCGTGTCGGTATACCCCGCACAGTTTCCACAACGTATTGCTATCTATGAAATGTTTCCCAAAATCCGGGTGTACGATTTGCAAACCAAAACTAGAGAGCCAAAATATAAAGCAATCAAATTAAACAATTAGTCATGCAAGAGGGTGATCTAAGCCCTAAGGTTACTCCACTTTTAAAATATCCCCAGCAGAGTCGCCAGTTCTGTAATACGGTGGGAGAACTGACTATGGTTTTGCGTTTGTTTTCGCAAATGTTTCGATTGAGCAAGAGTCGCCACCGACTTTTTATTTTATCCTAAGGAAAGGTTTAAAAAGCACAGCAAAAACCTTTGAGATTTTTCTTGGGTTCGGGGAGTAGATTATAGAAAGGGAAGGTATTAGCACCCTTTCTATCCATGGTTATCCATGGGCTCTTAGGTACTTGCTTAGATCAACTTGCCTTGGTTTTCAATTGTTTGAAATGGTGCTTTGTGTGTGTCTTTTGAAAAATGTTTTGAAAAAAGATGCCTTGTCTAGGCTACCCTTGTAACAATTCTTTACTTGAATGTTTTACAAAAGGTGTTTTGTCTTTTTGAAAAGATGTTTCAAGGTTTTTTGAAAGTTTATTTTGAAAGTGTTTGTGAAGTGTGGTTTGAAAATAGGCAAGTGTTTTCTTTTGCAAGTTGACAAGTACTTAAGAGCTATCTACCCTAAAGTTCTCAAAGATTCATGCTATGTTTTAACCCTTTTAACAATTTTGTTCCACCATTGTATTTGGTGGACAATCTTGTGTTAGGATGTGAAAGGGGCGGGCACGGGTCATCGTTTAGACCATGATTGCAATGGTGTTAAGTATCTTTGGGCAATTTTTCCTTGAAAGGGACTTGATCATTTTAGGCAACTTTTCGAAAGCGTCATCGAGGGACTATGATCATTTGAATTGTGTTTGTTTTACCCAAAGAAACCTAACATGCAATATGGCCCATTTATTAAAGGCAACAAGTGGAATACCCTAGGGGTGCAAATGTGATATGTGTTGTCCATATTCATGCTTGTTTATCTTGAAATTAGGTCAAACTATTTTTGTTCGTTTTATTTGCATACAAACCCTAGTTCTAGCATGATATATTTAGAAAGCGTTAAAGTGCGAAAAGTAAAATTCTTACACTATTACAACACAATATGGGAAGGGGTACAAATGTTCAAATGGGGGATATTGACAAGGAAATTAAACCTAGCTATTACATCAATATTGAATTATTTACAAGGTAATTAATTTGCACAAATTAAATAGAAATAAAATAAATATGCAAGATGCAAAAAGGGTTTTTATATGTATGGAAAAAAGATATTTTTTATGTCAAATAAACAAAAATGAATAAAATAAAAAAAAGTAATATTTTTGGAGTTTTTTGTGTTTTAAGGGTAAAACCCTAATTTTATTAAATAAAGGGTATTATTTATTTAATGTGTACAATAATTAATAATTATATACAAAATAAAATAAAAATGAAGTATATTCATAAAAAAGTATTTTTTATGTCAAATATTAATAAAACAAAAAAATGTATATATTTTTGTATTATTTACCTAAATATACTAATATATAAATATCCCTATTATTTACTAAACATATATTATATATACAAAAATAATAATACTTAATATTTATAAAAAAAAGTATATTTTATATAAAATATTTTCAGAAGATAAAAGAAAATAAAAAATGCAAAATGAATGTGTTTACATTATTTTTGGTATTCTTAAATAAAAGTAAGTTTATATATTTATTTATGTACAAATGGTTCATATAAACAAATAAATGCCTAAAAAATATAAAAATGGTGTAAAAAATATTTTTTTTATGTTTTTTTATATTATTAGGAAAATAAATAAGTCAGAATAAAAAAAGAAAAGTCAAAAAATCATTAAAACAAACAAAATGGGCTCAGGGGGTATGAAAGCAAAAATAGGGTGTGAAGAGAAATGACACAACAGGCCCAGCCCATGAAGACCTTTCTTCAACCTTCAGACAGCTTCTTGTTCAAAAACACGCGCCTGTACTCAAGTTCAAACATCTGGATTCCTTGACTTTTTGCACAAACTTTCAACATAAGAAATGTTAATCATCAAGCCACGATTCTAAATATGTAAAGAACTCATCCTAACTCTCAGAAATGAGAGAGAATTTTATCATTCCCAAATCCTAACCTAACTTTTTATCAACATTCAGACCTTAAATTCTCATAGCTCAGGCAAAATAAATGAAAAGTAAAAGTATGTAGAACACTTCTTATTCACAAACCTAGAGCTAACAATGCCTACATCAAGAGTTAGAAGTTCAAGAAGATACATGTTCAGTTGAAGTTGTATCTGGCAATGGGGGAGTTTTCAGGGCAAGATGATGATCTGTACAGCTTGCCTGAAGTGTAGTGATGCTATTCCAATGCTTACTTTGCTTTGAAACACCTTGAATCGAGCTATGGACCTTCAACTGCAAAACAAGAAAGTGAAAATGGTGGAACTGATTAGAGGAGTTACAGGTCGTGTTTGAGACTTTGGTTAGCTTCAAGTGATGCTAGGGAATGTGTTTGATGAGCTTTTAGCAAGAATGCATGAAAAGGATGAGAGTTGGCACTCAAACTGCAGTAAGAGCTCTGTTTGGGCAGTTTGAGGGTGGTTCTGTGTTCTAGGGGGCAATGGAGGTGTTGGAGTCGTGTGCTAGCTCAGTTAGGATGTCTTGAATGTGTACAAAGTATTTGCTTAAGGGTTCTATTGATGAGATCAAAGTTGTCTTGTGATATGCTTTATTTCTTACACTTTAAGCAACCAAAAGCCAAGTTGGTGTTTAGACAGGTAGAGGCCCCCATAACATGCTGCAAACCTTGGCATTGATCAGTGTGATTAGTCCCTAAACTTGTGCCAAGGGGATTTGATCTGTACTTCTTGGATTTTCATTTTGACATAAAGCTTACTTTTGCAAAAATGGTTAAAGTGCTTTATCTATTTTGGGATTAATCCATCATGCAATGCTTGAACACATAGAACATGGTCTTGGCACAAAGAGTTTGCATTAAATTTATGAGTGCTGAATGGTTTAGAGGCCTGTAATCAAGTTGCATGCTGATTTGAGAAATTTGCACAAGTTATGAACATGGAAATTGGCCAATTCAAAAGTGAGTTTTTGCCATATTGCAAAATTTGATTCTCTCAAGTCATGAGGTTGTTTGATGAGTTCTTGGACATTTTGGAAAGCTTGGAATGTGTACTACAATCCATCTTTGAAATGAAAATTGAAATTCCAAGGGGAAGTATGTGAAAAATGGTCTTGAAGTTAGGTAAAAACCTTGCCTAAAAAGGTCAAAATTTCACTAAGTTAAGAATGGTTTGGTACCCTTGTTCCAAAAATTGTAACTTGAGATACAAGCTTCTTTTGGAAAAACTTTATGAATAAAATTTGTAGATTATGCAATAGGCTACAACTTTCATGTTTTGACTTTTGCTTGAATCCAAATGAATCTTGGTGAGAAAGTGGTGCAAAGTTGGGGAAAAATTAGGGTTTTTCATAACTTAGAAAAATTCTAAGTTATGAAAAATTCTCATTTCAAACCCTAATTTGCAATTTTTGATTTCTTGGTGAACAAGTTTCATGATTTGGCATGTTTTTATGAAAAATGAATCTTGACTCTTGATTTTGACCAAAAAGTCAAAGTTTGACTTTTCAGTATACAGTCAAAATTGATCAATTGATTGGGAAATTCAACTGTCAACCTTGTGCATTTGGGATCTTTTGAACTTGTTGAGCATGTCAAGATAATTACATGGGGTCCTTGAGTCCATATGTGTGCTTGGTTTTCCATTGGCTTGGTCAAACAGTCAAAAATTGCCTTTGTACAGTCAAAACCCTAAAAATGACCATTTTGCCCTTTTGGTGATCTGATCAAATTTCTTGTGGAATTGTGATCCAAACTTGATCAAATGGTCCATGTGAGTTCATGATGTTGATGTGGGTCAATTTTCATGAGGTTTGACTGTCAATTGGCCACAGTTGACTTTTTTCCCCAATACAGTTGATTTCTAGGTCAACTGTCCAATTGACTGGGCAAAACTTGGAATCAAGACTTGAAACTTGATGTGGATAAACTTGGGAGTCCAATATGAAGCATGAAAGTCATCTTAGGAATTTTAGGTCAGAACATCTTTGTGCAAACACAAACCCTAATTTGGGTCAACAGTGCAAGGAGAAGTCTTGAGCAGATGAAACCCTAACTGGATCTTGATCTCCAAGGGCTTTGTGATGAGAAATCAATGAGAAATGGGAGGGCAAATTTTGGGGTACAACACCAAGCAAGTGCACTTTTGGAGTTAGGTCTGGTAAACTCTTGGGATTTATTGTCAGCAACAAAGGCATTGAGGTTGAACCAGCTAAAGTAAAGGCTATACAAGAAATGCCTTCCGCCCGTACTGAAAAGGAGGTTAGAGGATTCTTGGGACGCTTGAACTATATTGCGAGGTTCATCTCTCACCTGACATCTACCTGTGAGCCAATTTTCAAATTGTTGAAGAAAGATCAGGTAGTTGAATGGAACAATGATTGTCAAGTTGCTTTTGATAAGATCAAGCAGTATTTACTAGAACCTCCTATTCTAATGCCACCCGTTGAAGGAAGGCCGTTAATCATGTATCTGACTATTCTGGATAGCTTAATGGGGTGTGTGCTGGGCCAACATGACGAGTCTGGCCGAAAAGAGCATGCCATTTATTACCTTAGAAAAAAGTTTACCGACTGTGAGACTCGCTACTCACTGCTCGAGAAAACTTGTTGCGCTTTGGTATGGGCTGCTCGCCGGCTAAGGCAGTATATGTTGACTCATACCACTTTGCTGATTTCCAAGATGGATCCGATCAAGTATATCTTCGAGAAGCCTGCTTTATCGGGAAGAATCGATAGATGGCAAATGATCCTGACAGAGTATGATATCTAGTATACTACCCAAAAAGCTATAAAGGGGAGTGTACTAGCAGACCATCTAGCTCATCAAGCCGTCGAAGATTATCAATCTATGAGATTCGACTTCCCTGACGAGGACATCATGACATTGGACAACATTGAAGGTAACGGACCATATGACGGACCTGAACAAGGATCCCGATGGACCCTGTACTTTGATGGTGCTTCAAATGCACTTGGTAACGGTATCGGTGTGGTACTCATTTCTCCAGAAGGTTTCCATACACCCTTCACTGCCCGACTTTGTTTCAGTTATACCAACAACATGGTTGAATATGAAGCTTGCATCTTTGGTCTCAAGGCTGCTATAGACTTGGGAATCAAATCTTTGGTCGTATTTGGGGACTCGGATTTAGTCATCAGTCAAGTCAAAGGAGAGTGGGACACCAAGCATCCTAATCTTATCCCATACAAAGAACATGTCCTGACGTTGTTGCCTCATTTCGAGCAGATTACCTTCAAACACTTTCCGCGAGAAGAAAATCAGCTAGCAGATGCTCTGGCTACAATGTCTTCCATGTTTAAACTCAACTGGGATAACGAGGCTCCCCAAATTACCATCGAGTGAATGGACGAACCTGTGCACTGTCATGATATTAATACCGAAGAAGTAGTGGAACAACCCTGGTTTCATGAAATCAAAAGGTATCTCCAGACTAGAGAATATCCTGAAGGAGCTTCCGTCAATGACAAAAAGTTCTTAAGGAGATTTGCTGCCAAGTTCTTCCTAAGCAATGGCATCCTTTATAAGCGCAGCCATGATTGTGTTCTCCTTCGTTGTGTGGACAAAGCTGAAGCAGAGTTGATCATGACTGAGATACACAGTGGCACATTTGGAACCCACTTAAGCGGACATACGATGGCTAAAAAGATTCTAAGGGCAGGCTACTACTGGTCTACCATGGAAGCTGATTGTCATCAATATTCCCGTATCTGCCACAAATGTCAAGTCTATGCCGACAAGGTACATATTCCTCTTGTTCCTCTCAACGTTCTGACAGCTCCTTGGCCATTCGCAATGTGGGGCATTGACATGATTGGAGAGATCAAGCCCACGGCATCCAATGGGCATCGCTTCATCTTGGTCGCTATCGATTACTTCACCAAGTGGGTTGAAGCAGCGTCCTTTGCCTCAGTTACAAAGAATATGGTTGCCCTCTTTATCAAGCAGAACCTCATATGCCGGTACGGTGTCCCCGACAGGATCATCACAAACAACGGTACAAATTTGAACAATACTATGATCACCGCTCTATGCGAGCAGTTCAAGATTTATCATCACAATTCATCTCCCTATCAGCCGAAGATGAACGGTGATGTTGAAGCTGCGAACAAAAATATTAAGAAGATCATTCAAAAGATGACAGTCACCTACAAGGACTGGCATGGGATGTTACCGTTTGCTCTGCATGGATATCGTACCACGGCACGTACTTCAACAGGGGCAACCCCATTTTCGTTGGTGTATGGCATAGAAGCTGTTCTACCCATGGAAGTTCAGATTCCTTCCTTGAGGATTATGAAGGATGTCGGTTTGAGTGAATACGATTGGATTCAGACCCGGCTTGATCAACTTAACTTAATCGACGAGAAGCGACTTACTGTTGTTTGTCATGGTCAGACGTATCAAAAGCGGATGATCAAGGCTTTCAACAAAAAGGTTAGGCGTCAGGTATATCAAGTCGGAGATCTTGTAATCAAGCGGATCATCTTGCCGCAAAGTGATCCCAAGGGCAAGTGGACTCCTACTTACGAAGGACCATTTGTGATCAAGAGCATCTTTTCTGGTGGGGCAATGATTCTGACCACCATGGACGGTGACGACTTGCCGCACCCTGCGAATGCAGACATAGTCAAAATATACTACGCATAAAACGACCCGACAAGTTGAAAACCCGAAAGGGCGACTTGGGCAAAAAAGGGCATCCCGGTGAATCGAAAACTCGAAAGGGTGGTTCAGGCAAAAATTAGGGATAAAACAAAAAAAAATTGTACACCCGGCAAGTTGAAAACCCGAAAGGGCGACTTGGGCAAAAAAGGGGTTTCCCGGTGGATCGAAAACCCAAAAGGGCGGTCCAGGCAAAAGTTAGGGAATTAAGGCGTATGACTATGTCTCGTTGGATCACTTTAAGAACAATCTCTTCACCCACAAGCTCCAAGCTTCTGATCAATCCAGTCATCGGCGGACGAAGCGGCAAATGGATAAGATACTTAGAGTTATGAAGGCTATAGCAGAATGGGAATCCCATGGAATTGTTACACATAGTCATCTTTCTTTTGTATAAAATTTTGCAATTTTTACGACAACATTCTCTTACTAGGATGTATGTCTCCTCTGTACAAAGATACTTACCAAAATTAATACAAGTACACTTCAAAGTGCAGAAAATTGCTTGCCTTTCTTTTTCCTTTTTACACTTATGTTTTACTTGAAAACGTCCAATGTTTTGTTAAATAGGCATATGCATTTGAATATAATCATTGCTTACAAATAAAACAAATTGAAAAAGGATAATTACTGGTAGGTTGAAGGAGTAGGAAGAAATCTTCATGCCATTCCAGAAGAAATCCCCTACGGTACATCATTAGGATCCTCAACAAGTTTAAATATGGAGTATATTTCCCCAGCTGAGTTAATTTTCAAAACTCCCATCAGAGTTAAACTTCGAGATCCCCAGTAGAGCCCGAAAACCCTGAAAAATCCTATCCCCGGCGGAGCTAGAATAGTGAACATTTTCCCCACAGAGTTATTTCCCAGCAGATTGAAGATTCTCAGTCTCATTTCTCCAGCAGAAGTCTCCCAGGTTTTAACTTCCCAGTAGAGATTTTCAAAGTTTTCCTTATTCCCCAAGCAGTTAGCAATCAGCAAGGATTTCTCATCTTCAGTAATCAAAGATTTTTGGAATCCCCAGCTTCGGTCATGGATTTATTTTCCCCGGCAGCAGTCAAAGATTTTGTTATCTCCAGCTACCAGGATTTATCTTCCTCAGCAAGACAGCTACTCAGCTTACATACATAACCATTACATTCATATATCATAAACATGGATTATAATTCATTGCATCATGCATATCATGCAATATAACTTCGTGTTCTAGCTAACGTTTTACCCTTTTCAGGATAAGATTAAAAAGCTATCATTAACAATTATTCAGATACAGTATGGATACACCCCAGACACGGCGGTCATTCTATTACTCATTCAGAACTTCAAGTCAAAATACAGTATAGATACACCCCAGACACGGCGGTCATTCTACTACTCATTCAGACTTCAGCAATCAGATACAGACTAGATACGCTCCAGACACGGCAGCCATTATATCTCTCATTCAGATTCAACTATCAACTATAAGTCCAGATACGCTCCAAACACGGATGCCATTCTAGCCTTTACACCAGCAGTCTGATTCTCCCAGTACAGTCACCACGGAAGTCATTCTGTCACTTATTCAGATCCCTGTTACAGTACGGATACACCCCAGACACGGCAGTCATTCTACTACTCATACATATCTCAACTTCAGATACAGTCCAGATACGCTCCAGACACGGTTGCCATTCTGTCACTCATTCGTAGTTTATCCCCAGCACACAGTTGCTCCATACGCAGATGTTTCTCTGTTACCTAGATACAATACAGATACACTCCAGACACGACAGTCATTCTGATATTCATTCAAAATTCAAACACAGTTACAGCTCAGATACGCACCAAACACGGACGCCATTCTTTTGCTCATACAAACTCAGTCTCCAGATACAGTTCAATGGCATTCCAGACACGGATACCATTTTGATGCTCATTCTTCTGACCTACAGCATTGCAATTCAACAAGGATTCTTGGATGGCATCTTTAAGCCCATCTCCATCAACATTCTACCATCTCCAAATGGCATCTTTAAGCCCATTTACTCAGCTATTTTTGACGAGTGCAAATTTACGGGCACTCTAGTGTCCAATCCTCTTTTACCTTCGAGTCGCGAAAGGCAAACCTGTCAATCTAACTCTTCAGGTTCAAGAAGATTGAACAGGGGAAACTATTATACCCCAAAATTTTCCCACTCATTTCATCAACATTTCTCATCACAAGACTCTTGGAACTCAAGATCAAACTAGGGTTTGCTCTGCTCAAGACACCTCCTTGCACTGTTGACCTAAATTAGGGTTTGAGTTTGCATAGGGATATTTTGACATACAATGCCCAAAGTAACTTTCATACTCCTTGTTGGACCCACAAGTTTGTCCATACCAAGTTTCAAGCTTTGATTCAAATTTTTGCCCAGTCAATTGGACAGTTGACCTAGAAATCAGTTGTATTGGGGAAAAGGTCAACTATGGCCAATCGAAAGTCAGACCTCATGAAATTTGACCCACATCAATAGTATGAACTCATATGAACCATTTGATCAAGTTTGGATCACAATTCCACAAGAAAGTTGATCAGATCACCAAAAGGGCAAAATGGTCATTTTTAGGGTTTTGACTGCACAAAGGCAATTTTTGACTGTTTGACCTAGCCAATGGAAAATCAAGCTAACCCATGGACTCAAGGACTCAATGACATTGTCTTGACCCATTCAACAAGTTCAAAAGATCTCAAATGCATAGGATTGACAGATGAATTTTTCAGTCAACTGATCAAAATTTGACTGTACACTGAAAAGTCAAACTTTGACTTTTTGGTCAAAATCAAGTGCCAAGGGTCATTTTTCATCAAGACATGTCGAATTATGAAACTTGTTCATCAAGAAACCCAAATATACAAATTAGGGTTTAAAATGGAAAATTTTCATAACTTAGAATTTTTCTAAGTTATGAAATTTTCTTATTTTTTCCTAACTTTGTCCCATTTTTTCACCAAGATGCAAATGGATTCAAACAAAACTTACAACATGAAAGTTGTATTCCATCACAAAGACTACAACTTTTATTCACAAATTTTTCTCAAAATAGGCTTGTATCTCAAGTTATCATTTTTGGAACAAGGGTATCTAAAACTTTTAACTTAGAGAAAATTTACCCTAATCTAGGAAGGATTTTGACCCATCTTCTTGGCCATTTTTCACATAGTTCCACTTGGAGTTTCAAGTTTCATTTCAAATATGGATTATAGTACATGTTCCAAGCTTTCCAAATTGTCCAAGAGCTCCCCCAAACACCCTTGTGGTTAGAGAGAATCAAATGCTTGAAGTTGGCAAAAACTCACTCTTGTCCATGACCAATACATGTTCATACAAACTTGCATTTTCAAATCAGCATGCTTGGTACTAGATTGCAGGCCTCAAAACCAGTTTATACTCCATAATTTAATGCATAACCATTTAGTTAAGATGCTATTTTGGTCATTTGGACATTACATACAAGATTAATCCTTATTTGGAAAAAGGTAAAATGCCATTTTTGCAAAGTTGCACTTTATGTCAAACCAAAATCCTTGAGGCATGGGGCCATATCTCTGAAGCAAGATTCAATCTACCAATTCCAAGAACCAAGAGAAAAGTATGCAGCATGATATAGGGCTTGTACAGGCTTGCATTGAGAACACACACACTCTTGCTTGAAAAAGAAGAAAAGTGGCAAATCATACTCCATCTCACACATCTGTTAAGACCAACTTACACAAGTATTGCAGACAAGTTTCATACCTCCCAACAAGCCAAAAACACGACCCTTTTGCCTCCCAAACCCCCTTGTACACAAAATCTCTGTCTCGCTGCAAAATAGGGCAAGCTCTGAAAACTTCAAGCCATAACCAAATTCCATCGTGCGTTTTGTCCAAAGATACTTCAAACACCTTCCAACCAACATATCTAAGCTATCCAGATCATCCATTGCTAGCTGTAACACCTCTAACACACATTGCCATTTTTGTTTCAAAGCTTTGCAGGTTGAGTTCTCTGGCACGATTCAAGCTATTTCAAAACAAGCTAAGCATTGGAAAAGCTTCCTTGGACCTCAGGCAAGCTCAAAAGAAGCTCAAACACCATTGAAGGTTGCCACATTGTCCAACTCGAACTCAAATGAAACAGGTATTTCACGGACTTCTATCTCTCTATTTAGGAATAGTTAGGCTTAGGTTTGTGAATGAAATATGTTGTACTCATAGCCCTGAAGCCATACGTATGCTTAGTTTTCATTTACATTAATCGTGCTAGGAGAATTTCATCCATGAACTTTCTGAAAAAACTAGGTTAGAAATTAGGGTCAGAGAAATTCTCTCTGGTCTTTGAGAGTTAGTCCAAGTTTTTTATATGGTTGGATTCGTTGTTTCATGCTCTACAATGTTCATGTTATGAGTTTTGTGAAAAAATCAAAGAATTAGGAGATGGCATTTGTATACAGAAGCGCGCGTGTTTTGATTTAAAGGAAGAAGATGAAGTCTGACTGGGCTGGGCCTGGTTGTTCTTTGCTTTTGACACCCCACTTTTCTGTTTACACCCCCCTAGCCCATTTACTTGAATATTTGTCATTTTGATATTTTTATTTTTTATTCTGACTTTATTATTTTTTTGTCTAAATATAAAAATGCCAAAAATTATTTTCTATATTTTTCATATTTATTTGATATTTATTTTTATCTTATTAGTATAAACATGTAAATAATCTATTTTCTTTTTATTAAAACTTAAAGAATAATGTAAAAAATATGCTTATTTTTATTTATTATTTTTATACACACTTTAAAAACATTTTCTTGAATATACACATTTTTTGTAAATAATTAATTTCTATTTTTATATATTTAATATGTTTAATATATATATATATATATAAATTATTTAATTAAATAATTAGGTCAAAAATACAAAAATATTACATTTTTACTTTTATTAATATTTTACACTAAAAATACCTTTTTTATAATATACTTTTATTTTTTGTACAAATCAATATATTATTGTATATAATTAATAAATAATACTATTTATTTAGGAATTAGGGTTTTTGCCCTAAATAACAAAATAATTAAAATTGACTTTTTTTTATTTATATTTCACATTAAAATATATCTTTTACATACATAAAAACTTGTTGCATAAAACATTTTATTTAAACATTTATTTATTATATTTTTATTTAATTGTACATTTAAATATTGCCTATACATTCGATTTGGTTGTAATAACTTAGAATTTAATTTCTTGTCAAATACCCCCAATTCAAATTTGTACCCCCCTCCCTATATCATGTTGTAATAGTGTAGCATTTAAATTCTCGCACATTTAAAAGCTTCCAATTATGTCATGCTTAGACTTAGGGTTTGTATGCAAATAAAATCAACAACTAGTTTGACCTAATACAAGATAATCAAATGCATGTAAAATGACACACATTGTACACAAGCACCCTTAGGGTTTCATCCACTTGTTGCCTTCAAAAATGGGCCATGGTTGCATGTCAAGTACTTTGGCAAAACAAAAACAAAACAAAAGATCATAGTCCCTCGATGACGCTATCTGAGTTGCCTAAACAAAAATGATCAAGTCCCTCAAGAAAATTGCCAAAAATACTTGACATTATTGCTATCGTGGCCTATACGATGACCCGCGCCTATCCCATTTAACATCCTAACACAAGGTTGTTCACCAAATACAATGGTGGAGCAACACTGTTAAAAGGGTTAAAAACATAAGAAATATCCTTGAGTAAAATAGGGTAGATGGCTCTTAGTTACTTGATCAAACTTGCAAAAACATCCTTGTTATCTTCAAAACACACTTCACCACACAATTTCAAAACCCTACTTTCAATCATTGGAAACTTTTCAAAAGACAAAAACATCTTTGCATACATTCAAACAAAAATCATTACAAAGATTGCCACAACGATGGCCTCTTTTCAAAACATCTTTCAAAACCACACACAAAGCACCATTTCAAACAATTGAAAATGCAAAGCAAGTGATCTAAACAAGTAACTAAGAGCCCATGGATAACCATGGATAGAAAGGGTGCTAATACCTTCCCTTTCTATAATCTACTTCCCGGACCCAAGAAAACATCTCAAAGGTCTTTCCTGTGCTTTTTGGCCTTTCCTTTGGATAAAATAAAAAGTCGGTGGTGACTCTTGCTAAACCGAAATGTTTGCGAACACAAACGCAAAAACCCAAGTCAGTTCTCCCACTGTATCACAGAACTGACGACTCTGCTGGGGAATTACTTTAAAAGTGGAGTAACCTTAGGGCTTAGGTCACCCTTTGCATGATTATTGTTTGCTTTGATTGCTTTACATTTTGGTTCTCTTGTTTAGGCTTGAAATCCTCCACCCGGATTTTGGGAAACATTCATGGGTAAATAGCAATACGTTATGGAAACTGTGTAGGGTATACCGACACGGTTGAAGCAATAGCTATATTAGTGCGACATATTTGTGAGTACTGGTAGCCTTTGAGTCAATCAAAGAGAATACGGGGCCGCTGAGCGATGTCATGAAGCACTAATGAACTCTTAGAACCTTACTTGACCATCTTGGCCTTTTATTAGGGGTAGTGAGATGGCCAGCTTTGGTGCAGTCCGAAGTTGGTAGATACTCGATACTACACTCATTGAGGGTTATTTTCTTGGAATATTTTGGTCGCTAGTTAAGTGGCTAAACCAAAACAATGAACATAGAAAACAATCCAATGATATTGAGCTCCTTAGAACCCGGTTACTATTTATATGACAGGTTTTGAGCCAACAAAACTCAAGAGGGTACTTACCTATGAAACCTCATACAAGCCTGAAACTAGGGTTTTGTGTGACTTGCTTGTACACGTGTTTGTGCATACATCATGAACATCATAAAGCATCATATGCATCCACTAACCATTTCAAGGGTTTGGATCTTCATCTTTGTTCTTGTTTTGTAGGTCATGGAATCTCTTCGCAGGAAAACAATTCAAGTCAACCTTGTGAGAATCCCTCCTCAACTCAAAGAGCTTACTTCCAGGATTCCAGAGAATTCCCTCTTCAGTGAAAGACATGGTAGACTTCTCAACTTGGTCAACTCCAACATTAAAGAAGACATGGTGAAAGTTCTCTTCCAGTTCTTTGACCCCCTACACCACTGTTTCACATTCCCTGATTATCAACTAGTACCTACTTTGGAGGAATTTTCTCAACTCCTGAGAACTCCTATTCTTAATCAACTACCCTACAACGGTACGGAAAAAGAACCAAAGCCTAAAGATATTGCTCAAGCATTACACTTGCAACCATCTGACATCAAGGGGCATTGGGAAACCAGAAGTGGTGTCAAGGGCTTCTTGGTAAAGTTTCTGTTCGAGAAGGCACAAGACTACTGGAATTCTCTTGATCTACAAGCCTTTGAAGAGATTGTGGCACTCCTCATCTATGGGTTGGTCTTGTTCCCAAACCTAATCAGCTTATAGATGTGAATGCTGTCAAGATTTTCATGTCCAGAAATCCTATACCTACATTGCTTGGGGACATCCTACACTCATTTTACACACGAACAATGAGGAAAAGAGGTGTTCTCATGTGATGTACTCCTCTCCTAGAAAGGTGGTTTATTTCTCACCTTCCATAATCAGTTTTGAAGAATGAGCAGGGTTTAAGGTGGTCACAACGATTGATGACCCTCACACATTCTGATGTACATTGGTGTTCTCGGTCCAGAGAAAATGTCATCATCATTGATCGTTGTGGGGAATTTCCTAATGTCCCACTACTTGGCATTAGGGGAGGCATCACCTACAACCCCTGTCTAGCTTTGAGACAATTTGGATATGCTTGGAGGGATGCCCCTCATGATATGCTGATTCCGGACCTAGTTTTTGACTTCGACAACAATGCGCAAGGACTTCGGCAAAGATTCATCAGAGCTTGGAGGATGCCTAACAAGGTGGATAGTAAGACACTGGGGCATAAGAATTCCATCCCCCTTGAGCCTTACCTCAAGTGGGTACGAACCCGCTCCCAGAATCTTATGATGCCATACCCTCACATTCTCCCCTTGATCAAAGAGCCTGTTATGGAAGGAGAGGTTCCATACACCATCCTACATCCTGACATGCCAACGTCATGGGAAGAAATGAAAAAGAGTTGGATCCAACTCAAGGAAGAACGGGATACTTTTGAAGCCAGCTTCTATGCCAGTGAGAAGAAGCACCATTTCACCATTTCACCATTTCAAACAATTGAAAAGCACCATTTCAAACAATTGAAAAGCAAAGCAAGTGATCTAAACAAGTAACTAAGAGCCCATGGATAACCATGGATGAAAAGGGTTCTTGCACCTTCCCTTTTCATAATCTACTCCCCGAACCCAAGAAAACATCTCAAAGGTCTTTCCTGTGCTTTTTGACCTTTCCTTAGGATAAAATAAAAATTCGGTAGCGACTCTTGCTAAACCGAAACATTTGCAAACACAAAATGCAAAACCTCAAGTCAGTTCTCCCACCGTATCACACCCATGATACAAGCCTCATATTCTGCCATATTATTAGTGCAATCAAATGTTAATCTTGCAGTAAAAGGAATGTGCGATCCATGAGGAGTAACAATCACGACACCAATTCCTTTACCATAAGCATTCACCGCTCCATCAAATATCATACTCCAACGAGATTTAGGGTCGGGGCCCTCCTCAGGAAATGGTTCATCACAATCTTTCACTTTCAGGAACATCACATCCTCATCGGGGAATTCATATTCTACAAACTGATGATCTTCCACCGGCTGGTGAGCAAGGTAATCTGCCAACACACTACTTTTAATAGCTTTTTGAGTGCGGTACTCAATATCATATTCATATAACAACATCTGCCATTGGGCAATTCTCCCAGTAAGAGTAGGCTTCTCAAAAATATACTTGATTGGATCCATTTTGGAGATCAACCAAGTGGTATGATTCAACATATACTGCCGCAAACGCTTTGCCGCCCAGGCCAAAGCACAACACGTTTTTTCTAGCATAGAATACCATGACTCACAATCAATGAACTTTTTGCTGAGATGATAAATGACGAACTCTTACTTCCCTGTTTCATCCTGTTGTCCCAGAATACAACCCATGGATTTATCTAACACTGTTAGATACATAATCAACAGTCTTCCTTCTACGAGAGGGAGCAAGATAGGAGGTCCAAGCAGATACTCTTTAATACTCTCAAATGCCCTTTGGCAGTCATCTATCCATACACAACCTTGATCTTTCTTTAACAACTTAAAGATCGGTTCACACTTTGCAGTCATGTGGGAAATGAATCTTGAAATATAATTCAAACGCCCGAGGAAACCCCTGACTTGCTTTTCAGTTCTTGGTGCTGGCATTTCTTGGATTTCTTTGACTTTATCATGGTCAACTTCAATTACTTTCTGGCTAACAATAAAACCCAACAATTTCCCCGATCTAACTCCGAAGGTGCATTTATTTGGATTCAAGCGGAGACGATACTTCCTCAAACGCTGAAACAACTTCAACAAATCTTTTATATGCCCATCTTCAGTTTGGGATTTGGCAATCATATCATCAACATATATTTCGATTTCTTTGTGCATCAGATCATGGAATAGGGTTTTCATAGCCCTCTGGTACGTTGCACCGGCGTTCGTTAACCCGAAGGGCATCACTCTGTAACAGAATGTTCCCCAGGGTGTGATAAACATTGTTTTTTCCATGTCCTCTGGAGCCATTCTTATTTGATTATACCCGGAAAATCCGTCCATGAATGAGAATACCTTGAATTTTGTTGTGTTGTCCACTAACATGTCAATATAAGGCAATGGAAAATCATCTTTCGGACTAGCTTTATTTAGGTCTCTGTAATCTACGCACATGCGGACTTTTCCGTATTTTTTCGGTATTGGAACAATATTGGAAATCCATTGAGGATACACTGATGTCACAAGAAAACCAACATTGATCTGCTTTAGGACTTCCTCTTTGATCTTTACTCCCATATCTGGGTGGGTTCTCCTCAACTTTTGTTTAACTGGCGGACACTCTGGCTTCAATGGCAAATGATGCTCAACAATGTTTGTATCTAGACCAGGCATATCTTGATAAGACCAAGCAAAAATATCCACATACTCTTTCAACAGCTCAATCAACCCGCTTTTCATATCAGGATGCAACGATGCTCCAATCTTAACTTCCTTCAGATCTTCTTCTGAACCCAAATTAATCACTTCCAAAGGCTCCTTATATGGTTGAATGGTATTTTTCTCATGCTCAAGCAACCGTGAGACCTCTTTTGGAATCTCATCATAATCTTCTTCTTCGGCCCCAAACACAGGACAATCAAAGCTGGGAGAGGGTGCAGGGTCATTGTATTCAACGGGTTTTTTAATTAATCTGCACATATGATTTATGATTGCTTTTAGAGACTGATACATATAACAAGTGATCATGCATATTAATTTTCAGTTATTATTTATTTTGAAAGGTTTTTTTATTTGATTACCATTTCCCAAGAAAAAGCAGAAAATAAAGACATATTTTTGGAAGCAAAGACAACTTTTATTAATGATCTTAAAAATCAAAGCAAACAGATAAGCCCATACAACACTTTCACCTTGGGTAGAGGGAAAGCTATTCAAAAGAAAGAAACAGATTAACAAAACAAATTACTTTGAAACATGTATGCAAGAAGGAACATCAATGGTGACCCAGTTCTGAACTCGGACTCCATGCGTCACATAATTCGATACTTCCTGCTCTGCTTCATCCTCTTCAACAGCATTAATTCCAGAACCAATTGGATGGAGGTAGCCTCCGCTGCGGAAAACATCATGATAACTGTTCACAGAAGACTTTGACTTCAAACTTTCTCCTTTTCCATTCTTCGAAGAGAAACCCAAACCAGCTCTGTTTTTGTTCACGAGTGGATCCACAAGTTGTCCCCAAACTGCATTATGACCATTGCGCACAACCTGTTGCGCGTCCTTCAGGGAAACCACAGAATTCGCATTCCTCCTTATGTTGTCAATGGATAGGGCTTGGAACTGGGTTCCAACAGCAGCCTGATTCGCTTCTACAATACTGAAAGAGGATAGATGGGATATCAACAACGCCTGCTCCCCATTTATGATCACTACCTCCCCTTCACGCACAAATTTTAGCTTCTGATGCAGATTTGAAGTGACATCCCCTGCTTCGTGTATCCATGGTCGTCCAAGCAAACAACTATATGCGGGAATAATGTCCATAACCTGGAAGGTTATCAAGAACAAATGTGGTCCTATACCGATGGGCAAGTCCACTTCACCGATGACAGATTTCCTCGACCCATCGAAAGCCTTCACAATGATGCCACTCGGGCGCATAGATGCTCCTTAATACTTTAACATCATGAGGGTACTCCTCGGTATAACATTCAGCGCAAATCCATTGTCAATTAGCACATTGGACAGAGAATCATTCTTGCAGCTCATAGATATGTGGAGGGCCAGGTTGTGATTCCTCCCTTCATCTGGTAACTCATCATCGCAGAAACTCAAATTGTTACATGACGTAATATTTCCAATTACGCTGCTGAACTGATCTAACGGCATGTCATTCTCCACAAAAGCTTGGTCTAGTACTCTCATCAGTGATACTCTATGAGCAGAGGAATTCATTAACAAAGCTAGGATGGATATCTTTGAAGGAGTCTGCAATAGCTGATCTACAATTTTGTAGTCGCTCATCTTGATTATCTTCAAGATATCATCCACTTCTTTATCTAATGTAGATCTACTAGTCTCTCATGTAGCATTCTTAGGCTCACCATTCTCAGCAATTTTCTTTCCAGCAACAACATCTCTTTGAATAACCGGGGCAAACACACGACCGCTACGGGTCACCCTGCTATCATCAGCTATATTTCCAACATCTGGCATTGGCTGGATGGGAACCTCTATCCCGTCTTCTAAGATTGTAGTGTTGTATTTGTAAGGCACAACCTTATCTGATTCATAGGGAACAGGCCCTGGCAGACTAATTACCAATGGGGTAACAACTAGTTTGCTATGGTACTCTACCTCAAGATGAACGGGTGCACCAAAACAAGGTACAATGACATTCACCCCTTCCTCAACACAATCAGCCATCAAAAAGTCATTTCCGACAAACAAATCTTCGTCTGAAGAGAAATACTCATCTGCGGAGGCATACTCTTCCTCTGACTCTTCTTCCATCAAACAAACTTCAACCATATCAATCTCGTGATAATCATCTCTCTGACTTATGATCTTGATAGTTCCATTGTCTAACAGCAACTGAACACCTTCCCTCACAATAGAACATCCTCGGGGATCTTGACAACAAACTATGCAAGACCCATATTGGTGTTCCACCTGACCAGCAGTACGACAGAAAGTAGCATGCAACTGCACTAGATCCTCATTCAAATGATCCACATCAAAAATTCTGAATTCACCCGGACATCCAGAAACCATATTCACTTCCTCTTCATATTCCGCCCTAGGCCTGATTATATGGATTAAACCTTCATCTATCATTTCTTCTAAATCAGCCTTTATCTTCTCGCAACCCTGTATATATGTACTGCAAATAGCATAACTGGCGTGGTCATGCGTATAATAACTAAATTCACAAAGGTCTGCGTGTATCTTCACCAAATCTCCTTTAACCAGATTAATGTCAAAAAATTGAAAGTCGCCTGGACAACCGGCCACCATATTTACAGCATTCACTCCCCCGTGCTTGGGTAGAGGATTGTCTTTCACATTAGGTCCCACGTCTTTGAAAGATAAAATTCTAGACTTCACCAACCTTTGCACTTCAGTCTACAAAGGATAACAATTCTCAACACTATGCCCTGGTGCTCCCTAATGAAAGGCACACGTCTGGTCTGCTTTGTAATACCAAGGCAATGGTGATGGTATGGCTGGAGGTGATCGTGTCTGGACCAACCTCTTCTGAATCAATCCTGGTAGTAGCTCTGCATAGCTCATGGGAATAGGATCATAGTTCTCCCTTCTCTGATTATACTCTTGGTTCCCCTGCTGGGACGGTCTCTGATAAGCAACGGCAGTCGGAGCGGCATTCATAACAGGAGTAACTGAGGCGACTTGCTGATGACGCTGATAATTCTTTCTAGGAGCGTTTACCCTTCTCTCTTGCATAACAGCATTTGTATCCCCTTATTTATTCTTGGTAAACCCATAAGATTGCTTCTTCACACTTCCAGATCCTTCACCCTTTGTCAGACGGCCTTCTCTTACTGCCTCTTCTAGGCGGACACCCATTCCAACCATCTCTATAAAATCACTTGGGGCACTTACTACCATTCTTTCGTAGTAGAAAGCGCCTAGCGTCTTCAGAAAAATCTTAGTCATTTATTTCTCTTCCATGGGAGGAATCACTTGTGCAGCCACTTCGCACCATCTCTGCGCATACTCTTTGAACGATTCTCTGTCCTTCTGAACCATAGCCCTAAGTTGGTCACAGTCTGGCGCCATGTCCACATTATACTTGTATTGTTTAATGAATGCTTCTCTCAAATCATTAAAAGTATGGATGTTGGCATTGTCCAAACTCATGTACCATTTCAACGCTGCGCCGGTCAGACTATCTTGGAAAAAGTGAATCAGCAGACGCTGATCATCAGTGTGGGTAGACATTCTCCTCACGTACATCACCAAGTGAGCACGAGGGCAAGTATTGCCCTTGTACTTCTCAAATTCCGGGACCTTGAAATTAGCAGGCACTTTAACATTCGGGACCAAACACAGCTCATTCACATTCTGCCCAAATAACTCTTTTCCCTTAAGAGCCTTCATCTCTCTTTGCATTCTATCAAACTTCTCTTGGAAATCCTCCATTCTGTCATAAAGACCCAAGTCTTCACTTGGCGGAGGGAAAGGACGACACGCATCTTCATTAACAAACGGAACCAAATTCACTGAAGGAGGTGCAGCAGGAACAGTATGCACCACAGGAGGTGCAGGAGTAACAACATTTTGAACCACTGGAGCATCTTGAGGGCCAAGATTGAAACCTTCAGGTGCAAAATTCTCTGGTATTCCCCACGGATAACCTTAAGGCATACAGTTTTAAACAACAGCCGGAGTAGCGGACACAGGAACAGTAGGAACTTCATCATTTTCCCTTGTTGGTTGAGTTTGAACACTCGGTGGCTGATTTTGAGCAACCACCAGAGCTTCCATCAGAGCAGTCAGATTGGCCATGCCAGCCTTCAAAGCAGAAACTTCTTCGTGCAGCTCGCGATTCTCCTGTTCTAAGTTGTCCATCTTCTTTTTGAAATTAGCCCGAGTATTGTAGTGATGAGTCAGCTTGCTGAGTGAAGTAAAGAAGCTGGGTAAGACACCTGGGTATGCATAACAAATGCAAGAAATATGTGCAATATTATGCATGATATGCAATGCACATGATTATTTTCATTTTATCATTTAATATTTCAAGGGATTTAAGATTTATAGACATATTGCAAACATCCAAGTAATAAAGCTTTTGAAATACTGAAAAAAATTTATTATAATAACTTCAAAATGGATTAAAAGTTTCAATGATCCTAAGTATAAGATGAAAATACAATCTAAAATCCTGAGAAAAGGAACTGATAGAGATCAATCTGTACGCTGGCGCTTCCCTGTGAGCCTAATAATCTGAGCCCTCAATCTCTGGTTTTCTTCCACATGTCTAATGGCAACCTCCCTCCACTCATCTGGATCAGAAAGTGAGTAATCAGCACCTGTTTGAGGCTTAGGGGAAAATAAATCCCCTTGCCTCTCCATAGACTCCACCTCTCGACTCTCAAGGATCTCGATCAAATCGTCTTTCTCCTTCAAGTCTGCTCTGTAGGAACTCTCTAAAGTCTGGAACTTATTCTTCCAAGCATCCCTTTCTTGTTGTATCCTAACCAAAGCAAGCTGTAACTCTTCTAGATCATATAACAAAGGAGGAGTGGTCTTTATAAACAAATCAGGCATGGGTGTCTCCCGAGTATACGACATCTTCAACTGAATGGCTCTCGATCGGACCCACTGAAGATATGGCTCCAAAGAAACAGCACCTCTAGGTCCCAAATCCTTCCTACTCTTCTTATGAACATGACGCCAGGCCTTCGCAATCTGCTCCCTAGCTTCCCTGTGGTCTTCTCCTTCCTTTAGAAAGAAACTACTCAAATGAATACTATTCGATTTATCCCTCATCGAATAACCAAGCTATCGCCGTGCAAGAACAGGGTTATAGTTAATTCCTCCCTTTGTACCAAGAAGAGGCACATTGGGGAAACTACCACAACTATCAATAATCTCCACATCCTGGTAAGCTCGATGATACCAATCAATATCTGAGTGAGTAAGTGCCATGATCTTAGGAGCCCAACGGGGTTCCTTCTTGACATCCCAAAAAGCATCAGACTGAGGCATATGAGAGATAAATCGTCGGTATAACAAAGGCATGCAACAGATAATCATTCCCCCATGATAGGAACTCTGAAGAAGAACAGAGTAATAAGAATTACCCAACAGTGTAGGAACCTAGTTTCCAGTCATGAAAATCCTGATAGCTTTAATGTCGACAAACTTGTCCACATTAGGAAATAAGAATAATCCATAGGCGAGTAAAGCAAAGATGGCCTCAAAAGAAACTGTACTCTTCATCCTGGCAAAGTAACGAGCTTTCTCCAATAAGAAATGAGTTGGTAATCCTCTAATACCTCCTTTGGTAGTCATATGGGCTTCCACCTCAGACTTCCCCAGATGAATCAAAGCAGCAATCTCATGTGGTTTTGGCTCGCCCTCCAAACCAGTAAAAGGAACACGATCGGTAACAGGTAAATTCAATAGATAAGAATACTCCTCCAGTGTTGGCATCAACTGATAATCGAGAAAAGTAAAGCAGTGATACACCAGATCATAGAACTGGACCAAAGTTGAGAAAATACCCTCCTTCATCTTCAGCTTCATGAGAGGAATAATGGATCCATACTTCTTCCGAAAGTCTGCAGGACACTCAATCTCTGGAATTAGACTGATCAACTCATCTATCTTAGGATCCTTGAAACTGTATTTCCCGGTCTTTCTCTTTCCAGAATCCATGGTTAACAGTACCTGAGATATTCACAAATAGTCAACCTTTAAATCCCTTGAAATATTGTTTCTTCAAAAGATACTTATGAGTGCATGGATGCATGATGCAACAATCACACACAAGATCACACATATAGGGTTCATAGGTTCAACGTTACGAGCATGAGGTCGAAGGTACTACCCATAAGGTGTTGGTCTAAAAAGTTATCACCTGCCGAACAAGGTTCTAAGAGGTTCCCAGAGTCTACATCCTTCCTTAGGATATTACCAACTTCCCGATTAACTCGGTAATTAGTAATATTCTCAAGAAAGACTCGTTCGAGCGTAGTATCGCGTGACAACTATTTCCGGATTACTCCGTCATAGCTTCCGCACTACACCTAAAAGGCCAAGATGGGTTAGGTAATCTACGGTCCTCAGCTTCAGCAGGCTCCCAGGTCGAAAGCAGTACGTCTTCCTGATAACTCGGTAAACGACACTACAGTTAAAGGGGCCTCCACTGAGTGGGGGATCTCATGCCTCCTTTTTTGGGATTACTCTCTCAAAGTTAACATGACTATACCGCCCGTCCTATCTTAAAGTTTGCCCAAGTCCGGGTATAGGACTTATAAGTAATCACCAAGCACCCTGTAAGCCAGGAAAATCCATACAAACATATATACAAAATATAACACATAAACACAATAACACATATACAGACATAAACAAAGATAGGCTCAACCCACCTAGGGATGGACCAGTAAGCGGTAGAAATGTTCAAGACTAAGCCATTGGATTGACTAGTCTTTATACAAATCAAAATAAAAATCACCACCGCGCTTTATTATTTCCAAAGGAATGGGAAAAGAGCGAATAACCCAAAAAAGGGGGAAAGATTCAAGGTAAGGGGGTTGGTTATGCAAAGGGAATGTATTAGCACCCTAAACATCTACGGTACTCCGCAGGAACCTCTTTGAAAAATCTGTATATCTTGGTTATAAAAATGTGTTGTATATAAAATGGATGGTGGAGGTGAGAAAATAAATATTTTTATGATTTTTGCACCCGCCGCGGTTGCGAACCTTTAGTGCCTACGTACCACCTTTCATGCAATAGAGGATCAGGGTACACGTAGTTCCTCTTTTAAAAATTTTGAAACACAAGTGTGTTGGTTAATTTTATGAGATAAGACATCATCGTCATTGTCCGTGTGGAAAACATACTTACTACCCACAATTATAACAAAGGAGAATTTGCATCATCTCAAAGTGGAGGATATGGCTTGGATTTTAAAATCAACAATGCTTCACTCAACACCCAAGTGGAAAATATCTCACCTCACTACATATTGTAGGAGTATAGTTGTTTGCATCACTACAAGGATTGACAAGAGTCTAATCTTTTGAGAAAAGTTTAAAGATAAAAGCCAAAGTGGCAAAATGATTTGAAATGAGATTGATTGACTTTTAGTCTTCTCACAAAAAATGTCAAGGTATTATTAAATTGATTGAAATTTATTTATGAAAATGTTTTGAAAATGCATGGACCTAAGTCCAAGTTTATTATGAAAGTATTTCAAGTTTAGAAATAAGAAGAGTTTTTAAAAGGAGGGAGAAGATTTTTGAAATTAAAGAAGACGGGAGGAGATGAAGAGACCATCCTAAAGCATAAGGTAAAAGCTAGGGATAAGAACCATCTAACCAACAAGAAGCCAATACTTGACATTATGAGTCAATATAGAATTCCCATTCTTCGGATTGAAACCAAGCAAGCAAAGATACTAGACCTCTTGAGAGAACCAAACTTCAAGTGTATTTAGTCTTCACAAAAATTGGGCAGAGTAACGTTTGTATACGGGTGAATTCCAGATTACAAACAAAGGGTGTAATCACAATAACCTGCACACAAAACAAACAAACAACCCAATGTCTTGAGGTAAACCTCAAGAACTCCAGACAAAATAATCAAATAAAGTCACAAAGTCTCCAAGATAGGCCAAGGTCTCTAATCCTAAGTCCAAGAAGTCCAATCGCTCCACAATGCCAAGGATAGTAACCAAATAGTCCAAGTATCATTAAAGATTTTTATGGTTCTTGTTGATTATTAAGTGTCTTTAAAAGGAAAAGAAAAGCTCAAGTGAGCAAAATAAAAATGACATAAAAGTAAATGCTCAAGTGAGCAAAGATGAAAATAGCATGAAATGTAAATGCTCAAAGTAAATGGTACATAAAGTAAAGAGCATAAACTAAAAGCATAAACTAAAGTCAATTGTTAGAAATCAGTGGTTAGTTGGATGACCATCTTGAAACTTGCATTTGGAACTCATTAGAGGATTGGTAGAACCAAAGACTCCACACAACAAGTTGCATTTGCTTTTTGTCAAGTATATCATCCATTTTGGAATCCTCAAAAGTAACATTTAATGATCAACGATGTTTAAGTGATCCGCGTTGACCAAAGGTGTTGTAGATCCATTAGAGGATTGGTAGAACCAAAGCTTCCATACAATGAATCTCAAGGTTATTAGATCAAAGAGATCAAATTAACATACTTGAGCTTTCAATCATAAGTTTGGTCCATGAATGATCATTTATTCGAATCGGGACAAAATTTAGCGCTATGTTAAGCAATCGTAAATGGACTTATGTAGAAGTCACACCTATTTTGAGGCCGATCAATAGCAATCTATGTACTTCATGTTTGGATAAATGATATAGAGATCACTATACCTTAACATGTAGAATAATTAAAAAGAAAGGGATAAGTTGAAGAGGGAGGGGAATGATAAGCTAATTTGGATCACCATTTCAAAATTCTTTCATCTTTAAATTCAACCACTCCTCTAGATGGATTAAAGCATTAAACATATCATTAATCCAAAGCACCAAAAATGAATTAAATAATTCATTCTTTGATAGATTTAAATTGATGAACATTTATCCAACTTCATCTACATCACAAAGTCCATTGAGTTTAAAAACAAATTAAACATTTAAAATTGCAATCCAAGTTATCCATCAAAGAGAGTGAGCAGAAAAATATTTGAGCCAAAACAGCCCCAAAATAAGGCAGCAAAAGTATTTTTGGCACTGTTACAATCAATTGTGCTTAGACAGCAACCTATTGCATCAGTGCAGTTTTTTATCAAATCAATTTTCTATGACAATCAATTGCAATATTACAACAATTGATTGCAACCTGTTAAAAATCAGTAGAAAACAACATTTTAAAGTTCAAATTCTGTTCCAACTTTTCATCAAACACCTTATGATCATGGATCCAATTGAGCATGAAAACTCCATCAAATTATGAGAAAATGGCACTAATGGAATCATAAAAACAGTGCTCAATGAATCAAAACCAAAAATCCATAAGAGATCACATTGTGAAAAACGATGATCCAACTTACCAAAGGCAGAATTAGAGAATTATCAAACTTCCAGAATTTGCTTCAATTCAACAACAAGAATCAATTACTAAAGCTTGGATGTAGAGAATTGATGGAGAAAAAGTGTTTGGATGAAGGTTTAGCTCAAATATTAGTAAGCTTCAATGCAAAGCTTACTGTCTTTTTTTTTTAAAATGGAGCTTTGGTGAATTTGGTAGATGGAGAGAATTGAGAGATTTTTTAGCAAGATGAGTTTGGATATCAAAAGCTTATGATTTGAATGAAACGAGGTCTCTATTTATAGAGTTTAGGATTGGGATTAGTGGTAATTTGGTAATTGATTCTTGGAGCCAAAATTTGAATTAATGATATAATTTTCAAATTATGCAGAAAAATTGGAGCCAAAATGATAACAGTTTGAAATTGCTGGCTTTTTTCAAAGAAACACGTGCATTTTGCTGTTATGAGTCGATATATGGGTGGTATGCGTCGATACATCCTAGCTGTATAACACAGCATGTGTCGATACATGCCTCTATGTGTCGATACATGCTGCTTCTTCAACACATTACAGAATCACACAAAATGCATGAGTCGACACATAACACGTATGTGTCAACACATGCTAGTTATACAAACAGGATGGGTCGATACATACATGCATGTGTCGACACATGCTAGTTATACAAACAGGATGAGTCGATACATACATGCATGTGTCGACACATGCTAGTTGTACACAATTGGATGAGTCGATACATACCTTTATGGGTCGATGCATACCTTTATGGGTCGATGCATGCTGTATTTTGCCACAATATAGAATCAAATCAACTTTTCATGAGTTCGACACAAGCCTCTGTATGTGGATTGATGCAAGCTGCCTTTAGACACAATACATAATCAAATCAACTTTGCATGAGTTCGACACAAGCCTCTGTGGATTGATGCAAGCTGCCTTTCGACACAATACAGAACTTATTACTTTGCCTGGAAAACCTTATTTGTCGGATGCTTTGACTTGGTACCTACAAAACACAATTTTGCAAAGACAAAGACAAATATTTTTTGTATTTTGGTTAGAGGTTAATTAACCAACACATATACAAAATACACAACCAAGGTGCTTGGAAATTCCTCAAGAGCAAATTTAAAGATAGGAGATGGAAAAAGAGGAAGAACCAACCCTAATGTGATTTTGTTATGATCAAGTTGACATGATATGATAGGGGAATCTTAGGGGCAAAAATTGGGGTACAACAGGTGCTAATACCTTCCCTTTCTATAATCTACCCCACATACTCAGAAAATCTCAAAAAAAGGAATTTTTCTGTGCCTTTTTTCCTTTCCTTGTAGGATAAAATAAAAGTCGGTGGCGACTCTTGCTTACCGCGACATTTTGCAAACACAAACACAAAATGCAAACCAGCAATTCCTAAAAAACAGTCCCGGTTCTGGCCACCGTATCACAGAACTGGCGACTCTGCTGGGGAGTTAATAAGTGGGGTATACCTTAGGATTAGTTCATCATATTGTTTTCTATTGTTTGATTTGATTGCTTTATCTTTGTGGGCTTTATATCGGAGTTACTATAGATCCTAACCCGGATCTGGGGGACACCTTTTAGGTAAGTAGCAATAGACTGTGAGGGAACTGTACAGCGTAGACCGATACGGTTGAAGCAATAGCTACGTTGATGTGGCTCATTAGTTGGTACCGATATCCCTTATGGAGCAACAAGGAGAGTATGGGGCTGCTATATGGGTCGTTAAGCATCAACTGACCTTAGAACCTATAATTGACCAACTTGGCCATAGGAAGTAGTGAGATAGCCGGCCTCGGCATAGAGTTGGGAACTGGTTGATACTCTGTACTACACTCATTGAGACCATACTCTCGAGATAGTTCCGGCCGCAAGAAAAGATTGCGTGAGCTGAAACCATGACCGATGGAGGATGGTCAGTGATATTGAGAACCTCTAGAACCCGGTTACTATTATTAGGACAGGTTGAACCAACTGAACTTCAAGAGGGTAGTACCTAGACTCCATGCAAGCCTGAAACATAAGGGCTACTGTGTGACTTGTTTGCCTTTACCATGTTTGTTATCTGTGATACTTGTTATGTGTTTTTATCATGACATCATGCATCATGACATAGCATGCATATTTCATTAGACTAGCCATTTCAAAGACCGAGAGGATTCATCTTTGTTCTGTTTTGCAGATCATGGCTTCTATGCGCAGAAATACCATTTGAGTTAACTTTGTGCAAATCCCTGCTCAGCTCAGAGAGTTAGTCTCAAAGGTTCCGGATACTTCTTCATTTGTTAGAAGACATGGTCATCTCCTTAGCTTGGTCACTTCAAAGTTGGATGAGCAAATGATTGGTGTGTTATTCCAGTTCTTTGATCCATTGCATCATTGTTTCACCTTCCCGGATTATCAGCTAGTCCCTACTTTGGAGGAGTTTTCTGATTTGTTGGGTATATCCATTCTCGAGCAGACACCCTTCACCGATTTAGAGGAGGTTCCTAGGCCTGAGGACATTGCTTTAACTTTACATTTGACAAAGGCTAATGTAGTGTATAACTGGGAGACACAGAGTGGGGTTGAAGGTTTCTTGGCTAAGTTTCTGATCGATCAAGCTCAACAGTTCTGGGACAACTTAGACTTTCAAGCTTTTGAAGACATCTTGTCTCTCCTCATCTACGGCTTGGTTCTTTTCCCAAATCCAGATTCTTTCATAGACGTGAATGCGGTCAAGATCTTCATGTCTCGTAATACAGTGCCTACTCTTCTAGGTGATATTCTACATGCTTTATATACCTGTACCGTGCGAAGAAGGGGAAACCTCATGTGTTGCACGCCGCTGTTGGCGAGGTGGTTTATTTCGCACCTCCCCAAGTCTGTTTTGAAGAATGAGGAAGGTGTAGGTTGGGCCTATAGAATCATGTCCCTTGCTCATACGGACATCCTTTAGAGTTCTAAGGATATGGAAAAATTAGCTATCATTGATTGATGTGGGGAATACCCTAATGTTCCGTTGCTTGGAATTAGAGGGAGTATAACCTACAATCCTTGTTTGGCTCTACGACAGTTTGGATGCGCTCAGAGAGACGGTCCCCATGAGCTGCTTCTTCCAGACATTGTCTTTGACTACAAGGGGGACGTGAATGAGCATCGCCAAAGGTTTATACAAGCTTGGGGCATGGTGAACAGGTCTGACCCACATGAGCTAGGACTGAAGACTTCTCTCTTGATGCAACCATATCTCCAATCGGTTCGAGCCCGTGCTCAAAAGCTGGGGATGCCTTATGAAGCTGTTTTGTCGGTGATTATAGAGCATACTAATGAAGAAGGTGTTCCTTATACGGTCCTCCATCCATACATGCCTACTGATCTTGGGGAATTGAAGAGATCCTGGATTCAGTTGAAGGAAGAAAGGGATACCTACAGAGAGAAGTATCATGAGCGGGAGAGGAAGATCTTGAGGCTTACACGGCATCTTGAGAATGAAAGGACAATCAATGATTATGTCAGCACGAAGGGAAAGCGACCATGGGATTTTTGAAGTCTTTTATTGTTTCTAGTTTAGATTTGCTTTTCAGTTATTTCTTTTGTAACGCCTTGAAGGCATTATTAAACATTGTTACAAGTTTTATCTAATAAAGTGTGTTTTATTTTGGTTTACAAATTTTAATCTCCCAAAGTCTTTGAAATCATTTCATATGCATTCCATTTCCATGCACCTCATCACAGGTACCATTACAGGTTTCTCATCTTCTTCGTTGTTTATTTCAGCAATCATGTCTTCTGAAACACCGACAGATCAAGCCATCAAGGCTCTTCAGGCTCAGAATGCACAATTCCAAGAGTTGTTCCTGAACTTGGACAAAGGGCAGCAAGATTTGAAGTCTCTCATCTTGAAGGAGAAGAAGAAGAAGAAGAAGAAAGTGGTCCTCCTGAATATGGGTCGCAGATTCGAGAACAATTTGCGACAGGAAACTGATTTGTCCCATTCATCTGGAGGGGGAGAGAATCAAGAGGAAAGAAAGGGGCCTAGTCCTGTGGTCTCTGATAATGACACTGACTTTGATGAAGACCAGTATCCTCCTGTTGAGGATAGGTATAAGCAACTTGAAGACTGACTGAGTGCAATGGAGATCTAGAAGATACCTGGGTTGGACTTCGGAGATTTGGGTTTGGCATCTGGGGTGGTGATCCCTCACAAGTTTAAAGCTCTTGTCTATGCTAAGTATGATGGGGTATCCTTCCCGAAGCTACACCTCCGCTCGTACGTCAGAAAGATTCAGCCCTATACTGCTGATAGAAACCTGTGGGTTCATTTCTTTCAAGATAGTCTGTCAGGGACTCAACTTGAATGGTTCTATCAATTGGAAGGAGCCAACGTCCTCAACTGGGAAGACCTTGCTGCTGCTTTTTACAAGCAATACTAGTATAATGCCGACCTTGCTCCCATGCGTACTCAACTTCAGGGTATGTCTATGGGCACAGGCGAAAGCTTTAAGGACTATGCTCAGAAATGGAGAGATCTAGCTGGAAGGGTCCAACCCCCTCTGTCTGATAGGGAGTTGGTGGATATGTTTCTTGGGACTTTATCTGGTCAATATTTCAATCATTTGATCGGTAGTTCATCGTTTGGGTTCACTGAATTAATTTTGACTGGGGAGAGAGTTGAAGCCAGTATCAAGAGTGAAAAGATACAGAAAGGTGCTTCGTCAAGTACAGAAAAGAAGCCTTTCAGGAAAGAAGCTAGTGCAGTTTACAGCTCGAGGAGCCAAAACCGTCCTGAACACCGCCAAGCAGTTAATGCGGTAGTAATATCAACATCCATTGTTGCCCCACAATGCAACAATCAGCAAAGAGTAGAGAGGCCGCAAAGACAGTATACTCGGCTCAGTATGACCTTATCGCAAATTCTACCGCAATTATTAAAGACTAACTTGATAACTCTGAGGGAAGCTCCGAAGAATCCCAGTACAATATCTCCACTGTATAATCCAAATGCCCGATGTGCTTATCACTCCGATAGCCCAAGGCATGATACAAACAACTGATGGGCCTTGAGGAATAAGGTGCAAGATTTGATTGAGGCTAAAGAAATTGAGTTTGACGCGCCAGAAAATCCCAATGTCATAACTGCTCTTATGCCTAAACATGATCGGGGAGTAAATGCAATTGAGGATGATGAAGAAGAGTCGGATATTGACAGCTGGATTTTCCCGACTACCGACGGTGGATTGAGCAATTGGACGGCGAAGGACTTCGTGCCCATTTCTTTTATTACACAGTAATAGACTTTTGTTTTTGAGATTTGTAACAGACAGCTTAAAACTTTATGGCCCGGTGCCTTGCCCGAGACACCGTGGCTTTGTTTGTGAGGGCTTAATATTTGTCATTTCCATATATCATCAATAAAGCATTGGATGTTTTCTTGCATTACAAATTTTGCGCTCCTTGTTTTTCTTTTCTATCTTGCAAAACAGCTATTTGTCTTACACACACTCACATATCATAATACAGGTCCACATACGCTCTGGATCCCACTGATAACGACTATGCTACTGCCAGTTATGACTTCGAAAGTCCGATCAACCAAGCCGAGGACGGAGGTGAGGATGATTGTGAAGTACCTGGGGAACTTGCTAGATTGTTACTACAAGAAAAGAGGGACATACAACCGCATGAAGAGCCAGTGGAAACAGTACATTTGGGTACAAAATAAAACAAGAAAGAGGTCAAGATCGGCACAAATCTGGAGTCTGGTGTTAAGCAACGGTTGATACAAATGTTGCGTGACTATGTTGAGATCTTTTCCTGGTCTTATGAATATATGCCTGGGTTGGATACCGATATTATGGTTCACTGCTTGCCAACTAAAGAAGATTATCCTCCAGTGAAGCAGAAAGTTCGCTGAATGCGCCCAGAGATGTCTGAGAAAAAAAGCGTAGGTTATGAAACAGTTTGATGTCGGTTTTCTAGCAGTTACTTCTTACCCGCAGTGGGTTGCCAACATAGTGTCAGTGCCGAAGAAAGATGGTAAGGTTCGAATGTGTGTGGACTATAGGGATCTGAATAGGGCAAGCCCCAAAGATGATTTCCCTCTGCCTCACATCAATGTTTTGGTCGACAACACCGTGCAACATAAGATCTTCTCTTTTATGGATGGTTTTTCTGGTTACAACCAGATTAAGATGGCTCCCGAGGACATGGAGAAGACAACGTTCGTCACACAGTGGGGTACCTTTTGCTACAAAGTCATGCCGTTCAGATTGAAGAATGTTGGGGCAACGTATCAGTGTGCCATGGTCGCTTTGTTTCACGACATGATTCATCATGAGATTGAGGTATACGTTGACGACATAATTGCAAGATCCTAAACTGAAGAGGAACATATTGACCACCTCCAGAAGTTATTTGATAGGTTGAAGTTGTATAAGCTGAGGTTAAACCCGAACAAGTGCACCTTCGGGGTAAGGTCTGGTAAGCTGCTGGGTTTCGTCGTTAGTGATAAAGGTATTCAAGTGGATCCTGCAAAGGTAAAGGCTATACGAGAGATGCCAGCTCCCCGAACAGAAAAAGAAGTCATAGGATTTTTGGGACGTCTGAACTACATTTCCCGATTCATTTCACATCTGACTGCTACTTGTGATCCAATCTTCAAGCTGTTGAAGAAATATCAAGTGGTAAGGTGGAATGATGAATGTCAGGCTGCTTTCGAAAGGATCAAAGAATATCTCCAAGAGCCCCCTATTCTGATGCCTCCAATTGAGGGAAGAACCTTGATCTTATACTTGACAGTACTCGATAATTCGATGGGGTGTGTGCTGGGGCAGCATGACGAGTCTGGCTGAAAAGAGCATGCTATTTACTACCTTAGCAAAAAGTTTACCGACTGTGAGACCCGATACTCACTGCTTGAGAAAACTTGTTGCACTTTGGCATGGGCTGCTCGACGGCTGAGACAGTATATGCTGACTCACACTACTCTATTGATATCAAAGATGGATCCAATCAAGTATATCTTCGAAAAGCCTACCTTGTCCAGAAGAATAGCAAGATGGCATATGATCTTGACCGAGTATGACATCCAATACATAACCCAAAAAGAAATCAAGGGGAGTGTGTTGGCAGATCATTTGGCGCATCAGGCAGTGGATGATTACCAGTCTATGAATTTCGAGTTTCCGGATGAGAACATCATGTTGGTGACCGACTGTGAAACACCTGGATCGGATGAAGGACCTGAGGAGGGCTCCCGATGGTCTATGCATTTTAACGAAGCTTCAAACGCGTTGGGTAATGGTATTGGCGCCATGATCATATCTCCTGAAGGCTGTCATACTCTGTTCACCGCCCGATTATGTTTTAACTACACCAATAACATGGAGGAGTATGAAGCATGTATCATGGGCCTTCGAGCAGCTATTGACCTAAGGATTAAGTTCTTCAGTGTATTCGGAGATTCCGCTCTCGTGATCAGTCAGATCAAAGGCGAGTGGGATACGAAGCACCCAAATCTTATTCCTTACAAAGAGTATGTGTTGACATTGCTTCCACATTTTAAAGAGATAACCTTTGAACATTTCCCCAGAGAGGAGAATCAGTTAGCGGACGCGCTAGCTACTATGTCTTCTATGTTCAAGGTCAGGTGGGACAATGAAGCTCCCCAGATTACCATTGAGAGGTTGGACGAACCTGCACATTGCTGTGATATTGAGACTGAAGAGGTAATAGATAAACCCTGGTTTCACGAGGTAAAGAGGTATCTTGAAGCTCAGGAATACCCCGAGGGTGCATCTATTAATGATAAGAAGTTTATGAGGAGGTTCGCGGCGAAGTTCTTCATCAGTAACGGCATCCTTTACAAGCGTAACCATGACTCAACCTTACTGCGTTGTGTGGATAAGAACGAGGCAGAAAGGATTATGGCAGAGTTACATGAGGGTACTTTCGGGACTCATTCCAGTGGACACACCATGGCAAAGAAGATCCTACGGGCAGGATATTATTGGTCTACCATGGAAGCCAACTATTATCAGCATTCTCGGACCTGTCATAAGTGCCAAGTCTATGTTGATAAGGTGCATATACCTCCAGTTCCTCTGAATGTCTTGACGGCTCCTTGGCCTTTTGCAATGTGGGGCATCAATATGATTGGTGAGATCATACCTACTGCTTCCAACGGGCATCGTTTCATCCTGGTAGCAATTGACTACTTTATGAAATGGGTTGAGGCAACTTCCTTTGCTACAGTAACCAAGAACGTCGTGACACGGTTTATTCGGCACAATCTGATTTGTCGATATGGTATACCCGAGAGGATCATTACAGACAACGGTACAAATCTCAACAATACTATGATCACCGATCTCTGCAAGCAGTTCAAGATACAGCATCACAACTCTTATCCCTACCGGCCGAAGATGAATGGGGATGTAGAAGCGGCTAATAAGAACATTAAGAAGATTGTGCAGAAGATGACGGTGACATACAAAGATTGGCACGAGATGTTACTATTTGCTCTTCATGGGTACCGAACTTCAACACGGACTTCAACAGGGGCAACACCCTACTCTTTGGTGCACGGCATGGAAGCAGTCTTATCCATTGAAGTCCAGATACCCTCTCTTCGGATTATGAAGGATGCAGGCTTGAGGGAAGACGACTGGATCCAAACCCGGCTTGATCAACTGAACTTAATCGATGAAAAGAGACTTACTGCTATTTGTCATGGTCATACGTATCAAAAATGGATGATCAAGGCATTTAGCAAGAAAGTCAGACAACAAGAGTATCAAGTTGGGGATCTGGTGATCAAACGCATCATATTACCTCAAGGTGATCCTAGGGGCAAATGGACCCCCACGTATGAAGGGCCATTTGTGGTTAAGAACATTTTCTCAGGAGGAGCTATGATTCTAACCACCATGGATGGTGACGACCTTCCTCACCCCGTCAATGTAGACATAGTGAAAAAATACTACGCATAATCAAAGACCCGCTAGGTCGACTGGCCTAGGCAAAAATAAGGGCTTCCCGGCGAACCAAAAGGGTTTGGGAAAAAGTAAGGGATGAAAATTTTAAAAAAAAATCTGTACACCCGGCAAGTTGAAAACCTGAAAAGGCGGCTTGGGCAAAAAAGGGTATCCCGGTGGACTGAAAACCCGAAAGGACAGTTCAGGAAAAAATTAGGGATTAAGGCGTAACACTATGTCTCATTGGATCATCTTGCAACCAGACTTCGGTATTGACTATCATGCTCGGACGACACTAATCAATCTGATCTACCTTCAACCAAGTAGCAAAGTGATGAGATGCTCGAGGATATAAAGGCGATAGCAGAGTTGGAACCCAGTGGGATTATCCACATAACTGTTTTTCTTTCTTTTACACAAGCTGTATAAATTCTATTGTTCGGCGGCATTCTCTTACTAGGATGTCAGCCTCTTGTACGAAAAACGCCTATTTACAGGCCGACTTCAAAATCAATACAATTCATTCTCACAAAGAAATTTCAAATTTTTTTCTTTTTCTGTTTTGTTTTGCAAGAACGTCCAATGGTTCATTTTTTATATATGCATTTGACGATAATTGTTGCTCATAAATATTTACATGTGAAACAAAAGACGATTACTCGTAATATCAAAAACAAGGGCAAATAAGAAATGTCTGAACCATACAGTTGCTCTATCCACCAGGTATAGGGATAGACCTAGTTGGAGAAAACGATTGAAGGTTCATTCACTCCCCACAGAGTAAGAAAAAGACAGTGATATTAGCAGTCCCGAATAGGACACCACTCTCCCCAACTGAGGCTCGCAACCACGAATGAGTCGGCAATATTATCTCTAAGAAGAGTTTATCTATCATCAGCACTAGAGGATTATCCCCAGTAGAGTCTGGAAGATTGTCCCCAGTAGAGTCTAAAAAATTATCCCTAGTGAAGCGCTAATAAAAATCATCCCCAGCGGAGTTCATTCCTTTCACAAACAGAAACTCAATTCCCAACAGAGTGTATTATCGCCAGCAGCGGCAATTCATCCCCAGTCGAGGTTATTCCTCCAAATCAACAGGTCCTCTAGCAGAGCATCTCTTTCCCACAGAATCATTTTCTCGCTGGTTTATTCTCCATCAGGATTATTCTCACAATCATCTTCGTTCATTATCCCCAGCGAGAACGAAGAATTCAACTTTTGTTTTCTCCAGCAGCAATCCGGGATTTATTTTCCCCAGCTAGAGAACATCAAAAGCATTACATATCCATACATCATGACATACGCATACGCATAAACATCATACAACACAATCTCATTTATTTTGAGAACACCATTGCTTGATACATGTCATGCATTATATACAATTAACCTTTACCTTTCAGGAAAGACACAATCAAATTTCCACCAAGTTCAAGCTATGAAGCCCGGGTACGACCGGATAGTATCTTGATCTCTACAGCATATTGTGAAGCCTGGATTCGACCGGATAGTAGTATCAAACACCATGAAGCCTGGATTTGCCCAGATAGTGGTTTATCTTTAAGCTATGAAGCTCGGAGAACGACCGGATAATAGTTTAAATCCCCAACAAGCCGTGAAGCCTGGATTACAACGGGATAACAGCTCAGTCAGTTACTGTGAAGCCTGTATTACAACCAGATAGAAGTGCGAGGTACCATGAAGCCTGGATTATGACAAGATAGTGGTATGTCATAAACACAAGCCGTGAAGCCCGGATTATGACCGGATAACAGCTCAGCAAGTTATTGTGAAGCCTAGATTATGACCAGATAGCAATACAAGTTTTTGTGAAGCCTGGATTACGACCAGATAGCAGCCAAAGACACCACGAAGCCTGGATTACGACCAGATAGTGGTATATCTTTAACACAAGTTATGAAGCCCGGATTACGACCGGATAATATCTTGATTTCCTCTGAACGCCATGAAGCCTGGATTTCGACCAGATAGTGGTATGAGACACTGTGAAGCCTGGATTACGACCAGATAACAGTAAGGGACACTATGAAGCTTGGATTATGACCAAATAGCAGTTCACCTGGCTAGATACTATGAAGCCCGGATTACGACCGGATATTAGTAGGCTCAAAGCCAAAGGGAAGCCCGGATTACGACCGGATAACCATTTGATCTCTTCTGAAGCCTGGATTACGACCAGATAAGAAGTAAGGTATTGTGAAGCCTGGATTACGACCAGATAGTAGTACAGAACACCATGGAGCCTGGATTCGACCAGATAATGGTATAAAGCATCGTGAAGCCTGGATTGCAACCAGATAACGATAAAAGGACTGAAGCCTGGGTTACGACCAGATAACAGTACAAGACACTGCGAAGCTTGGATTTCGACCAAATAGCAGTTTACTTGGACAATTACTAAGAAGCCCGGAGTCAACCGGATATTAGTGTGCCCTAAATTCAAGTTGAAGCCTGGACGCGACCGGATAACAACTCATTTCCTTCTGAAGCCTGGATTACGACCAGATAAGAATCAAGAAATTGCGAAGCCCGGATCACGACCGGATAGCAAGTTTAATCTCATCTCCCCAGTAAGTCACTGTAAAGCCTAGATTATGACCGGATAGCAGTCGATCTTATCACTATGAAGCCTGGATCACGACCAGATAGTAGTTCATTTTCACCTCTTCGACGAAGAGACGATTCCTCAACAAGAATAACGGACGACCGAAGTTCCTAAAATTCAACCTTTCTCAAAACAGAGATGATTCCCCAGTAGAATAACAGACGACCGAAGCTCCTAAAATTCTGCTTCTCTCAAGACCGAGATCAACATTCCCCAGCGGAATCTTCCTCAACAACAGGTACCCAGACTCTCGCTAAGGAATCTCTTATGTGATCGACACTCCTTCGGATGGCATCTTTAAGCCCATCCCCCGTCAGCAATTTCCAAATGGCATCTGTAAGCCCATTCCCAACATCATAAGACAAGTACCGCATCATGTGAGTGCAAATTTCTGGGCACTCTAGTGTTCAATCCTCTTCCACCTTTGGATCACGAAAGGCACGCAAGCCAATCTACATCCTCAGGATTAAGAAGATTGAACAGGGGCAGCTGTTGTACCCCAAAATTTGCCCTCCCATATTTCTCAAAACATTTCAAGAAAGATCCTCAAGTTGCTCAAGGAAGTCCAAGGGTTGACCAGACAAGTCCTCTCCTAAGGCAGTCTACCTCAAATTAGGGTTCCATATTGCATCAAGATACTTGAGTCCAAGGGATCCCAAATGCTCACCAATGTCCTAATATGTTCTCAAGATCATCCATGTCAAGTTTCAAGCCTTACAGAGAAAGTTTGCTCAGTCAATTGCTCAAAGGCTTGAAAATCGATTATGCTAGGGCAAAAATCAACTGTGGCCTACATACTGTCAAATTTCATGATTTTTGGTCAACATTCTCATTTTGAAGTATATTTCATCATTTGATCATGATTCATCAAGGATTGCTCATGACTTATCAAGAACCAAAAGTTGCTAAATTAGGGTTTTGCAGGAAAAGTCAACTCAACTTTGACCAAGCATAACTTTCTCATACTTTATGTGAAATGACCCATCCAAAGCTCATTTTGAAGAGGATTAAATTCTCTACAATCCATCTTCATCTCCCAAGTTCAAAATATGCACTCACAAGAAGTTATGAATTTGGACATTATAGGTCATTTTGAAAAGTCAACAAAAATACCTTTTTTGTCAAAGCTTCATACATGAGCATGGAATATAAAATTGAGATGAGACAAAAAGGGTTGCTTAGAGGACATCTAAATATTTCTAAAAAGTCCAAGAACACCTTCAAAGAGTCAAAATTGAGGAAGTTATGCATTGGTGAAGTTGACCTTTTTTGCAAAATTGCCAAAAGTCAACTATGCCTCAAATTGCAAATTTTGCTTAATGGGCCCAATCTTTTGTACTTGTTTTGAGTTGGCAACATGGTCCACGAGACCTAGCCTTTGCCACTTGTCATCATCTTATTTTTATCATTTATTTTGATTTTTATTTGAATTAAATCAATTTAAATCAAAATAAATCATAGAAAATCCAAAATATTGAAAACTCAAGATTTTGTACTTGTTTCAGGTCTCAAATCCAGTTGGCAAGTATTTGAAATCATGCAAAGCATTGGTGTGGACAAAAAGATTGAATTTGCCTAATTTTAGAAAGATATTCAAAGTGAATCAAATCCAAATCAAAGCATTGATGGAGGAAGATTGTGATCATATTGGCAACCCTAATTCATTCCTCAGTACATAAGGATCATTTGCAGACCTAAAGCAAGGCTAGAGAGAGGCGCATAAGGTCAGAACAAACTTGTAAAAAAAAAAGAAAAAGGTGGTAATTTGAATTCATATTTCCAAGCATCCTCAAAGCCTCCTGACCATTCCAATCGCTTCCTGGGAGTGTAGGCAAGCAAAACCAATCCAGAACAAGCAATATCAGGCCCTATAACGCACTGTAAGTCAGCCACGACAAGGGCTCTTTCTTGAATTTGAATTTCACAATCTTGGCATCTCTAGCATGAAATAGTTGTATATTCTTGTTCACCATCACATTTGCAAGCTTTCTGTAACATTTAATTTCATTTTTATTGCCTGTATGAGATTTCACCATTGCTAGGTTTTTGTGCTTCGATTTGGGATTTCTTCATATAGGTAAAATTGGGCCATGAAAGGGACACCATTGTGTTCAGCAGGTCCAGATGAATCTCTCCATGGCCTTAGTTCTTATTTATCTTGCTCATGCTTGATTTTGAGAAGTTACAGGGATGTAGCGACTAACATATGTTTGTAGGTAAAAGTGTTCAACTTTTACCAACGGAGCAAGGTTGGGGATGACTTGCGTGGCGCCCTTCTATTGGGTCATTTAAATTCTGGCGCTTGTTTTTTCCACTAACTATATTTATCATATATTATCTTATATTGTTATTTTATATACAAACAAGACAGCTAGCGCAGTTGGTTACAAGGTGAGTGCAAAATGCTTCAGGACCTGGGTTCGAATCCCAGGTCCCCCATTCCTTTCATATTATTTTTTCTTCATTAATCAGGTGCATACACAAGACCAAGGACCATCGTGCATGCTCATAATCCAACCAGCCATGTGTCAGGGGGCCAGATCTGATGGCCATCAGGCGAGGATCCATCATAGGCATTGGTCAAGGCAAAGCATGAGAATCAGGAAGTCAACGTGGGTCACCTTCTTTTGGGCCCAGAAATCTGATTTCCACACCTCACCAATTACTTTCAGGCCCATATCTCTTTCTATATTCTTTTTTTTTACTTTTCTTAATTAATTTAATTAATTATTTCACTAACACAAAATTAATTATTTCTTTTATCAAAAAAATCATAAAAATAATATTTTTCATCCAATTAGGTTTAAGTTTATTTTTTTTATAAAAAATTAAATTAATTTAATTAGGTTGTTAATTATAGATAACTTTAATTATTTTGTACGTAATTAAAATTAATTAGAACAATTAGGGTTTTAACTTAATTATATTTTCTTTTTCTTAAAATAACCAAAAATACAAAAAAATAGGCCATGTAATTTATTTTCATTAATTAATTTAATCATCTAATTAATTGTGTATTTAACTTAAAAACTTAATTCTTTTTCTTAAAATAATTAAAAACAACAAAAACATTTTTCTTTTAATTAGGTTAAAAAGGGTCAAAACCCTAATTTCTTGTCGTTCCTAATTTCATCACGCGCTTTATTATTATTATTTACCATATTGATGTAATTGCCCACAAGTTGTAATAGCTTAATTAGGACTTTTATCTTTCATTTATCGCTTTATTTTTTAAGGGTTTTGTTTTTGGCTATGTAAATACCCGAAGCCTTGTAATAGCGTAGTTTAATTTCCGCACTTTAAATTTCTGCAAAATATTAAACTGTTAGATGTATGAATAATTAGGGATGCATGACAAGAATGTATGTAAACTTTAAAACAGTTAACAAACCCTAAATGTGCAAATATAAATAATCTGAACTTGAATCACTTGCACATGTGCACTCCTAGGGTACACTCCCACTTGGTTGCCTTCGGTAAACGGTCATTAAGTATAGGATGCTTTAGTGGTCGCTCTTTTGTCTAAACAAAGATCAAAGTCCCGTTCGGAAAAGTTGCCTCGAAATGGTTACCTCGGATATTGTTGCCTCGAATAATTGATCTAAGACATTAGGGTTATTACTAAGACATCCTAACATTGCTTTAGTGGTCGTACGTTCCTTTCGAATTGACCCTCAAAACTCCAACGATGATGTTACCTACTCACTAATAGTGGGATAGCGTTGTCTAAAGGAAACGAACATAGAACATTTCTTTTTTTCGAGTAGGTAGATTAGTTCTTAAGTACTTGCTCAATTCAAACAAACTTTTCACACTTACACTCCTCTTTCAAACAAAGCTTTCAAAAAACACTTTGTAACACTCTTGAAGACAGAAGCAAGAGTTAAATCGAAGTCAAAAACTTTTCAAATCACACAAACACACAAAGAAGCAATTTTGAAAATGATGAGCAAGTACCTAAGAGCTCGTAGATAACTACGGATAGAAAGGGTGCTAATATCTTCCCTTTCTATAATCTACCCCTCGTACTCAGAAAATCTCGAAAAAGGAATTTTTCTGTGCTTTTTTTCCTTTCCTTGTTGGATAAAATAAAAGTCGATGACGACTCTTGCTTACCGCGACATTTTGCAAACACAAACGCAAAACGTAAACCAACAATTCCTAAAAAACAGTCCCGGTTCTGGCCACCGTATCACACTAATTAATTAAAGAAATAAAATACTTTATATAAAAAAATGATTTTTGATGTTTTTTGTGATTTTGATTTAATGATAAAAAATGATTTTTGTGTTATTTTTGTAAAAAAAGAAAATAATTGATAAATAAATAAAAAGAGATAAAATAGAAAAGAATAGAGATGGGCCTGTATTGAAGAAATCAGGGGGTGTATGTTAAATTGTCCAGGCCCAATAATGCTTAAGCCCAATCCTTGCGTTAGATTCCATGTGATGCTCTTCCTGATGTCCATGGTATGCCCTAAGCGTTAGGCGTTGGATCTGGATTGGTCATGAATCCATTGGTTAGATATGGTGGTGCATGGTGGACTCCTGGATGGGTAATGTATAGAACCTGCAATCAATTAATTGGAAAATAGAAAAACGCTGGGACCTGGGATTGAACCTAGGTCCTCCCACTCAATGCAATGCACGCCTGGCCATCTGGGCTATCTGTTTTACTTGTCAATATAGTAACACTAATTAATAATATATGAAACAAACATGGATAACAAAAATGTGCGCCAGATTTCAAATGGACCAGTGGGGTGGTGACAAATCACCGTCTTCTTCCCTGTCCGTCGTCTTAGGCTGGGATACTTATACCTACAGACAAGTTGCCATAGCTACAACACAGGAAGTTTCAAAAATCAATAGCATGCAATATAAATGCAATGTAAGACCACAGATCAGTTTGTTTTGACCTCACGAGTACGATGGTACCTTTTTTCTTTGCCAATCTAACCTGTATGACAAAACCCTAAAACGCAAGAACAAACCTTAATAATGGCAAATACTCATACAGGCCTCAAAACGCAAAATTGATTGAACCAAAACGTTCCAAATGATGATACAAATACAATGATATGCTTAAAAGTAATTAATCATGCGTCAATTGTAAAATCAAATTCAAGATTAAATAAGCAAACAGTGGGTCTGTAGCTCACAATTTTGGCCGTGAAAATGCTTGCAATGGATTGAAACACGTTCTGGAGATATCCAGGAGTCTATTGGTAGTCTTAGAATGCGCTGAATTACCCTCTAAGCTTGAAATCGATCCACCACTTTTTGAAAATTTTGCAGTTTTTGTTTGATGCTTTCACGACCTCAAAACCCTTGTTCGTGCGCCTTGGTTATGTTCTGTATTTGTACTAGAATACATTAGGTCAACAAAAACGCATTGTATCTTGGTAAATTAAGGAGATTGGATTTGATTTTATCCTTGTATGATATCTTTCCAAAATATGCCTAATCATGCCAATTTTTGCTTTTATTTGCTTTGCACGATTTGATCTGATATGCCAGCTTGATTAGATTGTGATTCCTACAAAAAATCAGATCAAAAATCAATCTATTGTATTTTTTGCAATTTATTTGATTTAATTTGAATTTTAAATAATAAAAAATCAAAATAAAAAAAATAATGAAGCAAATAAAGTGTAGATGCTGATTTGGGTCGTGGACCATGTCACAAATAAAATTTAAACATGAGAAGCTAGGCCTATTTGACAAAAAAAATGCACTTTTGAGCATATTTGACTTTTGGCATTTTTGCAAAAATGGTCAACTTTGACAAAGCATATCTCCTCCAATTTTAACCCTAGAAAGGTGTTCTTAGACTTTTTAGAAAGCTTAGGGTGTCCCCTAAACAAACCTTTTTGTTTCATCTCAATTGGGTCTTCCATGTTCATGTAAGAAGCTTTGACTCAAAAGGTGTTTTTGTTGACTTTTCAAAAGGACCTATAATGTAGAAATTCATATCTTTTGATGAGTGCATATTTTAAACTTGTGGGATGAAGATGAGTTGTAGGAAATTTCATCCTCTTCAAAATGAGCCTTGGATGAAAATTTTCTGATAAAATATGAAGAAGTTATGCTTCGTCAAAGTTTGGTTGAATTTTCCTAAGAAACCCTAATTTAGCAACTTTTGGGTTTTGATGAATTTGGGACATTCCTTGGGGAATAATGATCAAACCTTGATCAAATGATGAATACCACTTAAAAATGTTGGTGTTGACCAAAAATCTTGAAGTTTGAGTGTATGTGGGCCACAGTTGACTTTTGACCTAGTATAGTTGATTTTCAGGCATCTGAGTAGTTGACTGAGCAAACTTCTTGTGTAAGGCATGAAACTTGACATAGATGATCTTGAGAACATATTAGGACCATGGAAGGCATTTGGGACCTTTGGACTTTAACAATCCTGATAAAAATGGAAACCTTAGTTTGAGATACATTGCCTTAGGAGAGAGTTTGTCTGGTCAACTCTTAGGCATCCTTGAGCAAGTTAGGGACCTTAATGGGCATGTATTGAGTAAAATAAAAGGGAAAATTTTTGGGTAAAACATATTGAATTTGTTTTTTTAAGTTTAAATTCAACCCCCCCCCTTCTTGTGTTTTTTACTTCTTCATTGCCTTCTATGACTGTACGATGACCCACACCTGTCCCTCACATCCAATGATATGGCTCTCTATCAATCAATGGTATACAGGCACTATCTAAAAGAGGAGGAAAATAACAAATACTTTTTTGAGTAGGTAGATTGCTCGTAATTGCTTGCTCACAACCAAAACCATTTCCATATTTCACAGTTTCAAAACATCTTTCAAAACAAACATTTTCTATACATTCTCAACGATAAGAGAATCATTACAAAAAATTGCCTTACATTGGCATATTTCAAACATCTTTACAAACATTACCTTTTCAACAAATATTTTCATAACCAACATTTTGTATATATTCTCAACGATATGAGAATCACTGTAAAGTTTTCCAAACTCAGGCGTTTTCAAAATATTTTCAAAAACTTACACAAATACAAAGCATTTTTTAGTGATAAAGCAATTAAGAGCCCGTAGATAACTACAGATGAAAAGGGTGCTAACACCTTCCCTTTTCATAAACTACCTCCCAAACTCAAGAAAACATCTCAAAAGGTATTTCTTGTTATTTTCACCCTTTCCTTTATTGGATAAAAGAAAAGTCAATGGCGACTCTTGCTATCCGCGACATTTTGCGATAAAACGCAAAACATCCAAGTCATTTCCCCCACTGTATCACAAAGAGAAAAAGAAAATAATTTCTTAGCTGGAGACTTAAAAAGTGAAGCACTTGTCTACCATATCTGGTCTAGAGGACGAAAAATTAGAGCTCATGTCCACCATCATTAATCTAAAGGGTGGAGCTCTTTTACCCAATTCACAACTTGATAGTATGACCAAGTCTGTCAGAATGTTTAGCAACAGTTCTGATGTGCTTGATAAGATTATTAAGTCTGAAAAGAATGTTGGAAATGTTCAATGGGTCGGCTATGTCAATTAATCTGTAAAGAAGAAAAGCAAAAGGGCTGAAGTGAAGTTTGATAGTTCAAAGAAAGAACTGGAACAGAAGATGTCAAATAAAAATTTTCAACGCCAGCATGAACAATAGAAAAATCACTCTACTGTTCTGGATGAAATAACTATCCTAATTGGGAAGAATGCTTTCAAGATTAAGAATCTTGGTTATGATAACCAAGATGTAAAGAAAAAAGGAGAAAATTCTGAAGTGAAGAGTGTACCTCCAAAGAAGAAACAAAAGCAGAAGATGTTGAACCACATGTATCAACATCAGCAGAGACATCAGAAGAAGTACAATGGAGGCAGAAATTAGCAATGGAGATGTGATTACTATGGAAGGTATGGGCACTTAAAATCCTTTTGCTACAGATTGTATGGTTATCCCAATCCTGTTACACAACATAGAAGAATATTGGATAATGTTAAAGCCAAGTCTAAAAGGTTTCCAAAGAACGACACTCGTGGACTCATAGTTCACACTACGCTTAGAGCTTCTACAAGAGAGGATTGATTTTTGATAGTGGATGTTCTAGACATATGACTGGTGTCAAGAAATTTCTTGTGAACATTAAACCAGTTTCCTCTAGTTATGTCACCTTTGGAGATGGGTCAAAAGGTGAAATAAAGGGTGCTGAAAAGATGAGTTGCATTGGTCTTCCAGATCTTAACAAGGTGTTGTTTGTTAAGGGGCTGAATAATAATTTGATAAGTATTAGTCAATTATGCGACCAACGTCTCAAATTCAACTTTACTGCGTCTGAATGTCTGGTAACTAATGAGAAAAATGAAGTTATCATGAAGGGAGTCAGATCAAAAGATAATTGTTACTTGTGGATTCCTCAAGAAACAAATTGCTCCTCCACATGCTTGATTCCAAAGGAAGATGAGGTGAAGTTATTGCATAAAAAATTGACCAGTTACTCTTGAAAGATATGAAGAAGGTCCAATCAAAGGAAGCATCCATAGGTACTCCAAAGTTGAACAAGGAGGAAGGTAAAATTTGTGGTAAATATGAAGTAAGGAAGCTAACCAAGATGTCACACCCAAAGTTGCATCATCAAGTTACTTCCAAGAGGCCAGAAACTCTTCATATGGCACTAATAGAACCTAAGCAGGTTGACAGTTTGGGTAAGAAAAAATATGTTGGTGTAATTGCTGATGATTTTTCAAAATCTGCTTAGATGAGCAATATCAAAGAAAAATCGAATGGTGAGGAATTATAACAATTTCTGATGGGGAGGAATGCAACATATTCTCTATCTCTCCTACATGTTGTTGTGGTTACAACTTTCAAAGGGTGGAACAAAAAATCTGTGCAAAGGGCTGACTTGAAGAAAAGTCTGATGATAGGAAAGGTCAGTGAGAACACTCTTAAAACTTGTGACGGACTCAAGAATTGCAATAGGCTATCTGATAGAGGAAAGAGGTGGAGGATCAACTGAAGAATATCAAGATTTTCCTGGTCCCGTGGCTATAGTATGCCTCTACTACAATTGATAACAGTGATATGTGTGAATGATGTCCTACAAAATGTTACGACATCCTTCTGATGTATGAACTTGGGAAGATCATATTGGTTTATTGTTTTTGGATTTTCTCTTGAGGGGGAGAAATAATCGTCTAAGAACAAGGGAGAATGTTAGATCACTAAAGTGAAGAAGACATCTGCTATATGTGGTTCTTCATGAAGTGTTTTGGTCATCCATGTGTGTTGGACGATACTCTCAGAAGTAAGTCCAGTGGTGTGATTATTATGAAATATACCATTGTCTAAGTTGGTATTGGGACATTATATCAGCATTTTATGTCTCCAGGAGTCAGGAGGAGTTATATCTGAAAACTCTCTAGTCCTTATATTATTTTCAAAAAGCTATGTCTATGAATAATTTTTCTACGCAGCTCATAGTTCAGTTAAAGTTATTTTTAAGACTATGGTTAAGATCGAAGGAAATCTCAATATTGGTTATTCTTATAGAATGTAATGTTTAACCAGATGTCATGACATTTTTTTGGAGTGCTTAGTCGATAATCCCCAAGGATAGTAGTGTGCAAGAGGTGTGAAGGGCAGGAGTGTAGGCTTTGTAGACAGTGTGACTACATTGTCTCTTCTTCTAGGGTCACATGAAACATGTTTTCAAGGGTATGAAATATGTCACTCTCAATGTTAAAACGTTTCAACGGTCGAGTCTTGGAAAGAGAGAGATAGATCAGATATTTTCCCCTCTCCTGAATTGAGTGGTGCATTGATAACAAGAATGACCTTATCTCTCTTGGAAATTGCCTGCATTGATCGATTGTTGTTTTACAAACAAGGAATCATTATAATATATAGTAACTTCCTTGGTGTTTAAATACCCCTTACTAGTTTTTCAGGTTGTGTAGTATTTCTCTTTTTGGTTTCCCCTCAGTTTTGTTCATTTGTGTGTGCTTTCATACTCAAACTTAGTTTTTGTCAATTTTGGATAAAATGGGGAGACTAGTATTGTGTCGTTGAGTCTTGTTATTGTTGTTGTTGCTGCTGAGTGTTGTTGCTTCTTACTTGCAACAATTAAGGGGGAGTATGACTTTTTAGCATAAGGGTTTTATGTTCCTTCATCTATTGAGTCTTATGTTATGGGTGTATAGAGGATGTCGTTCAAGATGTTCTAAAATCTTGTCTGGTCTGGTGTATATTTTTTTTTCTGTCACACGATATTCTAATATGGTCTTCTAACTTAGGTTATTCAAGTTAGAATTCGTTTTGGTTTCTTAAGGCTACAGGAAAATTCTCTTGAGACTTTTTGTCAAGAAGTGGTTATGAGTTTGATGGGGGATTAGTTTGGTTGTTCTTGAAGGTGTAGCTTATCTTCTTCCTCATGTACACCAAATGTCTTTAGGACTTTCTTCCTTCATCCTGGATGTATTGTGCAGCAATGAAAGTGTTATTCTCTGAAGTGGTGTTTAGTAGGTTTTGTGTTCTGGACCGGATTGCTATGAAGATTTGTCAGACATGATGTCCTAACATATTGAGAATTTCGTATTGTCTTGTTTGTTGTGTTTAGTAACTTCCATTAGTATTTGCTCTTATATTTACTATATTGATGTTTGTTGCTCTTGTGTCTCTGATTGTTTGTGTGTTTGAGGTTTTTCTCAAACCTGAGCTACTGGTGTTTATGCGTGGAAGATGTGCTAAGTTGTTTTAGTCAAAACAAGTCAAAGGGGGAGATTGTTAATTCTCTATTTTGTTGTGATTGGCATTATTTTTGGTAAAGCTAACTTAGCATAGATATGTTGGATGAAGATGTTCTATCAACTAGAGCAACATGTCGAATGCAATGTCCTATGTAGTTTCTTTCGACATCGTGATTTTGAAAAACTAGACTGTTAGATTTTTTAGTTTGTTACTGGTGCAAAATATTCTATAAATATTCTATAAATGTTCCAGCTGCATTTGTGAAGCCCAAATATAGTTTATTTAAGATTATAAATAGAAGGCTTCAATCCTAGTACAAGTGTGGAGCTTACTGTGTATTTTTTATTAGGGTTTGTGTGTTAATTGTGAGCCCCTCGATTATCATCTTGATAAAAGAGTAGGACTTTGTTTTTGAGTTGTAAGTTCTATCAGTCATTCCAAAGCTTTTAAGTATTGAATGATTGTGTGTCTTTGAAGTGTGACTTCTGTAATTTTGTAAGTGTTTAGAATTGTTCAGTCATTATTCTATGATTGGAAGGGATTTGAGAAGGGTCTCATACCTAGGTGAGTCTTAGATAGGAGTTAAGAAAGGGTAGTGATTAAGTGATAATTTACAAATGGGGGAGTTTAGCTTCAAATTGATACTATCTAGTTGATTTCGTCCCTTGCTTAGTAGCCCACGGAGTAGGTATTGTTGTATACCGACTGGATTAACAATCTCGTGTGTTCTTTACTTTTCTGCACTTTGTTTATCGCTTATCTTGTCATTGTGTGTTTGTTTAGAGAAAGGTGTCTCGACATCTCTTAAAACATCTGAGATCTGAATACCAGAATTTCAGATAGAAAGACAACAATCACACAGAATGTCATGTGTGCTTGTGATTTTAACATGATGTTTATATATATATATATATATATATATATATATATATATATATATATATATATATATATATATATATATATATATATATATATATATATATATATATATATATATATATATATATATATATATATATATATATATATATATATATATATATTCTGAATAGGAAGCAAGTGCCCATGATTCAAAGATTCTTTTGGACACAATTACAAATCAAAATATTGGATTTCCTTGGCCACCTATAGGTAAGTCATGATATCAACATAAAATTATGTTCGATGAAATTAACAAAGTTGAGCTAACATATATTTTATTTGATGGAGGATCCTTTTATCTAGTTGATTATAGGTATATATGTATTGAAGGTTTTTCCCCTATAGGGGTGAAAGGTATCACACACAAGAATATAGAAGTCAAGGTAGACAATCTAGAAGTCTGAAAGAGTTATTTAACTATAGACACTCGTCTCTAAGGGTGACAATTGGGTGTTGTTTTGGGGTGCTGAAAAATAGATTTCCTATTTTAAAGTTGATGTCTTCTTATAATCCTTCTAAGCAACGAGTTATAGTTAATACATGATGCGCTATTCATGATTACATACACAAATAGAATTTACGTGACGGGTTGTTTAGGATATGGGAAGAAAAAATCCTATCGAACTTGATGGATGCATGAAGGTCCTATCATAGAAGGAACAAGTTCCAATGTCGACAATTTAACAAAGTTATCTAATAAAGGTGCAACTGAAATGTCAATGAAGAGAAATCATATTAGAGATGAGATGGTGCACCGTAACAATTAAGTGAACTAATTATCTCTCTTTTAAACTTTCATACAAGCAACTTAGAATTTTAGAGGTTATTTTCTGAAAAATTATGTTACTTTTGTTTGATATTTATGCTTCAAATATTAATATATGCTATAGTAATTTGATAATAAAATATTTTGTGTGAATAAGTTATAATTCGACTCTAAAAAAGAATTAAATTATATATTTAATTATAAGAAGTTTCTATCTCGACTTTATTTAGTAACAAAATTGTATATTTGTATATTTAATATAAATTATTAAATATTTAGTTATTAATTAATAAAAGTATTTTTTATTTTATATTAGTTAAAAACAATTTTTAAAAATCAAATTACTAAATAGATTTTTTATTTTCTCATATCTAAAATTGTTTTGAAAAATGGTTTACCAAATAAATATTTTTATTTTCTCATTTTAAAAACAGTTTTTAAAAACTCATGTTACCAAACTAGTTCTTTTTTTAAAAACACTTCTGTAAATATTTTTTGGACCCGTTTGTTTTAACATTTTTTTAAAATGATTTTTTTTGGTAAATCAGAAAGCTTTATTATAATACCAACCAAACAAACTTATACATAGGACAAAATTAAAATAAATCTACCTATAAGGTATTCAACCACATTGAATCACCTTGTTTAACCTTCTTCGGCCAAACACTATGGATTCGACTCTTAATGTTACTCTTTATCTTGTCTATGGCTTTTTAGATCGTGTCTACTCTTTGATCTAGTGGGGCATCATTTCTCGTGTGCCAAACCTAATAAACAATTGCCGCAGTGCAAGCAGAATAAATATTTTTCCTGAACTGGGATATGTTAGCTCGGTTAATCCATTTCAAGCTTTGAATCAAATTAGTTGAGCTCATGTTCCAATTTAACCACTCCTTCATCTTCAGCCAAATTATCTTGCTAAATTCACATTCTAAGAATAGATGATAACTTGTTTCTCCATAAATCATACAATTAATATCAGCAACAATGTTCATCCTTTGAAGCCTTTGCTTAGTTTTCAATCTATCTTGAACAACCATCCATAAAATGAATCTGTGCTTGGGAACACTCAGTCTTGCCTAAACCATAGGAGCCCATAATTTTTTCTCATGCGTACCATTGATCAACTTGTTATTTTCTTTAATGTTACAAGTCCCTGTCATGACAGATTGGATGTACCTCACGTTCTTTATTGTATTCTTAACCTCTACAATCTTCCTCCAATACCAACTGCATTGGGTTGTAGATTTACATGACCATCAATCCTATTCTTTAATGTACACACTGTGCACCCATTTTATCCAAAGGTTGTCTTTTTTGTTGCAATCACCCAAACATGCTTTCCTATTGTAGCCTGATTCTACACCAGAGTTTTGTGCATCCCAAGACCTCCCTCATTCTTTGTTTTGCAAACCATATCCCAAGATATACTTCAAGGGCTACTAGCCATAACTTTAAGTGTCCAAAGGTGGGCTCTGTACACTGCATTAATCTCCCTGGTGATTCTTTTGGGAAGAATAAAAACTTGACTCCAGTAGGTGTTAGTAACACTGAATTGACAAGAGTGACTCTCCCAACAAAAGAGATGGATCTTGTGCTCCAAGTTCTTATCCTACTAGTCATTTTCTCCACCATGATGTTACATTTTTTTGCTGTAATCTTTTTAGCCATGATGGGAACCCCTAAGTACCTGAAAGGAAGATTCATTATAGGAAATTCGGAAGTGTTAGCTACCCTTTAAATATCATTCTCACTCATGCCACTGCAATCTGATTTGGCTTTGTTTGGCTGGAGACTAGAAGAGTTTGAAAATAGCTTGAGGCCTTGAAGCAAATACAAGATAGATCTATAATCTCCATGACTGAACATGAGCACATCATCTGCAAAATTAAGATGATTCATCTTCAGACCCTTACACCTATCATGAAATTTAAAATTTTCCAAATCCCTTATTTTCTTCATAATTCTTGATAGGTATTCCATGCTGAGAATAAATAGCAATAGGGACATTGAGTCCCCTTGCCTAAGGCCTCTTCTAGCTTCAAAATAACCATGCAGGCTTCCATTGATCATTAATGAGTACTTAGGAGTTCTAACACAAACCATGATAAGATCAATGGAAGGTTTGGGAAATTGAAAAGCTTCCACCATCTCTTCTATAAAGTCCCATTATATGGTGTCATAGGATTTTTTTTAATCAAGTTTAATCATGCAATTGGGGTTTGTATTCTTCCTGCCATAATGCATCACCATGTCTTGACAGATCATGATATTGTGAGCAATAAATCTACCTTTCACAAAACCACCCTGATTCTGGGTTATCAACTCTGGCAGGATTTCTTTTAGTCTAGTACAAATCATCTTTGTAGTTGTCTTGTACAACATAGTAGAACAGGCTATAGGTCAATAATCACCAACATCCTTAGGACATTTATTCTTAGGAATCAAAGTTAGCACAATTGTGTTAATCTCCTTCAGTAATTGTCCAGTGTTGAGGAAAGATATGATTGCTTTGCTTACCTCATCACCAATAATTTCCCAATTGTCTTGGAAGAAATAATTTTTATAACCATCTGCTCTATGTGCTTTGATGCCTGGGATCCTGAAGATAGTTGTTTTGACTTCACTTGCAGTATAGGGTTTGATGAGCATCTCCTACTGAATCTAACTCAATCTCTTCTCCGTGTTTATGATGTTATGATCAGCCTTACTTCTTGTCTCCGTTTTTCTTCCTAAGAGAACTTTGTAGAAATTTAGGAAGGCATCAGTGACTTCTACGAGTTGGTTTACCCACTTTCCTTCTTGATTGGTTATTGAGTAGATTCTATTATCATTCCTTCTTTGCCTGATGATATGATGAAACAGGGCAATATTCCCGTCACCTTCTTTTAGCAAATTAATTTTAGCCTTTTGAGCTAAAAATTCACAGTAAGATTTGTGAATCTACCTATAGTTAATTCTACCCTGAGCTTCCTTGTCAATAAGATCATAATTTAGAGGATTTTGATTAAGAGTTTCCTGAGCATCTTCCAGATTTTTAGCACCCTGCATGTCTGCCTCATGAATGTTTTTATACCCATGTTTGTTTGTTTATTTCAGCACTACCTTTATCTTTTTAAGCTTACTTACCACCTGGTACATAGGTGTGCCATGACAGTGTCTTGTCCAGTCATCAATAATATCCTACTTAAAACCATCATGCTCTTGCCACATTATGTAATATTTGAAAGGTTGCTTCCCTTGCTTAATCATTGGCCAGCTTGTAAGGATTGTAGGGGAATGATCAAACATCCCCTCATTTGCAAAGTGAGCTTCAACTTGAGTATAGATGTTCATCCAATCTTGGTTTGCCATAATTATATCAGTCTTAGAGCATATTCTATCATTACCAGTCTGCTTATTATTCCAGGTGTAGAAATTCCCTATAGCCTTGACATCTTCAAGTCTACAAATATGAATACAGTTCTGGAAGTCAGAATAGGTTTGGTATTTCACTATTTTGCCAATTCTTTCCTCCTTATTTAGAATATCATTAAAGTCCCCTAAAATGATCCAAGGCTCCTTGGTACAAATGTATTCCATGTCTTTCCAAAGATCTTTCCTCCCAATCACATCATTGAAGGCATAGACGTAGGTTGTGAATAATTCCTCTCTACCCTTATGATGAATCTTAAGGTGGATCATTTGGTTGGTACATTCAAGAATGTTAATTCTGAACATCAAGGGATTACAGCCTATAGCTATGCTCCCTCATTTGTGCTAAGCAATGTTAGTGGTGAAACACCAATTTGGAAATAGGTTTATATATAAGGCTCTTAAATTCTAAGCTTTAACCCTTGTCTCAAGGAGACTAATCAAGCCAATCATATTATTGTGTATGAATTTTTTCACCCCAGCCTAATTTGATTGCTTGTTAATCCCGCTAGTGATCCAGGCATCAATTTTATCCATGTTGTTGAAGAGGTACTCCCCCTCTTCTTGTGTCTTCCTCTTCTCTTGATGTCTCTGGTTCATCCATGTCTAAAACATAGAACTGGTTCACTGTTTTTATTTATGTTCGCTTCCCTTTCTTCTAATCACTTCTTTTCAATCCTTTTGATACCAATTGAAAATCATCTGGTTTGCTCACAATATTCTCCTTTGGCTTGTTTTCTGGCTTAACCACCCGATGTTGCCTTCCCACTTTGTGCTTCCTACAATCTTCATTATTATGCCCTATTCCTTTGCATTGCTTGCAAAGAATTGGCTTCCATTCATAGTGCACATGGATCTCAAGTTGCCTATCTTTTTCATCTTCAAAACAGATGAAATCTGGTAAATCTTGTGCTAGTGCAACCTCAATCAGCACCCTTGGGAAATTGAGCTTTTCTCTCTTTCTTGTGGCCTCATCCACTTTTAAAGGATTTCTCACTTAACGAATTATCTTGAACATTGCTTTCTCTCCCCAATACTTCAATTCTAGGTCTTCTAGCCTTATCCAAATTGGAATTGTTCTAATGTCTTCTTTCTTAAAATCTTTGTTATGATCCCACGATCTCATGTTTACTGGTTTTTTATCCAAGAAGACAAAACCCTCATTTAGAACTTCTTATTTCTCTAGGGCCGATCCAAATCTGATGATGAACACTTCATGTGCTATCAATCCATTTTATCCATGCTTTTATCCTTCCAGATTCTTCTCATAAATCCTTCCATAACAACTAATGGTATATTTGCTCCTAAGATATAAAAGACTGTCGCAGATTCCCAATAGGTTATTTAATCCTTAATATCTTCTAACTCTATTTTCACCTGACTCTTAGGTTTCTCTATTTCAATTTCATGTCTAACTTCACTGAATTTTTCATCAAGGTTTTGAATCACATTACTAATTTCCTATAAATAGGAGGAATTTGTTAGTTACCTTTTTTGACACCTTATGTGCATTTCTTGGTAGAATTCAAGAAGTGGGCTATTCCACTATGTTTTCCTCTAGAACCATATTCTTCTTCTTCACTTATAGATTATTGTTCTACTCCAATTTTTGCCCATAAGATTCCTCTATCATCTCATACCATCACAATGCAACCATATCACAAATTAGGGTTTGAGGTTTTTCTCCTATTGCATCCTATCTTTAATTTTCTCTTAGGGATCTCCAGACACCTTAGTTGTGTATTTTGTATATGTGTTGTTGACTAACTTCTACTCAAAATACAAGAAATATATGTCTTTGTCTTTGTATATTTGTGTTTTGTAGGTACTGATTCAAAGCATCTGACAAATAAGGTTTTCCGGTATTATTTCCCTAAAATCTTTATTTGCAAAAAAAAAATTAAAATTTTCATTTTTTTTCACTGTATAATCGATTGCTCTTAGAGTGCAATCGATTGCACAAAGTGCATTTTGTGCAATATTTGAAAAAAATTCACTGTACAGTCGATTGCTCCCAGAGTACAATCGATTGCACAGAGTGAAATTTTGAAAAAATCAGCAATTTCAAGTTTGTCATCCTTTTGGCTCCAATTTTTCTTCATTTTTTGAAAGATATATCATTAATTCAAATTTTGGCTCCAAGAATCAATTACCAACCCTAATTTCATTTCCCAAACCAAACTCCAAACCACCACTAATCCCAAGACTAAACTCTATGAAAAAAGCCCTCATTTCATTCAAATTTCAAGCTTTTGATAGTCAAATTCACTTTGATAAAAAATCTCTCAATTCCCTCCATCTACCAAATTCACTCAAAGCTCCATTTTCAAAAAAAAAGTTAGTAAGTGTTGCATTAAAGCTTACTAATCCTTGAGCTAAACCTTCATCGAAACACTTTTTCTTTATCAATTCTCTACATCCAAGCTTGTGAAATTTATTCTTGGGACTGAATTGAAGCAAATTCTTGAAGTTGTTTTGATAATTCTCTAGATCTACCTTTGGTAAGTTGGATTTTTCATCTTTCGCAATGTGATCTCTTGTTGATCTTTGGATTTGATTCATTGAGCATTATTTTGTGATTCCATTGGTGCTATTTTCTCGTAATTTGATGGAATTTTCGTGCTCAATTAAATCCATGATCATAAGGTGTTTGATGAAAAGTTTGAACAAGAATTTGGCCTTTTGAAATGCTGATTTGTTGTTTTTCACAGTGTGCAATCGATTGCTCCCAGAGCGCAATCGATTGTCACAGAGACAAAATGCATTTTTTGCTTTGTTTTGGGTTGTTTTGATCCATCTCTCTTTTTCTACTCACTTATTTTGATTGTTGATTTAGATTTCAATTTTAAATGTTCAATTTCTCTTTAAATTCAATGGACTTTGGGTGTAAATGAAGTCAGATAAATGTTCATTAATTCAAATCTACCGCAGAGTGAATTGTTTAATTCATTTTTGGTGCTTTGGATTAATGATATGTTTAGTACTTTAATCCATCGAGATGAGTGATTGAATTTAAATATGAAAGAAATTTAAGGTAGTGATCCAAATTAGCTTATCATTCCCCTCCCTCTTCATCTTATCTCCTTTCTTATTAAACTCAAAATATGTGCGACTTCTACATAAGTCCACTTACGATTGCTTAACATAGCGCTAAATTTTGTCCCGATTTGAGAAAATGATCATTCATGGCCCAAATCTATGTTTGCAAGCCCAGGTATGTTAATTTGAACCCTTTGATCCAATAACCTTGAGATTCATTGTTAGGAGGCTTTGGTTCTACCAATCCTCTAATGGATCTTCATCAATTTTGGTCAACGTGGATCACTTAAACATCATTAATCATTAAATGTTGCCTTGAAAATTCTTAAATGGATGATATACTTGACAAAAAGCAAGTGCAACTTGTTGTTAAGAGGCTTTAGTTCTACCAATCCTCTAATGAGTTTCAAATGCAAGTTTCAAGATGGTCATCCAACTAACCATTAACTTCTAACAATTGACTTTATTTTATGCTTTTACTTTATGCCCCATTTACTTTAGCATTTACATTTCATACTATTTCCATCTTTGCTCACTTGAGCATTTACTTTTATGCCATTATTTATTTTGCTCACTTGAGATTTTCTTTTCATTTTAAAGATACTTAATAATCAACATGAACCATAAAAAACTTTAATGTTACTTGGACTACTTGGTTATTATCCTTGGCATTATGGATTATTGGACTTCTTGGACTTAGAAATAAAAACTTTGATCTTATGTTGGAGACCTTGTGACCTTAATTGATATTTTGTATGGAGTTCTTGAGGTTTACCTCAAGACATTAGGTTGTTTATTTGTTTTGTATACAGGTTATTGTGATTACCTACTTTGTCTGTAATTTGGAATTCATTTGTATACAGGCGTTACTCTACCCAGTTTTTGTGAAGACTTAATGCAATTAAAGCTTGATTTTCTCAAGAGGTTTAGTATCCTTGCTTGATTTCAATCCAAAGAATGGGAATTTTATCTTGACTCATAATGTCAAGTGTTAGCTTCTTGTTGGTTAGATGGTTCTTCTCCGTAGCTTTTACCTTATGCTTTAAGATAGTCCCTTCATCACCTCTCATCTTCTTTAATTTCAAAAATCTTCTCCCTCATTTTGAAAATTCTTCTTGTTTCTAAACTTGAACCACTTTCATAATAAACTTGGACTTAGGTCCATGCATTTTCAAAATATTTTCATAAATAAACTTCAATCAACTTAATCATACTTTGACATTTTTGTGAGAAGACTAAAAGTCAACCAATCTCATTCAAAATATTTTGCCACTTTGGCATTTTACCTTTAAATCTTTCTCAAAAGATTAGACTCTTATCAATCCTTGTAGTGATGCAAACAAATATACTTCTACAATATGTAGAGAAGAGAGATATTTTCCACTTGAGTGTTGAGTGAGGTTTTGTTGATTTTAAAATCCAATCCATATCCTCCACTTTGAGATGATGCAAATTCTCCTTTCTCATGATTGTGGGTAGTAAGTATGTTTTCCACACAGACAATGACGATGATGTCTTATCTCATAAAGTTAACCAACACGCTTGTGTTTTAAACTTTTTAAAAGAAGGATTACGTGTACCCTGATCCTCTATTGCACGGAAGGTGGTACGTAGGCACTAAAGGTTCGCAACCGCGGTGGATGCAAAAATCATAAAAAATATTTCTTTTCTCACCTTGACCATCTATTTTACATACAACATTTTATAGCCAAAATATACAGATTTTACAAAGAGATTTCTACGGATTACCGTAGATATTTAGGGTGCTAATACCTTCCCTTTGCATAACCAACCCCCTTACCTAGAATCTTTCTCCCTCTTTTGGGTTATTCAATCTTTTCCCATTCCTTTGAAAACAATAAAGTGCGATGGAGATTTTTATTTTGATATGTGCGAGTCAAGTCAATCCAATGGCTTAGCCTCTACATTTCTACCGCTACAGAAAAAAATAGTGACTTCACTGGAGAAAGATTGACCTCTTGCAGGTCCATCCCTAAGTGGGTTGAGCCTATCTTTGTTTATATCTGTATATTTACTATTGTTGTTTATATGTTATATATATATATATATATATATATATATATATATATATATATATATATATATATATATATATATATATATATATATATATATATATATATATATATATATATATATATATATGCTTGTCTGGATTTTCCTGGTTTTCAGGGTGCTTGGTGATCTCACATAAGTCTTATACCCGGACTTGGGAAAACTTAAGATAAGACGGACGGTATAGTCATATTAACTTTGAGGGAGTAATCCCAAAAAAGGAGACATGAGATCCCCCACTCAGTGAAGGCCCCTTTGACTATAGTGTCGTTTACCAAGTAATCGGGAAGATGTGCTACTTTCGACCTGGGAGCCTGCTGAAACTGAGGACTGTAGAATACCTAACCCATCTTGGCCTTTTAGGTGTAGTGCGGAAGCTATGACGGAGTAATCCGGAAATAGTTGTCACACGATACTATGCTCGGACGAGTTTTTCTTGAGAATATTACTAATTACCAAGTTAACTGGAAAGTTGGTAATATCCAAAAGAAGGATGTGAACTCTGGAAACCTCTAGAACCTTGTTTGACAGGTGATAACTCTTAGACCAATACCTTATGGGTAGTACCTTCGACCTCATGTTCGTGATGTTGAACCTATGAACCTTATGTTTCTGATCTTGTGTGTGATTGTTGCATCATGTACCCATGCACTCATAAGCATCTTTTGAAGAAATTTTATTTCAAGGGACTTAAAAGTTGACTATTTATGAATATCTCAGGTACTTTTTGACTATGGATTCTAGAAAAAGAAAGACCAGAAAATACAGTTTCAAAGATCCCAAGATAGATGAGTTGATGATCTAATTACTGAGATTGAGTGTTCTGCAGGTTTTTGGAGGAAGTGTGGGTCCATCATTTCTCTCCTAAAGCTTAGGATGAAGGAGGGTATTCTCTTGACTGTGGTCCAGTTCTATGATCCGATGTATCATTGCTTTACTTTCCCTGACTATCAGTTGATGCCTACACTAGAGGAGTATTCTTATCTGTTGGGTTTACCTATTATCGATCATATTCCTTTTACTAGTTTGGAGGGTGAGCCAAAACCACACGAGATTGTTGCTTTGATTCATCTGGGGAAGTCTGAGGTTGAAGCTCACATGACTATGAAAATTTGAGACTCTTTTCCACTAAAATTATGAAAATTCTCTTTACTCTTCATGGGCCATTTTCCTTTCGACTTCTTGTTCTTCTCATTGAACCGAGCTTGAAAAGTGATCTCCTCCTTTTCCATGTCGTTATTTTTCTCCTACATACTTTTCTCATTATCCTCAATAGAGTTTTGAAGTTCATCTTTGCTCAATGTCGCAAGATCCTTAGACTCCTCAATCGCCACTATAATGTTGTCAAATCTTGCTGTCAAAGAACACAAGATCTTCGAGACAAAATTCTACTCAAAAACATTTTCTCCACAAGACTTTATCTGGTTCACCAATTGTGTTATTCCAGTCACATAATTGTTGGTTGTGTCATTTTGCTACATTTGAATCAACTCAAATTGATGTTTGTGAGTTTGTAACCTTACCACCTTTGACTTATCAACCCATGCATATGCCTTTTCCAAGATTTCCCACGCTTCCCTTGACGACTCACAATCACCAACTTTCTCAAAGTTGTCACCACCCATACATTAATAGATCAAGAACATCACTTTGCAATCTTTTTTCTTTTCTTCCTTGTGTGTTACTTGTCGTGTATTCGTTACACCTTCGACAAAGAGATTCACCTCATATTTGATCACTTTAAGAACATGTTGGTAGCCAAAGAACACCTTCATTTGCTTGCAACCATTTGTCATAATTCTTTGTATTAAGGGTTCATAGGTTTGTAAGAACTCTATCATTCGAGACATAATTCATGTTGCATACTAGGTGTTTGTGGATCAGAACTAGGCTTTTGATGCTAAATATTGGAACATGCAATCACACAATTGGTAAACAATGGAGTATGTGGAGAAAGGGATAGTGAGAGAGAAGATAATTAGAGAGAGATAATTGAGGGTGAGAATATTATTTTGCATTAACTTTGATGAGGACGCCTCCAAGGAATTTATACAAACATTACAAAGTGATTGAGACACAAAAGACACAATTCAAAAACCATAAAAAGAAAAAACTCGTGTCTGTAACCGGTTAACATAAAGTTGTAACCGATTACTGCTGACAAAAATTACAAAAATACAATCAGGTGTAACCGTTACTGCGAATGCATAATCGGCTACGCCAACTCCAAAAGTGTTTTTTCTCCTTTCAGAAGTACTTTTCACTAAGCTGTAACTGATTATGCCCTCATATTAACCATTTACAACACTTAAATTACTTGGTTTTCATTTAACACCGATAAGATTCCAAAATAGATATAGTAAAAAAATGATGACAATGGCCAGGGCTTGGCCACAAACAAAATATAGAAATGGATACAATGAGCTTCATTTCTTAAGTTGTAGCTTATATAGTCAAAATAAAGTTAAGTACGAATTTTTAGAGCAAAAGTGAAATCATTATGGCCTTTCAAGGCCAAAGACTAAATTATGGTGACATATGAAGTAGAAAAACAAGAAATAATTGTTGTAGTTGATTCTGAACGGGAAAAATTTGATCAGCAAGGTTTAAAAATGAGTGAAAAATATGCACTTATTTTAAATAAGGAATTCATGATATAAGTATTGATCAAGTGACTTCAAACACAAAAGATGTCAATTGTGTTATATGGTTTTTGAATTATTTTTACAAAAAGATTGATTTTAACTCGGTTAATTTTAAGCAGAGAAATGAAGCAAATATTTAAGCGCGGAAGATATAATGCAATAAAGTAAAAGGGGGAGAGTTAGGAAATTGCACACTTAGATTTAAATTAGTTTGACCTTAAATAATACAATCTTCTCTAAGCCCCAGGAGTTCTACTTGAAAGTTTAACTATTAACAAATTGACACACTCAATAGATTATAATTTGAGCTAATTATGTTAAAGTTTCTATAACTTACATTCCAGAACTTTAAATAGATTAAAGAATGACCCATTATAGAAAAAAGATATGTTAATCATATTTGAACATAGTAGTTGGACCAATAACGCATTCAATTATGTTCGTTGTAGTTTCTTTAAAAACTATTCAAAGTACTCAAGCACTTAAGAAAAGAGGAAACATCATCACCAATTAGTATAGAGACACACATCATTCATTCCCAGAGAAATGTTACCTATTACAAGAAGGGTAATAAATATATATGTTTTTGATGACAATAACATCCCATCAAAGACTTTTACTTCCCCGGATTCAGCGTCCGGGTTAAAGCACAATTGTCAAACCCTCGTCCCACAAAGCAAAGACAAAGGCTTGAGGACAATTGTCTTAGGTCATCCGCAAGGCCCAAGACAAAAGGTCCAATAATATAGCATAAATTGTAGAGCACGCAGAATAGGTATATTCATTTTCTTGCCTAGAAGTCGATAATTCCACCACAAGATCTTGGCTGATCGTCCAAATCATGGTTGACTGTGATACATAGCGCACTCCACGCTTTATGTTGTTAACCATTTCTCCTATTTAAGAGAAAGACGGACCATTTCTCAAATATTGAAATTCCTTTTCAATCTCACATTACTTTTTACTTTTCCATTGACTTGGGCGTCAGAATGCTAACCTTGTAGGTCAACTCCCTTTCCATCGTACAGAAAACTCAAATCTATCGTAACAAGCATTATTTCATCTATTTATAAGATATATATGTTAGACAATTATTTTGGATATTTAATAACATAAATATACATTATTGAAACTTGAAACATAGTCAAAATCACGTAGTATTGTAAAAAGATATATTTCAAAATGAATTTTTTTATAAAAGAAATTATTTAAAATAGCTTTGAATTTAGTGATTTTTTAAAAAAATTACATAAAAAAATATTCAAATAATATTTTATAATAAATATTCAAATTAATTTTTCATTTAATTTTTTAAAATATATAATTTATATATAAAAAAAATCTGTAACCTACAAAATGGCTATTGGTTTCATAGTCTTGCTTTACAAACAAAATTTCCGAGTTAAATCTTGTACATTCTGAAAGCTAAATTCTAGAAATTAATTTTTCAGAATGCATATTTTGTATTTTAAAATGAAATCCTAATAAGCAAAAAAACAATGAAATTAAGAAATTGATTTCTGGAGCCCTTCCGAAACGAGTTTCAAATATATGATTTACATAGTCATTTTTTTACAAAATAAGGAGATGTATATGAAATAGCTGGGATGCAAAAAGCACACCTTAGAGAGTTCTCTTTGGTCTAATATTGCATCTTTGTTTTTGAAAGATCGTTTTAACACCTGACACTTAGCTTTCAACCCCACAATTTATGAAAAATCTTATTTTTATTTTTTTCTCTTTATTTTCATTTAATTGAAATATTTCGATATTATAAAAATGTTTTCCACCGTCAGTGAATCATAATTCTTAAAATTTTATAAATATTTATTCACATATCGTTTTAACACCTCACACTTAGCTTTCAACCCCACAATTTATGAAAAATCTTATTTTTATTTTTTCTCTCTTCATTTTCATTTAATTGAAATATTTCGATATTATAAAAATGTTTTACACCGTCAGTGAATTATAATTGTTAAAATTTTATAAATATTTATTCACATATAAAATATCATCTATAAATAGTTGTAATATATTGACCATGTAAAAAAGTTAAATTTAAGTTTTACAGTATTTGAGTTTTTCGAACAATATAAATGTTCTGAAAATAAAACTCCAGTTTTATAAAATGTGCTAAAATAAACACAAATTCTATAAAATTAATGACTAAAAACTACGGCGTGTGTGTTTAATAAAATGTGGTGGTGTTTCACAAAATTCACTTGATCCAACTTTTTTTCTTTTGTTCCCACGTAAAAACTAAGTTGGTTTGACTTGCATCTGAAGGATGATTTTATTTATCGTGAGAGACCGTGATATCTCTCACGTGAGTGTGTATGTTTTTTTCTTCGTTTTCAAGTATTTACTAGAGGTATTTAACCCGGAAATAAAAAACCCCGCAAAATTGAATGAACAATAATAAAGTTTTTGATGAAAGAACTGTGAAATATCGGGAGTTTTTAACCCACACAAAAAAATGCCGCTAAATGTTACTAATCATCACATTTTTGTAAATAGCGGGGGTTTTAAACCCCGACAACATGTGAAAAAGTAATTAAAAAAAAGACAGCAATTCACTTGAGAGACTTATGAAGATTTCTCACGGTAGACGGCGTCGTGAAAGATGAACCCTACCTTTTATTTTATTTTAGAGATTTTACAACCCTGCTTTATAGAGATCAACCCTTAAAAATGATAGTTCGAGTCAAGAGACTTCTTCACTACATAGAATAGGTATCAACATGATTTATCTGAATAAATTATATTTAGGTTTAAATGCCTTCTACCCTCTTGAATAATAGCGAGATTTCATTTACCCTCCTTTAAAAAAAAATCTTTTCGCCCCTCAACAAACATAGATTCTATAACCAAAAACCTTTTAGCCCAAGATTCTATTTGAAATGCAGACGTGGCCATGATCTGTTTGCTGATTGGATCATGTATGCCACCTTCCATCATTCAAAACAATCCCAGAAGACATAAAAAGGTTCATCGAATCTCCTCGCATCAATCTCGTTCTTATTATTCTTCTTGAAATCAATCCCACACTGTCTCAAAAGCTCTATCGAATCATTCGTGAAAATAACCTATCACCATCATCCACATCGCCGAAAGTTGAAAGGTTCATGTGCTCGTAGGAGAAAGTGAGCCCCAATTGAATAAGCTTGAGCATGTCCATGTTATTTTTTAGGGTTCGATAATGAAAATCATAGTTGTTCTTAAAACTACCAACCAGACAAAGAAAAATTCCAGGGATTGGAGATATTTGATTTGGGGGAGAAGAAATTTCTAGGGTTTCAAGTGTTAAAAAAAAGGGATTCCAGGGGAATGAAGTTTGTGTACAAACATATCACAATAAACAACATCTGGCATACTGAAAGTACAACATGGAAATATACAACACTGAAGAAACTCCAAGTTAATCTTCAAGGTATCAGGACAAGAACTTAACCATTTTATTTCTTTGGTTGAAGAAGCCATTGAAGAGAAAAGACGAAGCTCTGCAGATCTGTAGATTTTGTAAGTTGTTATGAATAATCGATTTTGTTATGAATACACTGGGGAAGAAGATGAAGCTCTATGAATTGAGGAAGAAGATGCAGATAGAATTTTCTAAGTTGTCATAATTAACTGACTTTATTATTAATTGATTTTGGGGTAAACATATTCAACAAACAATAGTTGGCCGAGTGGTTGGAAGAATGTTAGAACACCCAAGTGTTCATGGGTTCGAATCCCATAGAACTTCAAATTTTGAGAATATTTCTTTGTTTTCATTTTATATTGCTAAAACAACAATTCCATGTCACTATTTCTTTGTTCGAAGCCCAATGGCAAAGCGTGTAATTTAGCCCAATCAGCAAACAGATCCTGGCCACGTCTGCATTTCAAATAGAATCTTGGTCTAAAAGGTTTTTGGTTATGGAATCCATGTTTGTTGAGGGGAGAAAAGAAAATTTATTTTTAAAAGGGGGGTAAATCAAATCTCGCTACTATTGCAGGGGGTGGAAGGCATTTAACCCTTATTTTTATACTTACACTAATACTGAATTTTTTTCACATGTTCCAAACTTAAGAATGCAATTTGGGGTGTAATCGATTCGGTTTGGATCGGTTTTTGGTCAACAAAATATACTAATCAATCATATTTCCACCCGTTTGATTTTGTTCGGTTTTTAGTATTTTATAAAAATGAAACTCAACCAAAATAACTGGTTAGGTTCGACTAGATTGATCAGTTTACAATATTTTTTAAATATTATATTCATTTGTGTATTCTCTGCTATCATGTTTTTGAGTGTATTTTCTACTATTATTTTTTTCAAGTAATAAATTTCATATAATATATCTCAGTTCAACTTTTCAAACAACTTACAAGTTATACTCAATCCATACAACGTAGTAACATGATTGGGATTGGACCATGAAATAAGTTCACTATCAAATACAAAAGTTGACACTTGAAAGTGACTAATACAATCAAAATAATTTCTCCATCATATCAAATACAAAATACAACCAAGTTCATTAGTTCACCATCAAATAAAAAATACAACCAAAATAAAATTTGAATTCCTTTCCCACTAAAATTTCAAGCTATTTATTGTTAAAAATAGGGATCATCTTGCCCCAAACCTGTGGTGTATTTGTAAAAAAACATTAGACCCTCAAGTCCAATCTATTTTAGATCAGCATGAATCTTTTCACTTGCAAATAGAAAACAAAACCCTTGACTTTGTTGTTATTTATGCGACAACATGTTATGTCACTAGGAGAAGACTCTGGTCTCACCTCACTTCTAGCAATGTTGGTAGGAACATCCATTTGCGTTTTATTTGGAATTATAACTCAATCATAGGGACTCATAAGCACAAAGGTTATAATAACTCTAACATGACTCCTATGATGGAATTCAAAGTTTGGACCGACCTGAACAACCTGGTTGAGTTTCCTACCAAAGGCCTCTATTTAACTTGGTATAATGATAGGTCTGGCTTAGCCTCTATAGAAAGAAATTTGGATATAGCATTTTTGCAATCAATAGTGGTTCTCTTCTTATCCTAGTATGACTGCCATCTCCCTGCCCAGAATTAGTCTGATCACCATCCTATTCTGGTTTACTCTTCTTTTGACAAGCAACAAACTTTTCTCAATCTTAGTTTTTGGGAATATGGGTTTTACATGACAACAACAAGGAGTTCATCACTAGAATCTAGTCGACTGAAATGATTGGTTACCCTATGTATGTCCTTAACAAAAAGCTCTAAATTCTCAAATCTAACCTTAAGAAGTAGAATAAAGAAGTCTTTGGAAACATTTAGAACCTTGTCAAGACTTATACTGATAACTTAGCCCTTATTCAAGATCAAATCAAAATGGATGGCCCTCTAGATAGTCTTATATAGAAAGAGAAAAATGCCCAAGTTGATCTAGAAAAATTCCAAAATCAATAGGAGGTCTTCGGGGCTAGGAAAACTAGTATGCATTGGCACTCTTCTGGAGATAAAAACACCACCTTCTTCCATAGAATGATAAAAACCAAAAGATACAAAACTACTAATGTAATGCTGAAAGATGGAGAAAATATGCTGACTGAACCTGATGAGATGACCTCCTTAGCTGTCAACTTTTTCACTGACCTTTTTTGTTTTGTAGGTAATAGTCAAGATACTAGTATTGTTGATGGAATAATACCTAATTTGGTGGGCCCTAACATGAACAACCTCATGACCATTTTTCCCTCTAAAGAAGAGATTCATAATGCAATCCTCATCCTTAACAAAAGTAGTGCCCCAGGCTCAGATGGTTTTGATGGTACTTTCTTTCACAATTATTGGAATATCATTAAAAAAGATGTTTGTGCATCTGTGTTACAACTCTTCAATTATGGATGGATTCTTCCCAACTACAATATCATCATTGACATCCTTATTCCAAAAACCAAATATGATCAAACCATGGATATGTTCAGACCCATCACACTCTCCAACTTCAAATTCAAAATCATAACCAAAATCATGTATGGGCTTGCTTACATTATGCCCACACTTATTTCTAAAGGGCAAAAAAGATTCATTCATGAAAGAAACATTAGAGACTATACCTGCCTAGCCTTAGAAGCTATAAATGTGTAGGACAACAAAACTAAAGGTGGTAACTTGCTCCTCAAGATGGACATTACCAAAGCTTTTGATACCATTAGTTGAGACTTCCTTCTAAAGGTGCTGCAAGTTTGGATTCAAAAATCAATTTTGTAATTGGATCAAAGCTATCCTCAATTCATCTCGCTTGTCCAGTAACATCAATGGGAATCAACATGGTTACTTCAAGTGCTCTAGAGGGGTGAGACAAGGGGACCCCTTGTCTCCTATTATTTTTTGCCTGGAAGAAGATGTCCTTAGCAGAATGATCTCCAAGTTGGTTTTTAAAGGAGGTCTCGAGCTCATCAATTCCTCCAAAAATAACTGTGTTCCTTCCCACATCTTATATGCAGATGATATAATGGTTTTCTGCACTGGTAAGTTGTCTAATATTCACTCTCTAAAGAAGGTTTTTATGGAATATTCTAATGCTTCTGGACAAATATTTAATCTCAACAAATCCTTTATTTACCCTGGGGTTATTACTAGAAGACAACTCAATAGAGTCATTGCCCATACTAGTTTTAAAAAAGGTACCCTTCCTTTTAACTACCTTAGGGTCCCTATTTTCAAAGTAAAATTCAAAGCTATCCACTAAATGTCGACCATTGACAAAATTCTGGCAGAGCTTGCAGCTTGGAAAGGAACTCTCATTTCCATGGCAGGTAGTGTAATTCTAGTGAAGTCAATAATTCAGAGTATGATTACATACACCATCAACATATATTCATGGCCAATTTCACTTCTCAAAAGGATTGAGCAATCTTGCAAAAACTTCATATGGTCAGGAAATATCTAAAATAGGAAGCTTGTAGTGGTGTCTTAGAATAAAATATGTCAACCTTTTGATAATGATGGACTTGGTTTTAGATCCCTATTTCGTTTAAATGAAGCAACTAATCTTAAGTTGCTTTAGGATATGATGAATAGCCAGAAGGCTTGGGCTAATCTTCTCAAAAACATAACTATCAAGGAAAATAGAATTATAAAATACCATATATTATCTTCTTTATGGACTGGGATAAAAGCTGATTTCCCTATCTTGCGGTCTCACACTAGCCGATCTCTTGGTCTAGGATTCTCAATTAGATTCTGGTCTGATTATTGGTGTGGTGGCCCTTTAATCAACAATACCACTTTCGACTTCCTTCATCTAAAGGGAATTAACTCTAAAGTTATGGTCTCTGATTTAATTCAGTAGGGTCAATGGGCAATTCCAGCTTCCTGGTTTGATTGGTTCCTATTCCTAAACTCAGGAATCAGTAACGGTCATGTTCCCGTTGATTGCAACAACGACTTTCTCATCTGGAACAATAATGAATATGAGGTGCTTACTATAAAATGCCTATAATTTCAAATTAATTTCTCTACCTAAAGTGTCTTGGGCCAAAGCAATTTGGAGCAATGATATCCCCCAAGCAAATCAATGTTGGTGTGGATATTCTCCATCATAAAATCCCTACATATGATATGCTCACGAGTAGTGGTATTTTCTTAGTTTCCAAATGCAACCTATGTAATTCTACTGTTGAAATTACATATCACGTGTTTTTTCCTGTGCAGCTACTCCAAAAAGCTTTAGATATGGCTGCATAAGAAATTAGGCCTACACGATATTCACGACTCTTTAGAAAATTGGCTCTCCTTTTGCATTTAAGGTAAATCAAAACAAGCCTATCAGATTTATTGAGATAAAGTTATACAAGATTTATTCCTTGAGAAACGATGCCAAACACAACAACCAACAACCTTGCTTTAATTCTTCTATCAGATGGATCCTGAACCAAATTAAATTGGTGGGAACCTAATCAAACAACTCCTCGTCCATTTCTTTCTCTGATTTTTATTTCATTAAAGTTTTTGGTGTCACAATCCTCTCTGCTAGAGCTCCTAATATTAAATAAGTCATTTGGATTCCCACTAATCATGGATGGAACAAATGTAACTGCGATGATGCTTTCAATCATAATACGAATACTTCAGGCTGTGAAGGAATTTTTAGGAATAACAAGGATAACTTTCTTCTTGCTTTTGCTGAAAATTTATAGGTTTCCTCCTCTGTGTATGCATAATTTTCTACTATTTTGAGGGCCACTGAAATCAGTATTAATCATGGTTGGCTAAAGTTATGGATTGAAACAGATCTGACTATGGTTGTCACAGTTTTCTCCAACACTCTTTTAGGCCTTTTGCAGTTAAGAAACATATGGAATTACTACCCGAATCCAACTAACAACACTAAGATCTTGATCATTCACATATTTAGAGAAGAGAACACTTGCACTGATTTTTTATAGCAAATATCGCCCTCGACACAACTTCTACAATCTTTTTTTATTCCATCCCTATTGGAATTAGGAATAATTTTGTAAAGAATATGCTAGGTATACATTTCTTTAGATTTTCTTATTATTGATGAGACTAACTTAATCCTCTTTTTTTTATCACATTTCTTTTTATCAATATATGAGAAGTTATATAAAAAATCGCTAATTGACCGTCCTAAATGAATTTAAATAAACACATAGTTAGAATATAGAATATTAAATTTATTTCTAATTTAAATAGATAACTTTGAATTCAACTTTAGATTTCTTCATTCACATCAATTTCTAATATTAAGAGATACACACAAACAATAAATTGATAGTTTGATAATCTCATTAATAAAGTAAACAATAAAAAAACTTCACACTCAAGTTGTTGCACTTCATCCTTCAAGTTGTTGCACTTCATCCATTTATTCTTGTAAATCAATCACCTTAGAGTTTTTATCCAATTTTGGATACAAATCAATGCTTCAAAAACATTGAAATTCAAACAATTACGAAATAGATCAAGTACCCGATCACTCGAATTAAAATCTAACTTAAAGGAAACATTAGACACTAGTATAGCTAAATATCTCTAGCTATACGGAAAAAAACATTATACTTTTTAGATTTTTCTTTCCAAAGACACAAAATATCAAATGAAAGATCCTTGCAATCTTCATTTTCATCTCCAACTTACCTCTCTAACTCATTCTTTTTTACATCAACATATTTTTGCTTCTTTTTCAAACTAAAAGTATCATCCCAATCATCATCATCTTCAGTTGCATATTTGTAGTCATCCATATCAATACAACATCCTCACCATTTGGTAATTTTTGCAGTGACTTCTCAATGTTGCATAACTTTTTGAAAAATATTTGTAGTAACATGCATTTAATTAGAAAATGTATAGTTGCATTATAAAAGACCTTTAGAAATTTCACAATCACATGAGCAGATTCTCAGTCGAACATTCGTAGGAACATCCACTCCTTAAACAATATGAAGAAGGATTAGACTAATGCTAAATTTAGACTTAATAATAGTCTAAATAAAAAAAATTAAGTGAATAAATATAGTTATTAGTTCGATTTACTGATTTTTTCATTTTTAAAAATTAAATCTAAAAACCGAAGTAAACTATTTTGATTTTCATCGATTCAGTTTAGTTAACCTCAACCAAATCAAAAAGGATTTTTTTTCTTCGATTTGACTTATTTTGAATTATCGATTTAATTAAATTTTTATCAAACTTTTATCAACTTACCTTTATATAGGATAGTGGTAATTTTCATTATTTGGTTGATAATAACATAATAATCAGTTATGGTTGAACACTCTTATCAAAGTAGGGCACTGCCTACAATTGGAGGGACGCGGTTAAGGTGAACTTCAATCAATGGGTGCCGCAAGGAACATGATGTGCTTCCTCAAAGCTGAGTGAAATTAATCAACATAAATTTCAATCTCATAAATTTACGAGTGCCATTTAAATTTCAATCAATAAGAGAATTTATATTTAGCTAGGTATCATTAGGAAATTAGAAAATTGTAAACTTCTTCAAATTTAAAAGCTTATTTTTAATCAAGGTACACAACCAATTTACCAGAATTTCCATGGTATCTTGAAGGACAAATCCAATAGGATAAATAAATTATTAAAGAATTTCCATATTTATACCCTCAAAATTCTAAAGGATGATTAGTGGTTAGAAAGTTGTTTAACCTCGATATGAAAGGTGTTTTGTCTTATTGTGAAATTACTAGTATATTATACATTCTTTCTTTCCAATTTTTCAATTGATATAGACACATTAACTTTTTTAGTTAAAAGAAAGACACATTAACTTTTACTTTTTTAGTTAAAAGTTGTGTGTGGACGGGCACACTTTAAGTCAATAGTGGTTAATATGATATGTCAAATTTATTATACTTATGCTTTCAATAACTATTTGTAAAAAATAAATTAGATCAGTTCAATTACTCAATTGAAAGTTTTTATTATTTAGTAATGGAACATAAAATTAGTATGTTGATGGTGACCATCTTAAGGGCTTTCAACGCGGTAGTAAGTGTGTTCGATGATAAAAAAAGACAACTATCTTTGACATCAATACTTTAACAACACTTTAACGGTTAAGTCAACACAATAATCAGTAATATATCAGCGTGACGCATAGTCACACTTATATAAGGTTGATAGTTAAAACTGTCATCGGTGAATACATTGCGAGACGTGGGATGCATTGGATGAATATTAATGGATGAGATGGAATAGTATCTTGTTCCAATGCAGTATTTCAATATGAGCGTCGACTTGCTCGCCAACATATAGTACTTTAAAATCATATGTTATTTCATTGTATTATCTTATTTTAACGTTGAATGTGTTATTTAAAACATATGTAAACACCTTTTAGTAAAATAAATATCAACTAATGCTTAAATTGTTTGATATTTTGTATACATGGTCATTTATATAATATAAAAATGATTCAACGATTGCATTGATTTAATTTATTTTCTAAAAAAATGTGTTTCAGATATAAGTATCACATTCACTGTTTGTGGATACTGATTATATATTAAACTGATATATTTATAATAATATGGGCCCAACTAGCACTGGAGAGCCTCGCCCCATTCACGAAGAGTACATAAATTATAATAGACGGGATGAAACTGTCTCTAAGTCATATGGAGAAACTCTCCCTTATACGCTTGGTAGGTGACATCATCATACCACAAGGTCGACTCGACCACGAGTCAAGAAGTTGACTCAACTTCGAGTCATGTAATAAAATCAAATAAGATTCACGCATCCCCGACCATAAAGGGACACGACAATGAATATCTAAAACAAAGTAACAAATATAACTGGCATAAGGTAACATACATAATGGTCAATAGGGAATAAAGGGTGAGACAGAGAATAATGGCTATTTATAGATAGTAAAGAGTACAAAAATGATCATCATGTATTCACTTATCCAGAATATTGAGGCCTTGCTTGTCCACTGTAAGTAAGATCATTGATGTTGTACTCTTCGCAAGTGCATTTGACGCTCAACATGGAGAGTCAGTAAAATTGATTTGGACAACACTCTCACGTAAAATTGTTAGTTTAATCATCATTCCACAATGGTGAAGGCTACAACCGATATTAACAACAGTGATCGAGATGCTATAGTGAATATGCAGGTTGTTATGGAAGAATTATATCGCCAAAAATACCTATGCAGAATAACATTTGGAACATAATCCAATATTAGAGATTCCATGTGTGACTCTTCCAAGCCGGCTTGTACAATTTCCACAGTAAAGGCATGACTCTTGGATGCATTTTTAATACTTTGTAGTTCAATGTAAACCTGACATGGCATGTTGCCCTAATTTTTGTAAACCTCCTTCATTGTTTTCTTCTCCTTCTGCATCTCCTCCCACTCTTTTCCCATATTATCCATAGAAAAATGGACATCTTTATACTTATCAATAGAGGATAAACTCTCATTCTGAACTCAGTAGGGTCTGGTTAAGCTCAAAGCCCTTCTTCATTTTACTGAGGCCAAACTTCAATCAGCATACATATTAAATTGAAAATTCTATTCTCCCTCTAGAAAGATGTCAAACACAATGTATCAGACAATGTGTATGACAAAATGGATGTTGTAACAATTAAATATAAATAAATTAAATTGATACAATAACACATACGTCTGTAGGGCATTAATCCAAGAAAGGAAATCCACTCTTAATAGTAAAAGTATAAATTAGTATTAGATGGACTCTTCTAATTCAATGATTTTTTTCTTAATACTACCAGTGAATTGATATTCAGGACTTCCCCTAAATACGAGACATCTCTCACTTTCTCTCAACAACTATCGCTAGTGTTGGAAATATTAGAAAAGGTTGGAAGGATGGAACTATTACAACTCAATAAACCAAACTCCATTCCTTCAGATAGGAATGTTCAAATTAATAGAGTCTCACAAGTTAAACGCAAGAAAACCCCAAGACTCAATAAATTAAAAATTCCTTGTAACATTTATGAAGGTATGAGTCTTCTGTTATAGAGAGTCTCCTTAAATATCAAAATAATCAACTAGAGCCTGCGATTAGGGTTCTTGAAAACCTGTGGCTGAAGAAACTCCAAATAGCGCAATCTCAAGATATGTTTTAATTTGATTTGCAATCTATCTTAAATTAAACCCCTAACAATATGATTTGGTATTGATATTTTATTCTAACATAAACAAATCAAGCGCTTGATTTCGATATAGCACAACAACTTCTGTGGTAGAATGTTCTATGATGTGTGGGATATCTTGCTCCACATTTTTGCCTATGGTTTTGAGCGCATAGAGACCATATTTACCAACATCATGTCATGTCATCTTGCATAACATGTTGTCTATAAAAATATATCAATCACTTGTAACAACAATCTTCCCCTTTGGCCAGTTTTCAGGAGAATGTATATGCAAGATGCGCAACAAAAAGACTAGAAGAATCATCATGACATATCATCAGAGTGCAACATGACATATCATCATAGTGCATCAAAAAATACAAAATTCTAACCTCTTTAGAGGGTCTATATAACTAGCATATAAGATTACCAGAAAACGTCTTACATTCAGATTTGATAATCAATTTTGTTTGTTCTCCCCCCTATTTGCCTCAAAATGGGCAAGGGGTAAAAAATAACCAATCAAAAGAACAAAAACAACCCATGAGAGACAAAAATCCAAAGAACCAACCGAAAGAAGAAATGATGGAACCAACCCAGAAGGTAAGAAGGAACCATTATCCTTCCCCGAGGGATATTAAATAAACATAAGAACGACCCATGCAGGGGTACAAAAGATCATTAATCAAACAAACCATTAATCTTCAGAACCAGATTTCAGAACCACCTTCACTCTCATCATCATTATCGTCATTGCTAACCTAATCTTCAATTGTCATGACATTGTATTATTCAGCAGGTTGATACATAGAAGCATCAACACCCTTAGGGGCCATCATCTAAATCAACTCATCCAATATATTCTTACGAGCAGTGGATGTCACAATCACTTCCTGTACGGACTTTGGCACCTGCATTAATTCCAACAAAATGTTTCTTCTGGAAGTGCCAAACATTGGAGAGAGTTCATAGAGGCCACCTTCATTTGTTAGGTCAAAGTGAATGTTAGGCAGAGACATGTCTGGAACACATATCCCAACAAACAAAAGTTAACTAAAAGCCTATTGACTTTTGTTCTGGACTGGCCCAATGACTAGGAGTGCCCCAATCTGCTCCGGCCCTTGGCATGACCCAATGATAGCGGCCTAGAACTCTGGTCAACCATGGCGCTTGTCATCCATCCAGTTGTGCTCGACATACACGCCTGATCAGATCAGCGAATATCTTCCATCGGCCCAACACGAGTCGGGTAGACACCTAAGAAATGACCAAAATGGCCATCTGCCCGTAATCCTCCTCCCCAGAATAAATAGATACTTACAGGAACACCTTCCCATTTTGACTGAGTCTTGACAATTACCTATTTTTGCGGACCCGTATATCTAGGCCCAAAAATAGGGACCAATGGCCAAGCGTCGGAGGCATTATTTAAACCCTTACACATGTGAGGGCCAGGTAATAAATATCAAATATTCATCTCTGAAACCCTAATACTTTGCTTGTATCTCTTTTCTCCCACACTTACTTGATCGTTAGAGTGCCTTCCAGGTATAACCCCCACTTTTCCTCAACTTTCCAGCCCGTCAAAGGTCATCCTCCGGCCAGCTTGCAGGTTTTGATCAACCGGTAAGATCACTGGCACTGACTGTGGGAAACTATCTTCCCAGTTTTCTATTCCCCAAAATCTGAAGACCAAAGATTCTTCTCATCTATCAATCATGGCCGACCATGATGATCACCAGCTATCTGGAAAGATTGTGCTCTCCCCGGCACACAAGACCGATAAAAGCTAAGAACATCCTCACCTAGAGGATAACTTTGGCGCTTGTGTCAGACAGACTGCGCCCCCGGATTCCATCGATGTTGATCGTGACAACAATCTATTCTTAGATGAACAATTTCCCAAGAACCATGTCGAAGACCAGTTCGGGATTCTACAGTCGGTCCTTATTCCGCAGAATGTCGACCCAGCCATAGCAGCACTGATTACTGCCCTCAACCAAACTAACTCCCTCATCCTCCAGTATAGCAAAAGGACGGGGGCTCTGGAGCAGAAACAATCAAGGTCTCCCCCTCAAAACACCAATGACATAACTCCTCCAGCATATCACCTCCCCGAGGTAGACTTCCTCCAATAAAGGAAAGGCTCGACATTTCTTTCCGCAAGAAATATGATCGAGCATCTCCCAATAAGGACAAAGACTCTCCGCTTTCCAAGAAGACGAAGAGTACGTGCAAAGACGATTGCAACAGGTCACTATTGATAAGTGCACTAATGTAGTTATTTTGTATAAAATTTTTGTTACACTTACCGATTCTTTGTTGTTAATATCATTGAATAATTCCTCGCTTTTTGTATAATTATGTACAAGTTGCGTATAATGCGTTTTCGTGTCTAAAGTGTATCATTTGATTTAATTTTGTATATGTTTTGTAGGTATTTGAGTATTGTTGGAGCAAGAGGAATAAAGCTCCAAGATGAATATTTTATCAATGAAGAATAAGGAAAAAGATTAGAGCCAAAGGAAGTTATGCAGGAAAGCAACAAGAAGTTATTGGACTGTCATGCGTCACCGGGAAAAATTCTTGTCGTCGGGCGACAGTGGGCGGGAAGAGCCAATTTGGATGTTGCCTCTGCCTTGCTTCACGTTTAGGTCGCCAGGCGAAAATAAAGACCGTCACCGGGCGAAGCTTTTTATTGTCGGGCAACATTAGATATTTTTTTCAATTGAGGACGTGGCTTATTCTGGGCCAAGTATATAAAAGTCATCATCGAGTGAAGTTTTATATCGCCGAACGATGCATGCGGAATAGAAATTCTTTATATTTAATTTTGTGTAATTTTTGTGGGGGATGTTTTTGGGGGTGAGTTTTTATTCTCCCAACTCCATCAACCTCGTTTTTATAGTGGATTAGCTTAGATAACAACACTAGGGCTTTGCTTATGGATGATTGGAGGTGGATTTCTCATTGATCGATGCTGACAAACCAAAAGATTTATGGTTTATCTCTTCTCCTCTCTATGTATTTCTATTTTGTTGGGTTTTGTATGTATTTTACTTTTAACTCATGTATATTTATCGGCCATGGCGTTATATTAAACTTGCTTTACAAATCTTTGTTGATTGTTGTCTTAGATTTTTTCTATGTGCTAGGGATTTGAGTTGTTATAAACATATACTACTTAGATTCTTATCTATGATGATTATCTGTTAGTTTATGTATTCTATAGATAGATTTAGAGTTGATATCTACTTGGGTATCAGAGCTTAATGCCTCTGTGTGGTTGTGCTATGCTGAGAGATCGTCAGTGCGATTACATAGTTGTCTTCTACGTTGTTGAGGAGGTAGAAAGATCATTTCCTTGGTGATACAGTCGATCTCTCAATTTGGGTTAGAAATGACTTAGGTTGTGAGTGATACGTAATGACATTGATGAGTATTGTTAGGTTGAGTGTAACTGGTCAATAGATTTAAGTCAGTGATGAGTAGATTATATGCATGCTTGATAAGTTCTTCCTTAGTTTTTCTTCTTATTTTGTTTACATTTATTTTCTGTTGATAACATTTTCTTTTCTACCCATTTATCCCCAAACTCATTAACGAGAGATTTGTCGAACGCCAATTCAATAACCAATCTCTGTGTACATGATACAATATAACCTATATCACCCGGTAAAGTAATAACTTACTTTTTTCTTGCCGCTTCACCGTATCCAGCAAAATGGCACCGTTGTCGGGGATTGGTTCTATTGTTTTCGCATTGTGATAATTCTTTTGTTATTGAGTTTTGTAATTAATGTATATGTTGTATAGAAATTGTACATTAACTTGTATATGATATTTTTGCATATATGTGTTTTCACGTATTGTTGTGAATTGTCTCGTTTTCGAAATGTTTGTTGTGTGATTGTTAAGACACTTTCTTTAGGTTTGTGCGGTGTGACAATACCTTGGCATGACGAGAGGAGGTTACTAGCTTGCACAATAAATGTGTCGAGCTTACAACGTAAAAAAATCATGTTTGTTTGTATTTGTTTATGTGTGTGGTGATTTGTGTTTTAACAAATTGAAACAGGGAAAAATTCTGAATTTCAAATCTTCACTTTTCAAATTGTTAATTCATTTTCACTCGGTTTTCATATCGTTATTTGTATTTGTTTTGTTATGTAAATTTATGTTTTTCGAAAGCTAGTCATGCTTAGCTTGAGGAGTTTTGTTCGTTGTATATATTGTAAATTTTGTACATTGAAATTTTATAGGAGTATTATTTTTCTAATTCTTTTGTTGTTGTTTGGACTCAAGTTTTGATCCGGTAACTTGTAAAATATTGAGGTGATTTATCAAGTTTAATCGATTTGACTTGTGAATGCATGGTAATGATTTTGTTAAAGTTTTGTATATGTTTGAGGTATGTGTTTATCACTTTCTATACTTTAGCATATTCATGATACTTAAACTTTTTACAATTTTTATGTCATTCATTCTTTTGTATACTTTTTCATTTATGAATCACTTTAGTTCCCACCCGTTTTGTGAGGTAGCTTTCCATTGTTCATATGCTGGAGGCCACAATTCTTATTTTAATTGGAATTTATTATGCTTAATATTTTGTTTGTATTGATTGTATGAATGCAAGAAAAGGATCAAGGAATTATTATTTCATTTTGAGCATAACTACCTAGCCGAATACCTTGTGAGTGTGTGATCATTAGTAACCCCTTTGAGCTTTTTTCGATATCCATTTTTGTATTTTCTAAATGCTTGTCTATGAGTGTTTAGTTTCCCTTTTTGCATGTATGTTGATTCGTTGTTTTCTTGAACCCTCAACCATTATTTTGGTTTGAATTTTTACCTTACCTTAGAAAGTAGGGAGTATTCACTTTAATATATGGTTGAATTCAAGTTGGAGAGAAAAATGATTGTGTATTTATTGATTGATTTCTATGATGTTGAAAAAGAAAAGAAATAAAAAAAATGCGAAAAAGAAAAGATAGAATAAGAAATAAAAAAATTGAAAAAGCTTTGAAAAAAGAAAAGTAAAAAGGGTATGGAATAATGTTGTGTTAATAAGTGATATGTGTTGGTGTGAAACTTGTGGTAAAGAAGAAGTTTGGTTGAAAATCTATTGTTTGAAACTTTGTGGAAGTAATTACTCCCTTAGGCTTAAGCAAGTTTTTGTTTCGATTAGCTTTAGGACTTATCACTTGTTTGTTAACCAAGTCACATTACAACCTTGAAAAGCCCTTGAGATTCTTAATTTTATATTTTCAATGTCAATTTTTGGATGAATGCATAATTTAGTCTATTATTTGCAAGATTGTTCGATGAGTGAAAATACCCCATTTTTGTGTATTTTTCATCTACTGATGATTATGTTTGCTAGGTGTGATTCATTTGTGAACTAGTATTATTTTAGAATGTTTGACATGATTTTTGTATTTAGCATTTGTTTCATGTTTATGTTATAGTCATAGTTTAGTGGTAAGTGTTTACTTTGTGAGTACTGTTTTTCATTTGAACCATTGCATTTGTTTTCCATTTTCAAAAACCAGTTGATTTGTGATTCTTTAACTTATGATTCTTTGTTCTTTGGGTTATTTGATTTTGTTTGAGGATAAAAAATGATTCAAGTTGGGGAGAGTTTGATAAGTAAAATAGTGTAGTTATTTTGTATATACTTTTTGTTGCACTTATCGATTATTTGTTGTTAATATTGTTGAATAATTCCCTGCATTTTGTATAATTATGTATAAGTTGCGTATAATGCATTTTCGTGTATAAAGTGTATCGTTTGATTTAGTTTTGTATATGTTTTGTAGGTATTTAAGCATTGTTGGAGCAAGAGGAATAAAGCTCTAAGATGCATTTTTGATCAATGAAGAATAAGGAAAAAGATTGGAGCCAAAGGAAGTTATGCAGGAAAGCAATAAGAAGTTGTTGGACTATCATGCGTCATCGGGCGAAATTCCTATTGCCGAGCGACAGTGGGCGAGTAGAGACAATTTTGATGTTGCCTCTGCCTTGCTTCGCGTCTAGGTCGCCAGGCGAAAATAAAGATCATCACCGGGTGAAGCTTTCTGTCGTTGGGCGATGTTAGATATTTGTTTCAGTTGAGGACGTGGCTTATTCTAAACCAAGTATATAAAATCCATTGCCGAGCAAAGCTTTATATCGCCAGGCGATGCATGCGGAACAGAAATTCTTTATATTTCATTTTGTGTCATTTTTGTGGGGGATGTTTTTTAGGGTGAATTTTTGTTCTCCCAACTCCATAAACCTCATTTTTGTAGTGGATTAGCTTAGATAACAACACGAGGGCTTTGCTTATGGATGATTAGAGGTGGATTTCTCATTGACCGGCATTGACAAACCAAAATATTTGTGGTTTATCTCTTCTCCTCTCTATGTATTTCTCTTTTGTTGGGTTTTGTATGTATTTTGCTTTGAACTCATGTATATTTGTCACCCACTGCGTTATATTAAACTTGCTTTACAAATCTTTGTAGAATGTTGTCTTAGATTTTTGCTTTGTGCTAGAGATTTGAGTTGTTATAGACATATATTGCTTAGATTCTTATCTAGGATGATTATCTATTAGTTTATAGATTTTAGAGATAGATTTAGAGATGACATCTACTTGGGTATCAGAGGTTAATGCCTGTGTGGTTGTGCTGTGCTGAGAGATCGTCAATGCGATTACATAGTTGTCTTCTATGTTGTTGAGGAGGTAGAGAGATCATTTCATTTGTGATACAGTCGGTCTCACAATTTGGGTTAGAAATGACTTAGATTGTGAGTGATACGTAGTGACATTGATGAGTATTGTTAGGTTTAGTGTAACTGGTCGATAGATTTAAGTCACTGATGAGTAGATTATATGCAGGCTTGATAAGTTCTTCCTTAGTTTTTTTTCTTTTGTTTACATTTATTTTCTATTGATAATATTTTCTTTTCAACCCATTTATCCCCAAACTCATTAACGAGATATTTTTCGAATGGAGATTCAATAACCATTCTCTGTGGACACGATACGATATAACCTATATCACCAGGTAAATTTATAACTTACATTTTGCTTGTCGCTTTACCGTATTCAGCAAAATGGCGCCGTTGCTGAGGGTTGATTCTATTGTTTTTGCATTGCAATTATTCTTTTATTTTTGAGTTTTGTAATTAATGTATATGTTGTATAGAAATTGTACATTAACTTGTATATGATATTTGTGCATATATGTGTTTTCACGTATTGTTGTGAATTATCTCGTTTTCGTAACGTTTGTTGTGTGATTGTGTTGTACCCTAAAAATTTCCCTCTCATTTCTCAAGGATTCTCCCCCAAAATCTCTCATGCATCAAGTTTGCAACACTAATACATCAACTTAGGTTTGGAATTGACACAAGGGCAAAATGGTCAATTACATACTGAAAATTCAAACTTTGACTTTTGGATCAAAATCAAGTTCCAAGAATCATACTTCATTAAGACATGTTCGAACATGAAGTTTGTTTCATTAAGAAAATCAAAAGTCAAGATTATGTTGAAAAAGTCAAAATTCTAAATACTTAGAAATTTTTCTAAGTGTTTAGGAAATATGATAAATTCAGAACTTCTGGCCAGATTCTCACCATGATGCAAGTTGATTCTGGAAGAACTTCTAACACAAGAGTTGTAGATCTCAATGAGATCTAAAACATTGCAGAACATAACTTCTCCTAGAAATGCTGGGATTTCAAGTTATACATCTTTCAAGTACACGACATTGAAACTGAAACATTCAGTAAATTCTAGATCTTCCCAAAACAGGATTTGGTTAGAACTTCTGAACTAGTTTTCATGTAGGTCCAATCAGAATTTGCAAGAGCAATTCAAAGAGGATTATAAAGCGTGTTACAAGCTTTCTGGAAAGTCTGAGAACTCCTTCAGAACATGATGGAGCAAAGAGATTCAAAGACCAGAAGTTGGATGTTTATTCTAAGTTATGCTAATGCTAAACTTCTGACCCAGAATTAAGCTATGATGCATAATCTCATATTACAGGATTTCTGTTTTGATAAATCTCATCATCATTTAATGCTCACAACCACTTTTGAGTTTTTATCCAAAGGATTTCCCCACGTGTGGATAGAAGTACCATTGTTGTCCTTGAAAAGAAAACTTTTGCACAAGTTTATGCTGGGCCCATGCTTTGCTTTTTCCTCTAAGGGTACTTTTCCTTAATTCATGCTTACAAATCCAGCTTAGGCACGGCTAAAAGCTGCTAACCACCATACTTGTTTAACTTGCTTCAAGAACAAGTCAGCAACCTAGCATGATGGTTGTACTCTTGACTTCTACAAGATATAAAATCCTTGCCTATAAATTGAACTTCATTTGCAACTGCAAAGAGGTCGAAAAAATTGAAAAGAAAATCCTTGAAACCTTGCTAAAATCTCCCAAGAATTTAAAGCTGCAGCCCAAATACAAAACCTGCAAGCCTTTGATCTTTGCATTCAAATTCCAATTTTCCTCAAGTGTTTCTCGACCAAATCATCAACATAGTTTCTGATACACATTTAGAAGTCATTCTAACTTATGTTTTCAGACTGCACTTCCATCTTCACCAATTTCCATTTCAAGATCAGAACTTTTCTTCTTGGCTGTTCCAGAATTTTCCAGCCATTCACAACTCAAGTTAAAGATTGTTCTAGCCTTCTGAGCATATGAGAAAGCTGACCAGAACACCACTGTAGGCAGAACCAGACTCTAATTCAGAACAATTTCTAGAAGTAAGGTAAGTTCCTTATGACTTTCATATTATTGCTTAGGCGTTGATAGGCTTGCATGTTCAAAAATACAATGTAGACATCCTGACACTGATTCTGTACATATTTGTAGATTTCATATTTTTTTTGCCTAAGTAGAGAGAATTTCAGTTCAGAACATCTTGAAGATATTAGGACTCAGAATTAGGATTAGCATATACATGCTTGTTTCTGATTTGCAGTTATGATACTTTATGTTTCTGAAACCATGATGAAACCTGCCATAACTGCTATAACTGATATGTATGCATTTTCTGTTTTGTTGAGAAATGACTAAGCTGCAGATGTTCTGATTAGCATGGAGAAAGATATGAAGTTCATCATCAGAACTTACTTTGTGTTATATGTTTATGTTTTTGCTTCTAATACTGGATGTACAGACACCCCAATGGTAGAGAGCACATGCATAAAACATTAGTGTTAAGGGTGCTGAGTTCTAACCCCAGAAACACCCTTTTTTATGATTATTTCCTTACGTTTTACCCCATTGATTAAATTAGAACTTCTAGACATTCCTACCCAAAAACATTGACACCTCACATACCTATTATCAGAACTTTTAGCTTACCAATGACACTAGAACTTCTAGGTTTCCAGCTACATTAGAACTTCCAAACTATCTCAACATCCAGAATACCACAACAAATAGAACTTCTGACCTTCCAGTAACACTAGAATTTCCTGGCTGTCAGTTACATCATAACTTCTAGGCTTTTCCTTCATTCCCAGCAACCTCAGAACTTCAGTGTACCCGGACCCAGAACTTCTGACCGTCCCCTTTTTCTGCTAACATTTTCTTTCTGAGTTGCTGCGCACCAGAGTCAGAACTTATGTTCTCTCCCATTTTAGTAGTGCACTGATTGTGATTCTTTTCTCTTTTATTATTTTTAATATCACCTCTATTTTCAATAAGCAAAATACCAAAATATTTATTCACATACTTTATTTTTACTTCTTTTAAAACCAAAAGACTAAAAATATTTTCTTAAACTAAATTTATTTTCTTCTCTTAACAAAAACAGAATAAACCCATTTCATTTCTTGTACATTATTTCAATATAGTTGTAATAGATAATTAGATTTAATTTCTTGAAATCCCCATTTGTAAATTTGTATACCCCATTGTTGTACCCCAAAATTTGCCCTCCCATTTCTCAATGATTTCTCATCACAAAACCTTTGAAGCCCAAGATCCAGTTAGGGTTTTATCTGCTCAAGACTTCTCCTTGCACTAATGACCCAGATTAGGGTTTGTGTTTGCACCAAGATGTTTTGACCTAAAGTACCTAAGATGACTTTCATGCTTCATATTGGACTCCCAAGTTTATCCATACCAAGTTTCAAGCTTTGATTCCAAGTTTTGCTCAGTCAATTGGACAGTTGACCTAGAAATCAGCTGTATTGGGGAAAAAGTCAACTGTGGCCAATTGACAGTCAAACCTCATGAAAATTGACCCCCATCAACATTATGAACTCACATGGACCATTTGATCAAGTTTGGATCACAATTCCACAAGAACTTTGATCAGATCACTAAAAGGGCAAAATGATCATTTTTAGGGTTTTGACTGCACAAAGGAAATTTTTGACTGTTTGACCCAACCAATGGCAAACCAAGCTCACATATGGACTCAAGGACCCCATGGAATTATCTTGACATGCTCAACAAACTCAAAAGATCCCAAGTACACAAGATTTACAGTTAAATTTCCCAGTCAATTGATCAATTTTGACTGTATACTGAAAAGTCAAGCTTTGACTTTTTGGTCAAAATCAAGAGTCAAGATTCATTTTTCATCAAAACATGCCAAATCATGAAACTTGTTCATCAAGAAATCACAAAATGCAAATTAGGGTTAGAAATTAGAATTTTTCATAACTTAGAATTTTTCTAAGTTATGAAAAACCCTAATTTTTTCCCAACTTTGCCCCACTTTCTCACCAAGATTCATTTGGATTCAAACAAAAGTCAAAACATGAAAGTTGTAGCTTGTTGCATAATCTACAACTTTGATTCACAAAGTTTTCCCAAATGAGGCTTGTATCTCAAGTTACAAATTTTTGAATAAGGGCACTAAACCATTCTTAACTTAGTGAAATTTCAACCTATTTTGACAAGGTTTTCTACCCAACTTCAAGGCCATTTTCCATACACTTCCACTTGGAATTTCAATTTGCATTTCAAAGATGGATTATAGTACACATTCCAAGCTTTCTAAAATGTCCAACAACTTCTCAAACAACCTCATAACTTGAGAGAATCGAATTTCACAATATGGCAAAAACTCACTTTTGAATTGATCATGAACATGTTCATACCTTAGGCCATTTTCAAGTCAGCATAGTTTGTGCTAAATTACAGGTCCTAAAACCCTTTGACATTCAATAATTCAATGCAAAACCTTTGTGCCAAGACCATGTCTTGTGTGTTCAAGCATTGCCTAGAGGATTAATCCCAAAATAGATAAAGCATTTCTTCCATTTTTGCAAAAGGTAGCTTTATGTCCAATTGAAAATCCAAGCAGTACAAATGAAATCTAATTGGCACAAGATTATGGGAAAAACAATCTGATCAAGGAGAGATTATGAAGCTCATTAGGGGGCCTCTACTGACCTAGAACACAACTTGGGCATTTGTTGCTTAAAGTGTAAGTAAATTGGCATTTTGTAGGAGAACTCTCATATCAGCTTAGAAACCCTTAAGTGAACTTGAAAAACATACTCAAGACATCTCAACCAAGCTATTGCACGACCCTAACACCTCTCATACACTCCCAATCTCAGAATCATCTTAAAACTGCAAAAACAGGGTCAGGCCTGCAGTTTGAGTTCCATCTTCCATTTCCCTCAAGCTCTCTTGCCCAAACCAGTTCACATACATTCCCTAGCACCTATGCAAGCTAACCATGACTTGAAACACGACCTGTAATCCCTCTAACCACTTCCACCATTTTCAGTTTCTTGTTTTACAGGTGAAGTGCTCTAGCACGATTCAAAAGCTTTCAAGACAAAGTAAACATTGGAATAACATCCCTGGACCTCAAGGAAGCTTTTCCAATCATCACCTTGCACTGAAAGCTTCCTCATTTCCAGATAGAACTTCAGCTTAACAGGTATCTTGGTGAACTTCTATCTCTCTTATCAAGCATCATTAGCTCTAAGTTTGTGAATAAACAATGTTCTACTCATGCCACTGAACATGTACATGTTTTTACTTTTCGTTTCTTTTACTTGAGGTGTGAGAATTTGAGGTTTGAAAATGGCAGAAAATCTAGGTTAGGATTTGGGGGAGAAGAAATTCTCCCTCATCTTAGAGAGTTAGATCAAGTTCTGCATATGATTGGATTCGTCTCTTGATGCTGAACATTGTTTATGTTATGAGTTTTCATTAATAAGCCAGGAATCAGGAGTTAGAAGATCAAGAACAGGGCGCGCGTTTTTTGAATGACACAGTTCAGAGGTTGAAGAAAGGTGGCATTGGGCTAGACTTGTTTTGTGTTTTCTTTTTGCACCCTACAATTGGTTTTACACCCCCTGAGCCCATTTGCTTTATTTTTAATGTTTTTTGACTTTTTCTTTTTTTAATTAACTCATTTATTTTTTCTCAGCATATTAAAAATTTAAAAATATTTTTTCTCATTATTTTTGATTTTATTAGGGATTTGTTTGATTTTTTCTCTTAGTTTGTACATAAATAAATAAATATATACTTTTTTGTTTAAACTATTAAAATAGTACAAATATATTCTGTACACTTTTATCTTATTTTTGCTTCCTGAAAATATTTTATAGAAAAATACTTTTTTATTTAAATATTAAATATTATTAATTAATATATATAATACACATTTTGTAAATAATATAAATATATAGGTATATATTAATATACTTAGGATAAAAATACCAAAAAATGTACATATTTTATTTTTTAATATTTAATACTAAAAAATACCTTTTTTACAAATATACTATATTTTATTTTATTTTTGTATGTAAATAATAATTATTATATGAATTAATTGATTAATATCCCTTTTTGATTAAAAATTAGGGTTTTGCCCTAAATTTGAAAATACTCAAAAAAACAATACCCTTTTATTTCTCTTTTTATTTACATAAATAATATTCTTTTTTTTCATACACATAAAAATTCTTTTTTTTGCATTTTTGCATATTTATTTCAATTTCCATTTAATTATACAATTATTTGTCTTGTAAATATTCAAAGAAAATGATGTAATAGTTAGGTTTAAATTCTTGTCTAAATATACCCCATTTGAAACATTGTACCCCCCTCCCCATATTATCGTGTTGTAATAGTGTAGGAATTTAAATTTCGCACTTTAAATGCTTTCTAAACATACTATGCTAGAATTAGGGTTTGTGTGCGAATAAAACGAACAAAATAGTTGGACCTAATCTCAAGATAAATAAGCATGAAAATGGACAACACATTTCACACTTGCACCCCTAGGGTATTCCACTTTGTTGCCTTCAAATAATTGGGCCATATTGCATGTTGAATTTCTTTGGGTAAAACAAACAATCAAATGATCATAGTCCCTCAAAAGTTGCCTAAATAAATGATCAAGTCCCTTTTAAAGAAAAAATTGCCCAAAGACATTTAACACTATTGCAATTATGGTCTAAACGACGACCCGCGCCCGTCCCTTTCACCTCCTAAGACAAGATTGTCCACCAAATGCAATGGTGGAACAAAATTGTCAAAAGGTTTAAAACATAACAAAAATCTTTGAGAAAACTTTAGGGTAGATAACTCTTAAGTACTTGTCAATTTGCAAAGAAAACACTTGCCTAATTTCAAATCACACTTCACAAACACTTTCAAAACAAAACTTTCAAAAAACCTTGAAACATCTTTTCAAAAGACAAAACACCTTTTGTAAAACATTCGAGTAAAGAATTGTTACAAGGGTAGCCTATACAAGGCATCTTTTCAAAACATTTTCAAAACCACACACCAAGCACCATTTCAAACAATTGAAAACCAAGGCAAGTTGATCTAAGCAAGTACCTAAGAGCCCATGGATAACCATGGATAGAAAGGGTGCTAATACCTTCCCTTTCTATAATCTACTCCCCGAATCCAAGAAAAATCTCAAAGGTTTTTGCTGTGCTTTTTAAACCTTTCTTTAGGATAAAATAAAAAGTCGGTGGCGACTCTTGCTCAACCGAAACATTTGCGAAAACAAATGCAAAACCTCAAGTCAGTTCTCCCACCGTATCACAGAACTGGCGACTCTGCTGGGGATTAATTTTTAAAGTGGAGTAACCTTAGGGCTTAGATCACCCTCTTGCATGACTAATTGTTTGATTTGCTTGCTTTATACTTTGGCTCTATTGTTTGGGTTTGCAATCCTATACCCGGATTTTGGGAAACATTCATAGATAGCAATACGTTGTGGAAACTGTGCGGGGTATACCGACACGGTCGAAGCAATAGCTATATTAGTGCGACATATTTGTGAGTACCGGTAACCCTTGAGTTCAATCAAGGAGAGTACGGGGCCGCTGAGTGATGTCACTAAGCACTAATGACCTAGAACCTTACTTGACCATCTTGGCCTTTTATTAGGGGTAGTGAGATGACCGGCTTTGGTGCAGTCCGAAGTTGGTAGATACTCGATACTACACTCATTGAGGGTTGTTTTCTTGGAATATTTTGGTCGCTAGTTAAGTGGCTAAACCAAAACAATGAACATTGAAAATAATCCAGTGATATTGAGCTCCTTAGAACCCGGTTACTATTTATAGGACAGGTTTTTAAGCCAACTACACTCAAGAGGGTACTTACCTATGAAACCCCATGCAAGCCTGAAACTAGGGTTGGTGTGATTTGCTTGTACATATGTTTTGTGCATACATCATAAACATCATGAAGCATCATATGCATTTACTAACCATTTCAAGGGTTCGGATCTTCATCTTTGTTCCTGTTTTGTAGGTCATGGAAATTCCTCGCAGAAATACCATTCAAGTCAACCTTGTGAGAATTTCTCCTCAACTCAAAGAGCTCACCTCAAGAATTCCGGAAAATTCATCCTTCAGTGAAAGACATGGTAGACTGCTCAGCCTAGTCAACACCAACATTGAAGAAGACATGATGAAAGTGCTATTCCAGTTCTTTGACCCTCTTCACCACTGTTTCACTTTCCCTGATTATCAGTTGGTACCCACTTTGGAGGAGTTTTCTCAACTCCTGAGAATTCCTATCCTTAATCAACTACCCTTCAACGGTACGGAAAAGGAACCAAAGCCGGAAGATGTTGCTCGAGCATTACATCTACAACCATCCGACATCAAGGGGCATTGAGAAACCAGAAGCGGTGTTAAGGGATTCTTAGCAAAATTCTTGTTTGAGAAGGCACAAGAATGTTGGAATTCATTGGACCTGCAAGCTTTCGAAGAGATTATGGCACTCCTTATCTATGGGTTGGTGTTGTTCCCAAATCCTGACCAATTGGTAGATGTCAACACCGTCAAAATCTTCTTGTCCAGAAATCCAATACCAACATTGCTTGGGGACATCCTTCACTCATTTTACACACGAACAATGAGAAAGAGGGGTGTTCTCATGTGCTGTACTCCTATCCTTGCAAGGTGGTTTATTTCGCACCTTCCACAATCTGTCTTGAAGAATGACCAAGGCTCAAGGTGGTCCCAACGGTTGATGACTCTTACTCACTCTGATGTGCATTGGTGTTCTCGGTCCAGAGAAAATGTCATCATCATCGATCGTTGCGGAGAGTTTCCTAATGTTCCTTTACTTGGAATCAGGGGAGGTATCACCTACAACCCTTGCCTAGCTTTGAGGCAATTTGGATATGCACGGAGGGATGGCCCTCATGACATGTTGATTCCTAACCTAGTTTTTGACTTCGACAATGATGCGCAAGGACTTCGCCAAAGATTCATCAGAGCTTAGGGAAAACTCAACAAGGTTGATAGCAAGACTCTGGGACACAAGAACTCCATCCCTCTTGAGCCCTATCTCAAGTGGGTACGAGCCCAAGCCCAAAGTCTAATGATGCCTTATCCTCATGTACTCCCAGTGATTAAAGAGCCCATCAATGAAGGAGAGGTTCCCTACACCATCCTACATCCAGACATGCCTACATCGTGGGAGGAAATGCATAAAAGTTGGATTCAGCTCAAGCAGGAGCGGAACACTTTTGAAGCTAGCTACTACGCCAGTGAAAAGAAGGTTCTAGAGCTTACCCGCCGACTCCACGAGCAAGAGGCCCTCAACACCTACATCGCACCAAAGAGGATGCGCAATGTCTTTCTGCCTTAAGAAGTTTATTTTGTAATATTTGGCCCATGAGGCATTTATGTACTAACAAATTTCTTCTTATTAATATGACGTGCGTTCTTCTTTGTCTGAAACAATTTTGAATGTTCTAAATCCTTGAATGCATTGCATACACAAGCATACCATTCATCATGTACATAAGCAGGTATCACTCCAGGTTTCCTTATCTGTCTGCTGTTTATTTCAGTAGGATGGATCTCGAGCAAACAGTCAAAGACCTACAAGCTCAGAATGCACAGTTCCAGCAACTCCTGATGACTTTGGTTAAAAGTCAGGAGGATATCAAGACTCAATTGGGAAATAAGGACCCAGTGAAGAAGAAGAAAAAGAGGATTGGGGTGGCTACTTTGGGGAGAAGATTTGACAGAGAAGCTCGGAGAGTGCTTGAATTTCCTCCTACTTCTGATGAAGGGACTAGTAAAAGAGATGGAGTCGCGGTGCCTTCCGAGTCAGATGTGGAAGAAGAAGAGGTTGAAGAGGATGAAGATTATTCTGACCAGCAATATCCTCCAGCTGATGATAAATACAAGGGTTTGGAAGATAGATTGGCTGCCATGGAATTACAAAGAGTACCGGGTTTGGATTTTGAAGACTTGGGTTTGGTTGCCGGGATTGTGATTCCCCCAAAATTCAAAGTGCTAGTGTTTGTGAGGTATGATGGGCTGTCCTGCCCCAAAATGCATCTCAGGTCCTACGTGAGAAAGATTCAACCTTATACAGCGGATAAAAACCTCTGGATTCATTTCTTTCAAGACAGTCTGTCGGGAGCTCAGTTGGAGTGGTTTTATCAGCTAGAAGGAACCAGTGTCAGAAATTGGGAAGATTTGGCCACCGCTTTCTACAAACAATACCAGTATAATTCTGACCTTGCTCCTACTCGTACCCAACTTCAGGGTATGTCACTAGGAACAAGCGAGGGATTCAAAGAATATGCACAAAAATGGAGGGATTTGGCTGGCAGGGTGCAGCCTCCTTTAACCGATCGTGAGCTCGTTGATATGTTTCTCGGGACCCTATCTGGGCCATTTTTCAATCATCTAATTGGTAACTCTTTCGCGGGGTTTACCGATTTGATCTTAACAGGCGAAAGAATAGAAGCTGGCATCAAGTCAGGAAAGATTCAGAAGGGTGTTGCTGCAAGTGTTGAGAAAAAGCCTTTTAAGAAGGAGACAGCCATGGTATATTCTCAGAGAAGAGCAGGGAAGATGGAGCGTCGGCCAACTGTGGGGGCCGTAATGATTCAAAACACTCCAAGTGAGCAGCCTCGCTATAACCAATCCAGACCAAATCAACAACGGGTGGAACGGCCACAACGGAAGTTCACCCGCATTAACATGACTCCAGCACAAGTGCTTCCCCATCTATTAAAGTTGAACCTCGCCACCATCAAGGAGGCACCAAAGAATGTGAATACGTCCTCTCCGCATTATCATGCCAATGCTAAATGCGCCTACCATTCAGACAGTGTTGGACACGACACCAATGATTATTGGGCACTCAAGCATAAAATACAAGACCTGATAGAGGCTAAGGAGGTAGAGTTTGACGCTCCAGAGAAGCCTAATGTGATATCTGCACCTATGCCGAAGCACGACCGAAATGTCAATGCCATTGAAGAAGATTTGTATGTTGCTGATGTCAGTGATCTGACCACTCCACTGCTAACCATTAAGTTGAATTTGTTAAGGGCCGGGATCTTCCCGGGATGTAAAGAAGACTGCTATTGTTGTTACTCTCTGCCGTTTGATTGTCCGTTACTGAAGAAAGGCATCCAGGGCCTTATGGATAGTCGACAAATTTTGTTCGAAAAAGTTCTGCTGTTCCAGTTCATACTGAAGATGTCTCAATCATAACCATTCACGCCAATCTTTCCAAGGCCGTCAAAAAGCCTGTTAAGATTACACCAGCTGCAAAATCTGTTCCTTTGAAGATAACAATGCCAGGGCCTGTTCCCTATGTTTCTGAGAAGTCGATACCTTGGAACTATGGCGGTGACATCTACTACCATGGTATCAAGCAAATCGAGGTAATTGAAGAAAGTTCGGATGATGAAGAAGCCAACATTAGTAACATTGCGGGCACCAGCAAAATCACCAGGAGCGGGAGAATATTTTCTCCAGAGATTGCCCTTCCAAGAGCAGTCTTTGGACCCTCATCAGCTAACGAGGTCATCCCTGCACCAATAAAACTCTCTGCTAGAACTCCTCTGATTGAAGACATTGTTGTTCCCAGTACTGTCTCTCCTTCCGCTGCTGACAAAGGTAAGGGAATCCAAGATGAGCCCGTCAGGACGAGGGCTCAACCCTTAGTAATCCCGGAAACCTCCAAGAAGGAAATGGATGAGATTTTGAGGATAATCAAAAGAAGTGATTACGATGTGGTAGAACAGCTGGGGCAAACCCCCTCCAAGATTTCCATGCTGGCACTACTACTTTGCTCAGAAGCGCACGCTAAAGCTCTGATAAAATTCCTGAAGGCAGCCCATGTGCCCCAGGAAACCTCTGCGGATCAATTTCAAAATTGCGTGGCTAGCCTGACTGCGGACAATGGATTATGTTTTTCTGATGCCGACCTAACTCCTAAAGGTAGGAATCACAATGATGCTTTGCACATTTCAGTCGAGTGTCGAGGAACTACTCTCGCACACGTCTTGGTCGACACTGGTTCGTCGCTGAATGTTTTACCTAAGAAGGCCTTGGACCAACTAGATTGTGAAGGGTTGGAATTGAAGCCGAGTGATATTGTTGTCAGAGCTTTCGATGGTTCGAAGAGAATGGTCCATGGAGAGGTTGAAATTCCCATCAAGATAGGCACTGAGGTGTTTAAATCCACTTTCTATGTGATGGACATCCGTCCGTCATACTCTTGCTTGTTGGGTAGGCCTTGGATACACCATGCTGGGGCAGTCACCTCCTCCTTACATCAGATGTTGAAGTATCCTGTCAAGGGAAAGATCATTACTGTCCATGGCGAAGAAGAGTACATGATTAGCCACTTAAATTCTTTCCGGTATGTGGAGGTTGAAGGAGAGTTCATTGAGACACCGTTTTAACATTTCGAAGAAGTCCTTCCTGAAATAGCAGTAGCAAAGTTAGCAGCTGAGACACCGAGACAGATGGCCAGGATGGCATCTCTGGAGGACGCAAGGGCCGCAATAAAAGAAGGGAAGAATTCAGCATGGGGGCAGTTACCCGACTTTCCGCATAAGACTGACAAGTTTGGGTTAGGGTTCACAGCCGCCGGCCAGAAAGCTATGCGCCGTGCGAGGATTGAAAGGGCGCCAGTCAAGATTTCTCCCTACGAAATCAACGCCCTGGAAGATGAAGACAAGGAGAGCAACATTGAAGAGTGGATTTATCCAACTGTCAAAGGAGGATTGAGCAATTGGGAGGCTAAGGACTTTGTCCCCATCACTTTTATTCATCAGTAATTTATCTGTTAAACATTTCTTATTTGGTCTGTAATATTTATTTTCAAACAATCCGTACACTATCTTTTCACCTCATGCCTTGCCCGGGGCATGTAGGTCCGTTTGTAAGGGTTTTGATTATTTTTCATATCCATATGCCATGTTTAATGATTCATTGGACGTTTTTCATTTGATAAACTGCTTATGTTCATTTTCTTTCCTTTTGCATTTTTTGTTTAAGGATGGCTATCCCTTACACACACCCACACTCACCAATGCAGGTACCCATCCACTCCGGATTCCATGGGTGACTATTCTGCTATATCTTTCAATACCTCTGAAGATCTGGTCAATCTAGCCGAGTACGAAGATGACGAAGGTTGTGAGGTACCCGGGGAACTAGCCAGACTTCTGCAACAAGAGGAAAGGGCCATCTTACCGCATGAAGAGCCATTAGAAACTGGTCAACTTAGGGACCGAGGAAGACCGGAAGGAGGTGCAAGTGGGTGCCAATTTGAAACCGAATGTCAAGGAAAGCCTGATACAGCTGCTGAATGAGTATGTTGAAATCTTCGCTTGGTCTTACGAAGACATGCCGGGTTTAGACACAGACATCGTGGTTCACCGTCTCCCCACAAGAGAAGACTGTCCACCGATCAAGCAAAAAGTTCGCCGAATGAGGCCTGACATGTCTGAAAAGATCAAAGCAGAAGTAATGAAACAATTCGATGCTGGCTTTCTGGCTGTTACGTCCTATCCTCAATGGGTCGCTAACATCGTGCCAGTACCGAAGAAAGATGGCAAAGTCAGAATGTGTGTGGACTACCAGGATTTGAATAGGGCCAGCCCTAAAGATGATTTCCCGCTACCTCATATTGACATCTTGATCGACAATACAGCTCAGCATAAAGTGTTTTCCTTCATGGACGGATTCTCGGGCTACAATCAAATCAAAATGGCTCCCGAGGATATGGAGAAAACGACTTTTGTCACACAATGGGGCACTTTCTGTTACAAGGTGATGCCGTTCGGGCTGAAGAACGCAGGGGCAACTTATCAACGCGCCATGGTAGCTTTATTTCATGATATGATACATCATGAGATCGAAGCTTACGTAGACGATATGATAGCTCGGTCACAAACAGAGGAAGAGCACCTTGAACATCTAGAAAAGCTGTTTGCCAGGTTGAAAGAATACAAGCTCAGGCTAAATCCAAGTAAATGCACTTTTGGAGTTAGGTCTGGTAAACTCCTGGGATTCATTGTAAGCAACAAAGGAATTGAAGTCGATCCAGCAAAAGTAAAAGCAATACAAGAAATGCCTGCTCCTCGTACTGAAAAGGAGGTTAGAGGTTTCTTGGGGTGCTTGAACTATATTGCCAGATTCATCTCGCATCTGACTTCTACCTGTGAGCCAATTTTCAAACTCTTGAAAAAAGATCAGGTAGTCGAATGGAACGACGATTGTCAAGCTGCTTTTGATAGAATCAAGGATTATTTGCTAGAACCTCCTATTCTGATGCCACCCGTTGAAGGAAGACCATTGATCATGTATTTGACCGTCTTGGATAACTCAATGGGGTGTGTTTTGGGCCAACATGACGAGTCTGGTCGAAAAGAGCATGCTATTTATTACCTTAGCAAAAAGTTTACCGACTGTGAGACTCGCTACTCACTGCTCGAGAAAACTTGCTGCGCTTTGGTATGGGCTGCTCGCCGACTAAGACAGTATATGTTGACTCATACTACCTTGTTGATTTCCAAAATGGACCCTATCAAGTATATTTTCGAAAAGCCCGCCTTATCTGGAAGGATAGCTAGATGGCAAATGATCTTAACTGAGTATGACATCCAGTACACCACCCAAAAAGCTATAAAAGGGAGTGTACTAGCTGACCATCTGGCTCATCAGGCTATCGAAGATTATCAACCCATGAGATTTGACTTCCCAGATGAGGACATCATGAATTTAGACAATATTGAAAGTAACGGGCCGTATGACGGACCCGAAAAGGGATCCCGATGGACCCTGTACTTTGATGGTGCTTGAAATGCACTTGGAAACGGTATTGGCGCAGTACTCATTTCTCCGGAAGGTTGTCACACGCCTTTCACGGCCCGACTTTGCTTCAGCTGCACAAACAACATGGCTGAGTATGAAGCTTGCATCTTTGGTCTCAAGGCTGCTATAGACTTGGGGATCAAATCTTTGATCGTATTTGGGGACTCGGATTTGGTTATCAGTCAAATCAAAGGAGAGTGGGATACCAAGAATCCTAATCTTATCCCATACAAAGAACATGTCCTGACATTGTTGCCTCATTTCGAGCAAGTTACCTTCGAGCATTTCCCGCGAGAAGAGAATCAGCTAGCAGATGCTCTAGCCACAATGTCCTCCATGTTTAAACTCAACTGGGATAACGAGGCTCCCCAAATCACCATCGAGCGAATGGATGAACCTGCGCATTGTCACGAGATTAATACCGAAGAATTAATGGAACAACCTTGGTTTCATGAAATCAAAAGGTATCTCGAGACTAGAGATTATCCTGAAGGAGCTTCAGTGAATGACAAGAAGTTCTTAAGGAAATTTGCTGCTAAGTTCTTCCTGAGCAACGACATCCTTTACAAACGAAGCCATGATTGTGTATTACTCCGATGTGTGGACAAAGTTGAAGCAGAGTTGATCATGACTGATATACACAGCGGCACATTTGGCACTCACTTGAGCGGGCATACAATGGCTAAGAAGATCCCGAGGGCAGGCTATTACTGGTCTACCATGGAAGCTGATTGCCATCAACATTCCCGTACTTGCCACAAGTGTCAAGTCTATGCTGACAAAGTCCATATTCCTCCGGTTCCCCTCAACGTCCTGACTGCTCCGTGGCCCTTTGCAATGTGGGGCATTGATATGATTGGAGAGATCAAGCCCACGGCTTTCAACGGACATCGCTTCATCCTGGTTGTCATTGACTACTTCACTAAATGGGTCGAAGCAGCTTCCTTCGCCTCTGTCACCAAAAATGTGGTTGCCCGCTTTATCAAGCAAAATCTCATATGTCAGTATGGTGTTCCAGACAGGATCATCACGGACAACGGTACAAATCTGAATAACACAGTGATCACCGCTTTGTGCGAACAGTTCAAGATTTATCATCACAATTCATCTCCCTATCGGCCGAAGATGAACGATGCTGTTGAAGCTGCGAACAAAAACATTAAGAAGATCATTCAGAAAATGACAGTCACTTACAAAGACTGGCATGAGATGTTATCGTTTGCTCTACATGGATACCGTACGACGACACGTACTTCAACTGGGGCAACCCCATTTTCTTTGGTTTATGGCATGGAAGTTGTTTTGCCTATGGAAGTCCAGATCCCTTCTCTAAGGATTATGAAGGATGCAGGTTTGAATGAAGATGATTGGATGCAGACTCGACTTGATCAACTTAATCTGATCGACGAAAAGCGACTTGCTGCTATATGCCATGGTCAGACGTATCAAAAGCAGATGATCAAGGCCTTCAATAAGAAAGTCAGACGTCAAGTGTATCAAGTCGGGGATCTCGTAATCAAGCGGATTATCTTGCCGCAAAGTGATCCCAGGGGCAAATGGACTCCTACGTATGAAGGACCATTTGTGATCAAGAGCATATTTTCTGGTGGTGCAATGATTCTGACCACCATGGACGGCGAAGATTTACCGCACCCTGCAAACGCAAACATAGTCAAAAGATACTACGCATAAAATAACCCGACAAGTTGAAAATCCGAAAGGGCGACTTGGGCAAAAATGGGTATCCCGGTGAACCGAAAACCCGAAAGGGCGGTTCAGGCAAAAGTTAGGGATAAAAATAAAAAAAATCTGTACACCCGGCAAGTTGAAAACCCGAAAGGGCGGCTTGGGCAAAAAGGGGTTTCCCGGTGGATCGAAAACCCGAAAGGGCGATTCAGGCAAAAGTTAGGGAATTAAAGCGTATGACTATGTCTCGTCGGATCACTTCAAGGAAAATCTCTTCATCAACCGGTTCCAGGCTTCTGATCAATCCAGTCATCGTCGGGCGAAGCATTGAATGGACAGATATTCAGAGTGGTGAAAGCTATAGCGGAATGGAATCCCATGGAATTATTTCACATAGCCATCCTTATTTTGTATAAACCTTTCAAATATTTACGACAAAATCCTCTTACTAGGATGATTGTCTCCTTTGTACAAATATACTCATAGAAAATCAATACAAATACTTTTCCCAGAAATTTGTGTCATTTCCTTTTCTCTTGCACTATTTGTTTTATTTTGAGAAACGTCCAATGTTTTGTTAAATAGGCATATGCATTTGAAACATAATCATTTTCTTATGAGTCGGGAAAGAGGATTACTGATAGGTCAAAGGAACAGTTGGATATCTTGATACCCTTCAAAGGAAACCCCCGGGAGATTTGGAATCCATATCCCTAGCAAGTCATGAAGCTCATCCCCAGTAGATTCTGGAAGCTTATCCCCCGCAGAGAACGGACGTCTCTCCCGAGTTTTATTCAAAGTTATTCCTCACAAGGCCTTATAACTGGGTTATCCTCAGCTAACAACCACGAAAGATCCCACTCGCAAAAATTCTTCCTATCCCCAACAGAGTTCATCAAAGTTCCCCAGCAGTAACTTATCTTTACAATCCCCCAGCCAGAGGATCCTCAGGAATCCAATTTCCCTCAGAACTTAAGCTTCAATATCCCCAGCGGAGCCAGACTAATGAAACTTCTCCCTACAGAGTTGTAGGAGAACAAATCTTGAGTGCCTCAGTGAAGTCGCCAGAGATGCTTCCTGCCAAACTGAAGATTCTCAGTCTTGCATCCCCGGCATGAGTCTACTAGATTGGTACTCCCCAGTAGAAGTCATCAAGAATTCCCCAGAGGTTTGGTATACAACCCAAGCTCCTTGTTCCCCAGCAACAACCAAGGGATTGTTCTTCCCGGCAGCAGTCAAGATGCTTTTATCTTCAGCCATCCAGGATTCATTTATCCCCAGCAAGACAGCTCACAGCTTACATGCGCATTCATTACATTCATATCATAAACATTGACATAACATATATTGCATCATACATTTCATGCAACATAATTTTGTGTTCAGCTGACATTTTGTCCTTTTCAGGATAAGAATAAAAAGCTATCCTTAACAGTTTCAGATGCAGTTTTACACGGACTCATCATCAAGCAACTCTACACCGGTTCTTATTCAAATCCAAGACTTCTGAAAATAGTTTACGGATTCTTCCCAACAACGGATGTTAATCTATCACTTGTTCAGACTCTTCTCAACCGTTGAAAACAGCTCACGGACGCTTCCCAACAACGGAAACTGCTCTATTGCTTATTCAACCTCAAGATTTCTGAAAACAGTTCGCGGGTTCTCCAAGTAACGGATGTTAACCTATCACTTGTTCAGATTCTTCTCAAGACTTCTGAAAACAGTTTATGGATTCTTCCCAACAACGGATGTTAATCTATCGACTTGTTCAGATGCAACTTTCTGAAAACAGCTCACGGACGCTTCCCAACAACGGACGCTGCTCTATTGCTTATTCAACCTCAAGATTTCTGAAAATAGTTCGCGGGTTCTCCAAGTAACGGATGTTAACCTATCACTTGTTCAGATTTTTCTCAAGACTTCTGAAAACAGTTTATGGATTATTCCCAACAACGAATGTTAATCTATCGACTTGTTCAGATGCAACTTTCTGAAAACAGTTTACAGACGCTTCCCAACAACGGATGCTGCTCCATTGCTTATTCAACTTCAAGATTTCTGAAAACAGTTCACGGGTTCTCCAAGTAACGGATGTTAACCTATCGCTTGTTCAGACTCTTCTCAAAATTCTGAAAACAGTTCACGGATTCCTCCCAACAACGGATGTCAATCTATTGCTTGTTCAGACCCCCAGTTCAGAGATGGTCCAAAGCTTGGACACCTTCCTGATATTCCCTTCCAGATGGCATCTCTAAGCCCATCCCCGACAGGATCTCTGTTACCCTCTCAAGATGGCATCTCTAAGCCCATCTCCAAATGGCATCTCTAAGCCCATTCCCGCATTCATTGCTTTGACGAGTGCAAATTTCCGGGCACTCTAGTGTCCAATATCCTTTTACCCTCGAGTCACGAAAGGCAAACTTGCCAATCTAACTCTTCGGATTCAAGAAGATTGAACAGGGGCAACTGTTGTACCCCAAAATTTGACCTCCCATTTCTCAATGATTTCTCATCACAAAACCTTTGAAGCCCAAGATCCAGTTAGGGTTTCATCTGCTCAAGACTTCTCCTTGCACTAATGACCCAGATTAGGGTTTGTGTTTGCACCAAGATGTTTTGACCTAAAGTACCTAAGATGACTTTCATGCTTCATATTGGACTCCCAAGTTTATCCATACCAAGTTTCAAGCTTTGATTCCAAGTTTTGCTCAGTCAATTGGACAGTTGACCTAAAAATCAGTTGTATTGGGGAAAAAGTCAACTGTGGCCAATTGACAGTCAAACATCATGAAAATTGACCCCCATCAACATTATGAACTCACATGGACCATTTGATCAAGTTTGGATCATAATTCCACAAGAACTTTGATCAGATCACTAAAAGGGCAAAATGGTCATTTTTAGGGTTTTGACTACACAAAGGAACTTTTTGACTGTTTGACCCAACCAATGGCAAAACAAGCTCACATATGGACTCAAGGACCCCATGGAATTATCTTGACATGCTCAACAAACTCAAAAGATCCCAAGTACACAAGATTTACAGTTAAATTTCCCAGTCAATTGATCAATTTTGACTGTATACTGAAAAGTCAAGCTTTGACTTTTTGGTCAAAATCAAGAGTCAAGATTCATTTTTCATCAAAACATGCCAAATAATGAAACTTGTTCATCAAGAAATCACAAAATGCAAATTAGGGTTAGAAATTAGAATTTTTCATAACTTAGAATTTTTCTAAGTTATGAAAAACCCTAATTTTTTCCCAACTTTGCCCCACTTTCTCACCAAGATTCATTTGGATTCAAACAAAAGTCAAAACATGAAAGTTGTAGCTTGTTGCATAATCTACAACTTTGATTCACAAAGTTTTCCCAAATGAGGCTTGTATCTCAAGTTACAAATTTTTGAATAAGGGCACTAAACCATTCTTAACTTAGTGAAATTTCAACCTATTTTGACAAGGTTTTCTACCCAACTTCAAGGCCATTTTCCATACACTTCCACTTGGAATTTCAATTTGCATTTCAAATATGGATTATAGTACACATTCCAAGCTTTCTAAAATGTCCAACAACTTCTCAAACAACCTCATAACTTGAGAGAATCGAATTTCACAATATGGCAAAAACTCACTTTTGAATTGATCATGAACATGTTCATAACTTAGGCCATTTTCAAGTCAGCATAGTTTGTGCTAAATTACAGGTCCTAAAACCCTTTGACACTCAATAATTCAATGCAAAACCTTTGTGCCAAGACCATGTCTTGTGTGTTCAAGCATTGCCTAGAGGATTAATCCCAAAATAGATAAAGCATTTCTTCCATTTTTGCAAAAGGTAGCTTTATGTCCAATTGAAAATCCAAGCAGTACAAATGAAATCTAATTGGCACAAGATTATGGGCAAAACACTCTGATCAAGGAGAGATTATGCAGCTCATTAGGGGGCCTCTACTGACCTAGAACACAACTTGGGCATTTGTTGCTTAAAGTGTAAGTAACTTGGCATTTTGTAGGAGAACTCTCATATCAGCTTAGAAACCCTTAAGTGAACTTGAAAAACATACTCAAGACATCTCAACCAAGCTATTGCACGATCCTAACACCTCTCATACACTCCCAATCTCAGAATCATCTTAAAACTGCAAAAACAGGGTCAGGCCTGCAGTTTGAGTGCCATCTTCCATTTCCCTCAAGCTCTCTTGCCCAAACCAGTTCACATACATTCCCTAGCACCTATGCAAGCTAACCATGACTTGAAACACGACCTGTAATCCCTCTAACCACTTCCACCATTTTCAGTTTCTTGTTTTGCAGGTGAAGTGCTCTAGCACGATTCAAAAGCTTTCAAGACAAAGTAAACATTGGAATAGCATCCCTGGACCTCAAGGAAGCTTTTCCAATCATCACCTTGCACTGAAAGCTTCCTCATTGCCAGATAGAACTTCAGCTGAACAGGTATCTTGGTGAACTTCTATCTCTCTTATCAAGCATCATTAGCTCTAAGTTTGTGAATAAACAATGTTCTACTCATGCCACTGAACATGTACATGTTTTTACTTTTCATTTCTTTTACTTGAGGTGTGAGAATTTGAGGTTTGAAAATGGCAGAAAATCTAGGTTAGGATTTGGGGGAGAAGAAATTCTCCCTCATCTTAGAGAGTTAGATCAAGTTCTGCATATGGTTGGATTCGTCTCTTGATGCTGAACATTGTTTATGTTATGAGTTTTCATTAATAAGCCAGGAATCAGGAGTTAGAAGATCAAGAACAGGGCGCGCGTTTTTTGAATGACACAGTTCAGAGGTTGAAGAAAGGTGGCATTGGGCTGGGCTTGTTTTGTGTTTTCTTTTTGCACCATACAATTGGTTTTACACCCCCTGAGCCCATTTGCTTTATTTTTAATGTTTTTTGACTTTTTCTTTTTTTAATTAACTCATTTATTTTTTCTCAGCATATTAAAATTTTAAAAATATTTTTTCTCATCATTTTTGATTTTATTAGGGATTTGTTTGATTTTTTCTCTTAGTTTGTACATAAATAAATAAATATATACTTTTTTGTTTAAACTATTAAAATAGTACAAATATATTCTGTACACTTTTATCTTATTTTTGCTTCCTGAAAATATTTTATAGAAAAATACTTTTTTATTTAAATATTAAATATTATTAATTAATATATATAATACACATTTTGTAAATAATATAAATATATAGGTATATATTAATATACTTAGGATAAAAATACCAAAAAATGTACATATTTTATTTTTTAATATTTAATACTAAAAAATACCTTTTTTTACAAATATACTATATTTTATTTTATTTTTGTATGTAAATAATAATTATTATATGAATTAATTGATTAATATCCCTTTTTGATTAAAAATTAGGGTTTTGCCCTAAATTTGAAAATACTCAAAAAAATAATACCCTTTTATTTCTCTTTTTATTTACATAAATAATATTCTTTTTTTTCATACACATAAAAATTCTTCTTTTTTGCATTTTTGCATATTTATTTCAATTTCCATTTAATTATACAATTATTTGTCTTGTAAATATTCAAAGAAAATGATGTAATAGTTAGGTTTAAATTCTTGTCTAAATATACCCCATTTGAAACATTGTACCCCCTCCCCATATTATCGTGTTGTAATAGTGTAGGAATTTAAATTTCGCACTTTAAATGCTTTCTAAACATACTATGCTAGAATTAGGGTTTGTGTGCGAATAAAACAAACAAAATAGTTGGACCTAATCTCAAGATAAATAAGCATGAAAGTGGACAACACATTTCACACTTGCACCCCTAGGGTATTCCACTTTGTTGCCTTCAAATAATTGGGCCATATTGCATGTTGAATTTCTTTGGGTAAAACAAACAATCAAATGATCATAGTCCCTCAAAAGTTGCCTAAATAAATGATCAAGTCCCTTTTAAAGAAAAAATTGCCCAAAGACATTTAACACTATTGCAATTATGGTCTAAACGATGACCCGCGCCCGTCCCTTTCACCTCCTAAGACAAGATTGTCCACCAAATGCAATGGTGGAACAAAATTGTCAAAAGGTTTAAAACATAACAAAAATCTTTGAGAAAACTTTAGGGTAGATAACTCTTAAGTACTTGTAAATTTGCAAAGAAAACACTTGCCTAATTTCAAATCACACTTCACAAACACTTTCAAAACAAAACTTTCAAAAAACCTTGAAACATCTTTTCAAAAGACAAAACACCTTTTGTAAAACATTCGAGTAAAGAATTGTTACAAGGGTAGCCTATACAAGGCATCTTTTCAAAACATTTTCAAAACCACACACCAAGCACCATTTCAAACAATTGAAAACCAAGGCAAGTTGATCTAAGCAAGTACCTAAGAGCCCATGGATAACCATGGATAGAAAGGGTGCTAATACCTTCCCTTTCTATAATCTACTCCCCGAATCCAAGAAAAATCTCAAAGGTTTTTGCTGTGCTTTTTAAACCTTTCTTTAGGATAAAATAAAAAGTCGGTGGTGACTCTTGCTCAACCGAAACATTTGCGAAAACAAACGCAAAACCTCAAGTCAGTTCTCCCACCGTATCACACCCATCCCTTAATGATTGTAATAGCGTATAATGTTTACTTTCTGCAATTTTTCACTTTCATATAAATGCTAGTAATTAGGGTTTGTATGGAAAGATAAAATCAACAAGTAGACAACCCTAATCAAATATTAAATGCATGAAAATCAAACACAATATTCACATGCACCCCTAAGGTTAACTCCACTTGTTGCCTAAAAAATTGTCATGTTATGCATATGGGATGTCTTAGCAAAAACAATCAAAAATAAAAGATCATAGTCCCTCGATGACGCTACAAATGTTGCCTTTAAAATGATCTTAGTCCCTCAAAGAGAAATGCTAAGATACCTCACAACATTTCTATCATGACTATACGACGACTCACGCCCGTCCTTTTTGACGTCCAAAAATAAGGCTTCTTACCAATCAATGGTAAGATAGCAATATTAAAAGAAAGGAAGAAACGAACAAAAGACTTTTGAGTAGGTAGAGACATTCTTAGTTTCTTGCTCACTTTCAAAACAAACATCCTTGCTCATTTTCAAAACAAACACCAAACACTTTTCCATGAAATATTTTCAAAAGTCCAACACTTTGTATACGTTCTTACGAACGAGAACCATTACAAAGTTTTCCTAAACGAAGGCGCCTTTTCAAAAATACTTTCAAAAACCACCACAAAGAACATTTTCAAAAAAAGAAAGTGATCTAGCAAGCAACTAAGAGCCCGTAGATAACTATGGATGAAAAGGGTGCTAACACCTTCCCTTTTCATAATCTACCCCCCCAAACTCAAGAAATAATCTTAAAGGTCTTTCCTGTTCTTTTCAGTCTTTCCTTTTGGATAAAAGAAAAGTTGGTTGCGACTCTTGCTAAACCGCAACAATTACGATCAAACGCAAAACATACCAAGTCACTTCTCCCACCGCGTTACAGAACTGGTGACTCTGCTGGGGACTAAACTTAAAAGTTGGGTTACCTTAGGGCTAGATCACCTTTATTTCGCTTTAATTTTTTAACTTGCTTGCTTTACATTTTGGTTCCTTGTTTGGGATTGCATTGATCCTCTACCCGGATTTGGGATACCATTATAGGTAAGTAGAAATACATTATGGAAACTGTGCATGGTATACCGATATGGTCTAAGAAATAGCTACGTTAGTGTGACACCTTTGTGGGTACCGGTAACCCTTGAGTAGTCAAGGAGAATACAGGGCCGCTGTGTGGTGTCATGAAGCACTAACTGACTTTAGAACCTTTACTTAACCAACTTGGCCATTAGGAAGTAGTGAGATAGCCGGATTTGGTGCAGTCCGAAGTTGGTTGATACTCGATACTATGCTCATTGAGACCATACTTCTCGGGATATTTCGGTCGCCATGAAAGAGGCTTACGCAGAAACAATGCCCGATAAGAAAGACCAGTGATATTGAGATCCTTTAGAACCCGCTTACTATTTCTAGGACAGGTTTGAGCCAACTAAACTTCAAGAGGGTACTTACCTATAAGACTCCATGCAAGCCTAAACCTAAGGATTTGTTTGCCTTGTTTGTATTTTCTTACTTATACATAGCATCATAAACATCATAACATCATAAGTATTCTCACTAACCATTTCAAGGGTTATTGGGATTTATCTTTGTTTTGTTTTGTAGGACATGGCTTCCATCCACATGAATACTATCCAAGTCAATCTCGTAAGAATTCCTTCTCAACTCAAAGAGTTAGCATCAAGGGTCCCTGAGAATTCTTCATTCACCAAAAGACATGGTCACCTCCTAAACTTGGTTACCTCTAGCATTGATGAAGATATGATGAAGGTATTTTTCAGTTCTTTGATCCTCTACACCATTGCTTCATTTTCCCCGATTATCAACTTGTGCTTACTCTGGAAGAATTCTCTCAACTCTTGAGGATTCCCATTCTTAATCAACTACCATTCAACAGTACAGAAAGAGATCTAAAACCCAAAGAGATTTCCCGAACACTACACTTGCAACAATCTTATGTCATCACTAATTGGGAAACAAAGAGTGGTGTCAATGGGTTCTTATCCAAGTTCTTGTTTGAGAAAGCTCAAGATTTTTGGAACTCTTTGGACTTACAAGATTTTGAAGAAATCTTGGCCCTTCTCATCTATGGGATGGTTTTGTTTCCAAACCCTGACCAACTTATAGATGTAAATGCTATCAAAATCTTCATGTCTCGTAATCCAGTGCCTACTTTGTTGGGAGATATCCTACATTCTTTTCACTCTCTCACTATGAGTAAGATAGGGATCCCCATGTGTTGCACTCCTCTCTTGACTAGTTGGTTTATTTCTCATTTTCCCCGGTCTGTGTTAAAGAACGAGCAAGGTTTGAGGTGGTCCCATAGGTCGATGATGCTCAGACATTCGGATATTCATTGGTGTTCTCGATCCTTGGAGAACATTACTATCATCGATCGTTGTGGGAAATTCACTAATGTCCCTTTGCTTGGAATTAGGGGAGGTATCACTTACAATCCTTTTTTAGCCTTGCGACAGTTTGGTTATGCCCGAAGAGATGGTCCGCGTGATATGCTCATCCAAGGAGTGGTGTTCGACTACAAGAGCAACGATCAAGGCTACCGTCAGAGGTTTGTACAAGCTTGAAGGATGGTAAGAAAAGTTGATAGTAAAATGCTGGGACACAAGAATTCCATTCCCCTTGAGCCTCACCTTAGATGGGTACAAGCTCGTGCTCAGAAGCTCGTGATTCCTTATCCCTCCATCCTACCAGTCATCATGGAACCTATGGTTGAAGGAGATGTCCCACACACTATCCTCCATCCTGACATGCCTACTTCTCTTGAAGACTTGCAAAGGGGTTGGATTCGGCTAAAGGAATAACGAGATATCTTTGAAGCTCAATTCTACACTAGTGAGAAGAGGGTCTTGGAGCTTACAAAGAAGCTACATGAAGAATAAAGCTTGAACGCCTACACTGCGCTGAAGAGGATGCGTTCGACCTTTTTATCTTAGAGATTTATTTTGTAAGCCCAAAAGGCATGTTGTAGTCATTTTGAACTAATTAATGAAATTTGACGTTTGTTCATTCTTTGTCTATACAAATTTAAATTTCATAAATCCTTGAAATAATTTGCATACACATCTTCCATGCATCATAACATAATAGGTTTTCCACGACAGGTTTCCTTATCTTTCTGTTGTTTATTTCAGCAAGATAGATATCGAGAAAATAGTGAAGGACCTACAAGCACAAAACTCTCGGTTTCAAGAGACTCTGCTGACCTTAGCCAAGGGATAACAAGATTTGATGGCGTTTTTGGCAGCCAAAAAGAAACCAAAGAGGAAATCCTTAGTCTACATGGGTAGAAGATTCAAAGAGCCGGTCCGTCAGATACCGGTAGTGGAAGACTCGTCTGAGGAAGATGAGAATCATATTGGAGAAGCAAGGAGTACCGAGGTTGGGTGTATCAATGATCAAGCGTATGATGATGAAGATTATTTTGACGAGCAGTATCCTCCCGTCGATGCTAAATACAAGCAGCTAGAAGACAGATTGAAGGCCGTTGAGATTCAAGCCGTCCCCGGTTTGGATTTTGACGATTTTGGTTTAATATCTGGGGTTGTCATTCCCCACAAATTAAAAATACCAGTCTTCGCAAAATACGACGGGGTTTCCCGCCCAAAACTTCAACTGAAGTCTTATGTGCGCAAAATTCAACCGCACACAGCCGACAAGAAACTCTGGGTTCACTTTTTTCAAGAAAGCTTGGCTGGGACACAACTAGAGTGGTTTTACCAGTTGGATGATTCCCGTATCCATACATGGGAAGACTTAGCCACCGCTTTTTACCACCAATACCAGTATAATGCCGACTTGGCGCCGACAAGAGTTCAGTTACAAGACATGATAATGGGGAAGAATGAAGGGTTCAAAGAGTATGCCCAAAAGTGGAGAGACCTTGCCAGTAGGGTTCAACCACCTTTAACTGATAGGGAGCACATTTATATGTTTATGGGTACTTTATCTGGTCCTTTTTTCAACTTGTTGGTTGGTTGTTCTTCATCCGGTTTCACCGAGCTAATCTTAACCGGTGAAAGGGTTGAAAGCGGCATCAAAAGCAGAAAGATTCCCATAGCGTCTGCCTCCACCTCCAATCCCGTAACGAAACCTTTTATCACAAAGAAAGAAATCAATGTTGTGTATGGGGCAAGGGCCTGTACCAAGAAGGATGACCGCCAGTCCGTTAATGCTGTATGGATTTCCAATCCAACTCCTGCTTAAATACCATCTTTAAATCATCAACGGTTTCAGGCCCCACCAAGATAATTCACAAGGATAAGCATGTCTCTATCCCAATCCTTACAACACATGTTAAAGTATAATTTGGTGACACTGCGTAATCCTCCATCCAATCCAGATACCTCTTCACCAAAGTACAATCCAAACGCCAAATATGCATATCACTTAAATAATCCCGGGCATGAGACTGACCAATGTTGGGAACTGAAGAATAAAATTCAAGACTTAGTAGACAACAGGACCATTAAATTTGATCCTCCTCTAACTCCAAATGTAATCACCGCGCCTATGCCAAATCATGGCAAGGGTGTCAATGCTGTTGAAGACACCATTTTTGTTTCCTCCATCGAAGACTTGACTACTCCGTTAAACATCATCAAAAAGAATCCGTTAAAAGCCTGGATTTTCCCTGGCTATTTGAAGGACTGTGTTTGCTGTGACAAACAACTCAATGGATGCAAAGGGATGGAGGAAGGCATTCAACGCCTGATGAATAACCTTGAGATCCTATTTGAGAAGACTCCTCCTGCCAAAAGTTTGACCAATATGATTGAAGATCTCTCCATCATAACGATCTCAAACAAGCCTCTTAGGATCTCCTCCAAGGGTCCTATCAGGATTTCAAATGAACCAATTGTTTCTCTTCTGATAATTACCGCCCCCGGGCCAATTTTATACTCTTCCAACAGAGCAGTGCCATGGAACTATGGTGCTGAGGTGTTTTACCATGGGATAAAGCAAGACGTTTGGATTGAAGAAAAAAAATTGATGACATTGGTAACATAACTGGCTCTAGTAAGGTGACCAGAACTGAGAGAATCTTTTCACCCAACATCTTACCACCAGTTTCCACAAAGATGCCTATCTGCATCACCACTGTTAAGCCTAGTGCTGACCCAAGGGGAAAAGAGAAAGTTGTTGAGCCTTTCGAGACAGAAATACCTGTAAAAGACATTGCTGGTGGGGAACCTTCCGCTTGTGAAATGGATGAGGTCTTGAAAATTATAAAAAGGAGTGATTTTAAGATTATGGAGCAGTTGGGGCAAAACGATTCCAAGATTTCAATGTTATATTTGCTACTCTATTCCGATGCTCATGCTCGGGAGTTAATCAAATTCTTGAAGTAGGCTCATGTCCCTCATGAGACCATGACTGACCAGTTTGAAAATTGTGTAGCAAGCTTGAAGATCAATAATGGTTTAGGGTTCTCGGATGCTGATCTGACACCGCTTGGAAAGAACCATAACAAAGCTCTACATGTTTTTGCTGAATGTAAGGGGACTACCCTAGCACACGTTCTAGTTGACACTAGCTCTTCTTTAAACGTGCTACCCAAGGGGGCTTTGGACCATTTAGACTGTGAAGGACTAGTTTTGAAACCAAGCGATATTATTGTGAGGGCTTTCGATGGGTCCAAAAGGACAATTGTGATACGGTGGGAGAACTGACTTGATGTTTTGTGTTTCGATCGCACTTGTGCGGTTAGCAAGAGTCACCACCAACTTTTCTTTTAACCAAAAGGAAAGGTAAAAAGCACAGGAAAGACCTTTCGAGATTTATTTCTCGGGTTCGGAGGGTAGATTATGAAAAGGGAAGGTATTAGCACCCTTTTCATCCATGGTTTTCCATGGGCTCTTAGTTACTCGTTTAGATCACTTGCTTTCATTTGATAGTGTGCTTGTGGTGTGGGCTTTGAAAGTATTTTGAAAAATATCTTTGTAATGGTTCTAGTCTCTATAAGAGCGTATACAAAGTTTTGTTTTTGAAAAATGGTTCAAAGATGTGTTTGTGAATCATGTTTCGAAAAGTGTTTTGAAAAGATGTTTTGCAATGGTTCTCGTCTCTGTAAGAACGTATACGAAATGTTTTGTCTTTTTAAAATGTTTTGAAATGAGAGTGTAGGTGTAAAAAGTTTTTATCGTGAGCAAGCGAGTAACTAAGAGCGAATCTATCTATTTGAAAGGTCTTAAATTGTGTTTTCTTCCTCCTTTTAATGGTGCTATCTTACCATTGATTTGGTTAGAAGCCCCATCGTTGGATGTGAAGGGACAAGCGCGGGTCAATTTCATAATCATTGAAGGCAACTTAGGAGACGCTTTAGCAATTTTTGTAAGATACGAGATCGTTTTAATCGAAGGCAACATCAAGGGTCATCGAGGGACTACGATCTTTTTTATCGAAGGGTCATTGCTAGAGCGTCCTATATTCGATGGACATGATTGTATTTCTGAGGCAACGAGCGAGGTTACCCTAGAGGTGCGCGTGTGAAAAAGTGTGTTGGTTTCAAGTTATTTTATTCTTTGATTAGGTCATCTGGCGATTGATTTTTGAATCTTGCCATACACGCCTAATTACTATACAGTATATGGAAAAGCAGTAAATTGCGGGAATTAAAATTCTACGCTATTACAAAATATTCGGGAATGGGGGTACAATTTTTACAAATGGGGATGAATCAAATGAGATAGAAATGTCCGAATATCAATCAATACAGCCAAATCGAATTTTGTGCGATTTAATTAAAGCTATGATAATCCATGAGATAAAATCAACAAAATATGAAATGTTAAGTATTTAATTGAAAAGAGAAAGGTAAAACCTATTCTAAAAAATTAAAATAATTGATTAAATTAAAATCGTATGTATTATCTTTTTGTGTTTTTTAATTATGTAAGTAACAAGATAAATTAAAAAGGACTAAACTAATTTCTATTATTATTATTTTTGGTGTTTTATTATGTCAATTAAATTTAAAGCAAAAAATTAATAATAAAAAAAAGATAAAAATTAATTAATAAAACCTAAGTCAAATTAATAGAAAAATATTTTAAGTTTTATTTAGCATTTTGCAAAACAAATAAAATATAAGCAGAAAAACAAATTTAAAAAAAGAAAGAAATATGGGCTTAAGTTGATTTTAGATGTTAGGCCCAAAAGAAATGTTGTTCTTGCTGTTAACAAAACAAGCCGGGGGGGGGGGTAAGTCCAGCAAAACGAATGGGCTTAAGGGTAATCGAACCGGCCCAAACTTCCTAAGCTGCAACTTAGTTTCTGATTAAGGGTTCAAAACAAAATTAGGGTTCTTGGAACCCTTTGTTCACAGCGTCGCCGCTTCATCTCTTTCGCTCATCTCTGTATCATCCTTTCATCTCAGTTCATCTTTTCATCTCTGTTGATGAAACCTCTAAATCTCTCACTAACCATCCCTGTTTCGCGAGCAAAATGTCTCACTATGATTTGGCGTTTTTGAAAAAAAACCTAAGTTCAGATTTGAACCCTAAAGGAACGAAATTGATTCATCTGATCTTCCCCTAACTCTCTGTTGCCGGAGTATATCCGTTCTCGCCTCCCTAGCCAGAATCTAACGACTTTCTTGAAAAAGGGTTAGATTTCTGTGTTATGATTTCACTGATTTTTATCTTGTTTATGCGTTTTCTTTTGACTACTCCATTCCTTTAGATGTAGAGAAATATGTTATGAGGAAGATGAAGAATCCATACCTGTTTGGAACATTACAGTTTCTTGCGATTTTGAAAGGGAGAGGCGAAAACAAAGACTGTACTCAGTGGTGGCGGAAGATGTACGAGGGGAGGAGATGAGGATTGAAGGCGTGGGTGTTCATGACTCTTTGGTAAACTCTCTTATCTCTATGCTTGAATGATGATGCTGCTGGTTATTGTGATCTTGAGGCTTTGTGATTTGTTACTGTTTTTTCCTTTGAAACTTGTTACAAGTTTTTTTTTTGAATTTGATGATGATTGTTTGGTTTCTCAGTTTGACTAATGTGCTTGAATTTTCTTTGGTTCAGGTTGGTTGATGTTTTACTGGTTTTTTGGGTTTGGTTGTTTAATGATGGTTCAATGGCCTTAGGTTTTGGTTTTGGATATGTTGATGGTTTACTGGTTTTTTGGGTTTGGTTACAGTGTTGGGATTTTTGGTTTGAGGCTTGTGTGATAGGTTTTGGTTACAGGTTTTGGATATGTTACTGATTCAGGTTTTGGGAGTTTGTTTTGTATTTGAGGATGGCTTTGAATGTTTGACAGGTTTTCAGTTTTAGGATTATGTTGGTTTTTTGAGGTTTTTAGACTTTGACAGTTTTTTGTATTTAATGATGATTCTATTTGATGATGGTTCAGATTTAAGGCTTATGTTGGTTTTACAGGTTTTGAGTTTGTTGGCATCTTGAGATCCTTACTGTTTTGCTGTTTTGGTTTTTAGGCCTTTGGAATTTTGAGGTTTGACAGGTTTTGCTGTTGGAGACTTGTGTTTTTTCTGAGTTTTTAGACCTATATCCTTGGCTTGAGAGTTGTGTCCACTGTTATATTGGCCCTGCTTCTGTTGAGTTCATATTCAAAATGGTGGGAAATCCACCAATTGAATATTTTCAGTATATTATTCATATGGCCTTTTTGTTGCAGTTTTGTTTTTTAGCACATTCTGTGCAACTTGTGACAGGCAGGGCAGCAAAGCTGTGCATCCCAATAACCTAGGTGACTTATTTCCTCTCTTCTCTCTCAATGACACTAAGAAAGTCAATTCCTCTTTTGCCTTTTTTTCCAATTCTGAAAGGTTTGCATGGAAAATGATGATTTATGCCTCTTGAACAAGCTTTTGCTTATTTGACTTAGCTATTTATTTTGCCATACTGCTGCTTTTGTTGATGCTGTTTGTTGTTTGCTATATTGCTGCCTCGTTTGTTGTCCAGTTTGTGCTGCTGTTTGGTTCAGTTTGTACCATTCTGTTTGGACAGTTTTGCTGCATTTGTTTGTTTGGACAACTTTGCTTGCCTTTGGACAGTTTTGCTTCATTTGTTTGTTTGGACAACTTTGCTTGCCTTTGGACAATTTTGCTGCATTTGTTTGTTTGGACAACTTTGCTTGCCTTTGGACAGTTTTGCTGCATTTGCTTGTTTGGACAACTTTGCTTGCCTTTGGACAGTTTTGCTGCATTTGTTTGTTTGGACATCTTTGTAGCATTTCTTCTTTTCCTTCTTTTTGTGAACCAAGAAGGATAACCTTCTTGTGATTTGCAAATAGAAAATAGATTGTGATGAATAATGGCATTCTAATTCCATTTTTGCAAACCTTAATGATGAATATTTTTTTTGGAAAATTTTATACATGCCCAAATAACTTGCACTAACCATTTCTTTTCTTTCTTTTGTTTTCATGTGAGCACAATTGGATGTGACAAAGCAAGGGAGGCAGGAACTCTATGGCAAGCTAGGAAGTCTTGGAGATAAGCAAAGGAAATTGATACGACTTCAATCCTCAGACAAAGTTAGGCATAGATTAGTTCTCCTAGGCCAAACATTTATTTGGATCTCCTTTGTAATTTAGAGAAAATCAATCTTGTACCGTATCCAAAAATTGTACTAATTCATCTTTTAAATACAATGAATTGTAAAACATAAAGTATTTAAAAGAATAAATTGTTTTGTAACAATGTATGAATTTGGAGAAAATCTTATGAAATGTTCTGGTGTCACTTGAAATCCTTGATAAAAAATAACTTGTAATTTTCTCTTCGCATCCTAATTGACTTTTTGAAATTCCCAATCAAGATATTTGAAACAAAATGCTTCAGTATGGTAACTTACATTCCAAGTAATCCCAGTAACTATGTAACTGTATTTCAAATGAACACGCACTGTATATTCCATTTCCTAACCAAACAAAAGTTTTAAAAGATGCAAATCATCTGGTTAACCTTGATCAAAATCATGGTCGTCCCAAATGATAGTCTTAAACTCCATCTCTTGTCCCAAACAAACCATGCTCTGAGAACAAACACTGTCTTTTCAGTAAACTTGAGGAAGCATGAAGACCTGTGAAAACCAATTGAATTTATGAGAACTCATTTTCTTTTGAGAATTGTAAGAAAAACCCTAATTGCTGGTTTACTGCCACATAAGAGAATCTATCTGGTCGATTCCTGAGCCAACTTGAATATCTGAGAAACCCTAGGGTTGTGTCTTCTATGAAAAATGGGAGGGCAAATTTTAGGGTACAACAACAGTTCATAAAGAGGTGGATCTCCCGATCAAGATGTGCTCACAGACTTTCAACTCTACTTTCTACATCATGGATATCCGTCCTGCCTACTCCTGTTTGTTGGGTCGCCCTTGGATCCATGGAGCAGGGGAAGTAACTTCAACCCTTCATCAAAAGCTCAAGTATCTGGTCAAAGGAAGGATTGTCACTGTCTGTGGTGAGGAGGAGTTCATGGTAAGCCACCTCAACTCTTTCAAATATGTGGAGATGGATGGAGAATTTATAGAAACCCCGTGTTAGGATTTTGAGGTTGTTCCACCAATGATTTCTACTGCCAAATGTTCCTCTGATGTATCCAAAGCTGTTAAGGTCGTGCCAAAGATGATTTCATTCAAAGATACTCGTGCTGCAATCGAAGAAGGAAGTTGTGATACTTGGGGGAAACTCCTCGAGATCCCATTCAAAGCAGACAAATGTGGTTTGGGTTTCACTATCAAGGCTCAGAAGGAAGTGAGGCACACTTGTGTAGGGAAGCCCCCTCTCCGTATTGGAAGTCATGAAGTTAACACTGTAGGTGAATCTGACGATGAATATGCATTTGAAGATTGGGTATATCCTACTACAATAGAACTCAACAATTGGTAAGAAAAGGACTTTGTTCCCATATCCTTCATTGAGGAGTAATCACTTGTTTATTGCTTTATTTTGATTCAAGAACACTTTGTCTGTACTATTAAACAATGACTTTTAAGCCATGTGTCTGGCCCGGGGAACTTTGGTCCATTTGTCAAGGGTTTTATTTATGTTCATCTTATCATATGTTCATTCAATACAAATCATTGGACTTTTGCATTCAAACCTTTGTGATCATTATCTTTCTTTTCTTCAAATACATTTTTCAAAATAGCCATGTATCCTACATGCACACACACACACACACACACACACACACACACACACACACACACACACACACACACACACACACACTCTTGCAGGTCCTCATCCACTTTGGATCTCATGGCCAATGACTCTACTATTACCAACTATGACTTCGAACATCCAATTAACTAAGCCGAAGACGAAGGTGAGGAAGATTGTGAAATACCGAGAGAACTAGCCAGACTTTTATTACAAGAGGAAAAAGCTATTAGCCGCACAAAGAGGTAGTTGAAGTCATCAATCTGGGTACCAAGACAGATAAGAAAGAGGTCAAGATCGGCACCAACCTGGAAAGCAGTGTTAAAAGCAGATTGGTTCAGATGTTGCATGACTATGTGGAAGTGTTTGCTTGGTCGTATGAAGATATGCCAGGGTTGGATACCGATATTGTAGTTCATTGTCTGCCAATAAAGGAAGATTGTCCTCCTGTCAAACAAAAAGTTCGTCGCATGAGGTCTAACATGTATGAAAAGATAAAAGCTGAAGTGATGAAACAATTTGATGCAGGATTCCTAGCTGTGATATCTTATCCCCAATGGGTTGCGAATGTGGTGCCAGTATTGAAGAAAGACGGAAAATTTCGTATTTGCGTAGATTATAGGGATCTGAATAAGGAAATTCCCAAGGATGATTTCCCTCTACCTCATATTGATGTCTTGGTCGATAATACTGCTCATCATAAAGTCTTCTCTTTCATGGATGGTTTCTCCGGCTATAATCAAATTAGGATGGCTCCTGAAGACATGGAGAAGACCACTTTTGTTACGCAATGGGGAACCTTTTGCTACAAGGTCATGCCGTTCGGGTTAAAGAATGCAGGGGCAACATATCAGAGGGCTATGGTAGCTTTGTTTCATGATATGATCCATCATGAAATAGAGGTCTATATGGATGATATGATTTCAAGATCACAAACTGAAGAGGAGCACCTCAATCACCTATACAAGCTATTCGAGAGGCTGAAAAAGTACAAGTTGAGGTTGAACTCTAACAAGTGCGCATTTGGAGTACGATCTGGAAAGCTTCTAGGTTTTGTTTTCAGCGGTAAAGGCATCGAAGTCGATCCTGCCAAGGTGAAGGCCATCCGAGAAATGCCAGTCCCCCACTCTTAAAAGGAAGTTACAGGATTCTTGGGCCATATGAATTACATTGCCCGCTTCATATCTCACTTGACTGCTACTTGTGAGCCAATCTTCAAACTCTTGAAGAAGGATCAAGTAGTCAAATGGAATGATGAATGCCAAGCTGCCTTTGAAAAAATCAAAGAATATCTGCAAGAACCTCCTATTCTCATGCCTCCAGTTGAAGGAAGACCCTTGATCATGTACTTGACAGTGCTAGGGAATTCTACGGGGTGTGTTTTGGGCCAACATGACGAGTCTGGCCGAAAAGAGAATTCTATTTCAAGACTGTGAAGCCTGGACCCGACCAGACATCAGTTCAACTTCATCTTTTCAAGCAAGTTATTGTGAAGGCTGGACCCGACCAGATGATAATTAACTTCATCCAGCTCAGAAATCTGCAAAGCCTGGACCCGACCAGATGGAAGTTTAACGATAATAAGTTACCGTGAAGCATGGACCCAACCAAATAACAATTAATTTATTCTTCCGCGATAAGTTACAATGAAGCCTGGATCCAGCCAGATATCAATTCAACTTCGTCTATTCAAGCAAGCTATTGTGAAACCTGGAGTCCGACCAGATAGCAACTAGCTACAATCCCCAACAAGTCATTATGAAGCCTAGACCCGACCAGATAATAGCGTAACATTTCAAAAACTATGAAGCATGGACCCGACCAAATATTAGTTAACACTTCAAGTTACTGTGAAGCCTGGAACCCGACCAGATAACAGTTCAACTTCAAGCAATTTTCTATGAAGCCTGGATTCCTACCAGATAACAGTTAATTTAACCTTCCTCTGCAAGTTACTGCGAAGCCTGGAATACGACCAGATAGCAGTCAACTTCACTATCCCCAACAAATTTCTACCAAGCCTAGATTTCGACCAGATAACAGCCAGTTTTCGATGCTCTCCAGTCAGGAATAATTCCCCAGTAGAACATTGAACTCTTTTCCCAAGCAGAAATCAACACTCTTCACATAGTCTTCTTAAAAATCCAGTATTCCCCAACGGAGTTTCTCCTCAAACCACGAAACAAGAATTCCAAGCGAAAACATCACTGGAGGAACACACTCTTCATCCTCAACAGCAGTCTGGGAGCTCTTTTCCCAAGGCTCATCATCATGTTGTCAAGGATTTATTTTCTAGACAAGGAGGCACTTCATTTAAAGCGTATCACATTCATAAACCATAACACATACATGACAAATGCATACAACATAATCTCATTTATTTTGAGAACATTATTACACCATGCATATATCTGCATACCACTAATCTTTTTCCTTGCAGGAAAAATCTGCAGACAATGACATCTGCCGTTCCAGTTTAAATCAACCAAAAGATTTATCCTGATGCTTTCCCCAGTCACTCTGAATGGCATCTCTAAGCCCATTCCCTACACAGTCAACTAACACATCATCGAGTGCAAATTTCTGGGCACTCTAGTGTTCAATCATCTTCCACCTTTGTGTCACGAATGGTGGACTCGCCAATCTAACTCTTCAGGTTTAAGAAGATTGAACAAAGGAAGTTGTTGTACCCCAAGATTTTCTCTCTCATTTCTCAAGGATTCTCCCCCAAAATCTCTCATGACATCAAGTTTGCAGCATTAATACATCAACTTGGGCTTGGAATTGACACAAGGGCAAAATGGTTAAATACACACTGAAAAGTCAAACTTTAACTTTTGGATCAAATTCAAGTTTCAAGAATCATATTTCATTAAGACATGTTGGAACATGAAGTTTGTTTCACTAAGTGTTTAGGAAATATGATAAATTCAGAACTTCTGGCCAGATTCTCACCATGATGCAAGTTGATTCTGGAAGAACTTCTTACACAAGAGTTGTAGATCTCAATGAGATCTAAAACATTGCATAATATAACTTCTCCTAGAAATTCTAGGATTTCAAGTTATACATCTTTCAAGTACACGACATTGAAACTGGAACATTCAGTAAATTTTGGATCTTCCCAAAACAGGATTTGGTTAGAACTTTTGAACTAGTTTTCATGTAGGTCCAGTCAGAATTTGCAAGAGCAATTCAAAGAGGATTTACAAAGCGTGTTACAAGCTTTCTGGAAAGTCTGAGAACTCCTTCAGAACATGCTGGAGCAAAGAGATTCAAAGATCAGAAGTTGGATGTTTATTCTAAGTTACGCTGATGCTGAACTTCTGACTCAGAATTAAGCTATGATGCATAATCTCATATTGCAGGATTTCAGGTTTGATAAATCTCATCATCGTTTAATGCTCACAACCACTTTTGAGTTTTTATCCAAAGGATTTCCCCACGTGTGAGATAGAAGTACCATTTTTGTCCTTGAAAAGTAAACTTTTGCACAAGTTTATGTTGGGCCCATGCTTTGCTTTTTCCTCTGAGGGTACTTTTCCTTAATTCATGCTTACAAATCCAACTTAGGCATGTCTAAAAGCTACTAACCACCATACTTGTTTAACTTGCTCCAAGAACAACTCAGCGTCCTAGCATGATGGTTGTACTCTTAACTTCTCCAAGCTACAAAATAATTGCCTATAAATTGAACTTCATTTGCAACTGTAAAGAGGTTGAAAAAATTGAAAAGAAAAGCCTTGAAAACTTGCTAAAATCTCCTAAGAATTTAAAGCTGCAGCCCAAATACGAAACCTGCAAGCCTTTGATCTTTGCATTCAAATTCCAATTTTCCTCAAGTGTTTCTCGACCAAATCATCAACATAGTTTCTGATACACATTTAGAAGTCATTCTAACTTCTGTTTTCATATTGCACTTCCATCTCCACCAATTTCCATTTCAAGATCAGAACTTTGCTTCTTTGCATTTCCAGAATTTTCCAGCCATTCATAGCTCAAGCTAAGGATTGTTCCATCCTTCTGAGCATGCGAGAAAGGTGACCAGAACACCACTGCAGGCAGAACCAAAATCTAATTCAGAACAATTTCCAGAAGCAAGGTAAGTTCCTTCTGACTTTCATCTCATTTCTTAGGCGTTGATAGGCTTGCATGTTCAAAAATACAATGTAGACATCCTGACACTGATTTTGTACATATTCATAGATTTCATATTTTTTTTGCCTAAGTAGAGAGAATTTCAGTTCAGAACATCTTGAAGAGATTAGAACCCAGAATTAGGATTAGCAGATACATGCTTGTTTCTAATTTGCAGTTATGATACTTTATGTTTCTGAAACCATGATGAAACCTGCTATAACTGCTATGTGTGCATTTTCTGTTTTGTTGAGAAATGACTAAGCTACAGATGTTCTGATTAGCATGGAGAAAGAGATGAAGTTCATTGTGATACGCTGGGAGAACTGACTTGAGGGTTTTGCGTTTTATCGCAAATATTGCGGTTAGCAAGAGTCGCCACCGACTTTTCTTTTATCCAAAAGGAAAGGTGAAAAATCATAGGAAAGACCTTTGAGATTGTTTCTTGAGTTCGGGGGGTAGATTATGAAAAGGGAAGGTATTAGCACCCTTTTCATCCATGGTTATCCATGGGCTCTTAGTTACTTTCTAGATCACTTGCTTTTTATTTTGAAATTATGCTTTGTGTGGTTTTTGAAAGTATTTTGTAAAATAGGCCATTGTTTAGGCAATCTTTGTAATGATTCTCGTTCGTAAGAATGTATACAAAGCTGTTTGTCTTTTTGAAAATGTTTTCAATGTTTGCAAGATGTTTTAAAATGTGTGTGTTTGTTTTGGAAAATAGCAAGGATAATTGTTTGAAAATAGATCAAGTAACTAGAAGTAATCTACCTACTCAAATGTCTTTCTTGTTCATTTTCTTTTCCTTTTATATTGTTGTCTTACCATTGATTTGGTAAGCAACCCTATCTTTGGATATAAACGGGACGGGCGCGGGTCATCGTATAACCATTATTAGCAATGTTGCAAAGTATCTTAGCATTTTTTGAGGGACTAAGATCATTTTGCAAGGCAACTTAGAATAGCGTCATCGAGGGACTATGATCTTATATTTGTTTGTTTTTGCCAAGATACTTCGCATGCATAATATGGCCATTTTTATGTAAGGAAAACAAGTGGAGTAACCCTAAGGGTGCTTGTGCGCAAGTGTATTATTTTCATGCTTGATTTTGTCTTGAATTAGAGTTTTCTATTTGATTTGTTTTTATCTTGCCATTCAAACCCTAATTACTAGCATGGTATATAAAAAGCGGTAAATTGCATAATTTAAAGATTACTACGCTATTACAACATTTTATGGGAGGGGGTATACAAATTATGAATGGGGATTTGCAATAATGTAAATCTAATTAAGCTATTACAACCAAATCGAATTTGTACGAATACTTAAATAAACAATATACAATGTAATTTAAATATGCAATGTTATGTATATGCAAGAAAAAGAAATTTGCTTTGTTTTTCATATGCAAAAGAATTTTGACCTAATCCTAATAACTTAAGAAAAGGAAATTATTTCTTTAAAAAAATGGTTAACCCTAATTTCTAATTTAAAAGAAAATAAAGTTCTTCAAGTATTATTTTTTGTGTATTTTTTGTCTTAAAATAATAAATAATATTTATGAAAATATTTAGTCTTTTTATATGTCAAAATAAATATTTACAAGTATGAAGAAAAAGGAATAAAAATATATCTAAGTCTATTTTATTTTTACAAGTTTATTTAAGAAAAATAGTTAGTATGTAATAAAATAAAAAAATATTTTTTTATGTGAAAATAAGATAAAATAAACAAAAATGCAATATTTAACATATTTATATTTTTTCATGATTTTATAATATTTAAGAAAATATATTTGATAAAAAAATGGAAATAAAAATAAATAATAAAAAGATCGGGCCAAGGGTGCTGTACGGGGAAAGAGAGGTAAGTGTTAGAAAAAAAAATGAGAGGCCCATAAGCTGAGCCCGCGCTGCCAAAAATGTCAAAAATGAAGCTGAAAAAATGTAAAAAATGCAAAAGGTAGCGCCAAGGTTCGAACCCACGACTATGCATTCCCTTAGCTTGTCTGAACCTCCCTGAGTGTGTTCCAATCCTTGCCTTGCTTTGAAAGTGCCTAAATCTCTCTATCCAAGTCAACCTGCAAGCTTGAAAAACAAAAATGGCAGATGAAGAAGGAGGAGTTACAGTGAAGGGATGATGGTCTGGAACACTTAGATATGAGGTAGGTAAGGTGTTTGAGTGATTAAAACTTGAAACACACGAGTAAATTTGTGGATTGCTATGCTTGGTTTCAAACTGCAAGTTTTGACAGTTTTTTGGTGATCAGGAGTTTTAGAGAGTTTATGGCCTTGAGCAACCGTGTTCTAAGTTGTAATGTGTTTGTGTATAAGTATAGAGAAGGTTTCTAATCCACTCCACAACAGATTTCTCAGTTATAGCCTTTTTGCACTCTTACTTGCTTTTAAAGAAAGGTGAAGAGACCACTCTCTACATGCTTGTACAAGCCTGCTTGGAGTTGGTACAAGTTCTAGGCAACTTGTTTTTGGTTTATAGGACTTGTGTGTGCATAGAAAACAGGTCCAATGCTCAAGAAGTGAAAAGTTGCAAAAGTTATGCTTTCCAAAATGGCAATGACAACTTTGTGCCATTTATGGAATTAAAGCTTTTGGACAAAGACTCTTGTGCTTGGATTAAGGCTTTATCATCTATGTAAGCATTAAATTATGAAGTGAGAAACAAGTTTGAGACCTGTAAAGCAAGAATTAGGCAACATAGGTTCAGATTTGAATTTTGTTCTTCATGAAATGGCTTGAAATCAAAGTGAGAAATTTCCAACTTCATCTCTTCGATTCTCCCTACTCAAAAATGATCTCAAGGAGTTCCTTGACATTTTGGAAAAATTTCAATGTGCTCTATAACTAATCATTGAAATTCTTTCCAAGATTACTCTTGGAACTAGGTGAAAATTTTCCATGAAGTTAGGTCAAAAACCTGTCTAAATTAGGGCAAAATTTCACTAAGTTATTTTAGTTCATGGGCATGTATTCACAAAATTATATCTTGAGATCCAAGAATCTTTAAGGAAAAAATTGTGAAGCAAAGTTGTATATTTCATGGAGATCTACAACTTTCATGTTGGGAACTTTCTTTGAATCATCTTGTGTCATGGTGAAAAAATGGCTTAAATTTGAGAAAAAATAAGAAATTTTCTATACTTCGAAAAATTTCTAAGTTAAGAAGAATTCAAATTTCAAAACCAAATCTTCAATCTTTGATTTCTTGATGAACAAGTTTCACATTTTGACATGTTTTGATGAATTGTGATCCTTGGCACTTGATTTTGACCAAAAAGTCAAAGTTTGACTTTTCAGTATACAGTTGACTTTTGATCAGTTGACTGCAAATTTCATCTGTCAATCCAATGAAATTGCAATGTTTTGAACCATGTTATTAGGTCAAGATGATACAATTTAACCCTTGAAATCATGCTTCAAATCAATTGGTCATTTTCTAGGTCAAAAATCAGAAATTGCCCTTTCTCAATCAAAACCCTAATTTTGACCATTTTGCCCTGTTGATGATTTGATCAAATTTCTTGAGGAATTATGGTCCAAACTTGATCAAATGATACATATGAGTCCAAAATGTTGATGTGGATCAAAAATTATGAAGTTTGACTGTAAATTGGCCATGGTTGACTTTTTCCCCAATACAACTGATTTTTAGGTCAACTGTCCAATTGACTGATCAAAATTATGGTTCAAGGCTTGAAACTTGTCATGAGTAATCTTAGGGGTCCATAATGATGTTTGAAAGTTATACGAAGCATTGATAGTCCAAAAATATTTGTACAATCTCAAACCCTAATTTTGGGTGATCAGTGCATGATGAGAGGTCTTGAGTTGGTCAAACCCTAATCCAGTCTTGAGTCAAAGAGATCTTGTGAGAATAATCTTGATAAATGAGAGGGAAAATTTTGGGGTACAACATTCATCATCAGAACTTACTTTGTGTTATATGTTTATGTTTTTACTTCTAATATCATATGTACAGCCACCCCAGTGGTAGAGAGCACATGCATAAACCGTTAGTGTTAAGGGTCCTGAGTTCTAACCCCAGAAACACCTTTTTTTATGATTATTTCCTTACGTTTCACCCCATTGATTAGATTAGAACTTATAGACATTCCCACCCAACAACATTGACACCTCACATACTCGTTATCAGAACTTTTAGCTTGCCAATGACACTAGAACTTCTAGGTTTCCAGCTACATCAGAACTTCCAAACTCTCTCAACATCCAGAATACCACAACAACTAGAACTTCTGACCTTCCAGTAACATTAGAATTTCCAGGCTATCAGTTACATCAGAACTTCTAGGCTTTTCCTTCTTTCCCAGCAACCTCGGAACTTCAGTGTACCCGGACCCAGAACTTCTGCCGTCCCCTTTTTCTGCTAACATTTTCTTTCTGACTTGCAGCGCACCAGAGTCAGAACTTCTGTTCTCTCCCATTTCAGCAGTGCGCTGATTGTGATTTTTTTTCTCTTTTATTATTTTTAATATCACCTCTATTTTCAATAAGCAAAATACCAAAATATTTATTCACATACTTTATTTTTACTTCTTTTAAAACAAAAGACTAAAAATAGTTTCTTAAGCCAAAATTTAGTTTCTTCTCTTAACAAAAACAGAATAAACCCATTTCATTTCTTGTACATTATTTCAGAATGGTTGTAATAGATAATTAGATTTAATTTCTTGCAATCCCCATTTGTAAATTTGTATACCCCATCCCTTAATGATTGTAATAGCATAAAATATTTACTTTCCACAATTTTTCACTTTCATATAAATGCTAGTAATTAGGATTTGTATGGAGAGATAAAATCAACAAGTAGACAATCCTAATCAAAGATTAAATACATGCAAATAAAACACAATATTCACATGCACCCCTAAGGTTAAATCCACTTGTTTCCTAAAAAATGGTCATGTTATGTATATGGGATGTCTTAGCAAAATCAATAAAAAAAATAAAAGATCATAGTCCCTCGATGACGCTATAAATGTTGCCTCTCAAATGATCTTAGTCCCTTAAAGAGAAATGCTAGGATACCTCACAACATTTCTATCATGACTATACGATGACCCATATTTGTCCTTTTTACGTCCAAAGATAAGGCTTCTTACCAATCAATGGTAAGATAGCAATATCAAAGGAAAGGAAGAAATGAACAAAAGACTTTTGAGTAGGTAGAGACGTTCTTAGTTGCTTGCTCACTTTCAAAACAAACATCCTTGCTCATTTTCAAAACAAACACCAAACACTTTTCCATGAAATATTTTCAAAAGTCCAACACTTTGTATACGTTCTTACGAATGAGAACCATTACAAAGTTTGTCTAAACGAAGGCGCCTTTTCAAAAATACTTTCAAAAACCACCACAAAACACATTTTCAAACAAAGCAAGTGATCTAGCAAGCAAATAAGAGCCCATAGATAACTATGGATGAAAATGATGCTAACACCTCCCCTTTTCATAATCTACCCCCCCGAACTCAAATAATAATCTCAAAGGTCTTTCCTGTTCTTTTCATCATTTCCTTTTGGATAAAAGAAAAGTCGGTGGCGACTCTTGCTAAATCGCAACAATTGAGATCAAATGCAAAACATACCAAGTCAGTTCTCCCACTCAGTTACAGATTGTTAGGACACTTTCTTTAGGTTTGCACGGTGTGACAATACCATGGCATGACTAGAGGAGGTTACTAGCTCGCACAATAAAGGCGTCGAGCTTACGATGTAAAACAATCATGTTTGTTTATTTTTGTTTATGTGTGTGGTAATTTGTGTTTTAATAAGTTGAAACAAGGACATATTCTGAATTTCAAATCTTCACTTTTTAACTTGTTAATTCATTTTCACCCGGTTTTCATATCATTATTTGTATTTGTTTTGTCATGTCAATTTGTGTTTTCTGAAAGGTTGTCGTGTTTAGCTTATGGAGTTTTGTTCATTCTATATATTGTAAATTTTGTACATTGAAATTTTGTAGGAGTATTATTTTTCTAATTCTTTTGTTGTTGTTTGAACTCAAGTTTTGGTCCGGTAACTTGTAGAATATTGAGGTGATTTATCAAGTTTGATCGTTTCAACTTACGAATACGTGGTAATGATTTTGTTAAAGTTTTGTACACGTTCGAGGTATGTGTTTATCTCTTTCTATACTTTAGCATATTCATGATACTTAAACCTTTTACAATTTTTATACAATTCATTCTTTAGTATACTTGTTCATTTATGATACACTTTAGTTCCTACCCTTTTTGTGAGGTAGCTTTCCATTATTCATATGCTGGAGGCCACAATTCTTGATTTAACTCAATTTTATTATGCTTAATCTTTTATTTGTGTTGATTGTATGAATGCAAGAAAAGGATCAAGGCATTTTTATTTCATTTTGAGCACAACTACCTAGCCAAATAGTCAATTCACCTTATGAGTGTGTAATCATTAGTAACCCCTTTGAGATTTTTGTCGATATCCATTTTTATATTTGCTAAATGCTTGTCTAAGTGTTTAGTTTCCCTTTATGCATGGATGTTGATTCGTTGTTTTCTTGAACCCTCAACCATTGTTTTGGTTTGAATTTTTACCTTTCCTTAGAAATTAGAGAGTATTCACTTTAATGTATGGTTGAATTCAAGTTGGGGAGAAAATGATTGTGTATTTATTATTTGATTGCTATGAGGTAGAAAAAGAAAAAGAAAAGAAAGAAAAAAAATGTTAAAAAGAAAAGATAGAAAAAGAAAAAAAAAATTTAAAAAGCTTTGAAAAAAGAAAAAGAAAAAGAGTATGGAATAATGTTGTGTTAATAAGTTATGTGTGTTGGTGTGAAACTTGTGGTAAAGAAGAAGTTTGATTGAAACTTTATGGAAGTAATTACTCCCTTAGGTTTATGCAAATTTTTGTTTCGATTAGCTTTAGGACTTATCACTTGTTTATTAACCAAGCCATATTACAACCTTGAAAATCCTTTGAGATTCTCGGTTTTATATTTTCATTGTAAATTTTTGGATGAATGCATAATTTAGTCTATTGTTTGCAAGATTGTTGGATGAGTGAAAATACCCCATTTTTGTGTGTTTTTCATCTATCGATGATTGTATTGGCTAGGTGTGATTAATTTGTGAACTAATATTGTTTTAGAATACTTGACATGATTTTTGTATTTATAATTTGTTTCGTGTTTATGTTATAGTCGTAGTTTATTGGTAAGTGTTTACTTTATGTGTATTGTTTTTCATTTGAATCATTGCATTTGTTTTCCGTTTTCAAAAACCTGTTAATTCATGAATCTTTGATTTATGATTCTTTGTTCTTTGGGTTATTTGATTTTGTCTAAGGACAAACAATAATTCAATTTGGGGAGAGTTTGATAAGTGCAATAGTGTAGTTATTTTATATATACTTTTTGTTGCACTTATCGATTCTTTGTTGTTAATATCGTTGAATAATTCCTGGCTTTTTGAATAATTATGTATAATTGCGTATAATTTGTTTTCGTGTATAAAGTGTATCGTTTGATTTAGTTTTGTATATGTTTTGTAGGTATTTGAGCATTGTTGGAGCAAGAGGAATAAAGCTCCAAGATGCATTTTTGATCAATGAAGAATAAGGTAAAAGATTGGAGCCAAAGGAAGTTATGCAAGAAAGCAACAAGAAGTTGCTGGACTGTCATGCGTCGCCGACCGAAATTCCTGTCACCGGGCGACAGTGGACGAGAAGAGCCAATTTTGATGTTGCCTCTGCCTTGCTTCGCGTCTAGGGCGCCAGGCGATAATAAAAATCATCGCAGGGTAAAGCTTTGTATCACCGGGCAACTTTAGATATTTGTTCAGTTGAGGACGTGGCTTATTCTGGGCCAAGTATATAAAAGCCATTATCGGGCAAAGCTTTATATCGCTGGGCAATGCGTGCGGAACAAAAATTCTTTATATTTCATTTTGTGTCATTTTTGTGGGGGATGTTTTTGGGGATGAGTTTTTGTTCTCCCAACTCTATAAACCTCATTTTTGTAGTGGATTAGCTTAGATAACAACACTAGGGCTTTGCTCATGGATGATTAGAGGTAGATTTCTCATTGCTGGCACTGACAAACTGGAAGATTTGTGGTTTATCTCTTCTCCTCTCTATGTATTTCTATTTTGTTTGGTTTTATATGTATTTTACTTTGAACTCGTGTATATTTGTCGCCCATGGCGTTATATTAAACTTGCTTTAAAAATATTTGTTGATTGTTCTCTTAGATTTTTGCTTTGTGCTAGGGATTTGAGTTGTTATAGACATATGCTACTTAGATTCTTTTCTAGGATGATTATCTATTGGTTTATGGATTCTAGAGATAGTTTTAGAGATGACATCTACTTGAGTATCAGAGCTTAATGCCTCTGTGTGGTTGTGTTGTGCTGAGAGATCGTCAGTGCCATTACATAGTTGACTTATGTGTTATTGAGGAGGTATAGAGATAATTTCCTTGGTGATACAGTCAGTCTCTCAATTTGAGTTAGAAATGACTTATGTTGTGAGTGATACGTAATAACATTGATGAGTATTGTTAAGTTGAGTGTAACTGGTCGATAGATTTAAGTCAGTGACGAGTAGATTATATGAAGGCTTGGTAAGTTCTTCCTTAGTTTATTTTTCTTTTGTTTAGATTTATTTTCTGTTGATAACATTTTCATTTCAACCCATTTATCCCCAAACTCATTAATGAGAGATTTGTCGAACGACGATTCAATAAGCAATCTCTGTGGACACGATACAATATAACCTATATCATCTAGTAAATTAATAACTTACTTTTTGCTTGTCGCTTTACCGCATCCAACAACTATCACCCAGACCAAGGCAACAAGGGCGGAGCCCCTCCCCTCGACGAGATAATGACGCTTGGCAAGGAAGATGCCATCACTCCCCAAAATCATCGCCAGAAGAGACTAATGACAATAAGCCCCACGGTCTGTTATCGAAAGAAATTGTGGAGGCCCGACTCCCGGTCGGGCTCGAGAAGTCACCCCGTTGGGATCCTATGATGGTACGGCCGACCCAGATGACCATATAGAAGACATCGGCACCCAAATTGATTATTGAGGCGTGAAGGGAGCGATCAAATGCAGGTTATTCCCGACCACTCTAAGAAAAAGCATGGCTTGGTACAAGAGTATGACCACTCTAAGAAATAGATGGGAAAGATATTTTCGAGGCACTTCATCGACTCCCGCCAACATCTGAAATTAGAGGCATCGCTAGAAGAAAATATCTAGGGTGGAGATGAGTCTCTGCAAGCATATATCGAGCGCTTCAATAAAGAATCTGTGCAGTTCTCAACGACCGATACCATGAAGAAGTACCTTCTTGAATGAGGGCTCCGTCCCTACAGTGACTTCGTAAAGGCCGTGGGCATTGAAAAACCAACCATGCTCGACTCCCTCCTCCTCAAGGCCCAAGCGTACATTTAGTATGAGGAGAAAAAAACGGCCAACAATGCTATGGATTCGAGGCAACAAGAGAGTGCCAAGTCCTCGAAAAGTGACGAGCCCTCAATATCTTATTGGGGGAGAGAAGAAGTGGGAAGACAGATCACGAGACTCCAAAGATTACAAGGGGCCTACTGGTCAATTTCACAGCTACATCCCTCTGACCACCTCGAGGGAGCGTATTCTGACTGAATGCACCAACTCAGAATTCAAATAGGCTGGGGTGCACTTTCCTTGCCAGACGCCCGCCAAGCCCATAACCGACAAGAGCTAGCACTATAGGTTCCAAAAAACCCATGGTTACAACATCGACGATTGCATCCATCTCAAGGATGCAATCGAGATACTGATCTGAGACGGGCACCTCAAGTAGTATAAGAAGGAGAAAGAGGGTTCCCACGAGGAGCCTGTAGAAACCAAGAGCGTCGAAGAGGGGAAGGAGTCCCCCGATAACAACATCATACCAATCGCCATGAGAATCACACGACCAGAAGATTTCTACTTCCTAGACGTGGATGATGTCCCCCTATACTTCTCCTCACATAGTCCTTGGGAGTCTTTCCCCGCTATAATGGTCATCTCCGGCGGAGGATTCAATAAGCACACGGTGGGGTCCGTAAAGAGAAGATTCGATCAGTTTATCAAATCCAACTCTAACATGGACAATACCCTTGACAAGTTCAGGGGAGGCTCTCATACCCTCACATTCTACCGAGAGGAATTTCTAGGCGGAGCTTCCAACTCGACCATCCCATTACTCATGCGGGCTCGCATGACAAACTTAGATGTTTAACGCATCCTGATCGATCAAGAAAGATCAGTGGACGTCATGTACACCCAACTTTTCACCATGCTCCAGCTGAACGAAACCCACCTAACCCTGTACGTAGGCTCGGACCTCCAGGGCTTCAACGGGGCCAGCACCAAACCCTGGGGGTATGTCAAACTAATTGTCACCTTCGAGAGAGGGGAGACCGCCAGAGCCATCAAGACTTAGTTTTTAGTAATGGACTGCCCATCTCTCTATCAATGTATCTTCGGGAGGCCCACCCTAGTCAAAATGATTGCGGTGCCCTCCACCGTGCACCTCAAGATGAAATACTACACTGTCGAAGGCTTGGTCGCCACCCTCCACGGGGACGTCCAGACAGCAAGGAGGTGTTTTGAAGCTTCGGCCAAGGGCCTAAGTTCCATCAATGCTCAGCCCCAAACGGCCACCGAATCTGCCTTTTCCTCCAAATCTAAGGAGCCCAAGCCACTGCCAAGGGTTGACGCCATCGAACTCGACAACCACTTCTCCAAGGAAGATTGTCCAGAGCGAAGAAGAAATGGGAAGGAGTCCATGGTCGAAAGTGAGAACTCATCCCCAACCACAAACACCGAGGAGGCTTCAGATCCCATGCGGTCTATTCCAGACGGGGACTTCGAAACCCTCCCCCTCAAGAATGATCCTTGCAGAGGAATTAAGATCGGAGCCGACCTCTCCAACTTGGAGAACAGGCAACTTAAAGCTTGCTTGAGAGAGAATGCTGATCTATTTTCCTGGAGCACAACTGAAATTCCCGGATTGGACCCAGAGATTGCATGTCACCATCTGACCATACATCCTTCCCTTAAGGCAGTTGCTTAATGTAGGCGGAAGTAGTTTCCCAAAAATACGGAGTCTACCGAACAAGCTGTTAAAGACCTTCTAGAGGCATATTTTATTTCTGAAGCCCAGTACACAACCTGGATCTAAAATGTAGTCCTCGTGAAAAAATCTAATGGAAAGTGGCGTATATGCATTGTTTATATCGATCTCAATCGGGCTTGCCTGAAAGATGCTTACCTTCTTCCCAATATCTACAAACTGGTCGATAACTCGGTCGGTTTCAAATTATTATCTTCCATGGATGCATAATCTGGATACAACCATATTCCCATGGAGAAAGTGGACAAAATATATACCGCTCTTACGAGCGAATTGGGAAACTATTACTACAACGTAATGCCATTCGACCTAAAAAACATGGGTGCTACATATCAACGCATGATGAACAAATTTTTCTGCAACAAGATAGGCGACATGCTCAAAGTCTACATGGACGACATGATCGTCAAATTGACAGAAGAGGTCAACCATGCCCTCCATCTAAAGAAAGTCTTCGAGCAGACCAGGAAATGCCAAATATGCTTTAACCCAGAAAAATGTACCTTTGGCGTACGGGCATGTAAGTTCCTCGGATTCTACTTTACAGAACGGGGAATAGAGGCTAACCCCGACAAATGCCGAGAATTTTCTGAGTTTCCAACGCCCACTTCAAAAAAATCCATTCAAATCCTGAACGACATGCTCACTTCACTCTCCCGCTTCGTGGCGAAATCCGCCCAATATACGCTCCCCCTCTTCAAACTTCATCGCAAGGAAGCTGCCTTTGAATGGATGGACGAATGAGAGCAAGCTCTCATCCACCTGAAGTAAGAATTGTCGCAACTGCCCTTCCTTTCTCGACCTGAGAAGGATGAGATCCTCTATCTCTATCTAGCCGTAACCTCCAAAGCGATAAGTGTTGCACTAATCCGAGAAACCCTAGAGGGGCAGAAGCCTATCTACTTTACGAGCAAATCCCTGCAAGGTCTCAAAGTAAGATACCAAGAAATCGAAAAAGTGGCCTTAGCCCTTATCAATGCAATGAGAATGCTCAGACACTACTTCTTGGCACACACCATAGTCATTCGGAAAGAGCAACCAATAAAGCAACTGCTCGGTATGCCTGATATGGTGAACATGATGCCAAAATGGTCATTAGAACTCTCTGAATTCGACATCTGGTACGAAGGAAGGAAAGCCCTCAAAGCTCAGGCGTTGGTCGAATTTATGGCCAAAATGACTTCGCCCGCAACCTCGAACGGGACGCATTGGTGGACAATCTTCGTCGATGGTGCCTCCAGTTTAAAGGGAAGCGGAGCGAGCATCATCTTGGAGAATAAGATGGTGATCCCAATTGAATTCTCCCTCGCGTTATCCTTCCCAACTTCCAACAACCAGGCAGAATACGGGGCATTCTTAGCAGGGTTACACTGGTCGAAGATCTGGGAGCCGAGGAGGTGAAGATATTCTTTGACTCTTAACTCGTTGCATCCCGAGTCTAAGGGGAATATAAGGTGAAAAACGATCACCTCACTGAGTATTGGGCCCTGGTACAAGAAAGAAAGAAGAGATTCAAATCTGTGGATGTACAACATGTTTCCTGTCCAAACTAGCAAGCACAAAGAGGAAAGGGGGGAATAACTCGGTGATATAGGAAATTTTTCCTCGACTGAGCACCCAGAGACCCCTCTAAACATTGGAAGTATTTTCCATAAAAAACAACGACTACTGGATGACCCCTGTACACAACTACCTTACAAAAGGGGAGCTACCGGCTAACTCAAAGGAGGTAGCCATGGTCAGAGAAGAGCCTTCTCCTACGTACTAGTCGAAGGAAAATTGTACAGGAGAGAGTTTTCCATAACGCTCCTTAAATGTGTTGATCAGAGAGACGAAGGTTACATCTAGCTTAAAATCCATGATGGGATAAACGATCAACACCTGGGCAGAAGATCCCTCGCCATGAAAGCTCTGCGAGCAAGGTATTACTGGCCTACCATGCAGCACAATGCAAAAGAGCACGAAAATAAATGCGACAAGTGCCAACAACACAAGGACATGCACTTAGCTCCTCTGAACGAGCTCAGGTCCCTCTCTCCCCCCCTGGACCTTTGCATGGTGGGGGTTAGATCTCCTCGGGACATTCATTGTAGGTACAAATCAAAACAAATACTTGATAGTGGCCATTGACTACTTCACCAAATGGATAGAGGCAGAAGCATTGGCAAAAATTACTGCCCAAAATGTCTTGCGCTTCTACAAAAGAAACATCATTGCTCGGCGTCCCGTAAGAGATCGTCACCGACAATGGAACCCAATTCACAGACCAATTTGTTGTACCCTAAAATTTTCCCTTCCTTTTCTTCAAGACATTTCTCACAAAAGATCTCAAATGCTCAAGGATTCTCAAAGAGTTGATCAGACAAGCTCACCCCCTAAGCACTGAGACCACAAATTAGGGTTTTGGTTTTCACAATGAAAATTGGACTTCTAATGCCTCAAATGACCTTCATGATTCACCATAGACCTCCAAGAATGCCCATGCCAAGTTTCAATTCTTGCATCTCAAAATGGCTCAGTGAATTGCTTAAATGACTTAAAATCAACTGTATTGGGTAAAAAGTCAATTATGATCAACATACTGTCAAACCTTAATATTTTTGATCAAAATCAACATTTTTAAGTCATATTCATCATTTTATCAAGGTTTGATCATAATTCCTCAAGGAAAGCACTCAAATCATTAAAGGGGCAAAATTGTCAAAATTAGGGTTTTGACTGAGAGTGACTGATCATTGACTTTTGACCTAGTACACGACCTAATGCCTTAAAGCATGATCTCAAGGATTTAAATACAACATATTTACCTAATTACATGGCTCAAAACATTTCCAAGGTGCAAGTGATTGATAGTTGAAGAATTGAGATCAACTGATGAAAAGTCAACTGCCACACAAAAGTCAAACTTTAACTTTTTGGTCAATATTGAACTACAAAATAAAGAATCATCAAACCATTCAAAATTATCAAGCTTGATCATCAAGAATCAAAAAAGTCAACAAAATTAAAAGATGGAAAATTTTCTAACACTTAGAAAATTCTCTAATTGTTAAGGCTTTATTCGTAATAAATTCACTACTTCATGACCAATTTTCACCAAGATGCAAGATGATTCAAGGAAAACTTTCAACATGAAAGTTGTAGAGCATGATGAATTCTACAACTTTGTATTAGAGGGCTGATGTCCAAAAAATTCTTGGATTAGGAGGTATAGGCCCATGAAGTTGTGACATTTTAATCCAACACTTAGAAAAAATTTCAATTAGTTTTGGTCAGCTTTTCATCCAAACTTCTTGACCAAGTTTCACCAATTTCCTTGTTGATTTAGCCAAAGTGGTCAACATGAAAGTTGTAGACAATGTTCAAGCTTTCCAAAATGTCCAAGAACATAAAAATATCATGCTTGTGCTAGGAGATTCGAAGACATGAAGTTGGCATTTCATTCTTAAATTATAAGCCATTTTTGTGACAAGTTCATGACCAAATCTCATAACCTTACCATGCAATCTCACGTTTCAGTCCATGTTGCTTCTAAATATCCATATAATCAGAGATTTAAATGAAATTGTGGTGCATTTCACAAGGATTTGAAGCTTTATCCACTTGATCATACCATTTTTGGATGAAATTGTAAAAAGCTTCATATCCATTTGCATAAAGATCACTTTAATCACAAAGTCCACTCCTTGAGCCTCTAACTTGTTTGTTCTGATCACACTCAACATGTATGCTCAGAAGCAACATGTTTAAAGTATCTAACAACCCTATGAGTTATTGTACCACACATTAAAACTTTGATTTCTCAAGAAATCACAAGTTATGTTTCAACCAAACCATAACTTCAAACTTGCAAACCTGGTCAGCTCCTTCCCTTAAACTTTTCCCTATAAATAGAGGTCATTTTGGTAAGCTATATCACGAATTTACAAGCCCTTAAACCCTCTCATACACTCTCAAACCCCAATTGGCCATAAAACTCATTTCTTGAGTTTTCAAAATCCATTTCTTTGAAACTCATCAATCTTGCAACGTTTATCCAAACAAATCATTCAAACACTTTATATACATCATATAGAAGTGATCCAAACACCTGTTTCACTTCTGTAATCACTCTATCATCATACACCATTTTCAAAATCCACCATTGCAACTTGACTTGAGTAGACCAATACAAACACTCTCAAGGCAAAGTAAGAGTTGCAACATACTCACCAAGGTCCAAGGAAGCTAAAGCAAGCATCACATTACTTCTGGAAGTCGTGTAGAGGACATTGAACTTTTGCATCAAGAGGTAGGTTTTTCCAACTTTGAAATCTTGTTACAAGCATCATTTGCAATTAATTTTAAAAGATAAAATGTAGATATCATGTCTATGAAGCTAATTATATCTTTAAATTTCATTTTAATTGGCTGTGGGATGGTAATTTTGAAACTGAATTTTTTGGACATTTAGGTTTTCGTTTGGTACCAATAGAAGATTCATGAAAATATTTGAGTTATAGCTTTAGAAAATTATATCATTAGATTCCTTGCAAAATTCTAAGCAAGTTTCATTTCTACATTTTCGAATTAGGATGAGAAAAGAGAAAGTTATTTTGTTTTTTGACATTTTTTTATAGTTACAATAACGATGAATGCAAGGAAGAAGAAGAGAAAAATTCAATTTTTTGAAAAGAGTTTATTTTATGTTTAATAGAACATGTTTCATAATCATATGAAACAACCACTCCAGTGGTAAAACAAGCATGTGTTTATTATAGGGACCTAAGTTCGAGTCCCAGTGGTACCTTTTTGGCTATTTTCTCAATTTTCAAACTTCATTTTCTTACTTATTTTTCATCATTTTAAATCAATTCTTTTTGCATTCAAATTTAATTTGTTCAAGATAATTTTTTGCACACTATTAGTTTACCACCTCTATTTTATGAATATTAAAAATATCACAAAAATACTTTTTATTTATTTATTTTTCAATTAAATCAAAATGCACCTTTTTTAGGGTTTTTAAGAATACTTTTTGAAGATCTTTTGATTAAATTTTCAACTTTGCTCATAATGCTTGACTTTACCATGATAGGCCTTGATTCCTATAAGGTATCTAGACACTTGAGTAAACATTTCATGATAGCTTGAGTTTTCTTTCTAGAAAATTTTCTCAACCAAATTCATACTAAATCATGAAACATGTACACAAAATAAAACCATGCTCCATGACTTTTATCTTGATTGTGATGCATACACTTGTTTCAAACATCCAAAACTATTTTCTAAATAATTAGAATTTCTTTAGGATTTCAAATATCTTTCCCTTTTCACCACCTTTGCACATTTTACTTTCACATTAATATTTTCCGATTATTGTAATTGTTCAAAGGTTTGTAATAGCTTTAATTAGGGTTTATTACTTTTCTCTCCATTCATAAAATTTGTACCCCCATTCCCGAAGCGTTGTAATAGCGTAGGATATTTAATTTCCGCACTTTACTATTTTGTAATTGCCCCAAAGCCTTGTAATAGCGTAGGACATTTAATTTCCGTAATTTACCGCTTTCCTTATTATTATTAGTTTAATAGGATTGTATGGAAAGATCTTAAAATCAATACTAGACAACCTAATCCAATATAAATACATGAATCACAACACACTTGGCACACTCATACCTCTAGGATAATCTCACTTGTTGCCTCGGATAAAAATAGTCATGTCCCTCGAACATGGGATGCTTTAGTAAAGACCCTCGATTAAAATATCATAGTCCCTCGATGACCCTTCGATGTTGCTTTTGATAAACGATCTTAGCCCCTTATGACAAATTGCTAAAGTATCTTACAAGTTGCCTTCTATGACTGTCCGGTGACCCACGCCCGTCCCTCGCATCCAATGATATGGCTCCTTATCAACCAATGGTAAAATAACATTATCTAAAGGAGGGGAAAAGAAAAAGACTTTTTGAGGAGGTAGATTGCTCGTAATTGCTTGCTCATAAACTAAAACTATTTTCACACCTCACACTTTAAAAAACAAACATATTTTCAAACACTCTCTTTTCAAACAAATATTTTCAAAACAAATAATTTGTATGCATTCTCAACGATACGAGAATCATTACAAAGTTTGCCGCACTAAGGAGTTTTCCAAATATTTCCAAAATAAACATTTTGTATACATTATCAATGATACGAGAGTCATTACAAAATTAACATTTCCAAAGCATCTTCAAAATATTTTCCAAGTTACACAAAACATAAAGTATTTCAAAGTGAGCTAGCAATTAAGAGCCCATAGATAACTACAGATGAAAAGGGTGCTAACACCTTCCCTTTTCATAGCCTACCCCCCGAACTCAAGAAAATTCTCAAAAGGTCTTTCCCGTTATTTTCACCATTTCCTTTATTGAATAAAAGAAATGTCGATGGTGACTCTTGATATCGCAACATTTACGATCAAACGCAAAACACCCAAGCCAGTTCTTCCACCGTATTACAGAACTCGCGACTCTGCTGAGGAGAAAACTAAAAGTGGGGTTACCTTAAGAGCTAGATCACCTTTATTGTTGTACTTGTTGCCTTGTTTGCTTTATATTTTGGGTTATGCTTCGGTTTATTTCTTGTATAGATCCTATACCTGGGTCTGAGGCATTTTAGGTAAGTAGAACTAGATCGTGGAAACTGTACGGTGTAGACTGATATGGTTGAAGTGATGGCTATGTTAGTGTAACACATTTGTAGGTATCGGTGTCCCTTGAGTTGAATCAAGGAGAATACAGGGCCGCTATGTGGTGTCATAAAGCACTAACTGACTGTAGAACTTTAGTTGAACAACTTGGCCATTAGAAAGTAGTGAGATAGATGGCTTTGGTTCAGACTAAAGTTGGTTGATACTCGATACTACACTCATTGAGATCAGACTTTTGGGATATTTTGGTTGCAATTTGATGCTTGTGCTGAAACAATGTCCGATGAGGAAAGATTAATGATATTGAGATTCCTAGAACCCAGTTACTTCTTTTAGGACAAGTTGAACCAACTAAAACTTCAAGAGGGTACTTACCTATAAACCCCATGCAAGCTTAAACCTAAGGTCTTGTGTGTGATTAACTATTCATGACATCATAAACATCATGACATCATGCCATAAAATTTTCACTAACCATTTCAAGGGCCTAGTGATTTATCTTTGTTCTGTTTTGTAGGATATGGCTTCCGCTCGCAGGAATAACATCTGAATCAACATTGTAAGGGTGCCTCCTCAACTCAAAGAGTTAACATCAAGGGTTCTTGAAAATTCTCCATTCACCAAGAGATATGGTCGACTTCTCAGTCTGGTTACCTCAAGCTTTGAAGAAGACATGATGTGCGTGCTCTTTTAGTTCTTTGATCATGTACATCATTGTTTCACCTTTACCAATTATCAATTGGTGCCCACAATGGAAGAATTATATCAACTATTGGGAGCACCTATTCTTGATCAAATTCCCTTCACCAGTTTAGAGAAAGATCCACAACCTGAAGAGATTGCATCAGCCTTATATTTGAAGCGGCCTGACATTGTGGCTAATTGGGAAATAAGGAGTGGAGTCAAGGGTTTTATAGCTAAGTTTTTGTTAGAGAAGGCTCGATTATTCCTGGATGCTTTGGATTTGCAAGATTTTGAAGAAGTATTGGCTCTTCTAATCTATGGTTTGGTATTGTTCCCTAACCCGGACTAACTCATAGACGTGAATGCCATCAAAGTTTTCCTTTCTCGTAACCCTGTGCCTACTTTGCTCAGAGACATTTTGCATTCTCTTCACACTCGTACTATGAGAAGGAGAGGGGCTCTTATGTGTTGCATAACATTGCTATCTAGATGGTTTATTTTGCACCTTCCCCAGTCAGTATTGAAGAATGAACAAGGTTTGAGGTGGTATCAAAGGATGATGTCGCTCTCTCATTCAGATATTTATTGGTGTTCCCGATCTCTGGAGGATGTTACCATCATTAATCGCTGTGGGGAATTCCATAATGTTCTACTCCTTGGCATTAGGGGAGGTATTACTTAAAACCCTTCCTGGCTCTACGACAATTTGGTTATGCTCAAAGAGATGGTCCCCATGATGCGCTTATCTAGGGTATTATATTCGACTATGAGAATAATGTCCAAGGTTATCATCAAAGTTTTGTACGAGCTTGGGGCATGGTAAACAAGGTTGATAGCAAGACTTTGGGACATAATAATTCTATCCCCTTGGAGGAGCTCACGCTCAAAACCTCATGATGCCATATCCAGCTATCCTACCAATAGTTGTGAAGCCTGTTGCTGAGGGAGATATCCCTTATACCATTCTTCATCCTGACATGCCTAATGACCTCGAAGAATTACAGAATTTGTGGATTCAACTCAAGGGAGAACGAGACACCTTTGAAGCTTGATTCTGTGCAAGCGAGAAGAAAGTGTTGGAGCTCACAAAGTAACTTCACAAGGAGAAGAGCCTGAATGCATACATCGACACGAAGAGGAAGCATCCTTGGGAGACTTGAGTCTTAGGTTTTAGAAGTTCATATTATTGTCTTTTTGAGACTCTTTTGCTTTTCATTGTAAGCCTAAGAGGCAATTGTAATTTTTGAACTTATTAATGCAATCTTTGTTTCTGTTTCCTTTTTTGGATAGAAAAATTAAATCCCCTAAGGTCCTTGAAAACATTGTATCCACATATCATGTATCATTTCATAAGCATGTTTTCTGATATAAGTTTCCTCATCTACTTACTGTTTATTTCAGTATAAGATGGCCCTCAAACAGACCGTCAGAGATCTCCAAGCTCAAAATGCACAATTCTAGGAAATGTTCCTGAACCTATCCAGGGGGCAAGAGGAATTGAAAGTACTCCTCACTAAGAGAATGACCAAGAAAAATCCTAAAGACAACAAGGATGACCAGTTGGAACAGCTACAGGCTGATATGGCAATGATGAGAATCCAGATGACGGGTCAAATGGCTCTTATCCAAAACCTAGCTCGGGGGTAAGAAGAGTTGATAACTCTCATCAGCAAACTTCGTCAAGACAAATACAACCATATGGGAAGAACGACTACAATTGGGAAACAAGTCATTAATTAACCTCCGATGAGACAGGAAGTTGGCTTGATTAAAAGTAGGCCTTTTCGAATTGCTACTACATTGCAAGTCCAACAACGACCTCGCCAACAACAACAGGGTAGTCAGCATAAGCAGGACACACCCAAAAGACATTTTACCAAAATCAACATGTATTTGGCTTAAGCATTGCAACACATGTTGAAGGAGGAGCTGGTTACGCTGAAGAACCCTCCTCAGAACCCCAATACTTCCTCTCCCTGTCATAATCCTAATGAAAGGTGTGCATACCATTCCAACAATCCTGGACACGACACTAACAACTGTTGGGCTTTGAAACATAAGATTCAATACTTGATCGACGAAGGAGTGTTGGAATTCACACAAGATAGTCAAATTGAATTTTTCTGTCATCCCTCAAAGGCACACCATCTGAAGTGACAAATTCAAGCAGAGAAGCTTTTTGTTTATTCGAATTTTCGTTTGTAATTTATTTAGTTGATTTAAACACTTATCTTTATGTCAAACTTTGTTTTTATTTCCATTAATGCATTGCATATTTTTGTCTTGAATTAATCCATTCGTTTTCACTATACTTAAACTATGCTTTTACTTCCTTTTTGCGATACTCAACTATTGATTAAAAGCTATAAGCCTTTAGAGGTAAGATGACGAAAAATACCATAATCTCTACAATATGCTTTTGAACAGACCTTGCTGACGATGTACATGTTTTGTTTCAAATCCTAAACAATGGAGCTATAAGGAAGATAATCTCTAGTCAACCCCTTTGAGCCTAGGAAGTAGGAGTTTTCTTTTTCATGGAAATTGAAACCTTTAATCATAACCTGGGGTAGGGTAGTTTCTCAGTTAATTTAAATGCGTATTCATTCGTAAGCTTTCACTTCGTACACAACAAATAGCATCAGAGACGTCCTTCCAAATTAAAAGACGGTGATGGTTCCCCGTAAAATAGGCAGTCATTATCTTTCAAAAGAAGAGTCCACTAAGTCATAACCTATGAAGGAGACTTAAAAAAAAACAGGGGCATTCTGCTAACTATAATCATAAAAGAAATAGTTCAAGAAAAATGTAGGGATAATAAAATCAAAAAGAGGTCGCTACAAATCCTCGGCAACAGAAAAATGTTACAAAAATGTCTGCCTTCTCAAATAAACTTCTAGTATCCAAACCATCACCAAAATATCATTCCAGACTCAATTACACACAACTAACTAAGTATAAGGTTGAAGAACATCATTGAGAACGGGTTGGGTACAAATAAAATTTGAGCCTTGTCCTTTGTTTCTTAAACCGTGAACCAGGCCACGTTATAACCCTTAAAAGTCCTAGCTGAAACATAGGTTAGTTCGAAAGCATACAATTACAAAAAGGTATCCTGACTCCTTTAAGGCTTGCTATAAATCCTAAGTTGATATCACATTCTGGAAAATTTTGTTTTACTAAAAAAATGCATTTTTTCAAAGACAAACATAAGCTATACATTTTAATACCACTGTTTGCATATGATTAAGTGTTTGACAATAGAGAAATTTGCACGAAGAATATCCAATGAACGGAAATCCTCAAGGAATATAATCACTTCAAATGGAAAGACACTTACAATTAAAAACCTTCCATAATCAAAGGGACATGACATGTTTTTGTCTAACTCATTTGTGGCAGTCAAGTCAAGATTCAAAGAATCTCTCATAAAGTCCTGAATAGCCAGGGGTAGATCTCCATCTGAATCACTTGGAGGATGTTACATTGATCATGAGTTTCAGAAAAAGCCACTATGAAAATTGAATCTTCGGTATAACTAAATTGCTTGTCTATGTCAGCAGTACCAGATGGTGTCATTCTGCCATGACAGTTCTTAGAAAAATACTGAGGAAGTTCAAGACTATCAGAAACTTGGAAATCTATGGTTGATCAATAAATTCAAACATCGGTGTACTAGACTAACCCTTGGGGAAAACAAACTCCCATATACAAAGGGTCACATATGATCAAGCAAACGTTTTCTAGCAGTGTTACAACACTTACTACTATGGACAGTGATAATTCTCTGCACCCTATGAACGCGGACATAGTCGGAAGATACTACGCATAAAAGAGACCCACTTGGTTGATAGGCCTAGGCAAAAATAAAGGCATCCCGGTGAACTAAAAGGGTTCGGGCAAAAATTAGGGGTATATATACATAAAGATTGTACACCCGGCAAGTCGAAAACCTGAAAAGGAGGCTTGGGCAAAAAGGGTATCCCGATGGGCTGAAAATCTGAAAATACGGTCCAGGAAAAAGTTGGGGATTAAATCGTACAACTATGTCCCGTTATCTCATCATGCGTCTATCAGTAGAAGACTTATCACTTTGATCAACATTTACCGAGGGCTCTAGAAGCAAAGATGATGTCCAAGTCATCCACCTCCACCAAAGGTTTATCCCCACAGAGCAGTTTCCATAGAATTATCTCTACAGATCTATTTGCACAAACTCATCTTTAACAAAGATACATTCCCCACAAGGCTGAATTAACCTAGTCATACTCGTCAGCAGATCCCCCTAACGAATAAAGGAGTATGATCTTTTCCCCAACAGGTCTAATGTGCCTTCAAGCCGAAAGTAGGGAATCTTCTAGCTGTTAACATAATCGTACTCACAAGTAGACCCCCCTAACGAATAAAGAAGCATGATCTTCTCCCCGACAATATAGCCCACCTACAGAGTTCCAATCAGTACAGTTCATGGAAATTCTCTTCCCCAGCTGAGTTTGAAAACTTTAAAACCCCTACAGATTTCTTCTCTTTAGCAAAATTAAATTTCCTCGGGAGAATTTGTTTCCTCAGCAGAGTATTTCTCCGTCAATGGGGTTTATTTACTCAACAGGGTTTATTTCCTCAACAGATTATAGTCTCCCCCGATTTCTATGAATCACCAGCAAAATTATTCTCCCCAGTGAATTTGCCACTTCCCTAGAGAGTTACTACGAAACCTGGAACCGGACCAGATATCAGTCAAACTTTAAATTCCCCAAATGAGTCGAAAGGTTACCCATCTCTTTTATCCTTAGTCAGGGTATATAAGAATTATCCTCCCCATACGAGTCAGAAGGTTATCCATCTCTTTTATCCCCAGTCAGGGTATATAAGAATTAAATTCCCCAGACGAGTCAGAAGGTTATCCATCTCTTTTATCCCCAGTCAGGGTATATAAGAATTAAACTCTCCAGTAGAGCGACAAACGACTAATGTTACTAAACTCTTCTCCCCTAAACAGAAGTCAACATTCCTTAGCGGAGTTTCCTCAAACATGAAGCAGGAATCCCCATCGGAAGCATTCTAGAAAAGGTTAAAGATTGCACATGTTCTTCATCCCCAGCGCCAGTCATAGATTTATTTTTCCAGACAAAAATAATGCACGGGTTTACAAATACATTTCAACAACATCTCACATTCATACATCATAGCATATACATACGAAATGCATCTACCACAGTCTCATTTATTTTGAGAACATCATTACGCGATGCATTTCATACATTATGACATTGATAACATCTAACCCTTTACCTTTTCAGGAAAGATCAATCAACAGACGAATATCATCAACAATTTTCAAACAGGTTCAAGATTAATTCCCGAAACAAGACGAGGCAACAATCTACGTTACCAATTCAGAGATTAATTCCGAAAACAAGATGAGGCAACTATCTCTATAACCAACAAAAACCATGTCAGAGATTAATTCCCGAAACAAGACAGGGAAACTATCTCTATGACCAACAAAAAGAAGGTCCTAGATTAATTCCTGAAACAAGACGAGGCAACTATCTGGATGACCAATAATAGATTAATTCCTGAAATAAGACAAGGCAACTATATGTGAAAAACAAATTGTAGATCAATTCTCGAAATAGGACGGGACGACTATCTGCATGAACAATTTGAAGATTAACTCCTGAAACAGGACGAGGAAACTATCTTTCTTTCTTTATGGTCAGATAAAGATCAATTCCTGAAATAGGAAGGGGCAACTATCTTTACCACCAATGGTATGAACTCCCGAAACAGGACGGGTTTACCAACAAACTGTTTGTAGAACAAATCCCAAAATAGGACGAGGCGACTATCTACATGATGAGCAACTACTCAAATACCTTTCCCAGATTTTCATTCTGGAAAGCATGGTTCAGATACAGTCGGCAAAGACTCATTCTGATCCACTTTTAGATACAGTCGGGCGTAGACTCATTCTAGTACATGTTACAGATACAATCGAGTGAAGACTTATTCTGATCCAATTTTAGATATAGTCAGACGTAGACTCATTCTAATACATTTTTCAGGTACAGTCGGGCGAAGACTCATTCTGATCCACTTTTATCTACAGTCAGGTGTAGACTCATTCTAATACATTTTCAGATACAATCGGGCAAAGACTCATTCTGATCCACTTTTAAGATACAATCAAGCATAGAATCATTCTAATATATTTTTCAGAAACAATCGAGCACAGACATCTGCTGGCTCAGTTTAAATCGACCAAAGATTTATTTTGATACTTCTTCCAGTAGACTTTTTTTGGCTCAGATTAAATCTACCAAAGATTTATTCTGATACTTCTCTCAGTTAAAGATGGACAAAAACATCTTATGGCTTAGATTAAATCGATCAAAGATTTATTCTGATACTTCTTCCAGTAGACCTTTTCTGGCTCAGTTTAAATCGACCATAGATTTATTCTGATACTTCTCCTAGTTAAAGATTTAAAGACCTCTGCTGGCTCAGATTAAATCGACCAAAGATTTATTCTGATACTTCTCTCAGTAGACTTTTTCTGGCTCAGATTAAATCGACCAAAGATTTATTCTGATACTTCTCCCAGTTAAAGATTTAAAGACATCTGCTGGCTCAGATTAAATCAACCAAATATTTATTAAGATACTTCTCTCAGTAGACCTTTTCTGGCTCAGATTAAATCGACCAAAGATTTATTATGATACTTCTCCCAGTTAAAGATTTAAAGACATCTGCTGGCTCAGATTAAATCGACCAAAGATTTATTCTGATACTCCTCTCAGTAGACCTTTTCTGGCTCAGATTAAATGGACCAAAAATTTATTCAGATACTTCTCTTAGTAGACCTTTTCTGGCTCAGATTAAATCGACCAAAGATTTAAAGACCTCTGCTGGCTCAGATTAAATCAACCAAAGATTTATTATGATACTTTTCTCAATAGGACTTTTCCGTCTCAGATTAAATCGACCAAAGATTTATTCTGATACTTCTCCCAATTAAAGATTTAAAAACATGTGCTGGCTTAGATTAAATCGACCAAAGATTTATTCTGATACTTCACTCAGTAGACCTTTTCTGGCTCAGATTAAATTGACCAAATATTTATTCTGATACTTCTCCCAGTTAAAGATTTAAAGACCTTTGCTGGCTCAGATTAAATTGACCAAAGATTTATTCTGATACTTCTCTCAGTAGGCCTTTTCTGACTCAGACTAAATCAACCAAATATTTATTTTGATACTTCTCCAAATAAAATATTTAAAGACCTCTGCTGACTCAGATTAAATATACCAAATATTTATTCTGATACTTCTCTCAGTTTACCTTCTCTGGCTCAGATTAAATCGACCAAAAATTTATTCTGATACTTCTCCCAGTTAAAGATTTAAAGACCTCTAATGGCTCAGATTAAATCAACCAAAGATTTATTCTGATATTTCTCTCAGTAGACCTTTTCTGGCTCAGATTAAATCGACCAAAGATTTATTCTGATACTTCTCCTAGTTAAAGACGAATGTAGATATCTTCTGACTCAAATTAAATCGACCAAATATTTATTATGATATTCCTTCCAGTAGACATTTTCTAGCTTAGATTAAATCGATCAAAGATTTATTCTGATACTTCTCCCAGTTAAAGTCTAGCGTAGGCATAGTCTAATTTCTCTATCAACAGTTACTTTGGATGGCATCTATCAGCCCATCTCTGACAAATCTTCACTACCTCTCCGAATGGCATCTTTAAGCCCATTCCCGGCATAATCAACCAACAACATTACTTCGTGCACAAGCGAGTGAAAATTTTTGGGCACTTAAGTGTTCAATCATCTTCCACCTTCAAGTCGCGAATGACAAATATGCCAATATAACTCTTAAGGTTTAAGAAGATTGAGCAAGGACAACTATTGTACCCCAAAATTTTCACTCCCTTTTCTTCAAGACATTTCTTACAAAATATCTCAAATGCTCAAGGATTCTCAAAGAGTTGATCAGACAAGTTCACCCCTTAAGCACTGAGACCACAAATTTGGGTTTTGGTTTTCATAAGGAAAATTTGACTTCTAATGCCTCAAATGACCTTCATGGTTCATCATAGACCTCCAATAATGCTCATGCCAAGTTTCAAGTCTTTCATCTCAAAATTGCTCAGTGAATTGCTCAGATGACTTAAAATCAACTGTATTGGGTAAAAAGTCAACTGTGATTAACATACAGTCAAACCTTAAGATTTTTGGTCAACATCAACATTTTGAAGTCATATTAATCATATTATCAATGGTTGATCATAATTCCTCAAGGAAAGCACTCAAATCATTAAAGGGGTAAAATTGTCAAAATTAGGGTTTTGACTGAGAATGATTGATTATTGACTTTAGACCTAGTACATGACCTAATGCCTTAAAGCATGATCTCAAGGATTCAAATACAATATCTTGACCTAATTACATGGCTTAAAACATTTCCAAGGTGCAAGTGATTGATAGTTGAAGAATTGAAATAAACTGATGAAAAGTCAACTGCCACACAAAAGTCAAACTTTGACTTTTTGGTCAACATTGAACTTCAAAATCATGAACCATCAAACCATTCAAAATTATCAAGCTCGACCATAAAGAATCAATAAAGTCAACAAAAGTCAGAGATGTAAAATTTTCTAACACTTAGAAAATTCTCTAAGTGTTAAGGTTTTATTCTTAATAAATTCACTACTTCATGACCAATTTTCACCAAGATGCAAGATGATTCAAGGAAAAATTTCAACATGAAAGTTTTAGAGCATGATGAATTCTACAACTTTTTATTAGAGGGTTGATGTCAAAAAAGTTCTTGTATTAGGAGATATAGGCCCATGAAGTTGTGACATTTTTATCCAACACTTAGAAAAAATTTCAATTAGTTTTGGTAAGCTTTTCAACCAAACTTCTTGACCAAATTTCACCAATTTCCTTGTTAATTTAGCCAAAGTGGTCAACATAAAAGTTTTAGACAATTTTTCAAGCTTTCCAAAATGTCAAAGAACATACAAAGATTATGCTTGATCTAGGAGATTCGAATACATGAAGTTGGCATTTCATTCTTGAATTATAGGCCATTTTTGTGACAAGTTCATGACTAAATCTCATAACCTTACCATGCAATCTCACTTTTCAGGATATTTTGCTTCTAAATATCCATATAATCATAGATTTGCAAGAAATTGTGGTGCATTACACAAGGATTTGAAGCTTTATCCACTTGATCATACCATTTTTGGATGAAATTGCAAAAAGCTTCATATCCATTTGTATAAAGATCACTTTAATCATAAAGTCCACTCCTTGAGCCCCTAACTTGTTTGTTCTGATCACACTCAACATGAATGCTCAAAAGAAACATGTTTAAAGTATCTAACCACCCTATGAGCTATTGTACCACACATTGAAACTTTGATTTCTCAAGAAATCACAAGTTATGTTTCAACCAAACTATAACTTCAAACTTGCAAACATGGTCAGCTCCTTCCCTTAAACTTTTCCCTATAAATAGAGGTTATATTTGCAAGCTATAACACGAATTGACAAGCCTTTAAACCCTCTTATACACTCTCAAACCCGAATTGGCCATAAAACTTATTTCTTGAGTTTTCAAAATCCATTTCTTTGAAACCCATCACTCTTGAAACTTTTATCGAAATAAATCATCCAAACACTTTATATACATCATATAGAAGTGACCCAAACACCTTTTCACTTCTGTAATCACTCTATCATCATACATTATTTTCAAAATCCACCATTGCAACTTGACTTGAGTAGACCAATCCAGATACTCTCAAGGAAAAGTAAGAGTTGCAACATACTCACCAAGGTCCAAGGAACCTAAAGCAAGCATCACATTACTTCTGGAAGGCGTGTAGAGGACATTGAATTTTTGCATCAAGAGGTAAGTTTTTCCAACTTTGGAATCTTGATACAAACATCATTTGTACTTAATTTTAAAAGATAAAATATAGATATCATGTCTATGAAGCTAACCATATCCTTAAATTTCATTTTAATTGACTATGGGATGAGAATTTTGAGACTGAAATTTTTGGACATTTAGGTTTTCGTTTGGTACCAATAGAAAATTCGTGAAAATATTTGAGTTATAGCTTCATAAAATTATACCGTTAGATACCTTGCGAAATTCTAAGCAAGTTTCATTTTTACATTTTCGAATTTGGATGAGAAATGAGAAAGTTATGTTTTTTTGACATCTTGTTATAGTTAAAGTAACGATGAATGCAAGGAAGAAGAAGAAGAGAAAAATCCAATTTTTTTAAAAAGAGTTTATTTTATATTTAATAGAACATCTTTAATAATCAGATGAAACAACCACCACAGTGGTAAAACAAGCGTGCTTTTATTATCGGGACCTGAGTTTGAGTCCTAGTGCTACCCTTTTGGTTATTTTCTCTATTTTCTTACTTATTTTTCATCATTTTCAATCAATTCTTTTTGCATTCAAATTTAATTTGTTCAAGCTATTTTTTTGCACACTATTAATTTACCACCTCTATTTTATGAATATTAAAAAATATCACAAAAATACTTTTTATTTCTTTATTTTTCAATTAAATCAAAATGCACCTTTTTTAGGGTTTTTAGGAACACTTTTTGAAGATCTTTTGATTAAATTTTCAACTTTGCTCACAATGCTTGATTCTACCATGATATCCCTTGATTCCCATAAGGTATTTAGACACTTGAGTAAATATTTCATGATAGCTTGAGTTTTCTTTTTAGAAACTTTTCTCAACCAAATTCATCCTAAATCATGAAACATGTACAAATTAAAACTATGCTCCGTGACTTTCATCTTGATTGTGATGTATACACTTATTTCAAACATCCAAAAATATTTTTTAAATACTTAGAATTTCTTTAGGGTTTCAAATATTTTTCCCTTTTCACCACCTTCGCACATTTTACTTTCGCACTAATATTTTCCGATTATTGTAATAGCTTTAATTAGGATTTATTGCTTTTCTCTCCATTCATAAAATTTGTACCCCCATTCCCGAAGCATTGTAATAGCATAGGATATTTAATTTTCGCACTTTACGATTTTGTAATTGCCTCAAAGCCTTGTAATAGCGTAGGACATTTAATTTCCACAATTTACCTCTTTCCTTATTATTATTATTAGTTTAATAGGATTGTATGGAAAGATCTTAAAATCAATACTAGACAACCTAATCCAAGATAAATACTTGAATTACAACACACTTGGCACACTCACACCACTAGGGTAATCTCACTTGTTGCCTCAGATAAAAATAGTCACGTCCCTCGAACGTGGGATGCTTTAGCAAAGACCCTTGATTAAAAGATCTTATTCCCTCGATGACCCTTCGATGTTGCTTTCAATAAACGATCTTAGATCCTTACGACAAATTGCTAAAGTATCTTACAAGTTGCCTTCTATGACTGTTCGAAGACCCACGCCCGTCCCTCACATCCAATGATATGGCTCCTTACCAACCAATGGTAAAGTAGCATTATCTAAAGGAGGAAGAAAAGAACAAAGACTTTTTGAGTAGGTAGATTGATCGTAATTTCTTTCTCACAAACTAAAACCATGTTCACACCTCACACTTTCAAAAACAAACATCTTTTCAAACACTCTCTTTTCAAACAAATATTTTCAAAACAAACACTTTGTATGCATTCTCAAAGATACGAGAATCATTACAAAGTTTGCCGCACTAAGGCGTTTTCAAAATATTTCCAAAATAAATATTTTGTATACATTCTCAATGATACGAGAGTCATTACAAAATTAACATTTCCAAAACATCTTCAAAACATTTTCCAACTTACACAAAACATAAAGCATTTCAAAGTGAGCTAGCAATTAAGAGCCCGTAGATAACTACAGATGAAAAGGGTGCTAACACCTTCCCTTTTCATAACCTACCCCCCGAACTAAAGAAATTTCTCAAAAAGTCTTTCCTGTTCTTTTCACCCTTTCCTTTATTGGATAAAAGAAAAGTCGATGGCGACTCTTGTTATCCACAACATTTGCGATCAAATGCAAAACACCCAAGTCAGTTCTCCCACCGTATTACACAAGCCTTTCATAAATTCATCGCTAAGTTAGGCACCACCCAACATTTTTCCTCTGTCAAGCATCCTCAGACGAACGGCCAGACCGAGTTCCTGAACAGGGTGATACCCAGGGGTATCAGACAAAGGTTAGACGAAACAAAGAAAAGATGGGTTAAGGAGCTGCACAACATACTCTTCGGCTACTGAACAACATCGCACTCATCCACCGGGAGACTCCTTTCTGACTATCTTATGAAACAGAGGCCGTCATTCTCGTAGAGATCAAGAAACCCTACAGGAAAACATAAGCTCCCCTAGACGAGGAGATAAATGAAGTCGCCTTACAGGAAGAACTAGATTTAGTCGAAGATCCGAATAGGAGCGTCCCTACGAGAGGCCTCTCTCAAATAAAAAATAGTAATTTGTTATGACACCAAAGTCATACGATGAGAGTTCGAGGTCAGCAGCCTTGTCTTAAAGAGAAAACACAAAGAATCTCGTGAAGGCAAGCTCACAACAAAATGGGAGGGAAAATTTTGGGGTATAACAGCTGCCCCTGTTAAATATTCTTAAACCTGAAGGGTTAGATTGGCGGGTCCGCCATTCGTGACTTGAAGCTGAAAGATGATTGAACACTAGAGTTCCCAGGAATTTTCACTCGATGATGTGTTAGTTGATTATATCGAGAATGAGCTTAAAGATGCCATTTAGAGAAATGATGAAGAGTTTGTCAGAGATGGGCTTATAGATTCCATCCAGAGTGAATGTTGGTAGAAACTGGAAGAAGTATCAGAATAAATATTTGGCTGATTTATGCTGAAATTGTAGATGTCTTTTGCCTGTTTTTAACTGGGAGAAATAAATCTAACCAGAAGAGGTCTCATGATGGTGACTTCACTGGGGAAATAAATCTAACTAGAATAGGCCTTTTGATTGCCTATTATTAACCGGAGGAAGTGAATCTAGCCAGAAGAGGTCTGTTGATTTCCTATTATTAATTGGTAGAAGTGAATACATCCAGAAGAGGATTATTGATTTGTTGACTGATTTTTCCTGCAAATAAGAGGGTTAGTTGTATGCAGATGTATGCATGGCATAGTGATATTCTCAAAACAAATGAGATTATGTTGTATGCATTTGTCATGTATGTAATATGATGTATGAATATGAAATATTGTTGAAGCATATCTTTGTCTGGAAAATAAATCCTTGACAAATGCTGGGGAGTTTTGGGAAGTTAAATCCGAAATTGTTGTTGGGGATGAAGAGTATATGCATCTTCAAAACTTGTTTAGAGTGTTTCCGCTGGGGATTCTTGCTTTGTTATTTGAGGAGAATTATGGTGGGGAACATTGGCTTTGCTCGAGAAAACTCTACGAGGAGTGTTGATTTCTGCTTGGGGAATAGAGTTCAGGAGTTTTATTTGTCCATTGCTCTACTGGAGAGAATAAAAGTTAACTATTATCTGGTAGGATTCCAGGTTTCATAGTAACTTGTTGGGAAAAATAAAGTTAACTGTTATCTTGTCGTATTCCAGGCTTCGCAATAACTTTATGAAGTTAATTGTTATCTGGTCGGATTCCAGGCTTCACAAAAACTTTCTGAGGAGAAAGAAGTTAAACTGTTATCTGGTCAGATTCTAGGCTTCGTAACAACTTTCTGAGGAGAATGGAGTTAATTATTATCTGGTCGGATTCCAGGCTTTGCATCAACTTTCTGAGGAGAATGAAGTTATCGGGTTGGATTCCAGGCTTCGCAAAAACTTTATGGGGAGAATGAAGTTAATTTTTATCTGGTCGGATTCCAGGCTTCACTGTAAATTTATGAGGAGAATGAAGTTAATTGTTATCTGGTTAGATTCCAGGCTTCACAATAACTTACTGAAGTTAACTGTTATCTGGTCGTATTCCAGGCTTTGCAGCAACTTAGGATGAAGGTAACTATTATCTGGTCAGATTCCAGGCTTTGCAGCAACGTAGGATGAAGTTAACTGTTATCTGGTTAAATTCCAGGCTTCGCAGAAACTTAGGATGAAGTTAACTATTATCTAGTCAAATTCCAGGCTTCGCAACAACTTAGAATGAAGTTAACTGTTATTTGGTCGGATTCTAGGCTTCGCAACAACTTAGGATGAAGTTAACTGTTATTTGGTTGGATTCCAGGCTTTGCAGCAACTTTATGAGAAGAATGAAGCTAATTGTTATCTGGTCGGATTCTAGGCTTCACAATAACTTACTGAGGAGAATGAAGTTAATTGTCATCTGGTCGGATTCCAGGCTTTACAACAACTTACTGAAGTTAAATGTTATCTGGTCGGATTCAAGGTTTTGCAACAACTTCCAGAAGTTAACTATTATTTGATCAGATTCCAGGCTTCACAGTAACTTACTAGGGATAATATCGACTCAGTTGGTGACAAGGGGTTTTGTCCGTTGATTTGTAATGGTCTAAGAAAAGAACTCGAGTTGGGGAATTCGTAGTCTATTGGGGAAATAAACCATGTTGAGAAGGATATTTTGGTGTCCTTATTAGAGAGATGAATTTTTTTGGGGAAGAGCTCTGCAAAATTTCCTTTTTTAGTTAAGGCCAACTTAGCCGGGGATTGTCAGGAGATTGGAACTCTAGATGAATACTATATGAATTCAACTCTGTGGGGATAATATTTGTTGAATTAACTCTTGTGGGGATACCCCGAATCCCTAAGAAAATGTTTATTACTGTTTTTAAACATACATTTGTTAACAGTTAATCATGTTCATATGCATATGCTCATTCAATTTTAGTCATTGGACGTTTTTGCACTAAAAAAGTTTGCACTTCAAAGTATATTTATATTGATGTTTTTCCTATAAATAGGCGTTTTTGTACAAGGAGACAGAGATACTAGTAAGAGGAAATCATCGAAAGAATAAAAAGTGAAAACAAAAATAATAGCCATGTGGAAGTGATCACATTGTTTTCCAACTCCGCTATTGCTCCTATGTCTTTGAACATCATCCCTTGCTGTTGAAAGAAGTTGATTGAATTGATCTTACACCTAAGAACTTGGACCTTGGTATTAAAGCTAGTTGTAATGATTTCACGGGACATAGTCATACGCTTGAACCCTTTACTTTTTCCCGGACCGCCCTTTCGGGTTTTCGGCCCACCAGGATACCCTTTTTTGCCCAAGTCGCCCTTTCGGGTTTTCGACTTGTCGGGTGTACAATCTTTTGTATATATCCCTAATTTTTCCCGAACCTTATCAACCTAGCGGGTCATTTTATGCATAGTATTTTTTGACTATATCCGCTGTTGTACCCCAAAATTTTCCCTCTCATTTCTCTCAAGAAATCACCCAGGATCCTCAGGTTTACTTCCATCCAATCCCAAGCTTTGAATTACAAATTTTTCATGAAGATCACTCATAAGGGCAAAATGGTAATTTACACACTGAAAGACCAAACTTTGACCTTTTGATCAAAATCAAATCTCAAAAATCATATTTCATCAAAACATGTTGAAACAGGAAGTTTGTTCCATCTAAAGTTCAAAAGTCAAATTTACTATGGAAAAGCCAAATTTCTAAATACTTGGGATTTTTCTAAGTATTTAAGAAAAAATGAAACTTCAGAACTTCTGAACCAACCTCCATGCAGGAGCAGTCAGAAGATGCAAACTTAGCTCAACACATAACATTCGGTCAGAATGTGGCTCTTCAGCATCTACGCCAGCTCAGTCAGAAGTTACCAGAAGATTATAAAACATGATGAAAAAATCTGAATGCTCTTTCAGAACATGTTGGAAAGCCTGGGGATTCCTCAGAACTTGCTGAGGCAACAGGATACCAAGATCAGAACTTAGGTGCATTGTTTTGGACTATGCTGAAGTGGAACTGTTGGCTCAGATTTAAGTAATGATGTAAATCTCATATTACAAGATTTCTGATTTTGACAAATCTCATCACCATTTAATGTTCATTAATGCTCACAACCACTTTTGAGTCTTTTTCCAAAGGGTCTCTCCACGTGTAGCATAGAAATACCTTTGTACATATTTAGGTATGGGTCCATGCGCTACTTTTCGCTTATGGGTGTCACTTTTCCTTAATCCTTGCTTACTAATCCAGCCTAGGCTAAAAGCTGTCAATCATCACAACCTTTTTTGGACTTTCTTCAAGAGTAAGTAAGCATCTAGTGCATGATATTGGCGCCACTTGACATTTTAAAACCCACAAAGCTTTGCCTATAAATATAATGCCATTGGTCACTGAGAAAAGGTCCAAAAAAATTGCTGAAAAGAGACAAAAAGTTTGAGCAAGAAAAAAACCTTGAATCTCTGCCCATAATTCCTAGAGTTTCAAAAAACTGTAAACACAACATACAAACCATTAACTTTGGATCCCTTTCTTTCAAACTCCATTTGTTCTCAAAATATTTCTTGACTAGAAAACACCCATACAGTTTCTGACCCACACGTTGGAAACTTCCATAACTTCTGTATTCATACTACTATATACCCTCCATCCATCCATTTAAAGAAGCTGTTCAGAACATCATCAGAGTTGAGGCTAACTCCATTTCACAGAACTTCTTCCAGCTGCAAGGTAAGCATCTACTGACTCTCACCACATTGCTTAAGCATCACCAGATTTGCATGCTCAAAAACACAATGTAGATATCATGCTTCTGATGTTGTACATGTTCTGAGATTTTCACGCATCTGTATACTTAAGTAGAGAATGAATCAGTTCAGAACTTTCCTGAAGAAACTGAAACTCAGAGTTAAGATTAGCAAAGGCATGCTTGCCTCTGATTTATGGTTCTGATTCTACTTATTTCTGAAGCGCTATGACACCTACTGAAACTGTCCTAGGCATGTCTTCTGTTTTGAGGAGAAATAACCAAATTGCAGATGTTCTGACTAGCATAGAGAGAGACCAAGTTCTGACATTGGCACCAGCGCTTCTGGATCCTGTTTTGTTATAGGTAATATTAGAACTTCTGAAAATTACTGTGTTCCCAGCAGGGTCATAACCTCTGACCTCATACATTTTCACTAACAGGTTTCTGTTTTGTAGCGTGCTAGGGTCAGAACCTCTGACCTATACATTTTCACTAACAGGTTCCTGTTCTGCAGTATGCCAGAGTCAGAACCTCTGACTTCCTTTAGGCAGTACACTGATCCTTCTTTTTTCTTCCCCTTGTTATTTTATTTTTCTTTATTTTTCTCGCTGGCACTTTCCATTTCATTAATCAGCAAAACACCAAAAATATTTCGTTCACACTTTATTTTATTTCTTAAAACAAAAGACAAAAATATTTTCTTAAAACAAAATAAGTTCATTTAATATTTTCTTGTATTTATTTCAATATGGTTGTAATATTAATTTAGGGCTTTATTTTCATTTGTAATCCCCATTCATAAATTTTTACCCCCACCCCCTAAATATTGTAATAGCGTAGGACTATACATTTATGCAATTTATCGCTTTCAAATGTAAATGTTAGTAAAAGATCAATAAAATAGAAGACCATAATTCAAGATAAAAATCAAGCATGCAATCAAACACACTTGCACACAAACACCCTTAGGGTTTCTCCACTTGGTTGCCTTATACAAAAATAGCCATATTACGCATGCAAAGTATCTTGGTAAAACAAACAAAATCAAAAGATCATAGTCCCTCGATGACGCTATTCTAAGTTGCCTTATAAAATGATCTTAGTCCCTCAAAAATGCTAAGATACTTTGCAACATTGCTAATCATGGTTATACGATGACCCATGCCTGTCCCATTTACATCCAAAGATAGGGTTGCTTACCGAATCAATGGTAAGACAACAATGTCAAAAGAATAGAAAATGCATAAGGAAGACATTTGACTAGGTAGATTTCTTCTAGTTACTTGCTCTATTTTTAAACAAATATCCTTGCTATTTTTAAAACAAACACACACATTTCCAAACAACTTACAAACATTGAAAACATTTTGAAAAAGACAAACATATTTGTATACATTCTTACAAACGAGAATCATTACAAAGATTGCCTAAACGAATGGCCTCTTTTACAAATTACTTTCAAAAACCACACGAAACACAATTTCAAAACAAAAAGCAAGTGATCTAGCAAGTAACTAAGATCCCATGGAAAACCATGGATGAAAAGGGTTCTAACACCTTCCATTTTCATAATCTACCCCCCGAACTCAAGAAACAATCTCAAAGGTCTTTCCTGTGCTTTTTCACCTTTACTTTTGGATAAAAGAAAAGTCAGTGGCGATTCTTGCTAACCGCAACATTTGCGTACACAAACATAAATCCTCAAGTCAGTTCTCTCACTGTATCACATCCGCGTTCACAGGATGTGGAAAATCTTCGTCATCCATAGTAGTTAGCATCATGGCACCATAAGAGAATAATTTCTTAACAACAAATGGCCCTTCATAAGTGGGAGTCCATTTTCCTCTGGGATCGCCTTGAGGAAGAATGATGCTCTTGATTACCAAATCGCCAGTCTGATACACTTGAGGTTTGATCTTTTTGTTCAAAGCCTTGATCATACGCTTTTGATACATTTGACCATGACAAACAATAGCCAGTATCTTCTCGTTAATTAAGTTCAACTGATCCAACCTAGCATGAATCCAATCATCTTCGCCTAAGTCAGCTTCTTTCATAATCCTAAACCAAGGAATCTGAACTTCCACATGCAGGGCAACTTCCATGCCATAGACTAAAGAGAAAGGTGTTGCTCTAGTTGATGTTCGTGCCAAAGTACTGTAGCCATGAAGAGCAAATGGTAGCATCTCATGCCAGTCTTTGTAGGTCACCACCATCTTTTGCACAATCTTCTTTATGTTTTTATTGGCGGCTTCCACTGTGCCATTCATCTTAGGATTGTACGGAGAAGAATTGTGATGCTTAATTTTGAAATGAGTGCAGAGCTACGCAATCATAACATTGTTGAGATTGGTTCCTCTTTTAGTGATGATCCTTTCATGGATACCATATCAACATATGAGGTTATGCTTGAAAAAATAGGCTATAACATTCTTTGTAACTGAGGCAAATGAGGCAGCTTCGACCTATTTGGTGAAGTAGTCAATGGCAACAAGGATGAAACGATGTCCATTGGAGGCAGTGGGCTTGATCTCTCCAATCATGTCAATTCCCTACATTGCAAATGGCCACGGAGAAGCCATGACATTCAAAGGAATTGGAAGCACATGAATCTTGTCGGCATAGATTTGACACTTATGGCAAGTCCTTGAGTGATGGTGATAATCAGTTTCCATAGTCGACCAATAGTAACCAGGCCTCAGATTTTTCTTGGGCATAATGTGACCGCTAGAGTGAGTCCCAAAGATACCCTCACGCATGTCCTCCATGATTTTCTCTGCCTCCTTCTTCTCCACACACCGGAGTAGAATTGAATCATGGTTGCGCTTGTACATAATTCCATTGCTTAGGAAGAATTTGGCTAAAAACCTTCGCAGGAACTTCTTACCATTGATGGAAGCTCCTTCAGGATACTCTTGTGCTTCCAGATATCTCCTCACTTCATGGTACCGTGGTTTCTCCTTATCAGTGTCCATCTCATAACAGTGTGCCGGTTCGTCAAATCTTTTAATTTTAATTCTCAGAGCCTCATTGTCCCAATTGACCTTAAACATGGATGACATTGTTGCTAAGGCATCTGCTAACTGATTTTCTTCCCTTGGGAAGTGTTCAAAGGTGATCTCTTCAAAGCATGGGATCAAGGTCAACACAAGTTCTTTGTATGGGATTAGATTTGGATGCTTAGTATCAAATTCTCCATTAACTTGGCTGATTACTAAATCTAAATCTCTGTATACGCTTAAGCATTGGATTCTTAGGTCAATGGCAGCCTTAAGACCCCAGATGCATGCTTCATACTCAGCCATGTTGTTTGTACAATCGAATCATAGTGTAGAAGTGAAAGGTGTATGGAAACCTTAGGGAGAAATGATCACATCACCAACTCCATTATCCAAAGCATTAGAAGCCCCATCAAAAACCATAGTCCATCGAGATCCATGTTCAGGTCCGTCATATGGTCCAGGCTTTTCACAATCAGTTATCAGCATGATATTCTCGTCTGGGAATTCAAAGTTCATGGATTGGTAGTCATCAACATCTTGATAGGCCAAATGATCTTCTAGCATACTTCCTTTGATGTCCTTTTGTGTAGTATATTGGATATGATATTCAGTCAAGATCATTTTCCATCTAGCTATTCGTCCGGAAAGAGCTGGTTTCTCGAAGATATACTTGATAGGGTCCATCTTAGAAATCAACAAAGTGGTGTGAGTCAACATATATTGTCTTAGACGATGAGTATCCCATGCCAGAGCGCGACAAGTTTTCTCGAGTAGTGAATAACTTATTTCAAAGTCGGTAAACTTTTTGCTCAGGTAGTATATTGCATGCTCATTTCGTCCAGATTCGTCATGTTGGCCCAACACACACCCCATTGAATTCTCTAATACAGTCAAATACATAATCAAAGGTCTTCCTTCAATTGGAGGCATCAGGATGGAAGGCTCTTGTAAATATTCCTTGATATTATCAAAGGCTGCTTGGCAGTCGTCATTCCATCTGAATACTTGATCTTTCTTTAAGAGTTTGAAGATTGGCTCACAAGTAGCATTCAAGTGAGATATGAATCGAGCAATGTAGTTGAGTCGACCTGAGAAACCCCTGACCTCCTTCTCAGTACAGGGAGCTGGCATCTCTTGTATGGATTTGACTTTTGCAGAGTCGAACTCAATACCTTTTCCACTGACGACAAACTCTAAGAGTTTTCCATACCTTACCCCGAAGATGCATTTGTTGGGATTTAGTCTTATCTTGTACTTCTTCAATCTTTCAAACAACTTGTGTAAGTGATCAAGGTGTTCTTCCTTAGTATGTGACCTTACAATCATATCATCCATATAGACCTCTATCTCATGATGGATCATATCATGAAATAATGCTATCATAGCTCGCTGATAGGTTGCCCCTGATTCTTTAAACCGAAAGGCATGACCTTGTACAAAAAAGTGCCCCACTGTGTAACAAAAGTAGTTTTATCCATGTCCTTGGGAGCCATTTTGATTTGATTATAGCCAGAGAAATCATCTATGAATAAGAAGACTTTATGCTAAGCAGTGTTTTCAACCAAGACGTCAATATGTGGTAGTGGGAAATCATCTTTGGGGCTTGCCCTATTCAAATCTCTATAGTCTACGCACATACGTACCTTTCCATCCTTTTTTGGCACGGGGACCACATTTTTCACCCATTGGGGATATGATGTCATTTCTAGAAAACCTGCATTGAATTGCTTCATTAACTCGGATTTTATCTTTTCAGACATGCTTGGCCGCATACGACGAACCTTTTGCTTGACTGGAGGACAATCTTCCTTTGTTGGTAGACGATGAACTACAATGTCGGTATCAAGCCCCAACATATCTTCATATGACCAAGAAAATACTTCAACATGGTCATGAAACATCTTGACCAATCTTCCTTTGATACTATATTCCAAGTTAGTGCTGATCTTGACCTCTTTCTTGTCTACCTCAGTACCTAGGTTGATCACTTCAACTGGCTCTTCATGCAGTTAAATGGATTTTTATTCTTGCATCAGAATTCTGGCTAACTCCCCAGGTATTTCACAATCTTCTTCACCTTCGTCTTCGGCTTGGTTGGTTGGATGTTCAAAGTTATATCTGGCAATAGCGGAGTCGTTAGGAATGAGATCCGGAGTGGACGGGGATCTGCAAGTGTGTGTGTGTGTGCATGTAAGATACATGGCTATTTTGAAAAATGCAATAAAATGAAAGAAAGACAATGAGCGCAAAACATGAATGCAAAGAGTCCAATGTTTTTCATTAAATGATCATATGGCATATGGAAATGAACAAACCCTTAACAAATGGACCGTAGTTCTCTGGGAAGGGCACATGGCTTAAAGTCATTGTTTGAAATTAAATTACAGACAAAGTTCTTGAAATGATAAAAACAGTAAATAGTAATTACTCCTTGTTGAAGGAGATGAGAATGAAATCCTTGGCACACTAGTTGTTGAGCTCTTTTCCGACAGCCGGGTAGATCCATTCATCAATGTTACAATCATCCTTAGAGTCTTCAATAGCATTTACTTCATGATTACTAATGCGAAGAGGTGATTTTCCTATGCGAGCACGTATGACCTCCTTTTGAGATTTGGCAGTGAAACCCAGCCTAAACTTGTCTGCTTTAAACAGAATATCAAGGAGTTGTCCCCAAATAGTACAACTTCCATCTTTGACCATATCGTGAGCGTCTTTGAGTGAAACCATCCTTGGAATAACTTCATCAGCTTTTGAAACATCAGGAGTAGGCACGAAAACCATGGGAGGAACCACTTTGAAGGCCTGGCAAGAAGTCTCTATAAACTCACCATCCATTTCCACATATTTGAATAAATTGAGGTGGCTCACCATGATCTCTTTTTCACCACAGACAGTAATGATCTTTCCCTTAACTGGATATTTCAATGTTTGGTGAAGGGTGGACGTCATTGCTCCTGCCCCATGTATCCAAAGGCGCCCAAGTAAATAAGAGTAAGCGGAACGGATGTCCATCACATGAAAAGTAGAGTTGAAAACTTGTGAACCAACTTTAATGGGGAGGTCTACTTCTCCATGCACCATCCTCTTGGATCCATCAAAATCCCTTACAACTATATCACTTGGCTTCAACACCAGACCTTCGTAATCCAACCAATCTAAGCAACCTTTTGGTAAGACATTTAGAGAGGACCCTGTAACCACCAACACATGGGCCAGAGTAGTTCCTTTGCATTCAATAGAGACATGCGAAGCCTTGTTATAATTTCTTCCAACTAGTGTCAAGTCAACATCAAAGAACCCCAATCCATTGTCGGCAGTAAAACTCGCCACACAATTTTCAAATTGATCGGCTGTGGTCTCTTCAGGAACACGTGCTTTCTTTAAAAAATTGATCAATGCTTGAGCGTGAGCATCAGAGCAAAGTAACAAAGATAACATAGAGATCTTGGAGGTGGTTTGCCCCAGTTGCTCTACTATCTTAAAATCACTCTTCTTTATGATCTTCAAAATCTCCTCCATCTCTTGGGTGGAGGGTTCCTCAGTAGTAGTTTCTTTTGTAGGCGCTTCCATCCTGGCAGGTTCAATTGTCTTCTCTCTGCCCCTAGTGTCAGTACTAGGTTTATCCATGGTAATGCAAACTGGTGTAGTTGTAGTAGTTGGAGGTGAAATGTTAGGAGACAAGATTCTCCCCGTCCTTGTTACCTTGCTAGAACCAACAATATTGGTAATGTCATTAGTTTTGTCTTTGTTAATCTAGGAGTCTTGTTTAATCCCATGGTAGTATACTTTACACCATAATTCCAAGGGACTGCCTTATCAGAAGAATAAGAAATTGGCCCCAGAGTAGTAATTATCACGGGGGAAATCTTCGGTTCATTGAAAATCCTAATAGGACCTTTTGAAGAGATCTTAATAGGTTTGTTGGAAATGGTTATGATGGACATGTCTTCAGCTTTTTCAGTCAAACTTTTTATGGCCAGAGTTCTTTCAAACAGGATCTCATGACTATCTATCAGGCGTTGAACACCTTTTTTCAGCCATTCACATCCATTCTTTTGTAGAGCACAACAATTACAGTCTTTTAAACAACCAGGGAAAACTCCAGCTGTCATCAAATTTTCTTTAACAATGGTCAGTGGAGTAGTCAAGTCTTCAACAGAGGAAACAAAAGCAGTGTCTTCAATTGCATTGACACCTTTGCCATGATTTGGCATTGGTGCAGTTATAACATTCATAGTTGTAGGTGGATCAAACTCGACGATCTTGTTGTCGATGAGGTCTTGAATTTTTCATTTCAAATTCCAACTCTGATCGGTGTCATGTCCGGGGCTATTGGAGTGATAATCGCATTTGGTATTTGGATTGTATTTCGGAGATGAAACATTGGGATTTGATGGTAGATCACCCAATGTTACCAAGTTAGCCTTCAATAGGTGTTGCAAGGCTTGGGATAGCGACATGTTAATCCTTGTAAATTGTCTTCTTGGAACCTCAGATCTTTGATGGTTGGCTTGTTGTTATCTTTGAGTGGAGGGTGGATTGGAGATTAAAACAGCATTAACAGATTGGTGGTGGTCTTTCTTGACATGGCTTCTTGACCCATATACGACATTGGTTTCCTTCTTGCCAGTAAAGGTCTTATTCATAGTATTTGATGTAGAGGTGGAAGCCATGGGAATTTTTCCACTTTTGATATCACTCTCGACCCTTTCACCAGTTAAGATTAACTTGGTGAAACCAGACGATGAGCTCCCAACTAATAAGTTGAAAAATGGTCCAGTTAATGTTCCCATGAACATATCCACCAGCTCCCTATCAATTAATGATGGTTGTACTCTACCAGCAAGGTCTCTCCATTTCTGCGTGTACTCTTTAAAACCTTCATTGGAACCCATTGTCATTCCTTGTAACTGAACTCTAGTCGGTGCCAAATTAGTATTGTACTGATATTAATGGTATAAAAAAGTGGCCAGATCTTTCTAGGTATGAATGTTTGAACCCTCCAACTGATAAAACCATTCTAACTGAGTCCCAGACAGTCTATCTTGAAAGAAATGCACCCACAACTTCTTGTCAGTGGTATGCGGTTGTATCTTGCGAACATAGGATCTTTAGTGAAGCTTTGGGAACGAAACGCCGTCGTACTTAGCAAAGATTTGAATTTTGAACTTGTGGGGAATAACTAACCCATGAACCAACCCTAAATCACAAAAATCCAAGCCAGGTATGGCTTGGATTTCCACAACCTTCAACTTATCTTCCAGTTTCTTATACTTGTCCTCAGCGGGTGGATATTGTTCATCAAAATAGTCCTCATCCTCAGAGTTTGGATTGTTTCCACCTCTAGCACGGGTACTCCTTGCATCTTCGTCCTGGTTCTCGTCTTCCTCGAATGACTCTTCAACCACTTGCACTTGACGGACGGGACCTTTAAACCTTTTCCCCATGTTGATCAGGGCCTTCTTCTTGGTCTTCTTTTTGGAAACCAGAAGTGACATCAGCTCTTGTTGTCCTTTGGCCAAGGTCAGCAAGGTTTCTTAAAATTGAGAACTCTATGTCTGTAAGTCTTTCATGGTCTTCTCGATATCCATCTTACTGAAATAAATAGTATAAAGATGAGGAAACCTGTTTCGGAAAGCTTACTTATGTTATGATGCATGAAATGCATATGCAAATGATTTCAAGGACCTTTAAGATTTAAATTTGTTTAAACAAAGAAGGAACAAACATTAATTGTATTCATAAGTTCAAACGGTTTACAAAAATGCCTCTTGGGCTTACAATGGAAGAAGTAAAAATAATACAAAATAAACTCCTAAAACACAAAGGACTTCAAGCTTCCCATGAGCGCATCCTCTTTGGTGTAATGTAGGTATTCAAACTCCTCTCTTCATTAAGTTGTCTTGTGAGCTCCAAAACCTTCTTCTCACTTGCGTAGAATTGGATTTCAAAGGTGTCTCACTCTTCTTTTAGCTGAATCCACGATATTTGCAACTCCTCGAGAGTAGTAGGCATGTTAGGATGAAGAATGGTGTATGGAACATCTCCTTCGACAATAGGCCCCATGATGATAGGTAGGATGGCCTCATATGGCATCATGAGGTTTTGAGCACGAGCTCGCACCCACTTTAGATAAGGCTCTAATGGGATAAAGTTCTTATTCCCCAATGTCTTGCTATCAACTTTTTTCACCATGCCCCAAGCTGGCACAAATCTTCGACGATAACCTTGGACATCGTTCTCATAGTCAAATAGAATACCTTGGATAAGTGCGTCATGAGGCCCATCCCTCCGAGCGTAACCAAACTGTCGTAGAGCCAAGCAAGGATTATAGGTAATACCTCCTATAATGCCAAAGATAGGGACATTAGGGAATTCCCCACAATGATCAATAATGGTAACGTCCTCCAAAGATCGAGAACACCAATGGATATCTGGATGCAAGAGTGACACCAACCTTTGAGACCAGCTCATACCTTGTTCGTTCTTCAAAACTGATCGAGGAAGGTGCTAAATAAACCACCTAGCCAACAAAGGAGTATAACACATAAGAATCCCCCTTCTCTTCATGGTGAGAGTATGAAAAGAATGAAAAATATCTCCAAGTAAGGTAGGCATCGGGTTATGAGATAGAAAAACTTTGACCGTATTCACATCTATGAGTTGATCCGGGTTAAGAAATAGTACCACCCCATAGATTAGAAGAGTGAAAATTTCTTCAAAAGCTTGCAAATTCAGGGCATCCCAAAATTGTTGAGCCTTCTCAAACAGAGACTTGGCTAGAAAACACTTAACACCACTTCTTGTTTCCCAATTTGCCACAACGTTGAACCGTTGTTGTTGTACCCCAAAATTTGCCCTCTCATTTCTCAAGAAATTTCTCAAAAGATCGCCCTGGACCCTCAGGTTTGTTCCCATCCAATTTCAAGCCTTGAATTACAAATTTTCCAAGAAAGTCATCACAAGGGTAAAATGGTCATTTGCACACTAAAAAGTCAAACTTTGACTTTTGGATCAAAATCAAGTTTCAAGAATCATATTTAATCAAGACATGTTGAAATATGAAGTTTGTCTCATCAAGGAATTCAAAATCCAAAATTACTTTGGAAAAGTCAAATTTCTAAATACTTAGAATTTTTCTAAGTGTTTAAGAAATATGACAAGCTCAGAACTTCTGGCCAGATTTTCACCATGATGGAAGTTGATTCTGAAAGAACTTCTGACACAAGAGTTATGGACTCCAATAAGATCTGAAACATTTCAGAACAAAACTTCTCCTAGAAATGCTGGGATTTCAAGTTATGACTCCTCAAAGACACGTCCATGAAACTCAAGCACTCAACAAATTCTAGACAGTTCCAAGATAGAGTTTGGTTACAACTTCTGGGCCAGTTTTCACAAAGATTTAGTTAGAGTTTGTAAGGGTAATTCAAAGAAGGTTTACAAAGCGTGTTGCAAGCTTCCTAGAAAGTCTGAGAGCTCCTTCAGAACATGTTGGGGCAAGGAGATACAAAGATCAGAAGTTGGATGTCTACTCTAAGTTACGCTGAAGCTGAACTTCTGATCCAGAATTAAGCAATGGTGAAAAATCTCACATTGCAGGATTTTTGGTTTGATCAATCTCCTCATCATTTAATGCTCACAACCACTTTTGGGTCTTTGTCTAAAGGATTTCCCCACGTGTGGTATAGAAGTACCATTGTTGTCCTGGAAAAGCAAACTTTTGTACAAGAGTGTGTTGGGCCCATGCGTTGCTGTTGCTTTTGAGGTTACCTTTCCTTAATTCCTGCTTACAAATCCGGCTTAGGCGCGGCTAAAGCTGCTAACGAACATACCTATTTGAACTTACTTCAAGAACAAGTCAGCGCCTAGCATATGATGGTTGTAGCCGTTGACCTCTCCAAGCGACTAAACCTTTTCCTATAAATTGGACTTCATTGGCAACTGTAAAAGGGTCAGAAATTTGAGAAAGAAAAAGTCTTGAACCCCTGCTAAAATTCCAAGAGTCCAAAACTGCAAACATAAAAATACAAAACCTGTTAGCTTTTGATTCTTGCATTCAGACTCCATTTTTCCTCAAGTGTTTCTTGACTAAAGCCATCCATACAGTTTCTGATATACATTTAGAAACCATCCTAACTTCCGTGTTCAGACTGTGACATACCCTCCATCAATATCCACTTCAAAGAAGTTAGAACTTTGCTCTTTGGCTGTTCCAGAATTTTCCAGCCATTCATAGTTCAAGTCAAAGGTTTCTAGCCTACTGGGAACGTGAGGAAGCTAGTCAGAACATCACAAGCGGTCAAAGCCAGACTCCAGCTCAAAGAACATTTTCCAGCTGCAAGCATGCCAGAGTCAGAACTTCTGATTTCTTTTATTTCAGCAAAGCGTTGATTCCATTTTCTTTCTCCTTATTATTTTTGCCATCACTTTTATTAATCAAAAACACCAAAAAATATTTCATATTCACATGTCTTATTTTATTTCTTTAAACATAAAAAAGATCAAAATATTTTCTTAAACAAAACTTATTTCTATTCTTAAACAAGAGAAGTCCATTTTACATTTCTTGTACATTATCATCTATTCAATATGGTTGTAATAGATAATTAGGACTTTAATTTCTAGTAATCCCCGTTCATAAATTTGTACCCCCATCCCCTAAAACTTTGTAATAGCTTAGTATCTTTATTTTCCGCAATTTAATGCTTTATGTACCAATTGTTAGTAACTAGGATTTGTATGGCAAGATATGAAATCAACAAATAGATAACCCTAATCAAGACTAAATGCATGTAAATAAAACACACTTGCACACTAGCACCCTTAGGGTAATCTCGTTTGTTGCCTATCGAAAAATAATCATGTCCCTCGAACATGGGCATTTTAGCAAAAGATCCTCGATAAAAGATCGTAGACCCTCGATGACCCTCGATGTTGCCTTTGGTAAACGATATAGTCCCTAAAGCGACATTGCTAAAACGTTCCATGGGTTGCCTTCTACGACTTTATGATGACCCTTGCCCGCCCCTTTTACATCCGAAGATAGGGTTACTTACCAAAATCAATGGTAAGATAACAATATCAAAGGAAAAAGGAAATAAACGTGAAATACTTTTGAGTACGTAGATTCTTCCTAGTTTCTCGCTCAATTTCAAAGTAAAAAACATCCTTTCTATTTTCAAAACAAACACCAAAAACATCTTTCAAACTTGAAATATTTTCAAAAGCTCAACACTTTGTATACGTTCTTACGAACGAGAACTATTACAAAGTTTGCCTAAACGATGGCACCTTTTCAAAATACTTTCAAAAACCATACAAAACACATTTTCAAATAAAATCAAGTGATCTAGAAAGTAACTAAGAGCATATGGAAAACCATGGATGAAAAGGGTGCTAATACCTCCCCTTTTCATAATCTACCCCCCGAACTCAAAAAAACAATCTCAAAGGTCTTTCCCGTGCTTTTTCACCTTTCCTTTTGGATAAAAGAAAAGTCGGTGGCGACTCTTGCTAACCGCAACATTTGCGGTCAAATGCAAAACACCCAAGTCAGTTCTCCCACCGTATCACAGAACTGGCGACTCTGTTGTAGACGATTCTAAAAGTGGGGTTACCTTAGGATTAGATCACATTTACTTGCTTTCATTGTTTGACTTGTTTGCTTTACATTATGGTTATTTGTTTGGGTTCGAATCCCCTACCCGAATTTAGGATACCTTATAGGTAAGTAGCAATACATTTTGGAAACTGTACGGGGTATACCGACATGGTCTAAGCAATAACTATGTTAGTGCGACATATTTGTGGGTACCGGTAACCCTTGAGTTAATCAAGGAGAATACAGGGCCGCTGAGTTATATCATTAGGACGTAGTGAGATGACCGGCTTTGGTGCAATCCAAAGTAGGTAGATACTCGATACTACACTCATTGAGGTTTTGTTTTTTCGGATATTTCGGTCGCCATTAAAGAGGCTTGTGCTGAAACAATGACCAAGGAAACAAACTAGTGATCTTGAGCTCCTTAGAACCTGGTTACTATTGCTAGGACAGGTTTTAAGCCAACTAAACTTCAAGAGGGTACTTACCTATAAAACTCCATGCAAGCCTAAATCTAAGGACTTGTTTGCTTTGTTTGTGTATATTTACTTGTACATAACATCATGAACATCATAACATAATATTCATTCACTAACAATTTCAAGGATTTTGGGGTTTATCTTTGTTCTATTTTGTAGGACATGGTTCCATCCGCAGGAAAACCATTCAAGTCAATCTTGTAAGGATCCCTCCACAACTTAAAGAGCTAGCTTCAAGGATTCTTGAAAATTCTCCATTCACCGAAAGACATGGTCGTCTACTAAACTTGGTTATCTCCAACACTGATGAAGACATGATGAATGTGCTCTTTCAGTTCTTTGATCCTTTACACCATTGCTTCACATTTCCCGATTATCAACTTGTGCCAACTTTGGAAGAATTCTCCCAACTCTTAAGAATTCCCATTCTCAATCAGCTACCTTTCAACGGTACGGAAAGAGATCCAAAGCCAGAAGAGATTGCTCAAGCTCTACACTTGCAACCATCTGATGTCACAACCAATTGGGGAACTAGCAGTGGTGTCAAGGGTTTCCTAGCAAAGTTCTTGTTTGAGAAAGCCCAAAGCTGTCAGAACTCTTTGGATCTACAAGCTTTTGAGGAAATTGTGGCTCTCCTCATCTATGGGATGGTTTTGTTTCCAAATCCTGACCAACTCATAGACGTGAACACCGTCAAAATCTTTATGTCTCGTAACCCGGTGCCTACTTTGCTAGGAGACATCCTACATCTATTTCACACTCGCACTATGTGGAAAAGAGGTATCCTTATGTGTTGTACTCCTCTATTGGAAAGATGGTTTATTTTGCATCTTCCCCAATCTGTATTGAAAAACGAGCAAGGTCTAAGATGGTCACAAAGGTTGATGACGCTCAAACATTCAGACATTCATTGGTGTTCCCGATCCTTAGAGAATGTTACTATTATCGACCGTTATGGAGAATTCCCTAATGTCCCTTTACTTGGCATTAGGGGAGGTATCAACTACAACCCTTTCTTAGCCTTAAGACAGTTTGGTTACGCCCGAAGAGATGGCCCATATGAGATGCTCATTCAAGGTTTGGTATTTGACTACGAGAACAACGATCAAGGTCATCGCCAGAGATTTATCCAAGCTTGGAGGATGTTGAACAAGGTAGATAGCAAGAAATTGGGGCATAAGAATTCCATCCCTCTTGAGCCTTACCTCAAATGGGTACAAACTCGTGCTCAAAGTCTTATGATCCCTTATCCCTCCATTCTCCCAGTAATCATTGAGCCTCTTATGGAGGGAGATATTCCATACACTATCCTACATCCTGACATGCCCACCTCTCTTGAAGACTTACAAAGAGAATGGATATAACTCAGGGGGGAGCGAGATACTTTCGGAGCCCAATTATACGCAAGCGAGAAGGTTTTGGAACTCACTAAGCAACTTCATGAGGAGAGGAACTTGAATGCCTACATCTCACCAAAGAGGATGCGTACAAACTTTTTATCTTAGAGTTTTTTTTTAAATTATTTTCCCAAAAAGGAATTGATGTACTCAAGCTTTAATTTATTAATATAACGTGTGTTTCCTTTTTGTCTAAAACAAATTTGAATCTTTAAATCCTTGAAATCATTGCATATGCATTTTCCATTCATCATAACATAAGCAGGTTTCGTGCAACAAGTCTCCTCATCTTTCAACAGTTTATTTCAGTAAGATGGATCTCGAGCAAACGGTGAAGGACCTCCAAGCTCAGAATGAACAGTTTCAACAAGTATTCTTAACTCTAGCCAAAGGACAAGAAGAGTTGAAGACCTTGCTGGTTGAGGAGAAGAAGAAGAAGACGAAGAAAATAATTGGAGTTATAAACATGGGAAGAAGATTCCAAGGGCAAACAAGAAGGGCCTTAGACTTTGCAACAACATCCAGTGAAAAAGACAATCAAGATGGGAAGGGCAAAGAAACAGTTGTCCATTCAGAGTCAGAAGAGGAAGAGGAAGAAGAAGACTATTCTGAAGAACAATACCCTCCATATGACGACAAGTATAAGCATCTAGAAGAGCGGTTGAGTGCAATGGAAATCCAAAAAGTGCCTGGATTTGTGTTTGAGGAGTTGGGATTAGTATCGGGGATTTTCATTCCTCCAAAATTCAAAGCACCTGTGTTCACCAAATATGATGGAGTTTCATGCCCTAAAATGAATCTCCGGTCCTATGTGAGGAAAATCCATCCCCATACCGCTGACAAGGACTTATGGGTGCACTTCTTCCAAGACAGCCTGTCTGGAACTCAACTTGATTGGTTTTATCAGTTAGAAAGATCCAATGTTCATAACTGGGAAGATCTGGCCGCTGCCTTTTACAAACAATACCAATACAACGCTGATCTTGCGCCTACCCGTACTCAAATCCAGAGTATAGCCATGGTTTCAAGTGAAGGCTTCAAGGACTATGCGTAAAAATGAAGGGATTTGGCAGGAAGAGTTCAACCTCCCCTATCTGAAAGAGAATTGGTAGACATGTTTTTGGGCACCTTGTCTGGACCCTTCTTCAATCACTTAATTGGGAGTTCATCGGCAGGTTTTACCGAATTGATATTGACGGACGAAAGGGTAGTAGTCGGGATAAAGAATGGAAATATTTAGAAAGATGCATCCTCTGCTGCTGTAAGGAAACCGTTAATTGGAAAGAAAGAAGTGACTGTTGTATATCCTCAAAGAAATCAAGATAGAGCTGAACGCCGTCCCATGGTGGGGGCTGTCGTGATTCCTAAACCTACACCTACTCAGCAAAGAAGCAACCAACCAAGAATTGAAATACCAGTCATATAATTCACCAGAATTAACATGACTTTATCTCAAGTATTGCCACATTTGTTAAGATCCAACCTAGTGACTTTGAAAGAAGCTCCAAAGAACCCTAACACAATCTCTCCTCACTATCATCCTAATGCCTGATGTGCATACCACTCTGAGAGTCCCAGCCATGACACTAACAACTGTTGGGCTCTGAAGAACAAAGTACAAGACCTTCTTGAAGCCAAAGAGATTGAATTCGATGCGCCAGAAATTCCCAATGTCATTACTGCCCTATGCCCAAGAACGACCATAATGCCAACGCCATTGAGGGAGATATGTTTGTTACTTCAGTTGATGAACTTATGACCCCAGTCCTGACTATCAAAAAGAACTTGTTGAATGCCGGTGTGTTCCCAGGCTGTGATGAAAGATGTCATTTCTGTTTGCCCTCACCAACCAGTTGTCCTTTGTTAAAAGCATGCATTTAGTGCCTAATAGATAACAAGGAAATTTTGTTCGAAAAAGCTTCAATTCCAACTATTTCTTATAATGATGTTTCCATCGTGACCATTTCCGACAATTCTTCCAGGGTCTCCACCAAAAGACCTGTTAGAATTACATCAGTTCCTAAAATAACTCCTTTGATAATTATAATGCCTGGACCAATCCCGTATTCGTCAGACAAAACTGTACCATGGAATTATCGAGGGGATGTCTACTACCACAATATCAAGCAAGATTGGCCAACTGTTGAAGATTCAAGTTCTAAGAAAGTTGACTCCGATATCAGTAATATTGCAGGGACTAGTAAGATAACCCAAAGCAGAAGGATTTTCTCTTGAGAAATTGCTCCCCCAAAAGCAGTTTCTGGACCCGTAATCATTCCTATTGTTATTGCTCCTACAAAGGTTATTCCCAGTCCTACAATCATCTCTGCTAGTAATCCAACTGACAAAACTGTTACAATCCCTATTATCACCCCTACAGACATTCCTGCTGCCGAGTCAACCGAGACTCGAGGTAAAGGTATTCTGATTGAGCCTGTCCGGACGAAGGCACAATCATTGGCTATCCCTGAGACCTCTCGGAAAGAGATGGAGGAAATTATAAAGATCATAAAAAAAGCAACTACAATGTAGTCGAGAAACTGGGGCAAACTCCATCTAAAATTTCCATTCTAGCTTTATTACTATGTTCTGAGGCGCATGCAAAGGCCTTGGTAAAATTCCTCAAAACTTCCCACATACCCCAAGAAACATCTACCGATCAGTTCCAAGACTGCGTAGCCAGCTTGACTGTAGATAATGGTTTAGGTTTCTCAGATGCTGATTTAACACCGAGAGGGAGAAAGCATAATGAGGCATTACATGTCTTAGTGGAATACAGGGGCACAACCTTGGCTCATGTTTTGGTGGATATCGGCTCGTCTCTGAATGTGTTGCCTAAAAATGCTCTTGATAGGCTTGACTGTGAGGGATTGACATTAAAACTGAGCAACATAGTAGTGAGGGCCTTTGACAGCTCAAAAAGGATAGTGCATGGGGAAGTGGATATCCCCATAAAGGTTGGAACCCAAACATTTGATTCAACTTTTTATGTAATGGATATTCACCCTTCATATTCCTGCTTGCTATGCCAATCGTGGATTCACAATGCTGGCGCTGTTACTTCTACGTTCTACCAAATGCTGAAATATCCAATTCAAGGGAAGATCATCACTGTTCATGGAGAAGAAGAGTATATGGTCAACCATCTAAATTCCTTCAGATATGTGGAGTTAGATGGGGAATTTATTGAAACTCCATTCCAACACTTTGAAGAAGTCCCGCAAGATATGGCAGTAACCAAGGCTGTGTCTCAAGTTCCCAAGATCACAAGGCCTCCACTCAAGATGTCATCTTTGAAGGATGCCAAGGCAGTGATAGAAGAATGTGGGTGCACTATCTTGGGCCAACTCCCAGATATCCCATACAAATCTGACTAATTGGGTCTGGGTTTCACTTCAAGTGCCCAGAAGGCTGTACGCCACGCTCGTGCCGGAGGACCACCATTGAAGATCAGCAACCACCAAGTCAACTCCGTGGAGGATGATAAAGATAGCTATAACCTGGAGGATTGGATTTTTGGAACTGTCAGTGGAGGGCTCAACAACTGGGAGGCTAGAGATTTTGTCCCAATCACTTTTATCCCACAGTAATTTGTCTTTACATTTTGTTGGATCTGTAATATTAAAACAATTCAGACTCTTAAAACCTTGTGTCTTACCCGAGGCACAATGGTCCATTTGTAAGGGTTATTATCTCATTTCCATATGACATCAATGAATCATGGATGTTTTTTTCATACAAACTTTGTGCTCATTATTTTTATTTTTTTTTACATTTTTCATTTCTTTCAAAGATAGCTATACTCTTACACACACTCATACTCACAATGCAGGTCTACATCCATTCGGGATCCCATGGGTAACGGTTCTGCTATGGCCTTTTGTGACTCTTAAAATTTAATCTACCAAGCCAAAGACGAAGGTGAGGAAGATTGTGAAGTACCAGAGGAACTCACCAGATTAATACAACAAGAAGAGAGGACCATTCAGCCCCACGAGGAACCAGTGGACACAATCAACCTAGGTATCGAAGAAGACAAAAGAGAGGTCAAGGTGGGTTCCAATCTGGAACTCGGTGTCAAAGAGCGTTTGATTCAGTTGTTACATGATTATGTTGAGATCTTTTCCTGGTCGTATGAAGACATGCCTGGACTTGATGCAAATATTGTGGTACATCAACTACCTACAAAAGAGGATTACCCACCAGTAAAACAAAAGGTCCGTCAAATGCAACCAGATATGTAGGAGAAGATTAAAGTTGAAGTCATGAAGCAATTCAATGCTGGATTCTTGGCCGCCACCTCTTATCCGCAATGGGTTGCCACTGTTGTTCCCGTGCCCAAAAAGGACGGCAAGGTACGAATGTGCATGGACTACAGAGATTTGAATAGGGCAAGCCCTAAGGATGATTTCCCACTTCCCCACATTGATATTCTAGTTGACAATACAACACAACATAAGGTTTTTCCTTCATGGATGGTTTCTCAGGCTATAACCAAATTAAAATGGCATCTGAGGACATGGAGAAAACAACCTTTGTCACACAGTGGGGCATATTCTGCTACAAGGTTATGCCATTTGGACTGAAGAATGCTGGGGCAACCTATCAGCGTGCCATGGTAGCTCTATTTCACGACATGATACATCACCGAATAGAGGTCTATGTGGACGACATGATAGCTAGATCTTAAACAGAAGAAGAGCATCTTGATCATTTATAGAAACTGTTTGAGAGGCTAAAGAAGTACAAGCTGAGGTTGAACCCAAATAGATGCATGTTTGGAGTAAGGTCTGGTAAACTCCTAGGTGTTGTTGTCAGCAATAAAGGTATTGAAGTAGATCCTGCCTAGGTCTGGTAAACCCTTGATCATGTATCTAACTGTTTTAGAAAATTCAATGGGGTGTGTGCTGAGGCAGCATGACGAGTCTGGCCGAAAAGAGCATGCTATTTACTACCTGAGCAAAAAGTTTATCGACTGTGAAACAAAATATTCACTGCTCGAGAAAACTTGCTGCGCTCTAGCATGGTCTTCTCGCAGGCTAAGATAGTATATGCTGACCCATACTACCTTGTTGATATCTAAAATAGATCCAATAAAATACATCTTCGAGAAGCCTGCCCTTTCTGGGAGAATAGCGAGATGGCAGATGATCCTAACAGAATATGACATCCAGTATACTACACAAAAAGCAATAAAGGGCAGTGTACTAGCTGATCACCTTGCTCACCAAGATGTGGAAGACTACCAGTCCATGAAGTTCGAATTCCCAGATGAAGACATCATGATGGTAAACAACTGTGAAGAATTCATACCATATGACAGACCTGAACAAGGATCCCGATGGACCCTGGTTTTTGATGGGGAATCTAACACACTCAGCAATGGTATTAGTGATGTACTCATATCTCCTGAAGGATGTCATACTCCTTTTACCACAAGACTCTGCTTCAATTGTACAAATAACATGGCAGAATATGAAGTGTGCATTTTTGGTCTCAAAGCTGCCATAGACTTGGGGATCAAATCCTTAAATGTATTCGGATATTCAGCTTTGGTCATCATCCAGATCAAAGGGGAGTGGGACACCAAACATCCTAACCTTATCCCTTATAAAGAACATGTATTGACATTGCTCCCATATTTTGAGAAGATTACCTTCAAGCATTTCCAACGAGAAGAAAATCAGCTAGCAGACGCACTAGCCACAATGTCATCCGTGTTTAAACTTAAATGGGATAACAAGGCTCCCTAGATCACCATTGAAAATTCTGGCAGCAGATACTCAATGTCACAGTGAATGTTATGACACCGTATCTGACTTTCTATAAGACAGTAAATAAAAACAGTAAAGAACACAGTCAATTGTTTACCCAGTTCAGTGTGAAACAACACCTACTCTGGGGGCTACCAAGCCAGGGAGGAAATCCACTATAAGAGATATTAATTCAGGAATAAACCAACCAGTTTATCTCCTTCACTTAAGACCTACCCAATGCAACTTCAATCTAAGTTCTACTTAAACCTGAGTTCCTACTCACTCCCCCTCAATCACAGCAGTGATACTTAAAACAATTGACTAATGAATTAATGAAGACACTCTTCAGAACATACACTTGATTATGCTTCACAGCTTTTTAATCAAGTAACACAAACACTCTTGCTTCACAGCTTTGAGTGATACATAAACCTAACTTGACTTTGCTTTAAAGCTTTAGTCAAGAGACACAAAACACTCTTGCTTCAAAGCTTTGAGTGGTACAAAAACCCTTACAAACAAAACCTATTCCAAGTCACTTATCACAATGATAATTGCTTGGATTACAGCAGTTAAAACTATACAGTTTCTAATTGATCTTTAGTCCAAAGAGATATTTTCCAAACAGCAATCCTGTTGAATATATAGCAGCTGTTTCTTCAGTTAGGGTTTCCACAAAAAGCTAGGGTTAATTAGGTTTAACCATAAGACTTGGTCACAAGACTTTATCAACCAGTTTAGGGTTGAGCTAGGTTAACCCAAAGACAACGAGAGATTCTGTTCTGGAAGGAATGAGCCAACTTCCTGAAAAAACTCAGAATTAACCAAACTGCACTACTGTTAGATCAGTACAGGATGTCTTAACATTTGTTATGACATCAGAATTCCTGTTTACTGATTTTGGTAGAAGGCAATAAATGTGATCTTTTGCAAAATGCTCAGATACACACTCATACACAGTAGCTACTGTATGCCATAATTTTTCTGCATAAAGTACCTAGTAAACCAGAATGTTATGACATCAGTCATGACATTCACACACCTGGTTTTACCAAAAATACATGCCAATAACTAAACACTTACAAACTCCCCCTTTGGCAGATTTTTGGCTAAAGCCCCTAAGCAATCAGAGAATATAGAGCAGCAGAATGAATATGACTGCAGAAAAAATATGAGGTCTACCAAGTGATTAACACAGAAATTATCTCCCCCTCTTTAGCCACAAATGGGCCAAAGAAACATGTACTTAAATGTTATATAGTTATCCAAAATAGGTAATAAAAACAACAAATAAAATCTGAAGACACTTGCATCAACAACATCAGCATCAGGCTTGACAATTCCACCAGACTTTAAGCATTGTCACCTTCAGAGGAGCTACTTTCTCCAGCATTGAGCTGATCTTCAGCAGCACCCTCTTCCCTTCTGTTTCCTTCAGTCTCCTCCTGTTCTAATTTGGCAATTAGGTTTTCTAGAGTCTTTTTCCTGGTCTCCAGCTCTTTGCAGGTCTCTTTCAATACAGCTATAACATCAGATGTCTTGGACTGAGTTTTTGCAGATGATGTCTCAACTGATGTTATGACAATGTCAGGAACATGAGATCCCTGAAACAACTTGTAGTGTAACCCAAGAGCAGGAGCTCTTTTGCAAGCAGTGTCTCTTTCCACCAGGATATCAGGGTACTGAGCAAGAATGATTCCACATAGGAGGGAGGGAAAGGCAATTGGGCCTTTAACAGCATAGCTACCAGCATGTTTTAAGGTTTGATCAAAAATGTACCTGCCATAGTCAAATTCAGTCCTGGTACCAACAACATAAATGAATCTCCCCAATCCTGTAGAGATGGTTGATTTATGGTTTGTAGGGACCCAGTTGGCTGCACCAATCTTGTGCAGGATGGCAAATTTTATGCTTAGCTTGCTAGCATTTAGCTTGCCTTTTGAGGGCCAGCACTTGACTTGTCTTGCTGTGATGGTTTGGCAAACTTCATTGTCAGTAACTTCCAGTTCAGGGCAGGCCTCATTTGATTTTCCAAGAAATTTGTTAATTTCAGATGGAGAGAAATTAACCCTTCTTCCTCTCACATATACACATTCAAAGTCAGCTGACCTTCCATCAACACATTCATCAGACAAATTCACTATGAATTCCTTGACCAGATTTTCATAGCATTTGGTAAATTTTACCACAATCTTCATTAGTCCAGCAACTTTTATCAGGTCCATGATTTCCTTGCAATTCATGGCACCATTGTTTAGTTCTCTTTCCAAGGCTATTCTCTTCAAGCAAACATACTTCCATCTGTTGGCATTTTCAGGGTGGTGAAATGAAATGTTGTCAGTGGGGACTTCAGGAACTCTAGCCATTTTGCTGGAAGGGAGTTTCCTTCTGAGGGGAATGTCTTCAGTATCAATTTCAAAATCTGACTCCTCATCAGAATCAGTAGGCTCAGGTTCTTTTCTCTTCTTTGTTATTGGTTGCCTTGCAGGTTTTGAGAGACTCCCAGCATGCACTTGGGCTTTCACCTTCCCTTTGGACAGTCCAGTCTTCACAGTACCATTCTTCCCTTCAGACCTGGTTTTCTTATCAGCAGGTTTCTCTTTGTTTAGACCTTTTGCAGCATCTTGATTACCCTTCCTGTTCATCATTATCCTAGCTATGCTAGGGTTGATATTTGCAATTAGGTCATTGTCTGAGTATTCCTCATCCACATCAATAACAGGTGGTTCAACATTCTTCTCTGAAGGGTTCTGAATATCATCCAGGTTTTCAGATGGTTTTTGAATGTTGTCATTTGGTGTCTCAACATTCTCAGAGACATCTGGATTTGCTTCAACATTTGGGCTTGCTGATTCTTGATTTAATGGAACAGAAATCCCCGGTATAGAGTGGTTCTCACTCAGGATTCTTGTAACAAGCCTAGCTATTGCTTGATGTACATAAGCTGATCCTTCCCTATTAGGTACAGAAGATGAAGGTTGAGAGGGATTACCGGATGACGTAGCCTGAGACCTTCCTGCATGCCTTGTTCTCAGCTTTTTGACCTTGGAAGGGTTAGTTGCTATTTCTCTGAGAGGAGTAATCTCCAGGACTTCAGAATCCATGCATGAGGTGATTGCTCGAGAATCTTGATCAGATGATGAAGATGAAACGGTTGTCTTGGATGAGGATGAAGTTTGAGACATTTTGATTGACTTGGAAAACCAGTAGCAACAAGGGAGAAAACTTTGATTGAGAGAAAAAGAGATGTTGCAAAGTCGAGAGTGGAAGGAGGCAAATGTGTGTCTATTCAACTTCTTAATAATTTTGAAAGAATTGGGGAAATATATGATTAACCCACTTAAAATAGACTTAACAAAAATAACTCCTTCAACCCTTGTTTTGAGCAAAATTAATTGCTATAATTTCTCATGTTGGCAAATACCCAACTTTCCCCTCAAGTTTTCAAATTGATTTGCATCAAGATCCTTGGTAAAAATGTCAGCCAGCTGTAGCTTAATGGCAACATGTTCCAGTTTAATTGTCTTCTCCTCTACAAGGTCTCTGATAAAGTAATTTTTAAGGTCAATGTGCTTGGTCCTGCTATGCTGAATAGGGTTCTTGGAAATATTGATTGTACTCAGATTGTCACAGTACAATGTCACAACATCTTGTGAGACGTTATACTCAGTGAGCATCTATTTTGTCCAGATAATTTGAGAACAGCTACTACCAGCTGCAACTATTTCAGCACAAAGTTGAAAAGGAATTCTTTTGACATGAATCATAGCTCTGGCAGATTCCTGTATGATCCTATTTTTCCTTTTGTCAACTCCATTTTGTTTAGGAGTTATAGGAGAAGAGAATTCATGACTAATTCCTTCTGAGAAACAGAACTTATTAAACTTGCTGTTTCTAAATTCCTTGTCATGATCACTTCTGATTCTGACAATACACCCTTCTTTTTGAGTTCTTTTGCACGGTTCTTTAAAAACTTCAAAGTTATTCACCACAACATAGGCATATCTCTTTTCACCAAGACTTTCCACCTGATATTCACCACAAACTCTCCCTTTATCAATTTGCAGTCTTGGAATCCCTCTGACTGCTTCCATGGAGATAATCCTTTTCATTCCTCTTAGATGAAGATGGCCAAGTTTTTGGTGCCACAGTTTCACCTCTTTTTCTTCTTTGGCAATAGAACACACAGTGGAGTTATTAGTGTTCTCAGGCTGCCACAAGTAACAGTTGTCTTTAGATCTGATTCCTTTCATTACAACTTCTTGTTTTTCATTAATTACAAGACATTCAGATTTTGAGAAGTTGACCTTGAATCCTAGATCACATAATTGACTGATACTAATGAGATTAGCAGTCAGGCCTTTTACCAATAGTACTTCATTCAGATTTGGAACTCCAGGGCAGTCCAAATTACCAATTCCTTTGATTTCACCTTTAGCACCATCTCCAAAGGTCACATAACTAGTGGTGTGAGGTTTAAAATGATTGAGAATGTTCTTGATTCCAGTCACGTGCTTAGAACACCCACTGTCAAAGTACCAGTCTTCCTTTGCAGAGACTCTCAGGGAAGTGTGGGCTATCAGGGCAGTAGCCTTTTTCTTCCATTGAGGAGTATGTGGTACCCTGTTAGCCTTAGGTTTGACACCTGGGTTCTGATTAGGGTATCCATACAATCTGAAGCAGAAAGGCTTTATGTGACCAAACCTCCCACAATGGTGACATCTCCATCTTTGGTACTTTTTCTTCATATTTCTCTGTTCCCGATGTTGAGTGTTATGTTGTGACATGTGCTTTGACATTTGTTTATCAGACCTGATCTTCTTGTCTGCACCAGATTTCTTTGCTTCCATAAATCCTAGTCCAGACTTGTTTCCCACATTTTGTCCAACCTGAAGGATTTCTTCCAATTTGTCAGTTCCATTTGTCAGCATCTTGACAGATTTGGTCATCTGGTTCAGTTGTGAGTTTAGCAATTGAACTTCCCTTTCTAGATGACTTATAGTTTCAAGGTCTGCCCTTTTTTCAGCCTCCAACTTTATGATGAGCTTTGTTTGTCTCTCATTTTGCACACAGACTTCAGCACTTCTGATACACAATTTCTTGTAAGTATCAGCCAGTTCTTCAAATGACACTTCCTCATCACTGGTGTCACTTTCAGAGGTACAAACACCAGTTAGAGCAGTAACTAGTTTGGCAGATTCTTCTTCAGAATTACTTTCTGAATCACAGTCAGACCAGGTAACAATCATTCCTTTCTTTTGTTTCTTAAGAAAGGTAGGGCATTCAGCTCGAATATGCCCATATCCTTCACAACCATGGCATTGAATTCCTCTGCCTTGATTTCCCTTCTCTTCAGACCTTGGTCTTCTGCTGGAGTCATAAGATCTGTTAATGTCAGAGGGAATGTTATCAACATTTGACCTTGACTTTGGATCCATTCTCTTGATGAGTTTGTTGAATTGTCTTCCAAGCATGGCAATAGCTTCTAAAATATTTTCTTTTTCATCCTCCTTGTTTTCATCTTCAGTGTTGGATACAAGTGCTATGCTCTTGTTTTTCTTGTCAACATTGTCACTGATCCCCATCTCAAAAGTCTGAAGAGACCTGTGATCGGTGGATCTGGAACTGACTGTTTAACGCTGGTTCGCGAAATGTCGCGGAAGCAAGAGTCGCCACCGTCTTTTATTTTCTCCAAATGGAAAGGACAAAAGCACAGAAAAATTCCTTATAGAGATTGCTCTCGGTTCGGGAGGTAGGTTATAGAAAGGGAAGGTGTTAGCACCCTTTCTATCCATGGTTATCCATGGGCTCTTAGATACTTGCTCATTGTGTTTTCAAAATGGTTTGTTTGCTTTTCAACTGTGGGTTTTGAAAAAAAGTTTCTTTGAAAATTCCAGTTCGACTCTTGTATCGGTCCTCAAGAGTGTTTGAAAAATTGCTTTCGAAAGCTTTTGAAAATGTGTCGGTGTGAAAAGTATTTTTGATTTGTTTCGAAATTAGAGCAAGTATCTAGAGTCGTCTACCTACCCTAAGGAATTCGTCTGTGTAAATGTCCTTTAAAGTAGTGCCATCCCACCATTGAGAGGTAGGTAGCACCACCGTTGGAGGTGTTCGGGTCAATTCGAGGTTCGGGACATGGTGATCACCAGAGCAATGGTAAGACACCTTAGAAGCTACCCTCATGCCAGGTTCCCGGATCATGAGGACTTACTAAGACATCCTCTACTCGACGATCACCTTTCGAGGCAAGGCAACAGTGAGGCGTACCCTAGGGGTGGTGTGTGATTTGTGTGTCGTGTTCATTTGCATTTATCTTGTTCATGTCAAAGTGATCTATGCGTTTGTTTTTATTTTTGGCCATTCATTCTTGCATGCATTTATTTAACAATTAAGAAAGATGCGGAAATTAAAAGTTCTAAAGCTATTACAAAGGCGCGGGTCCACATCGCCAAATTAAAATCCTAGAACCGATTTGACAGAAAGTAAATAAGTAAAGTAAAGTGCGAGAAATTATAAAATTACACGGCTTTGGGAGAGGTACATAAGTATTATAAGAAATAACATAAGATGCGCGAATTGACTTGAAAGTAAAAGCGAGGGCGTTGGACCCTTTTTTCAATGGAGTTAAATTAAATTATTAAATTAATAAAATTAAAATGAAAATAAAAAGAGAAAAGATTGTTTTTTTTTAGTTTTTTGGAGTTGTGAATTTTTATGAGAAATATTAAATGAAATTAAAATTAAATTAACCCTAATTCTATAACTTTTATTTATTAAGAGAAAATATTAAAGTTAAACCTAAATTAACCTAATTATTTACATGCAATTTAATTACAAAAAATAATATTCAATAATTAATTATGGTGAAAAAGAGAAAAAAGGAATAAAAATAAGTAAAACCTAATTCTACAAATTTTAAGATTATTAAAAAAATATTAAGATTTAAACCAAAATTTACAAAGATAAGTTAATTAATGATATTTATTAAAAAAAATATTAGTTAAATAAAATATATTTTGAATTTTGTAATTTTCTGATTTTTTATGTTATTTTATATTTTTTATGAAAAAAACAAATTAAGTTAAAGAGTTTAAAGGAAACTAATTAAAATGAAAAAATAGAAAATATAAACATAGCAAACCTTGGGGGGTTCTGCCCCTAATTTGGAGGTTTAATTGTAGCATTCAGGCCCATTAAACTCATGGCCTGGTTGACTTTTCTTGCCAGCGTGTGGGATGGTTGACTAGTACACATCATGGTCTCTGGATCCTGGCCCTTGATTGAGTGCAGTGGGACGCGTGGACGGCTTGATATTGTGGATGCATGATGGACGTTAACACTGAAACTGCACATAAGCGTTAAAAGGAAAATAATATGGAAAGGGGTGGGGACCTGGGGTTCGAACCCAGGTCCCGGGGATTACCATTAAGACGCTTAGCCAACTGCTCCACTTGTATTCTTTGTTTACAATATAACAAACAAACAATATAAAATAAAACAAATGTTAGTGCTCCTTTCCGCCCGAAATTTCAAATCAACCACTTATGCCTCGCCACCTAAGCGTCTTCTTCCTCGTCTTATTTTTTCCTGAAACAAAAAAATAATTAGCAACGGTTTTTGAACCGTCCCCAAATGCACCATTCTAGAAAATAGCGATTAGCTTGTCTTGGATCAGAAATTGGGCGCGACCCCATCACTGAATTCGTTGGAAGCTTGTGGTTCTCATGATGCCAGTCTCGTGTCCCAATTTTTCCTTGAACGTAAAGCCCTAAATCAAAATCCCTGTAACCCTAAAACATAACAATGGCGTTTTTGCATATAGTGTATAAAAACCCAATCAAAGTATGTGGTTAGCTTCAGGATCATCTAATTAGTAAGAATCCATAAACGAAATGCCATGAGAATGCCTGAAAATCAAGATACGAATATGCATTTTATATGAAATATTTTAATTTCTGTATACCGATTCAAGGCGTTAGAGGTAGTGATTCTAATCCAGGAGCCTTCCTTGATGTCCCAGGAAGGTGATAGAATGGTTGTTTTGGCTTGAAAACCCTTGCAATGGTGATTTCAGTTTCAGAATTTTCTTGAAAAATGTCAACTTGGTTATGGCTTTTGGGCGCAGCTGGGAGGTTCTATGCATTAGGGTTGCACTATCTATATATGTGTGAAGGTTTTAGGTCAAAGAAATCAAACAAAAACCTTTGCATTCATGACTTTCAAGATTTGATTTTCAAGAATCTTTTCCAATATTTCTTCATGCCTATTTGGTACAAATCATGGCCAATCACTTCAATTCCTTCCATATCTGATCATGCACGAAATTTTAAGCCTATTCCATGCACAAAAAGATTTGATTGCATTGGTTTGGTATTTTTCATGTATTTTAATTAATTAAATGAATTATTAATAATAAAAAATCCAAATAAATAAATAAAAATGATAAAAAACTTCCCTTTGGGCCACATGGTCGTGCACATGCCTTGGATGATGAATTGTGGAAGAAAAAGAGGCCCATTAGCAGTTTTAGGTCATTTGAATCAATGTTGACTTTTCAAAATATCCAAAAATTTCCCAACTTCCACAAGGCATAACTTGCTCAATTTTTAAGATTTGTTCATGTTCTTGGACATTTTGGAAAGGTCTTTGAGTCCTCTAACCAATACCTTTGGTCCCATGTCATTTTGATTTACCAATCTCAAGTTATGGTCTTTGACTTAAAGTCCCTTTTTGTTGACTTTTGAAAATGACCTATAATGTTGAAATTGATAACTTTTTGTGAGAGCATTTCTTGGACTTGAAGTGTGAAGAGGAGTTGTAGGAAATGTCATTCTCTTCAAAATGAGCTTTGGATGGAATTTTTCTGATAATCCATGTGAAAGTTATTCCCTGGTCAAGTTACAGTTGACTTTTTCAACTGTCCAAATATGGAAACTTTTGCATCTTGATGATTTTTGAGCCAAGCTTTGAGAATCATGATCAAGCATTGATAAAATGATGTTTGTGGCTTAAAAATGAGATGTTGACCAGAAATTTGAACTTTTGACTGTCAAATGACCATTTTGCCCCTGCAGTTGACTGTAGTGCAATTAGGGTTTTTGACTGTGCAATTTTGTGCTGTAAGTCTTGAAACTTGACATGAGGATGCTTGACCATATTTATAGGCATGTGGGACTTGATTGGTCCCTTGGAAACTTCATTTACTTTTTCAGAACCAAAACCCTAGTTCTTGACTGTTAGGAGGCCCTTGCATTGTGCAACCCTTGGGGAGACTTTGAAGCTTTGACTTGGCAAATCTTGAAGAATATGGGAGGGCAAATTTTGGGGTACAACAGTTGCCCCTGTTCAATCTTCTTAGACCTGAGGATGCAGATTGGCTGACGTGCCTTTCATAATCCGTAGGTGGAAGATGATTGAACACTAGAGTGCCCAGAAATTTGCGCTCACATAGTAGCAGTGTGATGATGGGGAATGGGCTTACAGATGCCATTTGGAGATTGATGGATAGGATGATGGGCTTATAGATGCCATGCTAAGAGATGGTGGAAGGTGGATGGGCTTATAGATGCCATCTGGATGTTGGTCGCGTAAGAGTTTCCTCAGCAAGAACTTGCGTACCTGCAAAAGAAAAGGATTACCTGACCTGTTACAAGAGTTGGTCTTTAAATTCTTTGTATAGGGGTGTCCTGACTGGTTACAGGAGCTGGATCTGGATTTTCAAAAGGTGATGAATGAACCAGGGATGGTTACTACCTCAACAGGAATGGTGAGAGAACTTTGGATGACTTCAACCTCAACAGTATCGCTGAGAGAGTCTGGGGACGATTACTACCTTCGCAGTATCGGGGAGAGAACCATAGGTGATTACAACCTCAACAGCAATCATTGAGAGAATCTTGGATAACTTCAACTTCAACAGCAATCGTTGAGCGAATCTTGGGATGATTACTACCTCTGCAGTATCGGGGAGAGAACCATAGGCGACTACAACCTCAACAGCAATCATTGAGAGAATCTTGGATAACTTCAACCTCAACAACAATCGTTGAGAGAAACTTGAGATGATTACTACCTCCGCAGTATCGGGGAGAGAACCATAGGCGATTACAACCTCAACAACAATCATTGAGAGAATCTTGGATAACTTCAACTTCAACAGCAATTGTTGAGCGAATCTTGGGATGATTACTACCTCCGCAGTACCGGGGAGAGAACCATAGGAGACTACAACCTCAACAGCAATCATTGAGAGAATCTTGGATAACTTCAACTTCAACAGCAATCGTTGAGCGAAACTTGGGATGATTACTACCTCCGCGGTATCGGGGAGAGAACCATAGGCGACTACAACCTCAACAGCAATCATTGAGAGAATCTTAGATAACTTCAACTTCAACAGCAATTATTGAGCGAATCTTGGGATGATTACTACCTCCGCAGTATCGGGGAGAGAACCATAGGCGACTACAACCTCAACAGCAATCATTGAGAGAATCTTGGATAACTTCAACTTCAACAGCAATCGTTGAGCGAAACTTGGGATGATTACTACCTCCGCAGTATCGGGGAGAGAACCATAGGCGACTACAACCTCAACAGCAATCATTGAGAGAATCTTGGATAACTTCAACCTCAACAGCAATCGTTGAGAGAAACTTGAGATGATTACTACCTCCGCAGTATCGGGGAGAGAACCATAGGCGACTACAACCTCAACAACAATCATTAAGAGAATCTTGGATAACTTCAACTTCAACAGCAATCGTTGAGCGAAACTTGGGATGATTACTACCTCCGCAGTATCAGGGAGAGAACCATAGGCGACTACAACCTCAACAGCAATCATTGAGAGAATCTTGGATAACTTCTACTGAGTCTTTATCAGGAAAATCTGTTAGGGGTCGATTTAGCTGGACTAGAGAAGGCCTTGGACTGGATAAGAAACAGAAAATCTTAGGGTCGATTAACTGAACCGGTCTAGGTCTTGAAATCTTCAACTGGAATAAGTGTCAGAACGTCGCCATGCCTGGGTCACATCCGAACCATATCTGGAAGGAAATCTGGAAGAAGTATCAGAACATCGCCATATCTGGGTCACATCTGAACTATATCTAGAAAGAGTTGCGATAGTTGATAGTAATCATCTTTGTATTGACCTTTCCTGAAAAGGTAAAGCATCAGTTGTATGCAAGATCATGATGCATGAACTGCATGATTTCAAGATGTCCTCAAAATTGATGAGATTCGTGTAGTATGATGCATATGCATGCTATAATGTATGAAGATGTAATGTTCATGAATGTATTTTTGTCTAAGAAAATAAATCCTTGACGGGTGCCGGGAAGTCACTCCTGGGCTGATGTTGGAGAATAGATTTTCCCTCCGCTGGGGATGATAGTTGCAAGAATACCGGCGGGAGAAGATAACTCTGTTGGGGAATGAACTTGGTGAATGGATTACTCTGCAGGGAGAAAAGTACTCTAACCATCTTGCTGGGGATCAATGCTCTGTGGGGAGAGAGGTATTTTGCTGGAATGTTGATAATAACTTGCTGGGGGTACCCTTGTTGTGTTGGAAGTGTTAATAGACTTCGCTGGGGATAAGAAGACTTCGTCGAGGACGCTCTTTCCGTGGCTTTTAGCTGAGGATAACCCAGTTATATCCTAGTAAGGAAATAACTCTTTGAATAAAGCCGGGAGACGCGTTCGCGCTCTGCGAGGGTAAGCTTCCAGAATCTACTGGGGATAAGCTTACTGCTTGGGGAGATGGATTCCAGCTTTTCCTATGGAAACCGGATTGGACTCTCCTGGGGAAGTTTTGAACTGTACCGGGGAAGTGACTCCACTGAATGTTTGATATACCGCCGGGGAACAATCTTTAGGCCAGGATTTCCGGGGATGCTTGTTAAGAATGCCTGTACATTGCTGGGGAATGTTGAGATCTGCGGGGGTAACCAACTTCCTTAAGGCTGATGGCAGCTTTGCTCGGCGAGAGTGTATTGACTTGCTGACCCACTCTCTGGGGAATTGAGATATACTGGTTGTGTTCTTCAGCCGAACCTACCTCAATACCTTGGAGGACAGAACAATTAGATTGCTTTAGACAACTCATATTGCCCCTGTTTCTGAGGTGGGAGAGGAAGACCTGTGAGGTGCTGATAGTTGTGGATGGTCAAACCTTCTTCAGGTAGGCAGGTGACAAGATACCGGGACATAGTCGTACGCTTTGATCTCTAATTTTTGCCTAGACCGCCCTTTCGGGTTTTCAGTCCACCGGGATACCCATTTTTGCCCAAGCCGCCTTTTCAGGTTTTCGACTTGCCGGGTGTACAGTTTTTCATTTCATCCCTTATTTTTGCCCGAACCCTTTTGGTTCGCCGGGAAGCCCTTATTTTTGCCTAGGTATGTCAACCTAGCGGGTCTTCGACTTTGTGTAGTATTTTTTTCCGACTATGTCCATGTTCTCAGGAGGTAGGGAGTTGCCCCTTTTAGAAGTGCTTTGTCATGCCACCAGAAGGTGTTTGATCAGGCAAGATTCGTTGCTGGGGTGCCCCAAGTGACACAGGCGGAGGTTTGCCCCAGGCTATTTGGCCTTTGAGAGATTCTCCGAATCTTGACTGAACTGCCCCAGATGACGGACCATGATCATGCCATGCCCCTTGATTGGAAGTGCTTCTGTTCATTAGGCATTCATCGTGCGAATTTCTCTGCTGTTCAAACCAAAAGTCATATGCAAACAAGGTTATGTTAAAAATGCAACGCTTATGTCTGTCTTGAAGATTTTGAAAATGCATTCTTTTTCATAAAACAAGTGATTGTTTGTAAGCGTGATGTCAACTCCGTATTTTAACGTGAGCCTTAAGGAGTCAGGATACCTTTTGTAACAGTATGCTTTCGAACTAACCCATGCTTCAGCTAGGACTTTTAAGGATTATAACGTGGCCTGGTTCACGGTTTAAGAAACAAAGGATAAAGGCTCAAATTATTTGTACCCACCCACTCTTCGTGATATTCTCCAAACCTAAACTCAGTTGATCATACGTTAGACCTTGTTTGAGTCTTTGCTCTGATTTTCCGGTGATGGTTCGGATATTGATGATTTATTTTGAATGGGCAGTCATTTCCTTTTTATTGAGGGTTTGTAAGACCTCTTTCTTGATTTTTGTTATCCCTTTCTTTTTTTGCCGGAACTGTTTCCTTTTTTGGAATTACAGTCAGCGGGATGCCCCAGTTTTGTAAGTCTCCTTCATGGGTTTTGACTTAATGGGTTTTTTATTTTTTGAGATAATGACTGCCTTTCTTTATTGATTATTCGGAACCATCACTGTCTTTCTTTGTTTTGTAAGGACCTCTTTGGTGCCATTCGTTATGCACTTGGATCAACTGAGAGACTACCCTGCCCCAAGTTATGATTAAGGGTTTTAAATTTCGAAAAGAAAAACTCCTACTTCTTTGGCTCAGAGGGGTTGACGAGGGATTATCATCCTTATAACTCCAGTGTTTAGGGATTGAAACAATGCCTGTACCTCATCAGCGGGGTCTGTTCAAAAGCATACTGTAAAGATCGTGGCATCGTTTTCGTCATCCTCCCTCAAGAGGCTTAGAATTATTATTTAAGAGTTGATCATCAAAAAAAATATGAAAATAATTTGCATTTAGTGAATACGAATATATTGTTTCAGAACAGACATATGCGATGCATTAATGAAATAACAACGTTTGATATGAATGGAATGCTTGAACAATCAAAAGAGAATTACAACTTGAAAGATTCTAATGAACAAAAATTTCTCAATCCTAGCCATGTTTTGGCAAGGGAGCAATGATCACATTGGGAGTCTCGGCGGGCTCGAACTCGATCTCTTTAGCATCGATCATATTCTGAATCTTGTACTTCAGTGCCCAACAGTCCTCAGTATCGTGCCCCGGGCTACCAGAGTGGTAAGCGCACCTAGCTTTTGGGTTGTAATTTGGAGAGGAAGTCTTTGGATTTGCAGGAGGGTTGATCACCGCAATCAGGTTCATCCTTAACATGTGCTGCAAGGCTCGTGACCATGACATGTTGAGGTAGGTGAATTGTCTCTTAGGCTCGTCCGACCTGTTCTGATCAACCCGCTGTTCTTGGCGAGGTCGTTGTTGGACCTGAGAAGTAGTAGCAACTCGGAGAGGTCTATTCACTGGACCCGACCTTTGCCTTCTTGGAAGCTGTTCCATGACCTGGTCCCTGATTTGGGCTGGTTGCTTCATGCCTTGAGGAAGCTGGCTGATCATGGCTCTCAGCTCTCCTTGCTCCTGAGCTAAACCTTGAATGAGGGCCCTTTGCCCCAGCATCTGGGTTTTCAATGTGTCTACCTCAGCTTGTAGAAGTTTCAGCTGTTCGTCCTTGTCATCTTCAGGACTCTTTCTGATCAGATTCCTCATGAGGAGTGTCCTTAACTCTTCCTGCCCCTTGGATAGGCTTAGGAAGATCTCTCTGAACTGAGTCTCTTGAGTACGAAGCTTCTGGTTATCTTGTTGGGAAGCCATTGCTGAAATAAACAGCGAGAAAGGTAAGTGACCTGCAACAAGGATACCTGTTATGCAATGATGAGTATGACATGCATGTAATGTTTTCAAGGACCTCGCGGGGTAAACAAGAAAATTTGTTAGCATTTGAATTTGTAGCTTGATTGAAGGAACTTCGTGTTGCTGAGAGTCCTTCTTCAAGGGTCAAGGCTCACCATATCGAGTGGGTCATAGCCCCTGACTCAAGTCATCAACCTTATTTTGCTTTCCAAACAACCTTGGCTAGGGGAACCTTCTTCAGGAGTCAAAGCTCACCATATCAAGTGGGTCATAGCCTCTGACAATTTTGGCTAGAGGAAAATAAATCCTCTTTGCCCCTTGCTAGATGTTTGATTCATCATGACCTGCATCACAAGCCCTTGAGATCCTTGAAATGGGTTAGGATGTATGTAATGATATGATGTCATGATGCATGGGGGTAATATGGGTAAACCTTGTTATAAGTCCCTATTAAAGACTATAAACAAAACCTGCAAGAAACTTAAGTAAAACTTGTCATGAGTCCCAATTAAGGACTATCAACACAACCTGCAAGAAACTTAGTAAACCCTGTTATGAGTCCTAGTTAAGGACTATAAACAAAACCTGCAGGAAATTCAGTAAACCCTGTTATGAGTCCTACTTAAGGACTAAAAACAAAACCTGCAAGAAATTCAGATGTCAGATAACAAGCATGCAAGTAGTCAAGTACGGAGGCACACAAGTCACACAACAGCCCTTAGAGTTTAGGCCAGCATGAAGTTTGGGGTACTACCCTCTTTCAGTTTGTTGGTTCATACCTGTCCTATCAAAGTAACCGGGTTCTTAGAGGATCCCAATATCATTGACTACCCTCAATCGGTCATAACTCCAGCATCGCAATCTTTTCTTGCGGCCAGAACCATCACGAGAGTTTAGCCTCAATGGGCGTAGCATACTGCTACTGTTCTAATGGCCAAGTTGTGTCAATTAAGGTTCTAAAGTCTGTTGGTGCTTAATGACTCCTCAGAAGACCCATATTCTCCTCGTTGCAACACAAGGGATATCGGTACAGACCAAGGTGCCACACCAATGTAGCCACTGTTTCACCCGTGTCGGTCTACGCCGGACAGGTCCCTCACAACTTATGCTACCTAAACAGGGTATCCCCAGATCCGGGTTAGGATCTATGTAACTCCCATGCAACCCACAAATTTAAAGCAGACAAGTCAATACAATTGAAAACACAGTTATGAACTAAACCCTAAGGTACACCTCACTTTAAGTTTAAGTCCCCAGCAGAGTCGCCAGTTCTGTGATCGGTGGATCTGGAACTGACTGTTTAACGCTGGTTCACGAAATGTCGCGGAAGCAAGAGTCGCCACCGTCTTTTATTTTCTCCAAATGGAAAGGACAAAAGCACAGAAAAATTCCTTATAGAGATTGCTCTCGGTTCGGGAGGTAGGTTATAGAAAGGGAAGGTGTTAGCACCCTTTCTATCCATGGTTATCCATGGGCTCTTAGATACTTGCTCATTGTGTTTTCAAAATGGTTTGTTTTCTTTTCAACTGTGGGTTTTGAAAAAAAGTTTCTTTGAAAATTCCAGTTCGACTCTTGTATCGGTCCTCAAGAGTGTTTGAAAAATTGCTTTCGAAAGCTTTTGAAAATGTGTCGGTGTGAAAAGTATTTTTGATTTGTTTCGAAATTAGAGAAAGTATCTAGAGTCGTCTACCTACCCTAAGGAATTCGTCTGTGTAAATGTCCTTTAAAGTAGTGCCATCCCACCATTGAGAGGTAGGTAGCACCACCGTTGGAGGTGTTCGGGTCAATTCGAGGTTCGGGACATGGTGATCACCAGAGCAATGGGAAGACACCTTAGAAGCTACCCTCATGCCAGGTTCCCGGATCATGAGGACTTACTAAGACATCCTCTACTCGACGATCACCTTTCGAGGCAAGGCAACAGTGAGGCGTACCCTAGGGGTGGTGTATGATTTGTGTGTCGTGTTCATTTGCATTTATCTTGTTCATGTCAAAGTGATCTATGCGTTTGTTTTTATTTTTGGCCATTCATTCTTGCATGCATTTATTTAACAATTAAGAAAGATGCGGAAATTAAAAGTTCTAAAGCTATTACAAAGGCGCGGGTCCACATCGCCAAATTAAAATCTTGGACCCAATTTGACAGAAAGTAAATAAGTAAAGTAAAGTGCGAGAAATTATAAAATTACACGGCTTTGGGAGAGGTACATAAGTATTATAAGAAATAACATAAGATGCGCGAATTGACTTGAAAGTAAAAGCGAGGGCGTTGGACCCTTTTTTCAATGGAGTTAAATTAAATTATTAAATTAATAAAATTAAAATGAAAATAAAAAGAGAAAGATTGTTTTTTTTTAGTTTTTTGGAGTTGTGAATTTTTATGAGAAATATTAAATGAAATTAAAATTAAATTAACCCTAATTCTATAACTTTTATTTATTAAGAGAAAATATTAAAGTTAAACCTAAATTAACCTAATTATTTACATGCAATTTAATTACAAAAAATAATATTCAATAATTAATTATGGTGAAAAAGAGAAAAAAGGAATAAAAATAAGTAAAACCTAATTCTACAAATTTTAAGACTATTAAAAAAATATTAAGATTTAAACCTAAATTACAAAGATAAGTTAATTAATGATATTTATTAAAAAAAATATTAGTTAAATAAAATATATTTTGAATTTTGTAATTTTCTGATTTTTTATGTTATTTTATATTTTTTATGAAAAAAACAAATTAAGTTAAAGAGTTTAAAGGAAACTAATTAAAATGAAAAAATAGAAAATATAAACATAGCAAACCTTGGGGGGTTCTGCCCCTAATTTGGAGGTTTAATTGTAGCATTCAGGCCCATTAAACTCATGGCCTGGTTGACTTTTCTTGCCAGCGTGTGGGATGGTTGACTAGTACACATCATGGTCTCTGGATCCTGGCCCTTGATTGAGTGCAGTGGGACGCGTGGACGGCTTGATATTGTGGATGCATGATGGACGTTAACACTGAAACTGTACATAAGCGTTAAAAGGAAAATAATATGGAAAGGGGTGGGGACCTGGGGTTCGAACCCAGGTCCCGGGGATTACCATTAAGACGCTTAGCCAACTGCTCCACTTGTATTCTTTGTTTACAATATAACAAACAAACAATATAAAATAAAACAAATGTTAGTGCTCCTTTCCGCGCGAAATTTCAAATCAACCACTTATTCCTCGCCACCTAAGCGTCTTCTTCCTCGTCTTATTTTTTCCTGAAACAAAAAAATAATTAGCAACGGTTTTTGAACCGTCCCCAAATGCACCATTCTAGAAAATAGCGATTAGCTTGTCTTGGATCAGAAATTGGGCGCGACCCCATCACTGAATTCGTTGGAAGCTTGTGGTTCTCATGATGCCAGTCTCGTGTCCCAATTTTTCCTTGAACGTAAAGCCCTAAATCAAAATCCATGTAACCCTAAAACATAACAATGGCGTTTTTGCATATAGTGTATAAAAACCCAATCAAAGTATGTGGTTAGCTTCAGGATCATCTAATTAGTAAGAATCCATAAACGAAATGCCATGAGAATGCCTGAAAATCAAGATACGAATATGCATTTTATATGAAATATTTTGATTTCTGTATACCGATTCAAGGCGTTAGAGGTAGTGATTCTGATCCAGGAGCCTTCCTTGATGTCCCAGGAAGGTGATAGAATGGTTGTTTTGGCTTGAAAACCCTTGCAATGGTGATTTCAGTTTCAGAATTTTCTTGAAAAATGTCAACTTGGTTATGGCTTTTGGGCGCAGCTGGGAGGTTCTATGCATTAGGGTTGCACTATCTATATATGTGTGAAGGTTTTAGGTCAAAGAAATCAAACAAAAACCTTTGCATTCATGACTTTCAAGATTTGATTTTCAAGAATCTTTTCCAATATTTCTTCATTCCTATTTGGTACAAATCATGGCCAATCACTTCAATTCCTTCCATATCTGATCATGCACGAAATTTTAAGCCTATTCCATGCACAAAAAGATTTGATTGCATTGGTTTGGTATTTTTCATGTATTTTAATTAATTAAATGAATTATTAATAATAAAAAATCCAAATAAATAAATAAAAATGATAAAAAAACTTCCCTTTGGGCCACATGGTCGTGCACATGCCTTGGATGATGAATTGTGGAAGAAAAAGAGGCCCATTAGCATTTTTAGGTCATTTGAATCAATGTTGACTTTTCAAAATATCCAAAAAATTCCCAACTTCCACAAGGCATAACTTGCTCAATTTTTAAGCTTTATTCATGTTCTTGGACATTTTGGAAAGGTCTTTGAGTCCTCTAACCAATGCCTTTGGTACCATGCCATTTTGATTTACCAATCTCAATTTATGGTCTTTGACTTAAAGTCCCTTTTTGTTGACTTTTGAAAATGACCTATAATGTTGAAATTGATAACTTTTTGTGAGAGCATTTCTTGGACTTGAAGTGTGAAGAGGAGTTGTAGGAAATTTCATTCTCTTCAAAATGAGCTTTGGATGGAATTTTTCTGATAATCCATGTGAAAGTTATGCCCTGGTCAAGTTACAGTTGACTTTTTCAACTGTCCAAATATGGAAACTTTTGCATCTTGATGATTTTTGAGCCAAGCTTTGAGAATCATGATCAAGCATTTATCAAATGATGTTTGTGGCTTCAAAATGAGATGTTGACCAAAAATTTGAACTTTTGACTGTCAAATGACCATTTTTCCCCTGCAGTTGACTGTAGTGCAATTAGGGTTTTTGACTGTGCAATTTTGTGCTGTAAGTCTTGAAACTTGACATGAGGATGCTTGACCATATTTATAGGCATGTCGGACTTGATTGGTCCCTTGGAAACTTCATTTACTTTGTCAGAACCAAAACCCTAGTTCTTGACTGTTAGGAGGCCCTTGCATTGTGCAACCCTTGGGGAGACTTTGAAGCTTTGACTTGGCAAATCTTGAAGAATATGAGAGGGCAAATTTTGGGGTACAACAAGACCCAATGAGTTCATCCACTTTTAAGTTGCTGATGTCCTGGGCTTCCTCTATAGCAGTTACCTTCATTGCAAATCTTTTAGGCAGGGATATGAGAATCTTTCTCACAAGTTTTTCTTCAGACATCTTTTCACCCAATGCTCCTGAGGTGTTGGAAATCTCCAAGATGTCCATGTGAAACTCATGAATGGTTTCATCTTCCTTCATCCTTAGGTTCTCAAACTTTATAGTCAGCATCTGAAGCCTTGACATTTTTACTTTGGATGTGCCTTCATGGGTAGTTTTGAGAGTGTCCCACACTTCCTTGGCCAGTTCACATTGATGTACTAGTCTGAAAATGTTTCTATCAATTCCATTGAACAAGGCATTTAAAGCTTTGGAATTTCCCAGGGCTAACTCATCTTCTTCTTTGCTCCATTCTTCCTCAGGCTTCAGACTAATTGTCCCATCTTTCTCAGTTATGGTGGGATGGTTCCATCCTTTGTCAGCAGCTCTCCAAGCCTTTTTGTTCAGAGATTTTAAGAAGGCAATCATACGAGGTTTCCAGTAGTCATAATTTGTTCCATCCAGAATGGGTGGTCTATTTCCAAAACCTCCTTCTTTGTCCATAGTGCCAGAAAGTGATATCCCTAGATCTCACCCAGTAATATAGGCAGGGTGCCTGCTCTGATGGCAATTGAAAATTCTGGCAGCAGATACTCAATGTCACAGTGAATGTTATGACACCGTATCTGACTTTCTATAAGACAGTAAATAAAAACAGTAAAGAACACAGTCAATTGTTTACCCAGTTCAGTGTGAAACAACACCTACTCTGGGGGCTACCAAGCCAGGGAGGAAATCCACTATAAGAGATATTAATTCAGGAATAAACCAACCAGTTTATCTCCTTCACTTAAGACCTACCCAATCCAACTTCAATCTAAGTTCTACTTAAACCTGAGTTCCTACTCACTCCCCCTCAATCACAGCAGTGATACTTAAAACAATTGACTAATGAATTAATGAAGACACTCTTCAGAACATACACTTGATTGTGCTTCATAGCTTTTTAATCAAGTAACACAAACACTCTTGCTTCACAGCTTTGAGTGATACATAAACCTAACTTTACTTTGGTTCAAAGCTTTAGTCAAGAGACACAAAACACTCTTGCTTCAAAGCTTTGAGTGGTACAAAAACCCTTACAAACAAAACCTATTCCAAGTCACTTATCACAATGATAATTGCTTGGATTACAGCAGTTAAAACTATACAGTTTCTAATTGATCTTCAGTCCAAAGAGATATTTTCCAAACAACAATCCTGTTGAATATATAGCAGCTGTTTCTTCAGTTAGGGTTTCCACAAAAAGCTAGGGTTAATTAGGTTTAACCATAAGACTTGGTCACAAGACTTTATCAACCAGTTTAGGGTTGAGCTAGGTTAACCCAAAGACAACGAGAGATTCTGTTCTGGAAGGAATGAGCCAACTTCCTGAAAAAACTCAGAATTAACCAAACTGCACTACTGTTAGATCAGTACAGGATGTCTTAACATTTGTTATGACATCAGAATTCCTGTTTACTGATATTGGTAGAAGGCAATAAATGTGATCTTTTGCAAAATGCTCAGATACACACTCATACACAGTAGCTACTGTATGCCATGATTTTTCTGCATAAAGTACCTAATAAACCAGAATGTTATGACATCAGTCATGACATTCACACACCTGGTTTTACCAAAAATACATGCCAATAACTAAACACTTACAACCATTGAATGAATGGAGAAACTAGCGCATTGTCACGAGATTAATACTGAAGAAGTAGTGGACCAACCTTGGTTTCACGAAGTCAAGAGGTATCTCGAGGCCCAAGAATATCCAGAAGGAGCTTCAATCAATGATAAGAAGTTCTTAAGGAGATTCTCTGCTAAATTCTTCCTTAGTAATGGTATTCTCTACAAACGCAACCATGACTCTGTGTTACTTCGATGCGTAGACAAGGTTGAAGCGGAAAAGATCATGGCTGAGTTACATGAAGGCACTTTTGGCACTCAATCCAGTGGACATACGATGGCAAATAAAATCCTACGGGAAGGTTATTAATGGTCTACCATGGAAGCAGACTGCTATCAACACTCTCGAACCTGCCCCAAGTGTCAGATTTATGCTGACAAGGTGCACGTACCTCCGGTTCTTCTGAATGTCCCCTTTGCTATGTGGGGCATCAATGTGATTGGGGAAATCAAGCCAACGGCCTCTAATGGACACCACTTCATGTTAGTGGCCATTGATTATTTTATAAAGTGGGTTGAGGCAGCCTCCTTCGCTTCCGTCACCAAGGATGTTGTCGCCCGGTTCATCAAGTAGAATCTCATTTGTCGTTACGATATCCTGGAGAGGATCATCACAGACAATGGTATGAATCTTAACAATACTATGATCACCGCCCTGTGCGAGCAATTCAAGATCCAGCATCACAGTTCTTCCCCTTACCGGCCAAGGATGAATGGTGTTGTCGAAGCCGCAAATAAAAACATCAAAAAGATCATACAGAAAATGACAGTCACATACAAAGACTGGCATGAGATGCTACCATTCGCTCTCCACGGTTATCGTACTACGACACACACATCAACCGGGGCAACACCTTACTCTCTGGTATACGACATGGAGGTTGTCTTGCCTATTAAGGTTTGAATCCCCTCTCTAAGGATTATGAAGGATGCAGGGTTGAATGAAGAAGATTGGATCCAAACTCGACTTGATCAACTGAACTTGATTTATGAGAAAAGGCTTACTGCTGTCTGTCATGGAAAAATGTATCAAAAACGGATGATCAAGGCTTTCAACAAAAAGGTCAAATGCCAAGTATATCAAGTCGGGGATCTGGTGATCAAACGTATCATACTACCGCAGGGTGATCCCAGGGGAAAATGGAATCCTACGTATGAAGGACCGTTTGTGATCAAAAGCATATTCTCTGGTGGATCAATGATCTTGACCACTATGGATGATGACGACCTGCCGCACCCTGTGAATGCAGATGTATTCAAAAGATACTACGCATAAGAGACCCGCTAGGTTGACACACCTAGGCAAAACAAGGGCATCCCGAAGAACAAAAAATGTTCGGGCAAAAATTAGGGATAAAACAAAAAAATATGTACACCTGACAAGTTGAAAACCCGAAAGGGTGGCTTCGGTAAAAAAGGGTATCCCAGTGGACTGAAAACCCGAAAGGGCGGTCCAGGAAAAAGTTAGGGATTTGAAGCATATGACTATATCCTATTGGATCACCTTACGGACAACCTGCAAACTCGATGGTTCTGATCAATTCAATAAGCTTTGGGAAAGGCAACAAATAGATAAGATGCTCAGAGACATGAAGGCTATAGCAGAATGGAAACCCCATGGGATTATTTCACATAGCTATCTTTTCTTTATATCAAATTTTCATTTTTTTACGACGACATTCTCTTACTAGAATGTTTGTCTCATTGTACAAAAATACTTACTCAAAGTCAATACAAAGATATCCCTTTGAAAGTGCAAAACTATCTGTTTCTCTTTACTCTTGTGCTTTGTTTACAAAAAACGTCCAATGATTTATTTTTGAACATATGCATTTGAACATAATTACTGTTTACAAATAAACAAAATAGAAAGACAATCACTAATGCCTTTAAGAAATAGGGAAATCTCTCTAAACTATTTCCATAAAATCCCCCACAGTGTGCAGTTTAATCTCCAGCGGAACAAAACTTCTAGTTATCACGGGATCTCACAAGCAGTACACGGAGTTTCCCTTACAACAAAGTTTACTTCTCTAAGTAGAAGTTCATCAACACTTAAACTTCACAACATGAAGACTTAAACTTCATATCCTCAGCAACAGTCAGGTATTTATTTCCCCCTATCCAACAACAGTACAACAGATTAGCTCACATATGCATACATCACATCCATATATCATAAACATCGATAACGCGAATGCATATATCACAATCTTATTGTACCATGCATTTCATACATCATGACATTGCATACAACTAATGTTTTTACCCTTTTCAGGATAAGATTAATCAATGGATATCATCAACAAATTACAAAGGTCAGAGGTTGATACCTAAGACAAGCCAAGACAATTATCTACACGACCAACTGAAACAATCCAGCACGGGTTCTTCAGATTCAACTCAGATACAGTTCAGATACGCTCCAAACGCAGATGCCATCCTGATACTCATTCAGATTCAGCTTTCAGATACAGTTCAGATACACTCCAGACACAGATGCCATCCTGATACTCATTCAGATTCAGCTTTCAGATACAGTTCAGATACGCTTTAGACACGGATGCCATCCTGATACTCATTCAAATTCAGCTCTCAGATACAGTTCAGATACACACCAGATATGGATGCCATCCTGATACTCATTCAGATTTAGCTTTCAGATACAGTTCAGATACGCTTCAGATACGGATGTCATCCTGATACTCATTCAGATTCAGCTTTCAGATACAGTTCAGATACGCTCCAGATACGGATGCCATCCTGATACTCATTCAAAGACAACTCTCAGATACAGTTCAGATACGCTCCAGATACGGATTCCATTCTGATACTCATTCAAAAACAGATTTCAGATACAAGTCAGATACAATCCATTTATGGATATTATTCTGGTACTCAACCTAACACATCCACTATTTCAGTATAAATCGACCAGAGATTTATTCTGATACTTCTATAAATTTTTGTCACCAATCACTTTTGAATGGCATCTTTAAGCTCATTTCCTACACAATCAATCACCACATCATCGAGTGCAAATTTCTGGGCACTCTAGTGTCCAATCATCTTCCACCTTCAAGTCACGAATGGCAGATCTGTCAATCTAACTCTTCAGGTTTAAGAAGATTGAACAGGGGCAGCTGTTGTACCCCAAAATTTTCCCTCTCATTTCTCAAGAAATTTCTCAAAAGATCACTCTGGACCCTCAGGTTTGTTCCCATCCAATTTCAAGCCTTGAATTACAAATTTTCCAAGAAAGTCATTCACAAGGGTAAAATGGTCATTTGCATACTAAAAAGTCAAACTTTGACTTTGGATCAAAATAAAGTTTCAAGAATCATATTTAATCAAGACATGTTGAAATATGAAGTTTGTCTCATCAATAAATTCAAAAGTCAAAATTACTTTGGAAAAGTCAAATTTCTAAATACTTAGAATTTTTGTGTTTAAGAAATATGACAAGCTCAGAACTTCTGGCCAGATTTTCACCATGATGGAAGTTGATTCTGGAAGAACTTCTGACACAAGAGTTATGGACTCCAATAAGATCTGAAACATTTCAGAACAAAACTTCTCCTAGAAATGCTGGGATTTCAAGTTATGACTCCTCAAAGACACGTCCATGAAACTGAAGCACTCAGCAAATTCTAGACAGTTCCAAGATAGAGTTTGGTTACAACTTCTGGGCCAGTTTTCACAAAGATTTAGTTAGAGTTTGCAAGGGTAATTCAAAGAAGGTTTACAAAGCGTGTTGCAAGCTTCCTAGAAAGTCTGAGAGCTCCTTCAGAACATGTTGGGGGCAAGGAGATACAAAGATCAGAAGTTGGATGTCTACTCTAAGTTACGCTGAAGTTGAACTTCTGATCTAGAATTAAGCAATGGTGAAAAATCTCACATTGCAGGATTTTTGGTTTGATCAATCTCCTCATCATTTAATGCTCACAACCACTTTTGGGTCTTTGTCCAAAGGATTTCCCCACGTGTGGTATAGAAGTACCATTGTTGTCCTGGAAAAGCAAACTTTTGTACAAGAGTGTGTTGGGCCCATGCGTTGCTGTTGCTTTTGAGGTTACCTTTCCTTAATTCCTGCTTACAAATCCGGCTTAGGCGCGGCTAAAGCTGCTAACGACCATACCTATTTGAACTTACTTCAAGAACAAGTCAGCGCCTAGCATATGATGGTTGTACCCCTTGACCTCTCTAAGCGACTAAACCTTTTCCTATAAATTGGACTTCATTGGCAACTATAAAAGTGTCGGAAATTTGAGAAAGAAAAAGCCTTGAACCCCTGCTAAAATTCCAAGAGTCCAAAACTGCAAACACCAAAATACAAAACCTGTTAGCTTTTGATTCTTGCATTCAGACTCCATTTTTTCTCAAGTGTTTCTTGACCAAAGCCATCCATACAGTTTCTAATATACATTTAGAAACCATCCTAACTTCCGTATTCAGACTGTGACATACCCTCCATCAATATCCACTTCAAAGAAGTCAGAACTTTGCTCTTTGGCTGTTCCATAATTTTCCAGCCATTCATAGTTCAAGTCAAAGGTTTCTAGCCTGCTGGGCACGTGAGGAAGCTGGTCGGAACATCACAAGCGGTCATAGCCAGACTCCAGCTCACAAAAAATTTTCCAGCTACAAGCATGCCAGAGTCAAAACTTCTGATTTCTTTTATTTCAACAAACTGCTTATTCCATTTTCTTTCTCCTTATTATTTTTGCCATCACTTTTATTAATCAAAAACACCAAAAAATATTTCATATTCACATGTCTTATTTTATTTCTTTAAACATAAAAAGATCAAAATATTTTCTTAAACAAAACTTATATCTGTTCTTAAACAAAACAAGTCCATTTTACATTTCTTGTACATTCTTATCCATTCAATATGGTTATAATAGATAATTAGGACTTTAATTTCTTGCAATCCCCGTTAATAAATTTGTACCCCATCCCCTAAAATTTTGTAATAGCTTAGTATCTTTATTTTCCATAATTAAATGCTTTATGTACCAATTGTTAGTAATTAGGATTTGTATGACAAGATATGAAATCAAAAAATAGATAACCCTAATCAAGACTAAATGCATATAAATAAAAAACACTTGCACACTAGCACCCTTAGGGTAATCTCGTTTGTTGCCTATCAAAAAATAATCATGTCCCTCGAACATGGGCGTTTTAGCAAAAGATCCTCGATAAAAGATCGTAGTCCCTCGATGACCCTCGATGTTGCCTTTGGTAAACGATCTAGTCCCTAAAGCGACATTTCTAAAACATTCCCTGGGTTGCCTTCTATGACTATACGATGACCCTTGCCCGTCCCTTTTACATCCAAAGATAGGGTTACTTACCAAAATCAATGGTAAGATAACAATGTCAAAGGAAAGAGGAAATAAACATGAAAGACTTTTGAGTAGGTAGATTGTACCTAGTTGCTTTCTCAATTTCAAAGTCAAAAACATCCTTGATATTTTCAAAACAAACACCAAAAACATTCAAAATAGCTTTCAATACTTGAAAACATTTTCAAAAGATCAAACACTTTTTATACATTCTTACGAACAAGAATCATTTCAAAATTTGCCTAGACAAAGGCCTCTTTACAAAATACTTTCAAAAAATCACACAAAGCACATTTTCAAAACAAAAGAAAGTGATCTAGCAAGTAACTAAGAGCCCATTGAAAACCATGGATGAAATGGGTGCTAATACCTTCCCTTTTCATAATCTACCCCCCGAACTCAAGAAACAATCTCAAAGGTCTTTCCTGTGCTTTTTCACCTTTCCTTTTGGATAAAAAAAAATTCGGTGGCGACTCTTGCTAACCACAACATTTGCGATAAAACCCAAAACACCCAAGTCAGTTCTCCACCCGTACCACAGAATTGGCGACTCTGCTGGGGAAAATTATAAAAGTGGGGTTACCTTAGGGTTAGATCACATTTATTTTCTTTCATTGTTTGACTTGTATGCTTTACATTATGCTTCTTTGTTTGGGTTTCAATCCTCTACCCGAATTTGGGATGCCTTATAGGTAAGTAGCAATACATTGTTAAAACTGTGCGGGGTATACCGACATGGTCTAAGAAATAGCTATGTTAGTGCAACATATTTGTGGGTACCGGTAGCCCTTGAGTAGTCAAGGAGAATACGGGGCCGCTGAGTGATGTCATGAAGCACTAATGAACTTTTAGAACCTTTACTTGACCAACTTGGCCTTTAGGACGTAGTGAGATAACCGGCTTTGGTGCAGTCCGAAGTTGGTAGATACTCGATACCACACTCACTGAGGTTTGGTTTTTTTGGGATATTTCGGTCGCCATTAAAGGGGCTTGCACTGAAACAATGACCAAAGAAACAAACCAGTGATATTGAGCTCCTTAGAATCCGGTTACTATTACTAGGACATGTTTGAGCCATCTAAACTTCAAGAGGGTACTTACCTTTGAGACTCCATGCAAGCCTAAACCTAAGGACTTGCTTGATTTGTTTGTATATATTTACTTGTACATAACATCCTAAACATCATAACATCATACTCATACTCACTAACCATTTCAAGGATTTTTGGGATTTATCTTTATTCTATTTTGTAGGATATGGATTCTATTCGCAGGAAAACTATTCAAGTCAATCTTGTAAGGAGACCTCGTCAACTCAAGGAGTTAGCGTCAAGGATTCCTAAAAATTCTCCATTTACCGAAAGACATGGTCGTCTACTAAACTTGGTTACCTCTAACACTGATGAAGACATGATGAAGGTGCTCTTTCAGTTCTTTGATCCTTTAAACCATTGCTTCACATTTTCTGATTATCAACTTGTGCCAACTTTGGAAGAATTCTCCTAACTCTTGAAGATTCCCATTCTCAATCAACTACCTTTCAACAGTGCTGAAAGAGATCCAAAGCCATAAGAGATTTCCCAAGCTCTACACTTGCAACCATCTGATATCATAACTAATTGGGAAACGAGGAGTGGCGTCAAGGGTTTCCTAGAAATTTCTTGTTTGAGAAAGCCCAAAACTGTTGGAACTCTTTAGATTTGCAAGCTTTTGAGGAAATTGTGGCTCTCCTCATCTATGGTATGGTTTTGTTTTCAAACCCTGACCAACTCATAGATGTAAACGCTGTCAAAATCTTCATGTCTCGCAACCCGGTGCCTACTTTGCTAGGGGACATCCTACATTTCTTTCACACTCGCACTATGAGGAAAAGAGGCATCCTTATATGTTGTACTCCTCTCTTAGCAAGATGGTTTATTTCGCATCTTCCCCAATCTATATTGAAGACCGAGCAAGGTTCAAGGTGGTCACATAGGTTGATGACGCTCAGACATTCAGATATTTATTGGTGTTCCCACTCTTTGGAGAATGTTACTATCGTCGACCATTGTGGAGAGTTACCTAATGTCCCTTTGCTTGGCATTAGAGGAGGTATCACTTACAACCCATGCTTAGCCCTATGACAGTTTGGTTACACCCGCAGGGATGGTCCCCATGAGATGCTTATCCAAAGAGTAGTATTTGACTACGAGAATGACGATCAAGGTTACCGCCAGAGGTTTATCCGAGCCTGGAGGATGTTTAACAAGGTGGATAGCAAGACGTTAGGACACAAGAACTCCATTCCCCTCGAGCCTTACCTTAAATGGGTACTGGCTCATGCTCAGAAACTTATGATGCCTTATCCCTCCATCTTACCAGTCATCGTGGAGCCTGTGGTCGAAGGAGATGTTCCCTACATTATCCTCCATCCCGACATGCCTACTTCTCTCGAGATACTTTCGAGTCTCAGTTATATGCTAGTGAAAAGAGGGTCTTGGAGCTTACGAAGCAGCTACAAGAAGAGCAAAGTGTGAACGCCTATCTCGCACCGAAGAGGATGCGTTCAGTCTTTTTATCTTAGAAAGTTATTTTATAAACCCAAGAGGCATGATATAATCTTTCTTGTTTTGTCTAATGAAAATTAACGTTTTTTTTATTCTTTTGCCTATACAAATTTAAATTTCATTAATCCTTGAAATCATTTGCATGTACATATTCCATGCATCATAACATGACAGGTTTTCGCATAACAGATTTCCTTATGTTTCTGCTGTTTATTTCAGCAAGATGAATCTAGAGAAAACTATGAAGGATCTCCAAACCCACAATTCTCAGTTTCAGGAGACTTTACTAGCCCTAGCCAAGCGGCAGCAAGATATGATGGCTTTGCTGGCCGTTAAGAAGAAGCCAAAGAAGAAAGCTCTACTCAACATGGGTAGAAGGTTCAAGGAGACAGTCCATCAAATCCCAGTAGGAAAAGATTCATCTGAAGAGGACGAGAGCCAGATTGGTGAGGTCAAGATTACTCGGGCTGACTGTATCAACGATCAAGTATCCGATGATGATTATTTCAACGAGCAGTATCCACCCGCTGATATCAAATACAAGCAGTTAAAAGACATATTGAAAGCTGTTGAAATCCAAGCCATCCCCGATTTAGATTTTGATGATTTGGGTTTCATCTCTGGGGTAGTCATTCCCCACAAATTCAAAATACCAATCTTTGCAAAGTACGATGGGGTTTCTTGTCCAAAACTCCATTTGAAATCTTATGTGTGCAAGATACAGCCGCACACTGCTGATAAAAAGCTCTGGGTTCAATTTTTCCAAGAGAGCTTGGCTGGAACACAACTTGAATGGTTTTATCAGTTAGATGGTTCTCGTATCAATACTTGGGAGGATTTAGCTACAGCCTTCTACCATCAGTATCAGTACAACGCCGACTTGGCACCAACGAGGGTTCAATTGCAAGATATGACCATGGGGAAGAATGAAGGATTTAAGGAATATGCGCAAAAGTGGAGAGACCTTGCTAGTAGGGTCCAACCTCCCTTGACTGATAGGGAGCACATCGACATGTTCATGGGCACTTTATCTGGTCCTTTCTTTAATCTGTTGGTTGGCTGCTCTTTTCTGTTTTCACTGAATTGATCTTAACTGGTGAAAGAGTTGAAAGTAGCATCCAAAGTGGGAAGATCTCTGTGGCATCTACCTCCACTCCCAATCCTATCAAGAAACCTTTTACTGCAAAGAAGGAAGTCAATGTTGTGTATGGGGCAAGGGCCCATACCAAGAAGAACGATCACCCGTCTGTCAATGTTGTCTGAATCTCCAATCCAACCCCTACTCCAAGACCATCTGCAAATCATCAACATTTTGAAACTCCAACAAGAAAATTTACGAGGTTAGGCATGTCACTGTCTCAAGCCCTTCAACATTTTCTCAAGGCTAATTTAGTGACATTGCGCGATCCTCCCGCCAACCCTGACACCTCGTCACCAAAGTATAATCCGAACGCTAAGTGTGCTTACCACTCCAATAGCCCCGGGCACGAGACTGACCAGTGTTGGGCCTTCAAGAATAAAATCCAGGATTTTATTGACAACAAGACTATTGAGTTTGATCCTCCTCCGACACCGAATGTAATTACTGCTCCAATGTCGAAGCATGACAAGAGTGTTAATGCTATTGAAGATACAATTTTTGTTGCCTCTATTGAAGAATTGGCTACTCCGCTGAATATAATCAAAAACAATTTGTTGAAAGCCAGAGTTTTCCCTGGCTACGTAAAAGAATGTGTGTGCTGTACAAGACAACTCAATGGATGTGAAGGCTGAAGAAAGGCATACAACGCCTGATGGATAGCCACAAAATTCTATTTGAAAAGACTCTACTTGCCAAGAGTTTTATTAACAAATGTGAAGACTTATCCATTATTACCATCTCAAACAAGCCTCTTAGCATCACCTCTAAAGTTCCTATTATGATTTCAAATGAACCCACTATTGCTCCCTTAATAATTAACAATCCTAGACCAATTCCCTACTCTTCAAACAAAGCGGTACCATGGAATTACGATGCTGAGGTGTTCTATAATGGGATTAAACAAGATGCCTGGATTGAAGAAGAAAAAGATGACAATATTGGCAACATAGCTGGCTCAAGCAAAGTAACTAGAACTGGGAGAATATTTTCACCCAATATCTCACCACTAGTTGCTACAAAGACTCCCATCCGCATTACTGCTTCCAAGCCAGGTAACAATACAAGAGGGAGGAGAAGGTTGTTGAGCCTGATGTGATTGAAGTACCCTCCAAGGATGTTGCTGATGAAGAACCCTTCGCTCGCGAGATGGACGAGACTTCGAAGATCATAAAAAGAAGCGACTTTAAGATTATAGAACAGTTGGGGAAAACCCCTTCTAAAATTCAATGTTGTCATTACTGCTTTGTTTCGATGCCCATGCTCGAACATTACTCAAGTTCCTGAAAAGGCTCATGTCCCCCATGAGACAACAACAGAGTAATTTGAGAATTGCGTGGCTAGGCTGACAACTGATAATTGCTTAGGATTTTAGATGCTAACTTAACACCTCTTGGGAAGAATCAAAATAAAGCTTTACATGCTTCTGTGGAGTGCAAGTGGACTACCTTAGCACATGCGCTAGTCAACACTGGTTCTTCTCTGAATGTATTATCCAAGGGGGCGTTAGACCGTCTAGACTGTGAAGGTTTAGTCTTGAAGCCAAGCGATATCATTGTAAGGGAATTTGACGGATCAAAGAGGATTAGTCATGGGGAGGTAGATCTTGCAATCAAAGTGGGTTCCCAAATCATCAACTCCACATTCTACATTATGGATATTCTTCCTGCCTATTCTTGTCTGTTAGGTCGCCCGTGGATCTATAAAGCTGGGCAGTAACCTCAACTATCCACCAGAAACTCAAATATCTTGTCAAGGGAAGAATTGTCACCGTCTGTGGTGAGGAAGAGTTTATGGTGAGCCACCTTAACTCTTTAAAGTATGTAGAGATGGATGGAGAATTCATTGAGACCCCGTGTCAAGCCTTTGAGGTTGTACCCCCAATGGTTGCTGCTACCAAATGTTCTTCTGGTGAATCCGAAGCTGTTAAAGTCATACCAAAGATGGTTTCAATCAAAGATGCCCGTGCGGAAATTGAAGAAGGAAATTGTGATGCTTGGGGGCAATTCCTCGATATCCCATTTAAAGTGGACAAGTTTGGTTTGGGCTTCACCGTTAAAACTCATAAGGAAATGAGGAGTGCTCATGCTGGAAAGCCACCTTTCCACATTGGAAGCCATGAAGTCAACGCCATGGGTGATTCTGATGAAGAAGCTGTATTTAAAGAGTGGGTGTATCCAACTACAACGGAGCTGAAGAATTGGCATACAAAGGACTTTGAGCCCATCTCCTTCATTGAGGAGTAATCTACTTGTTGTTGCTTTTCTTTCAATTCAAGAACATGTCGCCTGTAATATTTTAACAATGACTTTTCAGCCATTTTCCTGACCCGGGGCACTTTGGTCCATTTGTCAAGGGTTTTATTTATGTTCATCTAATAATATGATCATTCAGTACATTGGACTCTTTTGCATTAAAATATTTGTGTTCATTGTGTTTCTTTGTTTTTCAAATACATTTTTCAAAAAATGGCCATGTATCTTACATGCACACACACACACACTCTTGCAAGTCCACATCCACTCTAGATCCTATTTCCAATGACTTTACTATTGTCGACTATGACTTTGAATGTCCTATCAACCAAGCCGAAGACCAAGGCGAGGAAGAATGTGACATACCAGGAGAACTAGCCAGACTTCTATTACAAGAGGAAAAAGCTATTCAACCACACGAAGAGTCAGTTGAAGTTATCAACCTGGGTACTAAGTCAGATAAGAAGGAAATCAAGATCGATGCTAACTTGGAAAGAAGTGTCAAGAGCAGGTTAGTTCAGATGTTGCATGATTATGTGGAAGTATTTGCTTGGTCTTATGAAGATATGCCTGGGTTGGATACCGACATCGTAGTCCATCGTCTGCCGACAAAAGAAGACTGCCCTTCCGTCAAACAAAAGGTTCGTCGCATAAGGCCTGATATGTCTGAAAAGATCAAAGCTGAAGTGATGAAACAGTTTGATGCAGGGTTCCTAGCTGTGACATCCTATCCCCAATGGGTTGCTAATGTGGTTCCAGTGCCAAAGAAAGACGGGAAAGTTTGCATGTGCATAGACTATAGGGATCTGAATAGGGAAGCTCCAAGGATGACTTCCCTCTACCACACATTAACGTCTTAGTTGATAATATTGCTCAACATAAAGTCTTATCTTTCATGGATGGCTTCTCAGGCTATAATTAAATAAGGATGGCTCTCGAAGACATGGAGAAGACTACTTTCGTTATGCAATGGGGCACCTTCTTCTACAAGGTCATGTCGTTCGGATTAAAAATGCAGGGGCAACATATCAAAGGGCTATGGTAGCTTTATTTCATGACATGATTCATCATGAGATAGAGGTATATGTGGATGATATGATTTCCAGATCAGAAACCGAAGAAGAACATCTCGATCACCTGTACAAATTATTCGAGAGGCTGAAGAAGTATAAGCTGAGGTTAAACCCTAACAAGTGCACGTTTGGAGTATGATCTTGAAAGCTTCTAGGTTTTGTTGTCAGCAATAAAGAAATTGAATTTGATCCTGCCAAGGTAAAGCCCATCCAAGAAATTCCAGTCCCTCATTCAGAAAAAGAAGTCAGAGGATTCTTGGGCCGTCTCAATTACATTGCTCGCTTCATATCACACTTAACTGCTACTTGTGAGCCAATCTTCAAGCTCTTGAAGAAAGATCAAGTAGTCAGATGGAACAATGAATACCAAGCTGCCTTCGACAAATTCAAAGAATACCTACAAGAACCTCCTATTCTCATGCCTCCAGTTGAAGGAGGGCCCTTGATCATGTACTTGACAGTACTAGAGAATTCTATGGGGTGTGTTTTGGGCCAACATGATGAGTCTGGCCGAAAAGAGCATGCTATTTATTACTTGAGCAAAAAGTTTACCGATTGTGAAATCAGATATTCACTGCTCAAGAAAACTTGTTACGCTCTGGCATGGGCTGCTCGCCGGCTAAGATAGTATATGTTGACTCATACCACTCTGTTGATTTCTAAGATGGACCCAATCAAGTACATCTTAGAGAAACCTTCCCTTTTCGGACGGATAGACAGATGGCAAATGATCTTGACTGAGTACGATATTTAATAAACTATGCAAAAGGCCATCAAAGGAAGCGTGCTAGCTGATCATTTGGCCCATCAAGCTGTGGATGATTATCAGTCAATAAACTTTGACTTCCCTGATGAGAACATCATGCTAGTAACCGACTATGCGAAACCTGGACCGTATGACGGACCTGAACAAGGATCCCGATGGACTATGGTATTCGATGGGGCTTCCAACGCCTTAGGTAACAAAATTGGTGTTGTGATCATCTCTCTGGAAGGTTGCCACACTCCTTTCACTGCCAGACTATGCTTCGATTGTACGGACAATATGGCCGAGTATGAAGCATGCATCTTAGGTCAGAAAGCTACTATTGACTTGAGGATCAAGCATTTGGATGTGTTCGTGGATTCCTCCCTAGTGATCAGCCAAGTAAAAGGAGATTGGGACACTAAATACCCTAATATTATCCCTTACAAGGAACTTGTGCTATCCCTAATCCCCTAATTCAAAGAGATCACCTTTGAGCACTTCCCTAGGGAGGAAAACCAGTTGGCTGACGCTTTGGCAACCATGTCTTCAATGTTCAAGGTCAGATGGGATAACGAAGCCCCTATGATTACAATTGAAAGATTCGACGAGCCTGCACATTGCTGTGAGCTTAACACCGATGCGGAAAAGTCATGATACCATGAGGTGCGGAGATACCTTGAAGCACAAGAGTATCCAGAGGGAGCATCTATCAATGATAGAAAATTATTACGAAGATTTGCAACCAAATTCTTCCTAAGTAACTGGATATTGTACAAGCGCAATCATGATTCAACTCTACTCCGATGTGTGAACAAGAAGGAGGCAGAGGAAATCATGGAAGACATGCACAATGGTCTCTTCAGTACTCACTCAAGTGGACATACGATGGCTAAGAAAATCTTAAGATCTAGTTACTATTGGTCAACAATGGAGACTGATTGCCATAAACATTCAAGAACTTGTCACAAATGGCAAATCTACACTAACAAGATCCATGTGCCTCCTATCCCTTTAAATGTCATGACTGCTCCGTGGCCATTTTCAATGTGGGGCATTGATATGATTGGAGAAATCAAGCCCACCGCTTCCGACGGACACCGCTTCATTATTGTTTCTATAGACTATTTTACCAAATGGGTAAAAGCCGCCTCGTTTGCCTCAGTCACCAAGAATGTGGTAGCCAGATTCATCAAACACAACCTCATCTGCCGTTATGGTATCCCCAAAAGGATCATCAACGGAAATGGGACTAACCTTAACAATGCTATGATCACTGAGCTTTACACTCAGTTTAAGATCAAGCATCATAATTCTTCTCCATATAGACCGAAAATGAATGGCGCAGTCGAAGCGGCCAACAAAAATATCAAGAAGATTGTGCAGAAAATGATAGTAACCTATAAGGATTGGCATGAGATGTTGTCGTTTTCTCTACATGGCTACCGTACTTCAGCTAGAACATCAACTGGGGAAACTCCCTTTTCTCTAGTCTATGGAATGGGAGTTGTTTGGCCGGTGGAAGTTCAAATTCCCTCGCTGAGAATTATGAATGAGGCAGGCTTAGGCGAAGACGAGTGGATTCAAACGATATTGGATCAGCTGAACTTGACTGACGAAAAATGATTAACTGCTATTTTCCATGGTTAGATGTACCAAAAAAAGATTATTAAGGCTTTCAACAAAAAGATCAAGCCTCGAGTATATCAAGCTGGTGACTTGTGATAAAACATATCATTCTACCACAAGGCGACCCTAGAGGCAAATGGACTCCCACCTATGAAGGGCCATTTATTGTCAAGAGTGTTTTCTCTGGCGGTGCCATGATGCTAACTACCATGGATGGTGAAGATTTCCCACATCCTATAAATACGGACATAGTTAAAAAATACTGCGCATAAGAGACCCGCTAGGTTGACACACCTAGGCAAAATAAGGGCATCTTGGAAAACCAAAAGGTTTGGGTAAAAATTAGGGATCCAGGAAAAAGTTAAGGATTAAAAGCGTATGACTATGTTCCGTGGAATCATCACAGTCAATTTTATCACCAAGGTACAAGTTTAAACGGTCCAAGATCAATCCAATCAACTTCTATCAACAACAAGGGACATTCGAAGACATTGGGGAAATAGTAAAGTTGGAAGGCAATGAGATCATTTCACATGGCTATTTGTTTTTGTTTCCAATTTTTTTTCCTTCTGACGATTTCCTCTTACTAGGATCTCCGTCTATCTGTACAAAAATGCTTATTCATGGGCAAAAATATCAATACAAATATATTTTAAAGTGCAAAATATTTGTCTTTGTTTTGAATGCAAATTTGTCCAATGACTAAAATTGAATGAACATATGCGTATGAACATATTTAAAGTTGTTTGGCACATATGACCTAAGCAGTAACAAGCATCTCTTTAATGTATATGGAATATCCCCACAGAGTTATTTCTTTAGCATTATCCCACAAGGACAGCTACAATAAACCTTTCCCCAGCGGAGTTTCCTACAAAGTCTCTTTGCATAGTTTGATTCCCATCCAGAGTCTCAATCTCTTGGAAGCTCTCTCGCCAGCTAAGTCAAATTTTACAAGTTGAAGCCTCGTAGATCTCTTCCTAAAAGAAACTCATCTCCTCAACAGGGTTTATTTCCCCAATAGGTTTTATTTTCCCGACAACAATCGAGGAACCACAAAATTCCTCAGCCAAGTACATCCTCCCCAACCAAGTTTGTATTCCCCCGGCATAGTCTATCTTCCCCAGTTGAGCCTGTTATCCCCAGTTGAGTGTAACTTCCTCAGCTGAGTGTAACCTCCCCAGCTGAGTGTATCTTCCCCAGTTGAGTGTATCCTCCCCAACTGAGTGTATCCTTCCCAAGCTAAGTCTGCCCTCCCCGGTTGAGTCCACACTCTCTAGTTTGAATTTTCCTCTCAGATTATTGCAAATCATAGGGCCACAACCCGTGATCCCTAGTAAATTCGTCAGCAAAGCCTTTACTATTTCCAAAAAAAAGATACTACAAAGCCTGGACCCGACCAAATATTAGCACAATTTTCAAGTTATTACTGAAGCCTGGACCCGACCAGATATTAGCATAATTTTCAAGTTATTACTGAAGCCTGGACCCGACCAGGTATTAGTTTGACTTCTTCAATCACCGGAGCCTGGACCCGACCAGATAGCAGTTTAATTCCTACAAAATCATTAGTAAAACTCCTCTTCTCCAATAGAGTTTGCCACTATCCCTCGTGAATTACTAAAACCTGGACCCGACCAGATAACAATTTGAGTATCTGAAACCTGGACCCGACCAGATAACAGTTGATCTCAATTTCAAGATACTATGAAATTTGGACTCGACCAGATAATAGTCTAACTCTTCAAAGATATAGAAGAACCTGGACTCAACCCGACCAAGGTTTAAATTCTTTTACCCAGTAGAGTTTGTCTCTGCCCCAACAAATTACTGTGAAACCTGGATCCGACTAGATATTAGTTTCCTATTTCATCTTTTCAAGCAAGTTGTTGTGAAGCCTGGATCCGACCAGATAACAATCATCCTCAGAGATTCGTTGTGAAACCTGGAAACCGAACAGATAACAAATAAATCCCCAAACAGTTTATTGTGAAACCTGGACCCGGCCAAATAGCAATTGACCTCATCAACATCAGAAATATGCAAATCCCGGACCCGACCAGATGACGGTTTTTCAAACAGTTTATTGTGAAACCTAGAGCCCGACCAGATAACAATTAACTGTGATCCCCAGAGAGACAATATGAAGCCTAGACTCGACCAGATAATAGTACAACTTTCCAAAAACCATGAAACCTGGACCCGACCAGATAGTAGTTCCCCCAGTAAGTTACTGCGAAGCCTGGATCCGACCATATAACAATTAACTTCCGTATCCTCAGCAAGTTGTTATGAAGCCTGGATCCGACTAGATAAGTATTCAATTTCAAGAAATTTTCTGCAAAGCCTGGAATCCAACCAGATAACAGTTAATTCTCTCTTCCCCCAGCAAGTTACCGTGAAGCCTGGGTCCGACCAGATAGTAGTTGACTACTTCATCCTCATCAAATTGTGAAGCCTGGATCCGACCAGATAACAACTGACATTCAAGAGATATTCCCCAGCGAAAGCATCCTTTCAACAAAGTTTGAAGATATGCATATTCTTCATCCCCAATGGTAATCAGGGATTCAACCCCCCAGAAATTCCACCATAGCAGTCATGGATTTATTTTCCCGGACAAAAACACACATCTCACATTCATACATCATAGCATGTACATACAAAATACATTTAGCATAATACCATATATGGTGAACATCATGCATGCATCTTCATTTTGCTAACTCTTTTTTCTCACAAGTAAAACATCAAGTTTTAGTATAAATCAACAAGATATTTGTGCTGATACTTCTTCCAGTGTTTACCAACACTCCTCCAAATGGAATCTATAAGCCCATTCACCATCCATCTTCGAGTGCAAATTTCTGGGCACTCTAGTGTTCAATCATCTTTCACCTTTAAGTCACGAATGGCAGATTCGCCAATCTAACTCTGCAGGTTTAAGAAGATTGAACAGGGGCAGCTGTTGTACCCCAAAATTTTCCTCTCATTTCTCAAGGATTCTCCCACAAGATCTTCTATGACGTCAAGTTTGCAGCACTGATACATCAATTTAGGCTTGGAATTGGCACACGGGCAAAATGGTCAATTGCATATTGGAAAGTCAAACTTTGACTTTTTGGTCAACATTACATTCCAGAGATCAAATTTCATCAAGACATTCAAGAATATCAAGCTTGATCATCAAGAAGTCAAGAAAGTCAAAAGTCAACTTGAAAAGTCAAGATTTCCAAGACATAGAAATTTTCTAAGTGTTTTTATACATGATAATTTCATCACTTCATGCCATTATTTCATCATGATGCAAGATGATTCAAAAGAAACTTTCAACATGAAATTTGTAGATCTCGATGATATCTAAAACATTGATTGACACAACTTCTCCTAAATATGCTTAGATATCAAGTTATAAATTCATGAAGTCATGACATTTTCATTTAACACTTAGAGAAATTTTCAACAGATTTTGTTCAGGATTTTATCCCAACTTCTTGGCCAATTTTCATCAAGTTCCAGTTTGATTTAACAAAAGCGGTCAACATGAAAGTTATAGAGGATGTTTCAAGATTTCCAAAACATCAAGAGCATGAATTTATCATACTTGAGCTAGGAGATTCAAGGGCTTGAAGTTGGGCATCCATCCTTGAATTGCAAGTCATTCTATTGAAGAACACATAACAAAACTCTTAGGATTTGCTGCATAATCTTATGTTGCAGGCTTCCTTGCTTGTAAATCTCATCATAATTTAATGCTTACACCCACTCTTGAGCTATTATCCAAGTGTTTAAACCATTGTCCAAAAGATCTTTCCATTTATTGCATAAAGACACCATAACTACTCTTGAAAATCAAGCCTTTTAGTATAAAGTTTGTCTTGAGCCCATACCTTGCTTGTTGCTGATTATACTCCACCATAAATCATGGGAAGTAGCTCCTCTATACCAGCAACTTTGGTACTTCATCTTGGGACTATGGAGTACTTAACTTAGTTTAAACTTTGTAAACCAAACAAACCATAATATGTTATCTCACAAACCTAATCAGCTCACATGCACAAATCCCTTTCCTATAAATAGAAGAAGCATTTGCAAGAGAAAGAGGTTGAAAAAGGTTAGAAAAATAGAGAGAAAAGCCAGAAGTTTTGTTGTAAACTAGCCATCAAAATCCATAACTGTCCAAAAAAACTTCCACTCTTGAGTTTTGAAGTCCAAATATTTGAAACTCTCACACCTTGCAAACTCTGTCCAAACATCCAAACACCTCACATACATCACCTAGAAATTGTTCAAACTCAAGAACAAGCTTCTACAACACCTCTGTTTTATCTTCCAAGTTCAAGAATAGTCAAGACAACAACTCAAGCTCAAAATATAAGATCCAACTCCAAGGTAAGTTTCTTGACTTTAGTTCTTCATTTCAAGCATCATTAGTAATTCTTTTTTTGGAAGACAAAGTGTAGTAACCATTGTCCTTGAAGCTAACCCTTTGTTTATCTTCCATTCTTTTCATTATGTGTTGAGAACTAACCCATGCATGCAGCAAAACAATGTTAAAATGAAAAAAATGATAGTATGAGTCGACACATAGCCTCATGAGTCGATACATACTGCTTTACAGGCCCAAAATAGAAGAAAAAAATAGTGCATGAGTCGACACAAAGCACGTATGAGTCGACACATGCAATGTATGAGTCGAAACATACTATTATGTATCAACTCATACTGAGTTGATTTGGTAATACAGGGGTAAGGAAAGTTATGTGTCGATGCATGTAAGCTTATGTCGACACATAATAGTTCAAAATGCAATTTTTCCTTCTTTTTACACAACATGTTTTTTCTAGTACAAAATACCGCGACTCACAATCAGTGAACTTTTTGCTGAGATAATAAATGGAGAACTCTTTCTTTCCTGTTTCATCCTGTTGTCCCAGAATACAACCCATGGATTTATCTAACACTGTCAGATACATAATCAATGGTCTTCCTTCTACAGGAGGGAGCAAGATAGGAGGTTCAAGCAGATACTCTTTAATACTTCCAAATGCCCTTTGGCAGTCATCTTTTCACACACAACCTTGATCTTTCTTTAACAACTTAAAGATCGGTTTACACATTGCAGTCATGTGGGAAATAAATCTGGAGATATAATTCAAACGCCCGAGGAAACCCCTGACTTGCTTTTCAGTTCTTGGTGCTGGAATTTCTTGGATTGCTTTGACTTTGTCAGGGTCAACTTCAATTCCTTTATGGCTAACAATAAAACCTAACAATTTCCCCGATCTAACTCCGAAGGTGCATTTATTTGGATTCAGGCGGAGACGATACTTCCTCAAACGCCAAAACAACTTCAACAAATCTTCTATATGCCCTTCTCCAGTTTGGGATTTGGCAATCATATCATCAACATATACTTCGATTTCCTTGTGCATCAGATCATGGAATAGGGTTGTCATAGCCCTCTAGTACGTTGCACCAGCGTTCTTCAACCCGAAGGGCATTACTCTGTAACAGAATGTTCTCCAGGGTGTGATAAACGTTGTTTTTTCCATGTCCTCTGGAGCCATTCTTATTTGATTATACCCGAAAAACCCGTCCATGAACGAGAATACCTTGAATTTTGCTATGCTATCCACTAACATGTCAATGTGAGGCAATGGAAAATCATCTTTTGGACTAGCTTTATTTAGATCTCTGTAATCTACGCACATGCATACTTTTCCATCTTTTTTCGGTACAGGGACAATATTGGCAATCCATTGAGGATACACTGATGTCACAAGAAAACCAGTATTAATCTGTTTTAGGACCCCCTCCTTGATATTTACTGCCATATTTGGATGGGTTCTTCTTAACTTTTGTTTAACTGGCGGACACTATGGCTTCAACGGTAAGCGATGCTAGACAATGTTTGTATCTAGACCAGGCATATCTTGATAAGACCAAGCAAAAATATCCACGTACTCTTTCATCATCTCAATCAACCCGCTCTTCACATCAGGATGCAACGATGTTCCAATCTTAACCTCCTTCGGATCTTCTTCTGAACCCAAATTAACCACTTCCAAAGGCTCCTTATATGGCTAAATGGTATTCTCCTCGTGCTCAAGCAACCGTGAGACCTCTTCTGGAATATCATCATAATCTTCTTCTTCAGCCCCAAACACAGGACAATCAAATTTGGGAGAGGGTGCAGGGTCATTGTATTCAACGGGTTTTTTAATTAATCTGCACATGTGATTTATGATTGCTTTTAGAAACTGACACATATAACAAGTGATCATGCAGATTAATTTCAGTTGTTATTTATTTTGGAAAGGTTTTTATTTTATTTTTATTATTACCATTTCCCAAGAAAAAGGCAGAAAATAAAAGACATAATTGTGGAAGAAAAGACAACTTTTATTAATGATCTTAACAATTATAGCAAACAGATAAGCCCTACAACATTAATACTTGCACCTTGGGCAGAGTGAAAGCTTTTCAAAAGAAAGAAACAAATTAACAAAACAAATTACTTTGAAATATGTATGCAAGAAGGAATATCAATGGTGACCCAGTTCTGAACTCGAACTCCATGCGTCACATAATTAGGTGCTTCCTGCTCTGCTTCATCCTCTTCAACATCATTAATTCCATAACCAATTGGATGGAGGTAGCCTCTGCTGCGGAAAACATCCTGATAACTGTTCACAGAAGACTTTGTTTCCAACTTTCTCCTTTACCATTCCTCGAAGAGAAACCTAAACCAACTCTGTTTTTATTCACGGGTGGATCCATAAGTCGTCCCCAAACTGCATTATGACCATTGCGCACAACCTGTTGCGCATCCTTCAAAGAAACCACAGAATTATCATTCTACCTTATGTTGTCAATGGATAGGGCTTGGAACTGGGTTCCAACAGCAGCCTCATCCGCTTCTGCAATACTGAAAGAGGATAGATGGGATATCAACAATTCCTGCTCCCCATTTATGATCACTACCTTCCCTTCACGCACAAACTTTAGCTTCTGATGCAGAGTTTAAGTGACAGCCCATGCTTTGTGTATCCATGGTCGTCCAAGCAGACAACTATACGCGGGAATAATATCCATTACCTGGAAAGTTATCAAGAACAAATGTGGTCCTACATGGATGGGAAAGTCCACTTTACCGATGAGAGATTTCCTCGACCCATCAAAAGCCTTCACAATGATGCCACTCGGGCGCATAGGTGTTCCATGGTACTTTAACTTCATGAGGGTACTTCTTGTTATAACATCCAACGCAGATCCGTTATCAATTAGCAAATTAGATAGCGAGTCATTCTTGCAGTTCATGGATACGTGAAGGGCCAGGTTGTGATTCCTCCCTTCATCTGGTAACTCATCACCGCAGAAAATCAAGTTGTTACATGACGTAATGTTTCCAATTACGCTACTGAATTGATCCAAAGACATGTCATTCTCTACAAAATCTTGGTCTAGTACTCTCATCAATGATTCCCTATGAGCAGAGGAATTCATCAGTAGTGCCAGGATGGATATCTTTGAAGGAGTCTGCAATAGCTGATCTACAATTTTGTAGCCGCTCATCTTAATTACCTTCAGGATATCATCCACTTCTTTCTATAATGTGGCTCCACTAGTCTCTCCTGCAGCCTTCTTAGGCTCATCATTCTTAGCAATTATCTTTCCAGCAACATCATCTTTTCGAATAACCGGCGCAAACACACGACCACTACGGGTCACTCTGCTATTATCATCTATATTCCCAACATCTGGCATTGGCTGGATGGGAACCTCCACCCCATCTTCTAAGATTTTAGTGTTGTATTTGTAAGGCACAACCTTATCCGATTTATAGGGAACAGGACCTGGCAGACTAATTACCAATGGGGTAACAGTTGGTTTGCTATGGTACTCCACCTCAAGATGAGCGGGTGCACCAAAACATGGTACAATGACGTTTACACCTTCCTCAACACAATCAACCCTCAAAAGGTTATTTCCGGCAAACAAATCTTCGTCTGAAGAAAAATACTCATTGGTGGAGGCATATTCTTCCTCTGACTCTTCTTCCATCAAACAAACATCAACCATATCAATTTCATGATAAACATCTCTCTGTCCTGTGATCTTAATAGTCCCATTATCTAACAATAACTGAACCCCCTCTCTCACAATAGAACATCCTCGGGGGTCTCGACAGCAAACTATGCAAGACCCATATTGGTGTTCCACCTGAACAGCAGTACGACAGAAGGTAGCATGGAACTGCACGAGATCCTCATTCAAATACTCCACATCAAAAATTCTGAATTCACCAGGACATCCAGAAACCATATTCACTTCCTCTTTCTACTCTTCCCTATTCCTGATTATATGGATTAAACCCCCATCCATCATCTCCTGTAAATCAGCCTTTATCTTCTCGCAACCTTGTATGTCTGTACTACAAACAGCACAATTGGCGTGGTCATGCGTATAGTAGCTGAATTCACAGAGGTCTGCATGCATTTTCACCAAATCTCCTCTAACCAGATTAATGTCAAAAATCCGGAAGTCACTTGGACAACCGGCCACCATATTTATAGCATTTACTTCCATGTGCTTGGGTAGAGGATTATCTTTCACATTAGGTCCCATGTCCTTGAAAGATAAAATTCCAGACTTCACCAAACTTTGCACTTCAGTCTTCAAAGGATAACAATTTTCAACACTATGCCCTGGTGCTCCCTGATGAAAGGCACACGTCTGGTTTGCTTTATAATACCAAGTCAAAGGTGATGGTATTGCTGGAGGTGGTCGTGTCTGGACCAACTTCTTCTGAATCAATGCTGGTAGTAGCTCTGCATAGCTCATGGGAATAGGGTCGTATTTCTCCCTTCTCTAATTATTCCCTTGGTTCCCCTGCTGGGATTGTCTTTGATAAGCAACGGTAGTTGGAGCGACATTCATAACAGGAGTCACTGAAGCAACTTGCTGGTGACGCTGAAAATTCCTCTAGGAGCATTCACTCTCCTCTCTTGTATGACAGCATTGGTATCCCCCTCTTTCTTCTTGGTAAACCCATAAGATGGCTTCTTCATACCTCCGGATCCTTCACCCTTTTTCAAACGGCCTTCTCTTACTGCCTCTTCTAGGCGGACACCCATTCCTACCATCTCTGTAAAATCACTTGTGGCACTTGCTACCATTCTTTCGTAGTAGAAGGAACTCAGCGTCTTCAGAAAAATTTTAGTCATTTCTTTTTCCTCCATGGGAGGAATCACTTGCGCAGCCACTTCGCGCCATCTCTGCACATACTCTTTAAACGATTCTCTGTCTTTCTGAACCATGGCCCTAAGCTGGTTACGATCGGGTGCCATGTCCACATTGTACTTGTATTGTTTTATGAATGCTTCTCCCAAATCATTAAAGGTATGGACATTGGCGCTATCTAAACTCATGTACCATTTCAATGCTATGCCAGTTAGACTATCTTAGAAACGTGAATTAGTAGACGCTATTCATCGGTGTGGGTTGACATTCTCCTTACATACATCACCAAATGAGCACGAGGGCAAGTGTTTCCCTTGTACTTATCAAACTCAGGGACCTTGAATTTAGCAGGGACTTTAACATTTGGGACCAAACACAACTCATTCACGTTCTGCCCAAATAACTCTTTTCCCCTAAGAGCCTTCATCTCTCTTTGCATTCTATCAAACTGCTCTTGGAAATCATCCATTTTGTCATAAAGACCCACGTCTTCACTTGGCGGAGGGAAAAGACGACACACATCTTCAAACAAAACCAAATTCACCGAAGGAGGTGCAGCAGGAACAGTATGCACCACAGGAGGTGCTGGAGTAACAACATTTGGAACCACTGGAGCATCTTGGGGGCCCAAATTGAAACCTTCATGTGCAAAATTCTCCGGCATTCCCCATGGATAACCCTGAGGCATACGTTTCTGAACAACAGTCGGAGTAGCAGATGCGGGAACAACAGAAACTTCAACATTTGCCCTTGTTGGTTGAGGTTGAACACTCGGTGGCTGATTCTGAGCAGCCACCAGAGCTTCCATCAGAGTAGTCAAATTGGCCAAGCCATCCTTCAGAGTAGAAACTTCTTCGCGCAGCTTGCGATTCTCCTGTTCCAAATTGTCCACCTTCTTTTTGAAGTTAGCCTGAGTGTTGTAGTGATGAGTCAGTTTGCTGAACGAAGCAAAGAAGTTGGGTAAGGCACCTGGGTATGCATAATAAATGCAAGAAATATGTGCAATATGATGCATGTCATGCAATGCACATGATTATTTTTACTTTATCATTTAATATTTCAAGGGATTTAAGATTTATAGATATATTCGAAACATCAAAATAATAACGCATTTGAAATACTGAAATTTTTTATTATAATAACTCCAAAATGGATTACAAGTTTCAATGATCCCAAGTACAAGATGAAAATACAATCTAAAAAATCCTGAGAGAAAGAAATTGATAGAGATCAATCTGTACGCTGGCACTTCCCTGTGAGTCTGGCAATCTGAGCCCTCAACCTCTAGTTTTTTCTACGTGCCTGATGGCAACCTCCTTCTAATCATCTGAAGCAGGAAGTGAGTAATCAGCATCTGTTTGAGGGCTAGGAGAAAATAAATCCCCTTGCCTCTCCATAGACTCCACTGCTCGACTCTCAAGGATCTCGATCAAATCATCTTTCTCCTTCAAGTCTGCCTTGTAGGAACTCTCTAAAGTCTGGAACTTGTTCTTCCAAGCATCCATTTCTTGCTGCATCCTAACCAAAGCAAGCTGTAGTTCTTCTAGATCATCTAATAAAGAAGGAGTGGTCTTCACAAATAAATTAGGCATGGGTGTCTCCCGAGCATACGACATCCTCAACTGAATGGCTCTCGATGGAACCCACTGAAGATATGGCTCTAAAGAAACAACACCCCTAGGACCCAAATCCTTCCAACTCTTCTTATGAATGTGACGCCAGGCCTTCGCAATCTGCTCCCTAGCTTCCTTGTGGTCTTCTCCCTCCTTCAGAAAGAAACTACTCAAATGAATACTATTCGGTTTATCTCTCATCGGATATCCAAGCTGTCGCCGTGCAAGAACAGGGTTATAGTTAATTCCTCCCTTTGTACCAAGAAGAGGTACATTGGGGAAACTACCATAACTGTCAACAATCTCTATATCATGATAAGCTCGATGATACCAATCAATATCTGAGTGAGTAAGTGCCAAGATCTTAGGAGCCCAACGGGGTTTCTTCTTGACATCCCAAAAAGCATCAGACTGAGGCATATGAGAAATGAACCATCGGTACAACAAAGGCGTGCAATAGATGATCATTCCCCCATGATAAGAACTCCGAAGATGAACAGAGTAATAAGAATCACCCAACAGTGTAGGAACTGGGTTTCCAATCATGAAAATTCTGATAGCGTTAATGTCGACAAACTTGTCCACATTAGGAAATAAGAATAAACCATAAGCAAGTAAAGCAAAGATAGCCTCAAAAGCAACCATACTCTTCATTCTGGAAAAGTAATGAGCTTTCTCCAATAAGAACTGAGCTGATAATCCTCTAATCCCTCCTTTAGTAGTCATATGGGCTTCCACCTCAAACTTCCCCAGATGAATCAAAGCAACAATATCATGTGGTTTTGGCTCACCCTCCAAACCAGTAAAAGGAACACGATCAGTAACGGGTAAATCCAATAGATAAGAATACTCCTTCAGTGTAGGCATCAGCTGATAATCGGGAAAAGTAAAGCAGTGATACACCGGATCATAGAACTGGACCAAGGTCGAGAGAATACCCTCTTTCATCTTCAGCTTCATGCGAGGAATAAGGGATCCATACTTCTTCCGAAATTCTGCAGGACACTCAATCTCTGGAATCAGACTGATCAGCTCATCTATCTTGGGATCCTTGAAATTGTATTTCCCGGTCTTTCTCTTTCCAGAATCCATGGTTAAAAGCATCTGAGATATTCACAAATAGTCAACCTGTAAATCCCTTGAAATATTGTTTTCTTCAAAAGATGCTTATGAGTGCATGGATGCATGATGCAACAATCACACACAAGATCACATATATAGGGTTCATAGGTTCAACGTCACGAGCATGAGGTCGAAGGTACTACCCATAAGGTGTTGGTCTAAGAGTTATTACCTATCGAACAAGGTTCTAGAGGTTCCCAAAGTCTACATCCTTCCTTAGGATATTACCAACTTCCCGATTAACTCAGTAATTAGTAATATTCTCAAGAAAGACTCGTCCGACCATAGTATCGCATGACAACTATTTCCGGATTACTCCGTCATAGCTTCCTCACTACACCTAAAAGGCCAATATGGGTTTGGTATTCTACGGTCCTCAGTTTCAGCAGGCTCCCAGGTCGAAAGCAGTACGTCTTCCCGATTACTCGGTAAATGACACTATAGTCAAAGGGGCCACCACTGAGTGAGGGATCTCATGCCTCCTTTTTTGGGATTACTCCCTCAAAGTTAACATGACTATACTGGCCGTCCTATCTTAAAGTTTTCCCAAGTCCGGGTATAGGACTTATGAGTAATCACCAAGCACCCTGAAAACCAGGAAAAAACCAGACAAACATATATACAAATTATGACACATAAACAACAATAGCACATATACAGATATAAACAAAGATAGGCTCAACCCACTTAGGGATGGACCAGCAAGAGGTCAATCTGTCCCCAGTGAAGTTTCCATTTTTCTGTAGCGGTAGAAATGTTCAAGACTAAGCCATTGGATTGACTAGACTTTATACAAATCAAAATAAAAATCACCACCGCGCTTTATTGTTTCCAAAGGAATGGGAAAAGAGCGAATAACCCAAAAAAGGGGGAAAGATTCAAGGTAAGGGGGTTGGTTATGAAAAGGGAAGGTATTAGTACCCTAAACATCTACGGTACTCCGCATGAGCCTCTTTGTAAAATCTGTATATTTTGGCTATAAAAATATGTTGTATATAAAATGGATGTTGGAGGTGAGAAAAGAAATATATTTTTTATGATTTTTTTGAACCCGCCGCGGTTGCGAACCTTTAGTGCCTAAGTACCATCTTTCGTGCAATAGGGGATCAGGGTACACATAGTTCCTCTTTTAAAAGACATCATCGTCATTGTCCGTGTGGAAAACATACTTACTACCCACAATCACGAGAAAGGAGAATTTGCATCATCTCAAAGTGGAGGATATGGCTTGGATTTTAAAATCAACAATGCCTCACTCAACACCCAAGTGGAAAATGTCTCTCTTCACTACATATTGTAGAAGTATAGTTGTTTGCATCACTACAAGGATTGACAAGAGTCTAATTTTTTAAGAAAAAGTTTAAGGGTAAAAGCCAAAGTGGCAAAAATGGTTTGAAATGAGATTGGTTTGACTTTTAGTCTTCTCATCAAAAAAATATCAAAGTATTATTAAATTGATTGAGGTTTATTTATGAAAATGTTTTGAAAATGCATGGACCTAAGTCCAAGTTTATTATGAAAATGTTTAAGTTTCAAAACAAGAAGAGTTTTCAAAAGGAGGGAGAAGATTTTTGAAATTAAAGAAGATGGGAGGAGAAGAAGAGACTATCCTAAAGCATAAGGTAAAAGCCAAGGATAAGGACCATCTAACCAACAAGAAGCCAAAAACTTGACATTATAAGTCAAGATAGAATTCCCATTCTTTGGATTGAGACCAAGAAAGCAAAGATACTAGACCTCTTCAAATGTATTAAGTCTTCACAAAAATTGGGCAGAGTAACGGCTGTATACAGGTGAATTCAAGATTACAAATCAAGGATGCAATCACAAAAACCTGCACACAAAAACAAACAAGCAACCCAATATCATGAGGTAAACCTCAAGAGCTCCAGACAACATAATCAGATAAGATCACAAGGTCTCCAAGATAGGCCAAGGTTTCTAATCCTAAGTCCAGAAAAGTCCACTGCTCCATAATGCCAAGGACAGTAACCAAATACTCCAAGTACCATTAAGAGTTTTTTTAGGATTTATGTTGATTATTAAGTATCTTAAGAAAAGAAAAGAAAAGAAAAGAGAAGCTCAAGTGAGCAAAGTAAAAATGACAAGAATAAATAAATTCTCAAATGAGCAAAGATAAAAAATGGCATGAAATGTAAAATGCTAAAAAATAAATAGTACATAAAGCATAAAAAGAATAAAGCATAAAATAAACAAGTCAATAATTAGTGGTTAGTTGGATGACCATCTTGAAACTTGCATTTGGAACTCATTAGAGGATTGGTAGAACCAAAGCCTCCACACAACAAGTTGAATTTTCTTTTTGTCAAGTACATCACCCATTTGGAATTCTCACAAGTACTATTTAATGATCAACGATGTTTAAGTAATCCGCGTTGACCAAAGGTGTTGTAGATCCATTAGAGGATTGGTATAACCAAAGCCTCCAAACAATGAATCTCAAGGTTATTGGATCAAAGAGATCAAATTAACATACTTGGGCTTGCAATCATAAGTTTGGGCCATGAATGATCATTTATTCGAATCGGGACAAAATTTAACGTTATGTTAAGCAATCGTAAGTGGACTTATATAGAAGTCGCACCTATTTTGAGGCCGGTCAATAGCAATTTATGCACCATTTGTTTTGAGACATGATATAGAGATCATGCTCCAACAACACTTAATGCAATAAGAAGGGGATGAGATGAAGGGGAATTAGGGTAAAAAAAAGAAAACCACATTTGAATTAATATTTAATCAAACTATTATTAAAATCATTCATCCATTTTTTGTGGAGTTAGACTCAACACCATGGATCCAATGATGTTAATAAAGCCATGATAAAAAAATCAACCCAAGACAGCCAGAAAATATTCAAAAAATAATAATATATTTAATATATGCATTAAAGGGTTTAAAAAAATGTTTTAAAAATGGAAAATAATGGGGGAAAAGTCAATTATATTCAAATTTATCAAGAAATGAAAGATAAAACCATAGAAAAATCAGAAAATAGGTCAAGTAATTATACAATTTTTTTGGGAATTTTTAAAAGTCAGAAACTATTTTTAAAAATTAAAATAAATGGGTAAAATAAAGAAAAATAGTAAAAAATAGTAAAGTCAGAAACAAAAATAAAATAAAGTCACCAATATTTGTCACAATATCAATGGATCATTCTATAATGTTTTCAGAATTTATAAATGTGTAAAAGTATTTTTAAACATTTTAAATAAATCAAATAAGTGCAAAATTCATAAAAAATACCAAAACACAAAATTAAATTGTGAAAAAATAAAAATCAGAAATAGAATAATCAAAAATATTTTTCATAATTTTTTTGGATTTTTTGGACTAAAAATGAATTTCTATGATTTTTTGAAATTTAAAACAATTAAGATATAAAAATCAGAAAAAGAAAATAAAAGAAAAAGATGTGGCCCATTGGATCAGAGTCAAAACGCGTTAGTAATCAAATCCAAGGGATCTGGCGTGCTGTGCATATCATGGTCTTTACTGAATAAAGCACTGAATCAAATGTAAAATCAGAAATTAAAAAAAAACAAATGGCACGCTTTCATTAGTTAGAAGGTGACACGTTGGTCATCTTCAACCTCCAGCCTCACGAATTGCAGGTCTCTCAAACTGTAAAATCAGAAGCTCATACCTATGCCATTCGTTTCGTCTCTTCAAGACAAAGATAACCATACCCTCGCTCCATTTTTATATAAACTGTAACTCAAGCAATTTGGAAAGAAAGTTTTGAAAGGGGATTTGAAAATTCATGGTCAACACATGTGTCCAGATAAAAGTAATTGTTGCAACTAGAACCAGGGCAATGAGAGCAACACAATGGTATCAAAGTTTTGAAGAATTGATGAAGGAATCTAACTATTGAAGTTGAGTTGCAGAGCTCTGAAACTGGACTTCTATGGAGCAATATAGGACACAATTCTTTAATGTAATGGTATGGTTAGCTTCAGGGAAGATCAAGGAAAGTGAATTGATGGAAAAAATGGATTGAAAAAGGCTTGAGAATAGGATTCGAAGTAGCTGAATTATGAGTTGTGAAGCAAGTTTGGCAGGGTGATTCTGGCTATCTAAGCTTGAGAAAATGAATGGGATAGCACATGTATTTATAGGAGAAGCAAATGGGATCAAAAGGAAGAGTGAATGATGCGTTTTGGAGGGAATTCGTGCAAACCTGATGCACAAGTGAAGTGTGATCCAAAATTCACCAAAACTCATCCAACTCTTGTGTTTTGATGCACTAATCCACTTGGGAAAGTTGGCTAATCATGTTTAGACCCAAAACGCGTGCTAATTTGAGGTTTAGAGGTTGTAACATGAAATTCAAATTCTGACTTGCAGGGAAACTTCAATTCCAAGTTACCACTTTTGAAACAATGGAATTTCCATCTCAGGGAGTCTTAAGGCATTATTCTTGATGTTTTGGAAAGATGAGGTAACAAAATTTGCAATGGAAAAAGAATGGAATCAATTGGAGACTTGAGCTGAAAATTACATGGAGTTAAAGTTGGAGAAAAAAAGTTGACTTTCCATACTTAGAAATATTTCAAATGCTTCTTTAAAAAAGACCTATAATATCTTGCATCCAAACATGGCTTTCCACTTAGAATTTGATCTTGACCCAAAAATATGGAATGAAGTAGATCTTTAGAATGAAATTTTGCAATTTGAACCACTCAAAATATCAAAAAATTGAGCAAGTTATGACTTATTGAAGTTGGCCAAAAATTATGAAATGACCAATAATCTTTTGCATTCTTAAGGCAACTTCCATCCATTTTCTTACTTTTCACATAAAAGAAGGCATGAAGCACACATCCTTGAGATCATAATGGAAAAATATTGGCCTCAAGGTGATAAAAATTGACCAAGTTATGACAATTTGAAATCACATATGGAAAATTAGGGATTCAACTAGATGACTTGTGATCTTTCTTCTTCACCAAGTTCCTTCCACATGAAAACTCTTTGGAACTTTTGAAGTGATTTGTTGGTAACTCTTTGAAGAGAAGAATGTTTTTGTAATAACTTAAAAATGACAAAATATGAGCAAGATATGCCTCCTTGAAGTCCAAAACCCTAGCCTCTAGATCAAGAAAATGCTTGGTGGAACTTTGCCAAGTTTGCACAAACTTTTTGTGCCAATATTCTTCCTTTGTGAACAGAAATTTGTTGAGGATGATGATGAGGACCTATGGCCACCAAAACCAATTTCATATCTACTTCAAAACATATTCAATGGTGAGGTTTGAAACCCTCAATCTTTTGACTAGGGCATGGAAATAAACTCATGAACCCATGAAGCAACTTGCTAAACCTCATTGCTTTTACCTACATTATCAACAAGTAAGACAACCCAATATTGCATTTTATTAATTAGAGAGAAAAATCAAAGTACAATATCTATGATCACAAAAGTAAACAAATCAAGGTGCTTGGTAACTTCTCAAAGAGCACAGCTAAAGATAGGGAGAAGAACCAAAATCCCTAATGTGATTTTGTGGTGATTGAAACAATGTGGTATAATGAAGGGATCTTAGGGGAAAAAATTGGGGTACAACAACTGCCCTTATTTAAGTTTCTTTTATCTGGAGATACGAAGGTTAAAAATCTTCGTGTCGACGTGATCAAAGACACTTAAATATAAAACAAAACCTGTTTTTGGCCCTAAGATTCCATGCAAATGTTTATGCATATCAATGCATTTGAATGGAATAAAAGAGATGCAAAGTAGCATTGGGGATGTGACATAAAATGTAGCCACAAAAGAGCAATCCCACCAGGAAAATAAATCACTGGTAAACCACGAGAATAGAATCAGAGAGGAGGATAAAAAGCATCGACGTTCAGTGCCGATGTACTATCGTCGTTCTCTGAATATATCATACCACCGCCGTTCACTAACGATGAACTATCAACGTTCACTGAAGATAGCAAAAAAGATAACAAATATCGACATTCACTGTCAATTTACTACCAACGTTCATTGAAGGTAGAAATAGAAGATAACATACCACCTTCGTTCACTGACGATGAACTATCAACGTTCACTGAAGATAGCAAAAAGATAACAAACACTGACGTTCACTGCCAATGTACTACCAACGTTCACTGAAGGTAGAAAGAGAAAATATCATACCACCGTCGTTCACTGACGATGAACTATCAACGTTCACTGAAGATAGCAAAAACATAACAAACACCAACGTTCACTGCCGATGTACTACCAACTTTCACTGAAGGTAGAAAGAGAAAATATCATACCACCACTGTTCACTGACGATGAACTATCAACGCTCACTGAAGATAGCAAAAAGATAACAAACACCGACGTTCACTGCCGATGTACTACCAACGTTCACTGAAGGTAGAAAGAGAAAATATCATATTTTACAGAATTCTGGTGTTCTTCCAAGAACGGGTCTCGACTTCTTCTTTACCCAAGGAGATCTGCCTGGAAAGGGTAATATGTAACTTGTCTCAAATAAAGAGACTACCACTTATTACCAAAAGGGAGCTGCAAAGAAAAAAATGGCTTTCCAAGGATAGAAATATGACTTCCCGGAGAAATGCCATGATATTCCCGCTGAGGAGATAAAGTATCCTTGTGCAAAATAAATGCACAAGAAAAAATTCAAAGTTTTCAGAAATCCATAATACACGACATCGTCATGCAACCACAAATCCAATTCAGAAAAATACCGGAATAAGACGGCCAAAGCAGATTCATCCTTTGAGAAATAAACTCAAGAGGGAAGACCAAATTAAAACAGACAAAGAGCGTTGCAGTAAAGGTCAGAAACACAATGTCCATGAATGATGATTTTAGCAATGTATGATGCATGTATGAATGTACAAGTGCTATTGTGCACATGCTGATATAAAGGATACATAATCAGTGTAGAAAAACGAAACCGCCTCAGTTACTAACAACATGGGGCTAAGCTTCAATCAGAAAGATCAATCTAGGAAAGGTGAAAGCGACTGCGGAAACCAAACCTATTGCATTAACTTCACTGAGGAGAACATAATCCGACTGTAGCTTAAATCAAACAGACACCGGGATAGAACACCCTGCTTCTGGGTTCATCGGAGAAATAGTTTTCCAAAAGTAACACGCCTAGTGGAGATTGCAAGATCAACCTTAAATAAAGCAAATTGACGTCGAAACAACCAAAACTCACTGGGGAATTCAAGCCTACCTCCCAAGAGAAAAGAAACTGCGGGTTAAAAAATTTCACAACGAACCCTCATTCTAACAAGAGATGCCCTAGGATAACCCTCCCGGGAGATCAAGAAGTCAACACTAGTGTTGATACTGTAAAAAAGAGCGACACCTCAGCACACCAAGGGAATAAAACCTTTCATCATATGAGGGAAGACTTTGCTGGGGAATCTAGGACGAAGGCTTCTGACCATGCAAACCCAAAATCAAAAGCGAATCAAGACTTGACTGGGGATAATGGGATCACCAACCCAAATACTGTACTTTGTACCCACTAATATCGTCTTTAACTATCTGGGAAACACACAAAGATTGCGCACATACCAGCAAAATTGACCTGAGAAAACCTTTATGAAGGAAGTAAATCTTCTTAAAGCAACCAAAATTTGTTCATCCCCGGGATCACCATTTTTGTTGTCATTGTTTCATCACAAATGCCAAAGTAAATTGAATTGTAAAGATCTCTTTTTTTTTAAAAGTCAATTTTTCTTTTTAATCTCTTTGCTTTAAAAGTTATTATCAGTAATAAATGAAGTCTTTGCAAGCTAAATAAAATTAAGAATACAAAGAATTGGGCAAAGGCTCGAATTTTATTAATAGAATGGTAGTCTGCGAATGGCGAGACTCCATGGATGATTACAAAATTTGGGAAATGGTAATACATAATGGAAAAGATACATTGAGATACAATGACCACTATCCCCCCTAACAACTTTTGAAATCCTGAGCAGCAGCCTTCGTTGAAGTATGGTGAGGATCTGAGAAGATTGTTGCCTTGGTGATCAAGTTTCCTCTGACGTAGTTACTTGCCAAAAAAATCCCTAAATTTTTCCTAAGCTGCCCTTGCGGGTTTTCAACTTAGCGGGAAATTTATTCTGTTTATGTCTCTAATTTTTGCCTAGACCGCCCTTTCGGGTTTTCGGCCTACCGAGACGCTCCTTTTTGCCTAAGCCGCCCTTTCGAGTTTTCAACTTAGCGAGTTGTTCTTTTATTTCTTTAGGCGAAGTATTTCTTGACCGCGTCAGCATTCATGAGACGTGGGAACTCCTCGCCATCCATAGTTTCAAGAATTAATGCACCACCATAGAAGGCTTTCTTGACAACATACGGGCCTTCAAAATTGGGAGTCCACTTGCCCCTAGAATCAACGTTGAAAGACATGGTCTTTCTGAGCACGAGGTCGCCTTCTCTGAATTCACGAGGCTTGACCTTTTTATCAAATGCTTTCTTCATTCTTTTCTGATATAACTTCCCATGACACAAAGCTGTCATTCTCTTCTCTTCAATCAAATTTAATTGGTCAAACCTGTTCTGAACCCATTAAACCTCTATCAATTTGGCTTCCATTATCACACGCAACGAGGGAATATCTACCTCGACATGGAGTACAACTTCCATTCCATACACTAGGGAAAATGGGGCCGCTCCTGTTGAAGTGTGAACAAATGTTCGATATCCATGTAGAGAAAAAGGGAGCATTTCATGCCAATCCTTATAAGTGACAACCATTTTCTGGATAATTCTCTTGATATTCTTATTAGCAGCTTCAACAACCCCATTCATCTTTGGCCTGTATGGAGATGAATTATGATGGACAATCTTGAATTCTTCACACAGCTCCTTCATCATCTTGTTGTTCAAATTTGAGCCATTGTCAATGATGATTTTTCTCGGCACACCATACCGGCATATAAGATTGCTTTTGATGAAACGCACCACCACTTGTTTGGTAACATTGGCATATGAAGCAGCCTCTACTTATTTGGTAAAGTAGTCAATTGCTGCCAAGATGAAATGGTGTCCATTCGAAGCCTTGGGTTCTATCATCCCGATCATGTCAGTACCCCACATAGAGAAAGGCCATGGGGAGGAAATAACATTGAGAAGTGTCGGAGGCACATGGATCTTATCTGCGTATATTTGGCATTTATGGCACTTCTTTGCAAATTTGTAACAATCAGATTCCATTGTCAACCAATAATACCATGCCCTTAGCATCTTTTTAGCCATTGAATGTCCATTAGCATGAGTGTCAGATGAACCTTCATGAATCTCATGCATCAACATGTCTGCTTCGTGTCTATCCACGCATCTGAGCAAGACCATGTCAAAATTTCTCATGTATAACACATTTTCACTGAGGAAGAAACTGCCTGCCAATCTTCTCAGTGTCTTTCTATCTTTCTTTGACGCACCAAACGGGTATTCCTGAGTCTGAAGAAAATGTTTGATATCATAATACCAAGGTTTTTCATCTTCTACCTCCTTTGTCGTAAACACATGAGCGGGCCTATCTAGCCGTCGAACTGTAATGCGAGGTATATCATTCCAAGCATTTACTTTGTACATGGAAGCCAGAGTTGCCAGAGCATCTGCCATTTGGTTTTCATCTCTAGGAATGTGATGGAATTCAACTTTATTGAAGAAGGGTAGTAATATTCTAGCATAATCTTTGTAAGGGATCAAGCCAGGGTGACGAGTGTCCCATTCTCCTTTAATCTAATTTATTACCAAAGTTGAATCACCATACACATCTAAAATCTTGATTCTGAGATCAATAGCCTCCTCAAGACCCATGGTGCAAGCCTCATATTCCGCCATATTATTAGTGCAATCACAGCACCAATCCCTTTACCATAAGCATTCACAGATCCATCAAATACCATACTCCAACGAGATTCAGTGTCGGGGCTCTCCTCAGGAAATGGTTCATCACAATCTTTCACTTTTAAGAACATCACATCTTCATCGGGGAATTCATATCCTGCAGACTGATGATCTTCCACCGGGTGGTGAGCAAGATAATCTGCTAACACACTACTTTTGATAGATTTCTGAGTGCGGTATTCAATATCATATTCAGATAACAACATCTGCCAGCGGGCAATTCTCCCAGTATTGCAGGCTTTTCAAAAATATACTTGATTGGATCCATTTTGGAGATCAACCAAGTAGTATGATTTAACATATACTGCCGCAAACACTTTGCCGCCCAGGCCAAAGCACAACATGTTTTTTCTAGCATAAAATACCGCGACTCACAATCAGTGAACTTTTTGCTGAGATAATAAATGGTGAACTCTTTCTTTCCTGTTTCATCCTGTTGTCCCAGAATACAACCCATGGATTTATCTTACACTGTCAGATACATAATCAACGATCTTCCTTCTATAGGAGGGAGCAAGATAGGAGGTTCAAGCAGATACTCTTTAATACTTTCAAATGCCCTTTGGCAGTCATCTGTCCATACACAACCTTGATCTTTCTTTAACAACTTAAAGATTGGTTCACATGTTGCAGCCATATGGGAAATAAATTTGGAGATATAATTCAAATGCCCGAGGAAACTCCTGACTTGCTTTTCAGTTCTTGGTGCTGGCATTTCTTGGATTGCTTTGACTTTGTCAAGGTCAACTTCAATTCCTTTCTGGCTAACAATAAAACCCAACAATTTCCCCGATCTAACTTTGAAGGTGCATTTCTTTGGATTCAGGCAGAGACGATACTTCCTCAAACTCCGAAACAACTTCAGCAAATCTTCTATATGCCCTTCTTCAGTTTGGGATTTGGCAATCATATCATCAACATATACTTCGATTTCCTTGTGCATCAGATCATGGAATAGGGTTGTCATAGCCCTCTGGTACGTTGCACCAGCGTTCTTCAACCCGAAGGGCATCACTCTATAACAAAATGTTCCCCAGGGTGTGATAAACGTTGTTTTTTCCATGTCCTCTGTAGCCATTCTTATTTGATTATACCCGGAAAATTCGTCCATGAACGAGAATACCTTGAATTTTGCTGTGCTATCCACTAACATGTCAATGTGAGGCAATGGAAAATCATCTTTTGGACTAGCTTTATTTAGATCTCTGTAATCTACGCATATGCATACTTTTCCATCTTTTTTTGGTACAGGGACAATATTGGAAATCCATTGAAGATACATTGATGTCACAAGAAAACCAACATTAATCTGCTTTAGGACCTCCTCCTTGATCTTTACTGCCATATCTGGATGGGTTCTTCTCAACTTTTGTTTAACTGGCGGACACTCTGGCTTCAACGGTAAGCGATGCTCGACAATGTCTGTATCTAGACCAGGCATATCTTGATAAGACCAAGCAAAAATATCCACGTACTCTTTCAACAGCTCAATCAACCCGCTCTTCACATCAGGATGCAACGATGCTTCAATCTTAACCTCCTTCGGATCTTCTTATGAACCCAAATTAACCACTTCCAAAGGCTCCTTATATGGCTGAATGGTATTCTCATCGTACTCAAGCAACCGTGAGACCTCTTCTGGAATCTCATCATAATCTTCTTCTTCGGCCCCAAACACAGGACAATCAAAGTTGGGAGAGGGTGCAGGGTCATTGTATTCAACGGGTTTTTTAATTAATCTGCACATGTGATTTATGATTGCTTTTAGAAACTGACACATATAACAAGTGATCATGCAGATTAATTTCAGTTGTTATTTATTTTGGAAAGGTTTTTATTTTATTTTTTATTATTAACATTTCCCAAGAAAAATGCAGAAAATAAAAGACATAATTTTGGAATCAAAGACAACTTTTATTAATGATCTTAACAATTATAGCAAACAGATAAGCCCTACGACATTAATACTTCCACCTTGGGCAGAGTGAAAGCTTTTCAAAAGAAAGAAACAAATTAGCAAAACAAATTACTTTGAAATATGTATGCAAGGAGGAATATCAATGGTGACCCAGTTCTGAACTCGAACTCCATGCGTCACATAATTAGGTGCTTCCTGCTCTGCTTCATCCTCTTCAACAACATTAATTTAAGAACCAATCGGATGGAGGTAGCCTCCGCTACGGAAAACATCCTGATAACTGTTCACAGAAGACTTTGATTTCCAACTTTTGCCTTTACCATTCCTCGAAGAGAAACCTAAACCAGCTCTGTTTTTGTTCACGGGTGGATCCACAAGTCGTCCCCAAACTGCATTATGACCATTGCGCACAACCTACTGCGCATCCTTCAAAGAAACCACAGAATTCGCATTCTTCCTTATGTTGTCAACGGATAGGGCTTGGAACTGGGTTCCAACAGCAGCCTCATCCGCTTCTACAATACTGAAAGAGGATAGATGGGATATCAACAACGCATGCTCCCCATTTATGATCACTACCTTCCCTTCACACACAAACTTTAGCTTCTGATGCAGAGTTGAAGTGACAGCCTCTGCTTCGTATATCCATGGCCGTCCAAGCATACAACTATACGCGGGAATAATATCCATTACCTGGAAAGTTATCAAGAACAAATGTGGTCCTATATGGATGGGCAAGTCCACTTCACCAATGACAGATTTCCTCGACCCATCAAAAGCCTTCACAATGATGCCACTCAGGCGCATAGGTGTTCCCTGGTACTTTAACTTCATGAGGGTACTTCTTGTTATAACATTCAACGCAAATCCGTTATCAATTAGCACATTAGATAGTGAGTCATTCTTGCAGTTCATGGATATGTGGAGGGCCAGGTTGTGATTCCTCCCTTCATCTGGTAACTCATTATCGCAGAAACTCAAGTTGTTACATGACGTAATGTTTCCAATTACGTTGCTGAATTGATCCAACGACATGTCATTATCTATAAAAGCTTGGTCTAGTACTCTCATCGATGATTCCCTATGAGCGGAGGAATTCATCAGTAGTGCCAGGATGAATATCTTTGAAGGAGTCTGCAATAGCTGATCTACAATTTTGTAGTCGCTCATCTTAATTACCTTCAGGATATCATCCACTTCTTTCTCTAATGTGGCTCCACTAGTCTCTCATGCAACCTTCTTAGGCTCATCATTCTCAGTAATTTTCTTTCCAGCAACAACATCTTTTCGAATAACCAACACAAACACACGACCACTACGGGTCACACTGCTAATATCAGCCTTATTCCCAACATTTGGCATTGGCTGGATGGGAACCTCCACCCCATCTTCTAAGACGGCAGCGTTGTATTTGTAAGGCACAGCCTTATCCGATTTATAGGGAACATGACCTGGCAGACTAATTACCTATGGGGTAACAACTGGTTTGCTATGGTACTCCACCTCAAGATGAGCGGGTGCACCAAAACATGGTACAATGACGTTTACACCTTCCTCAACACAATCAACCCTCAAAAGGTCATTTCCGGAAAACAAATCTTCGTCTGAAGAAAAATACTCATTGACGGAGGCATATTCTTCCTCTGACTCTTCTTCCATCAAACAAACTTCAACCATATCAATCTCGTGATAAAAATCTCCCTGTCCTGTGATCTTAATAGTCCCATTGTATAACAGCAACTCAACACCCTCTCTCACAATAGAACATCCTCGGGGGTCTCGACAGCAAACTATGCAAGACCCATATTGGTGTTCCACGTGAACAGCAGTACGACAGAAGGTAGCATGCAACTGCACGAGATCCTCATTCAAATACTCCACATCAAAAATTCTGAATTCACCAGGACATCCAGAAACCATATTCGCTTCCTCTTTATACTCTTCCCTAGGCCTGATTATATGGATTAAACCCTCATCCATCATCTCCTGTAAATCATCCTTTATCTTCTCGCAACCCTGTATGTTTGTACTGCAAACAACACAACCGGCATGGTCATGCATATAGTTGATGAATTCACAGAGGTCTGCGTGCATTTTCACCAAATCTCCTCTAACCAGATTAATGTCAAAAATCCGGAAGTCACCTAGACAACCGGCCACCATATTTATAGCATTTACTTCCCTGTGCTTGGGTAGAGGATTATCTTTCACATTAGGTCCCATGTCCTTGAAAGATAAAATTCCATACTTCACCAAACTTTGCACTTCAGTCTTTAAAGGATAACAATTTTCAACACTATGCCCCGGTGCTCCCTGATGAAAGGCACGCGTCTAGTCTGCTTTGTAATACCAAGGCAAAGGTGATGGTATTGCTGGAGGTGGTCGTGTCTGGACCAAGTTCTTCTGAATCAATGTTGGTAGTAGCTCTGCATAGCTCATGGTAATAGGATCGTAGTTCTCCCTTCTCTGATTATTCCATTGGTTCCCCTGCTAGGATTGTCTTTGATAAGCAACGGTAGTTGGAGCAACATTCATAACAGGAGTCACTGAAGCAACTTGCTGGTGACGCTGAAAATTCCTTCTAGGAGCATTCACTCTCCGCTCTTGTATAATAGTATTGGTATCCCCCTTTTTCTTCTTGGTAAACCCATAAGATGGCTTCTTCATACCTCCGGATCCTTCACCCTTTGTTAAACGGCCTTCTCTTACTTCCTCTTCTAGGCGGACACCCATTCCTACCATCTTTGTAAAATCACTCGGGGCACTTGCTACCATTCTTTCGTAGTAGAAGGCACTCAGCGTCTTCAGAAAAATTTTAGTCATTTCTTTTTCCCCCATGGGAGAAATCACTTGTGCAGCCACTTCGCGCCATCTCTGCGTATACTCTTTAAAAAATTCTCTGTCTTTTTGAACCATGGCCCTAAGCTGGTCACGATCGGGTGCCATGTTCACATTGTACTTGTATTGTTTTATGAATGCTTCTCCCAAATTGTTAAAGGTATGGACGTTGGCGCTATCTAAACTCATGTACCATTTCAACACTGCGCCGGTTAGACTATCTTGGAAAAAGTGAATTAGCAGACGCTAATCATCGGTGTGGGTTGACATTCTCCTTACATACATCACCAAGTGAGCATGAGGGAAAGTGTTGCCCTTGTACTTCTCAAACTCAGGGACCTTGAATTTAGCAGGGACTTTAACATTTGGGACCAAACACAGCTCATTCACGTTCTGCCCAAATAACTCTTTTCCCCTAAGAGCCTTCATCTCTCTTTGCATTCTATCAAACTGCTCTTGGAAATCATCCATTTTGTCATAAAGACCCACGTCTTCACTCGGCGGAGGGAAAGGACGATACACATCTTCAAATGGAACCAAATTCATCGAAGGAGGTGCAGCAGGAACAGTATGCACCACAGGAGGTGCTGGAGTAACAACATTTGAAACCACTGGAGCATCTTGGGGGCCCAAATTGAAACCTTCAGGTGCAAAATTCTCCAGCATTTCCCATGGATAACCCTGAGGCATACGGTTCTGAACAACATTCGGAGTAGCAAATACGGGAACAACAGGAACTTCAGCATTTGCCCTTGTTGGTTGAGGTTGAACACTCGGTGGCAGATTCTGAGCAGCCACCAGAGCTTCCATCAGAGTAGTCAAATTGGCCAAGCCAGCCTTCAGAGAAGAAACTTCTTCGCGCAACTCGCAATTCTCCTGTTCCAAATTGTCCATCTTCTTTTTGAAGTTAGCCCGAGTGTTGTAGTGATGAGTCAGTTTGCTGAACGAAGCAAAGAAGCTGGGTAAGTCACCTGGGTATGCATAATAAATGCAAGAAATATGTGCAATATAATGCATTTCATGCAATGCACATGATTATTTTTACTTTATCATTTAATATTTCAAGGGATTTAATATTTATAGACATATTGCAAACATCAAAATAATAACGCATTTGAAATACTAGAAATTTTTATTATAATAACTCCAAAATGGATTACAAGTTTCAATGATCCCAAGTACAAGATGAAAATACAATCTAAAAAATCTTGAGAGAAAGAAACTGATAGAGATCAATCTGTACGATGGCGCTTCCCCGTGAGTCTGGCAATCTGAACCCTCAACCTCTGGTTTTTTCTACGTGCCTGATGGCAACCTCCTTCTAATCATCTGAAGCAGGAAGTGAGTAATCAGCACCTGTTTGAGGCATAGGAGAAAATAAATCCCCTTGCCTCTCCATAGACTCCACCGCTCGACTCTCAAGGATCTCGATCAAATCATCTTTCTCCTTTAAGTATGCCTTGTAGGAACTCTCTAAAGTCTGGAACTTGTTCTTCCAAGCATCCCTTTCTTGCTGCATCCTAACCAAAGCGAGTTGTATTTCTTATAGATCATCTGATAAAGGAGGAGCAGTCTTTACAAATAAATCAGGCATGGGTGTCTCCCGAGCATACGACATCCTCAACTGAATGGCTCTCGATCGGACCCACTAAAGACATGGCTCTAAAGAAATAGCACCCCTAGGCCCCAAATCCTTCCTACTCTTCTTATGAATGTGACACCAGGCCTTCGCAATCTACTCCCTAGCTTCCTTGTTGTCTTCTCCCTCCTTCAAAAAGAAACTACTCAAATGAATACTGTTCGGGTTATCTCTCATCGGATATCCAAGCTGTCGCTGTGCAAGAACAGGGTTATAGTTAATTCCTCCCTCTGTACCAAGAAGAGGTACATTGGGGAAACTACCATAACTGTCAACAATCTCTATGTCATGATAAGCTCGATGATACTAATCAATATCTGAGTGAGTAAGTGCCATGATCTTAGGAGCCCAACGGGGTTCCTTCTTAACATCCCAAAAAGCATCAGACTGAGGCATATGAGAAATGAACCATCGGTACAACAAAGGCGTGCAACAGATAATCATTCCCCCATGATAAGAACTCCGAAGATGAACAGAGTAATAAGCATCACCCAACAGTGTAGGAACCGGGTTTCCAATCATGAAAATCCTGATAGCGTTAATGTCGACAAACTTGTCCACATTAGGAAATAAGAATAAACCATAACCAAGTAAAGCAAAGATAGCCTCAAAAGAAACCGTACTTTTCATTCTGGAAAAGTAATGAGCTTTCTCCAATAAGAACTGAGCTGGTAATCCTCTAATCCCTCCTTTAGTAGTCATATGGGCTTCCACCTCAGACTTCCCCAGATGAACCAAAGCAGCAATCTCATGTGGTTTTGGCTCACCCTCCAAACCAGTAAAAGGAACACGATCGGTAACGGGTAAATCCAATAGATAAGAATACTCCTCCAGTGTAGGAATCAGCTGATAATCGGGAAAAGTAAAGCAGTGATACACCGGATCATAGAACTGTCCCCAGTGAAGTCACCATTTTTCTGTAGCGGTAGAAATGTTCAAGACTAAGCCATTGGATTGACTAGACTTTATACAAATCAAAATAAAAATCGCCACTGTGCTTTATTGTTTCCAAAGGAATGGGAAAAGAGCGAATAACCCAAAAAAGGGGGAAAGATTCAAGGTAAGGGGGTTGGTTATGCAAAGGGAAGGTATTAGCACCCTAAACATCTATGGTACACCGCAGGAGCCTCTTTGTAAAATCTGTATATTTTGGCTATAAAAATGTGTTGTATATAAAATGGATGGTGGAGGTGAGAAAAGAAATATATTTTTTATGATTTTTTTGCACCCACCACGGTTATGAACCTTTAGTGCCTACATACCACCTTTCGTGCAATAGGGGATCAGGGTACACGTAGTTCCTCTTTTAAAAGATTTGAAACATAAGTATGTTGGTTAATTTTAAGAGATAAGACATCATCATCATTGTCCGTGTGGAAAACATACTTACTACCCACAATCACGAGAAAGGAGAATTTGCACCATCTCAAAGTGGAGGATATGGCTTGGATTTTAAAATCAATAATGCTTCACTCACACCCAAGTGGAAAATGTCTCTCTTCATTACATATTGTAGAAGTATAGTTGTTTGCATCACTACAAGGATTGACAAGAGTCTAATTTTTTAATAAAAAGTTTAAGGGTAAAAGCCAAAGTGGCAAAAATGGTTTGAAATGGGATTGGTTGACTTTTAGTCTTCTCATCAAAAAAATGTCAAAGTATTATTAAATTTATTGAGGTTTATTTATGAAAATGTTTTGAAAATGTATGGACCTAAGTCCAAGTTTATTATGAAAATGTTTAAGTTTCAAAACAAGAAGAGTTTTCAAAAGGAGGGAGAAGATTTTTGAAATTAAAGAAGATGGGATGAGAAGAAGAGACTATCCTAAAGCATAAGGTAAAAGCCAAGGATAAGGACCATCTAACTAACAAGAAGCCAAAAACTTGACATTATGAGTCAAGATAGAATTCTCATTCTTTGGATTGAGACCAAGCAAGCAAAGATACTAGACCTCTTCAAATGTATTAAGTCTTCACAAAAATTGGGCAGAGTAACAGCTATATACGGGTGAATTCCAGATTACAAATCAAGGATGCAATTACAAAAACCTGCACATAAAAACAAACGAGCAACCCAATGTCTTTAGGTAAACCTCAAGAGCTCCAGACAACATAATCAGATAAGATCACAAGGTCTCCAAGATAGGCCAAGGTTTCTAATCCTAAGTCCAGAAAAGTCCACTGCTCCATAATGCCAAGGATAGTAACCAAATAGTCCAAGTACCATTAAGAGTTTTTTTTAGGATTTATGTTGATTATTAAGTATCTTAAGAAAAGAAAAGAAAAGAGAAGCTCAAGTGAGCAAAGTAAAAATGACAAGAATAAATAAATTCTTAAATGAGCAAAGATAAAAAATGGCATGAAATATAAAATGCTAAAAAATAAATAGTACATAAAGCATAAAAAGAATAAAGCATAAAATAAACAAGTCAATAATTAGTGGTTAGTTGAATGACCATCTTGAAACTTGCATTTGGAACTCATTAGAGGATTGGTAGAACCAAAGCCTCCACATAACAAGTTGCATTTGCTTTTTGTCAAGTATATCACCCATTTGGAATTCTTACAAGTACTATTTAATGATCAACGATGTTTAAGTGATTCGCGTTGACCAAAGGGGTTGTAGATCCATTAGAGGATTGGTAGAACCAATGCCTCCACACAATGGATCTCAAGGTTATTGGATCAAAGAGATCAAATTAACATACTTGGGCTTGCAATCATAAGTTTGAACCACGAATGATCATTTATTCGAATCGGGACAAAATTTAGCGTTATGTTAAGCAATCGTAAGTGGACTTATATAGAAGTCACACCTATTTTGAGGCCGGTCAATAGCAATCTATGCACCATTTGTTTTGAGACATGATATAGAGATCATGCTCCAACAACACTTAGTGCAATAAGAAGGGGATGAGATGAAGGGGATTAGGATAAAAAAAGAAAACCACATTTGAATTAATATTTAATAAAACTATTATTAAAATCATTCATCCATTTTTTGTGGAGTTAGACTCAACACCATGGATCCAATGATGTTAATAAAGCCATGATAAAAAAATCAACCCAAGACAGCCAGAAAATATTCACAAAATAATAATATATTTAATATATGCATTAAAGGGTTTAAAAAATATTTTAAAAATGGAAAATAATGGGGAAAAAGTCAATCATATTCAAATTAATCAAGAAATGAAAGATAAGACCATAGAAAAATCAGAAAATAGGTCAAGTAATTATACAATTTTTTTGGGAATTTTTAAAAGTCAGAAACTATTTTTAAAAATTAAAATAAATGGGTAAAATAAACAAAAATAGTAAAGTCAGAAACAAAAATAAAATAAAGTCACCAATATTTGTCATAATATCAATGGATCATTTCATAATTTTTTCAGAATTTAAAAATGTGTAAAAGTATTTTTAAACATTTTAAATAAATCAAATAAGTGAAAAATTCATAAAAAATACCAAAACACAAAATTAAATTGTGAAAAAATTAAAATCAGAAAGAGAATAATCAAAAGTATTTTTCATAATTGTTTTGGAATTTTTGGACTAAAAATGAATTTTCTATGATTTTTTGAAATTTAAAAAAATTAAAATATAAAAATTAGAAAAAGAAAATAAAAGAAAAAGATGTGGACCATTGGATGAGAGTCAAAACGCGTTAGTAATCAAATCCAAGGGATCTGGCGCGTTGTGCATATCATGGTCTTTACTGAATAAAGCACTGAATCAATTGTAAAATCAAAAATTAAAAAAAAAAAACAAATGGCACGCTTTCATTGGTTAGAAGGTGACATGTTGGTCATCTTCAACCTCCAGCCTCACGAATTGCAGGTCTCTCAAACTGTAAAATTAGAAGCTCAGACCTATGCCATTCGTTTCGTCTCTTCAAGACGAAGATAACCATACCCTCGCGCCATTTTTATATAAACTGTAACTCAAGCAATTTGGAAAGAAAGTTTTAAAAGGGGATTTGAATATTCATGGTCAAAACGTATTTCCAGATAAAAGTAAGTGTTGCGACTAGAACCAGGGCAATGAGAGCAACACAATGGTACCAACGTTTTGAAGAATTGATGAAGGAATCTACCTATTGAAGTTGAGTTGCAGAGCTCTGAAACTGGACTTCTATGGAGCAATATAGGACATGATTCTTTAATGTAATGGTATGGTTAGCTTCAGGGAAGATCAATGAAGGTGAATTGATGGAAAAATGGATTGAAAAAGGCTTGAGAATAGGATTCGAAGTAGCTGAATTCTGAGTTGTGAAGCAAGTTTGGCAAGGTGATTCTGGCTATCTAAGCTTGAGAAAATGAATGGGATAGCACATGTATTTATAGCAGAAGCAAATGGGATCAAAAGGAAGAGTGAATGATGCGTTTTGGAGGGAATTCGTGCAAACCTGATGCACTGGTGAAGTATGACCCAAACTTCACCAAAACTCATCCAATTCTTGCGTTTTGAGGTTTAGAGGTTGTAACATGAAATTCAAATTTTGACTTGCAGGGAAACTTCAATTCCAAGTTACCACTTTTGAAACAATGGCATTTCCATCTCAGGGAGTCTTAAGGAATGATTCCTATTGCTTTAGAAAGATGAGGTAACAAAATTTGCAATGGAAAAAGAATGAAATAAATTGGAGACTTGAGCTGAAAATTACATGGAGTCAAAGTTGGAGAAAAAAAGTTGACTTTCCATACTTAGAAATATTTCAAATTCTTCTTTAAAAAAGACCTATAATATCTTGCATCCAAACATGACTTTCCACTTAGAATTTGCTCTTGACACAAAAAGATGGAATGAAGTAGATCTCTTGAATGACATTTTTCAATTTGAACCATTCAAAATCTCCAAAAATTGAGCAAGTTATGACTTGTTGAAGTTGGCCAAAAATCATGAAGTGACCTATAATCCTTTGCATTCTTAAGGAAACTTCCATCCATTTTCTTACTTTGCACATAAAAGAAGGCATGAAGCAAACATCCTTGAGATCATCATGGAAAAAGAATGGTCTCAAGGTGATAAAAATTGACCAAGTTATGACAATTTGAAATCACATATGGAAAATTAGGGATTCAACTGGATGACTTGTGATCTTTCTTCTTCACCAAGTTTCTTCCACATGAAAACTCTTTGGATTTTTTGAAGTGATTTGTTGGTAACTCTTTTAAGAGAAGAATGTTTTTGGAATCACTCAAAAATTACAAAATATGAGCAAGATATGCCTCCTTGAAGTCCAAAACCCTAGCCTCTAGATCAAGAGAATGCTTGGTGGAACTTTGCCAAGTTTGCACAAACTTTTTGTGCCAATATTCTTCCTTTGTGAATAGAAATTTGTTGAGGATGATGATGAGGACCTATGGCCACCAAAACAAATTTCATATCAACTTCAAAACAACTTCAATGGTGAGGTTTGAAACCCTTAAGCTTTTGACTAGGGCATGAAAATAAACTCATGAACCCATGAAGAAACTTGCTAAACCTCATTGCTTTTACCTACATTATCAACAAGTAAGACAAACCAATATTGCATTTTATTAATTAGAGAGAAAAATCAAAGTACAATATCTATGATCACAAAAGCAAACAAATCAAGGTGCTTGGTAACTTCTCAAATAGCAAAGCTAAAGATAGGGAGAAGAACTAAAATCCCTAATGTGATTTTGTGGTGATTGAAACAATGTGGTATGATGAAGGGATCTTAGGGGCAAAAATTGGGGTACAACATTATCCCTCGAACTCAAGAAACAATCTCAAAGGTATTTCTTGTGCTTTTTCACCTTTCCTTTTAGATAAAATAAAAGTCGATGGCGACTCTTGCTAACCGCAACATTTACGATAAAACACAAAACACCCAAGTCAATTCTCCCACCATACCATACTACTACAGCAGATGACGATGACTCAGACTCTGATTCAGAGCCGAAAGAGGTATTCTCTGAATTCTCTAGAGTCGAACTTGTAAAAAGCTTATCAGAACTTCTTGAAAACTACAGTCAACTCAAAATCAAATACAAGAAACTCAAAAAGAATCTTGCATCTGATTTTGAGAAACTTGAAACAGAAAACTCTGAACTTAAAGAAAAAAAATTTAAACTCAAAGAGGAAGTAAAAAAAGTTCTAAATATTTCTATTTCAGATTCTGCTTCAAGCTCAAGAGATATTCTTAAAGAATATGACTCTAGTTTTCAAACATTTCTTGCTAAAAGCATAGATAGAAGCAAAATGGCTTCAATGATCTATGGTGTTAGTGGAAATAACAGAAGAGGAATTGGATTTGAAACTCCCAAAGGGAAAGAAACATATAAACCTAAACCTGTTGAGGAAATGGTTATCACATATAAACCACTGCACAAACAATTTAGTTTTGGGCACACACATGATATCAAATACACATCTCACTCTGAAATTTTTTATGCTAAATCAAAGTTCAAACAGAACTTTAGAAACTCTAACCAAAAAGGACCCAAAAAGATATGGGTACCTAAGGAGAAAATAATATATGTTACAGATGTCCTTAACAGCACAGTTGAAACACCAGTCATGATACCTGGACTCTGGATGCTCACGACATATGATGGGAAGAAAATCTATTTTCCAAAGTCTGGAACTTAAATCTGGAGGAGATGTCAAATCTGGAGGAAATCAAAAAGGAAAGATTATTGGTTCTGGAACCATTGGAAATGGTAACCTTCCTTCTATAACTAATGTTCTGTTGGTAGAAGGATTAGTGCATAACTTGCTGTCCATAAGTCAATTAAGTGACAACAGTTATGACATAATCTTTAATCAAAAATCCTATAGAGTTGTTAGTTAAAAAGATGGAACAATCCTTTTTACTGGAAAGAGAAAGAACAACATCTATAAAATTGATCTTTCTGGCCTTATAACTCAGGATTTAAAATGCCTTATGTATGTTAGCGATGAGAAATGGGTCTGGCACAAAAGATTGGGACATGTTAGCATGAGAATAATATCTCAAATTAACAAACTCAATCTGGTCAGGGGACTTCCCAATATGAAGTTCAACTCAGAAGCTCTGTGTGAAGCATGTCAGAAAGGAAAATTTTCAAAACCTTCTTTTAAGTCAAAAAATGTTGTTTCTCCCTCTAGGCCATTGGAACTTCTTCATATTGATCAATTTGAACTAGTTAAAACTGCACCCATCAGAGGCAAGAAGCATGGATTGGTCATTGTTGATGACTACAGCAGATGGACATGGGTTAAGTTTTTAAAACACAAGGATGAGTCACATTTTATGTTCTTCAACTTATGCACCCAAGTGCAAAATGAAAAAGAGTTCAGAATCATAAAAGTTAGAAGTGATCATGGAGGAGAATTTGAAAACCATTATTTTGATTTTTTTTTTAAGAAAATGGCTTTTCTCATGATTTCTCTTGTCCTAGAACTCCCCAACAAAATGGAGTTGTAGAACGAAAGAATAGAACTTTGTAAGAAATGGCCAGAACCATGATTAATGAAACCAATATGGCTAAACACTTCTAGGCAGGAGCAGTGAACACAACATGTTATATTCAAAATAGAGTCTCTATAAGACCTATTCTTGAAAAGACTCCTTATGAATTTTGGAAAAACAGAAAACCCAACATTTCATATTTTCATCCTTTTGGATGTACTTGCTATATTTTGAATACCAAAGATAATCTGAACATGTTTGATTCTAAGGCACAAAAGTGTTTTCTGCTTGGATATTCTGAACGCTCAAAAGGCTATAGGGTATACAACACAGAAAATCTGATTGTTGAAGAATCAATCAAAGTCAGATTTGATGATAACCTTGGCCAGCAAAAGCCAAAGCAGAATGAAAATCCTTCAGGTACAGAAGATCATCTTACAAACTATGAAGAGTCAGAAGGAAAGGACAACTCAGAAGATCCCTCTATTGAAAATGCTCTGGACAATATAAGAATTTCTGAACAAACCTCATAGAAAAGATTCCCCAGAATCACATCAGCATATCCAGAAAATGTGATTATTGGAAAGAAAGAAGATCCCATCAGAACAAGATCCTTCCTAAAAAACAATGAAGAATCACTGTTTGAATTGGTCTCTCTAACTGAGCCAACCTCAATAGAGGAAGCTCTGCAAGACAATGATTGGAATCTAGCCATGCAAGAAGAAATAAATCAATTTTCCAGAAATGATGTGTGGGATCTAGTTCCAAAACCTAAAGGATTCAATATCATAAGAACAAAATGGGTAATAAACAAGTTAAATGAGTAAGGAGAGGTTGTCAGAAACAAGGCACGACTGGTTGCACAAGGTTATAGTCAACAAGAAGGAATTGATTATAACGAAACTTTTGCCCCAGTCGCCAGGTTAGACTCAATTAGATTATTAATTTCTTTTGTTGTTCAACATAACATCTCATTATATCAAATGGACATTAAAAGTGCATTTTTAAATGGTTACATAGAAGAAGAAGTTTATGTCCATCAACCTCCGGGTTTTGATGACTCAAAATTCCAGAACATGTTTTTAAACTGAAAAAGTCTCTGTATGGTCTGAAACAAGCTCCCAGAGCTTGGTATGAACGTCTAAGTAACTTTCTTTTAGAAAATAATTTTACCAGAGGGAAAGTGGACACTACCTTATTCAGAAAAACACTTAAAAATCACATTTTAATCTGTCAAATATATGTAGATGATATTATTTTTGGAACTTCTAATGTCTCTCTTGGAAGAGAATTTACTGAGTCTATGTAGGCTGAATTCGAGATGAGCATGATGGGAGAACTAAAATTCTTTCTGGGAATTCAAATAAATCAGACTCCAGAAGGTACTTACATGCATCAAACAAAGTATGTTAAAGAACTCCTGAAGAAGTTCCAGCTATCAGAAAGTAAAGAAGCAAAGACACCAATGCATCCTACATGCATTTTGGGAAAAGATGAGGTAAGTAAGAAAGTAGATCAGAAACTCTATATAGGTATGATTGGATCTCTTCTCTATCTGACTGCATCTAGACCAGATATATTATTCACTTTATGTTTATGTACAAGATTCCAATCAGATCCTAGAGAATCTCACTTAAATGTTGTTAAGCGAATTCTGAGGTATCTGAAAGGTACTACTAACCTTGGACTGTGTTACAGAAGATCCAAATAGTTTAAACTAGTAGGTTATTATGATGCTGACTTTGCTGGAGATAGAATAGAACGAAAAAGCACCTCTGGAAGCTGTCAGTTTCTGGGTGATAACCTTATCTCATGGTACAACAAGAAGCAAGCCACTATTGCACTATCAACAACTGAAGCAGAATATATATTTGCTGCTAGATGTAGTACTTAGATGATATGGATGAAGAGCCAGTTGGAAGATTATCATCTTTATGAAAGTAAGATTCATATCTTCTGTAATAATACCTCTGCTATTTGTCTTTCAAAAAATCCTATCTTACATTCTAAGGCAAAACATATAGAAATTAAACATCATTTCATAAGGGACTATATTCAGAAAGGAATTTTAAGTTTAAACTTCATAGACACAGACCATCAATGGGCTGATATTTTTACTAAACCCCTTTCTGAAGATAAATTTAAATCCATTCTGAAACACATCAGTATGGAACTTTGTCCTGAATGAAATTTTTTTATATATGTTTTCAGAAGTTATGAAATGAATGTTTTGATTAACAACTCTTCAGAAGTTAGAAGAGGAGTTACTTCAGAAACCATCTATAGTGTTCTGAAATGTGTCTAACGTTTCATTACAAAAATGGTTCAGAAGTTCATTACATTAAAACAGTTGTCACACGCTATCCTCAGAAGTTGAACGCGTGTTTCAACTCTGAAAGGTCATGTATGCGTGCACTGCTATTGAGACGCGTTCCTAGGTAACTATTCAGATTTGATCGAATATCATGCATCCCCTCAATGTCAAATCTCATTAATTGCCTATAATGATTAAATTTTTTTATTCAAGTGTTCTAAATTCTTTAATAGTTTTATTACTTTAAAATTCTTTTTCATATGAAACAAGAGGAATCCTCAACAGAAATTAAGAATCTTCTTCTTTCTCTTGTCTCTCGTCAATCTTAGTTTTATTTTTTCCAATTTTTTGTACTTTTTTCCTTTGACATCTTCTATATAAAATTCTTTTGAATCTCTTTAATTTTTTTTGCTTTTTGATTATGACAAAAAGGGGGGAGAAAATGTGATTTTGATCTGATCCATGATAGCAGTTATGGGACTAAATCTCAAACATTCCTAACAAAAAATACAAAGTTTTTTCCTATTTAAGAGATATGCAGGTACCTCAAGAATCTGAAAGACTAAGCTCTAAACATCATCTGGTAAAGATCTGCTAAAGAAACTCTGAAGAAAAGATCAGGAGCTCTTAAAGAAACTCTGAAAGAAAAATGTCCCAAAGCTCTGAAGAACAATCTTAGGAAGTTTCTCTTATGCATTTAAGTTCTTTTATTATTTATTTCAGAAGAAGAAATATTATCTCAGGGGGGAGATTATCAATCTCAGGGGGAGATTCTCACTCTTGTAAAAAAAATTTTAAATCAAAATCTGAATTGTTTTGTCATCATAAAAAAGGGAGAGATTGTTAGAACAAAGTTTGGTTCTAATCATATCTTTAGAGTTTTGATGATAACAATGAAATAAATTTTGTATAATATATTTTATACCCTGATGTGCATGTTTTCTAATTCAGATGATGTTTTGACTCAAGCATTCTCAAAAGTGAAACATCATTCTACGCTGAGCAGAAAAAAGGATAAAGAAGTTCATAAGAAACTTTATGTAAACACAAGTCTGAAGCAAACTATGAAGGAAGCACTCCAAGGAAAACTCTGATAAAAAGTAATATTAAGAAACCTCTGATAAAGCTAGCTGAAGCAAAGATTTGAAAGAAGCACGCTGAAAGCAATATCTGATAATGCAAGCTGAAGCAAACTCTGATGAAGAAAACTATGACAGAAGAAGTGATATAGCAAACTCTGATAGAAGAAAAGTTAAAGCAAACTATGATAGAAGAAAAGTTAAAGCAAACTCTGATAGAAGAAAAGTTAAAGCAAACTCTGATGTTGCAACGCTGCAAGTAAACTCTTAAACTTCTAGAGACAAGCTCTGACAGTACCGTTGATCATTTAATGCTAAGACGGCTAACGCACTCAAGTGGTACTACACACGAGAGCATTGGAAACATAAATATCAAGATAACAAACATCATTAATGCATACTCTCTCTTCAAGGAAGTAACGGTCAAAACTTGAATCTATATATAGAATACCATTTGTTTCAAAGCAAGGTTACTGATCCACGAAAAATATACTGAAGCTCACTATTTTCATTCTTGTAAACTCTTTGTATATAGTGGGTAATTCTTAAGTACTGGGCTAAGATCTTAGTGATAAATCACAGTTTGCAGTATAGCTTAGTAGAAGCATTCTGATTCACTAATGTTAAGAGATAATGTTTGTAATTGTTCCTTGAGTGACTAGTTGGGTCAGATTTCTCAAGAGGGCTAGGAGTAGTTGAGTCTTAGAGGTGTTAGTCACAACAGTTTGGTTGTGCATTGTAATTGTTCCTTGAGAGACCAGTTGGGTCAGATTTCTCAATAGGGCTAGGACTAGTTGAGTCTTAGAGGTGTTAGTCACTTGCAGTTGGCTTGTGCATTGTATTGTTAGTCACAATAGTTTGGTTGTGCATTTGTAATCAGTTTTGATTATAGTGGATTAAGTCCTTGTTGAGAGAGGAGAAATCACCTTGGCGGGTGGACTGGAGTAGTTTGAGTTTCAAATGAACCCGAATAAAATTACATGTGTCCTTCCATTATTATTGCGCGAGAAAAAGGAAAAAATTATTCAACCCCCCCCCCCCCTTCTAAGTGTTTTCTCACCCTTCAAATCAGTGGTGTTTAGGGTCAAATAATTGAAAGAGCACCCCCATCATTTTTTCTTCAAAATTTGAGGTAACCAAGTTGATAAGACGACCATACTTCTTGGTGAAAGGATAATCTTGGAGAACCATTAACACTAACTCCTTGAGTTGAGGAGGAACTTTCACAAAGTCGATTCAGATAGTGTGATACGGTGGCAGAACTGACTGTTATACTGGTTTTGCAGTTGTATTCACAAATGTTGTGATAAGCAAGAGTCTCCACCAAATTTTCTTTTATCCAACAAAGGAAAGGGTGAAAATAACAGAAAAGACCTTTCGAGATTATTTCTGAGTAAGGGGGTGCAAACTTTAATTCGTTGGTCCCCAACAAATAGAAACCCAGGAGTTGCACTGGATCCTATGTTGCTAGCTTTTGAGAGTGTATGGTGAGCTACGTATTTGAGGCTTTCAAATATGGATCAAATGGTGATGACTTAAGGGTGCATGGTGTGCATGTTAGACCCAGGAGTACTTGATATGCATATATCATGTTAGGAAGAAATAAAATGTAAAGACCTGGGTATCGAACCCAGTTCCTTCCCCGTTTGCACACTTCCTTTTTACCATATGCCTTGTTTGTTCATTCGTTTATACAAATAAAATCATAACATTATATTAGTAAAAAAAAATCAGATATATATAATTCAAAATCAACACATGCGCGCTGCACAAGCCAAAAGGAAAGAGACACCTGGATTTTGAGATTTGAAGGAATCAATTTCAAATGCCCTAATAATGGTAGGTCATTATCTTGACATTAGGGCTCGCATGTGAGGACTATAACCTGTCTAAAACCTCATTATAAACATACACAAACACATTCGAACGCACATATACTCTTAGATCAAAAGATTGAATCTCAAAATTATACCTATAGCTGGTATGCTTCGATCTACAGTTTTGGGATGCTTTAAGCATCGAGGAGGGATGTTATTCATTTGGACTGGAGGAGCCTGCAAAGTTTGTTTAAAATGTTGATCCCTTCGTGAGATTTTGAGAATTTGATCTATTTTCTGAGGCAGCTTCTTGTGTGTGGAACTTCGATAGGAAATCTCTTATGTAAAGGCAATGTGTGTGTGTGTGTTTACGGACAATGTCTGTCTAATATTTATAGGGGTGTGGTGGTGAACGAAAATGGCAAGAATCAGCGATTAACCATGACTTTGAAAGCAAAATCGAAATATTTAAAAAGTTGCCATTTTGAGATATTTTCTACCATTTTGGACTTTGAGTGAACTTGGACAGGTTTCATCTCAATAGGTATTTGTTTAAACTTTTCACATCTTGATTCTTTCGAATGCTCCAAAAAAATTTTCTTTTCGATGGCTCTTAGTCCCAATTCGAATTGTTTAAGGGCTCATCATATTGGCTTTTTCGATTGAGTCACCATATGCATTGGTTGCTTGATCTAGAAAACTCTCATACCCAATCAGCCTAGTCGAACAATTTTTTGTTCCCTTCGATCTCCTGACCAATCTAAGTATCACCTCTTCATCCTAGCTTGTCGAAGCTTCATTTTTATACTTTCGATTTCCTTCCACTCAATTCGAACACCTCTTCATATTGGCCTCTCGAAGCTTCATTTTATTATTTCCTTCAAATACAGTTGCGTAGGTGGTTCTTCGATTCGAACTCCCACCCTTTGCTTTTGTCTACAAAAAAAATATTTCTTGCTCACTAGTTCACCTTCGATTGGTAAATATAGCTTGTATGCGCCAATCGAAGGATAACCTATGAGCACTAATACTTTACTTCAATCATCTAACTTCTTCCTCGCCTGTCCAGGTACATGCTTGTCCTTCGAACCATAAGATCAAAGCTTTTCGAATTTAACATCTCCTTCTTTTTGAAGCGCCAATTCAACCAACATGTCAATCAAAGTGTGCCTTCTTTGTAATGCTTTGAATAGCTTACATTTCCATGGTTCAAAATCGAACCCTTTGATGACACTCTTTACTAGCTCTTCCAATCGAAGACTTCATAAAAGACTCATCACACTTTCTTTGGGACTATCCTTCCTTCGATCCTAGTGCTTCACTGGGCCTCATACTGTTGTCGAAGCTGCTTTGACCCAAAAGCTCTTAGGCATATTTTCAGCTTTCGATATACACCTTATTATGTACACTTCTTTTTTTTTCTTTCAGTTGTGCCATTATGCTGAAGCATATAGGGTGCCATGGAAATCATTTGAAACTTCTTGTGCAATTGAGGACCTCAATGAGCATGTCTTGAGTAAAAATGGGAGGACAAATTTTTGGGTACAACAACTGCCCCTGTTCAATCTTCTTAAACCTAAAGATTTAGTTTGGCCTGTATGCCTTTCGTGATCTGAAGATGGAAGATGATTTAACACTAAAGTTCCCAAAAATTTGCACTCGCATGAAATAACGCCATTGGTTGATGATATCAGGAATGGGCCTACATATGCCATTTGGAGAAGATGACTGAGAGTTGTTGGAGATAGACTTAAAGATGCCATCCATAGTAGATGCTGATTTCATAAGAGGTCTCTTTATGTGGATCCCTGTTTATGTTGTCTGAAGAGGACTCCACTAGAGAATGTTGATTTCTATTCTTTTGCTTGAGGAAAACTATTTGGGAATAAAGTCTAGGAGCTTTAGTTGTCCATGGATCTACTGAGGCGTTATCTCTGGACTAGGGAAATGAAAGTTAGTTGTTTTCTGGTCGAAATCCAGGCTTCACAATAAGTTACTAGGAAAATGCAATTAACTGTTATCTGGAAATATATTAGAAGGAGCCTGTGTAGGTCTGCTTCAGGATGAGTCCATGTTATACTTCATCTGGAGATATATGAGAAGGTGTCTGTGTAGGGTTGCTTCAGGATGAGTCCATGTGAAACTGCATCTGAAAATTGCAAGAATGAATCCGTGTAAGATTGCTTAAGGATGACCCCGTGTAAAGCGGCATCTGGAGATCATGAGAAGGAACCCGTGTAAGATTGCTTCAGGATGAGCCCGTGTAAAGCTGCATCTAGAGATCATGAGTAGGAACCCGTGTAAGATTTCTTCAGGATGATCCAGTGTAAAGATGCACATGGAGATCATGAGAAGGAACCCGTGTAAGATTGCTTCAGTATGAGCCCGTGTAAATCTGCATTTGGAGATCATGAGAAGGAATCCGTGTATGATTGTTTCAGGATGAGCCCGTGTAAAGCTGCATTTGGAGATCATGAGAAGGAACCCGTGTAAGATTGCTTCAGAATGAGCCCGTGTAAAGCGGCATCTGGAGATCATGAGAAGGAACCCGTGTAAGATTGCTTCAGGATGAGCCCGTGTAAAGCTGGATCTAGAGATCATGAGAAGGAACCCGTGTAAGATTGCTTTTGGATGAGCCCGTGTATAGCTGCATCTGGAGATCATGAAAAGGAACTCGTGTAAGATTGCTTCGTCTGGTCATGTAGATAGTCACCCCTTCTTGTTTCAGGAATTGATCCATAATCAGTTGTTCACAGATAGTTGCCCTGTTTAGTTTCAGGAATTAATTTGGAACTTTCTTTTGTTGGTCGTTGAGATAGTTGCCCTGGCTTGTTTCAGGAATTAATCTCTGACCTAACAGAAAGAAAGATAGTTTCCCCATCTTATTTTGGGAGTTAATCTTTAATATGTAGATAGTTGTCCTGGCTTGTTTCAGGTATTAATCTACAATCAGTTGTTCATAGATAGTTGTCCTGTCTTGTTTCAGGTATTAATCTAGAACTCGCCTTTTGTTGGTCATAGAGATAGTTGCCCTGGCTTGTTTCAGGAATTAATCTCTAACCTTAGAGAAAGAAAGATAGTTTCCACGTCTTGTTTCAGGAGTTAATCTTCAATCTGTTCATGTAGATAGTTGTCATGTCTTGTTTCAGGTATTAATCTACAATCAGCTGTTCACAGATAGTTGTCTTGTCTTGTTTCAGGTATTAATCTGGAACTTGCTTTTTGTTGGTAATAGAGATAGTTACCATGGCTTGTTTCAGGAATTAATCTCTGACATGGTCTTGTAGATAGTCACCCCGTCTTGTTTCGGGAATTGATCTATAATCAGTTGTTCATAGATAGTTTCCCTGTCTGGTTTTAGGAATTAATCTAGAACTTTGAAAATTGTTGAGAATATTCATCTTTTAATCTTTCCTGAAAAGGTAAAGAATTAGTTGTATGCAATATCATGATGCATGAAGTGCATTGGGGAATGATGTTCTCAAAATAAATGAGATTGTGATATATGCATTTATGCTGCATATGCTATGACGCTTGTGAAATGATGTATGGATGCAATGTATGAACGTATCAGTTATTCTATTGCAGTGTTGTTGAACTAGGGAAAATAAATCCCTGATTGTTGCTGGGGATGAAGAATGTAAGTCTTTAAATTTTATTGAAGTTGAAATACTGGGAGATGGATTTTCGTTGCTAGAGAAATAAACTCTATTGGGGAAAGGAAACTCCGTAAACCACTTGGGGATTGTCAAAATGAATCTATCTCGTGATTGTATCTGGAGATGTATTGAATGAGTATCAGAATGACATTCGTATTTGGAGTGTATCTGAACTGTATCTGAAAAATGTGTTGAATGAGTGTCAGAATGACGTCCGTCTCTGGATCGTATCTGAACTATGTTTGAAACTTGTATTGAATGAGTGTCAGAATGCCATTCGTCTCTGGATCGTATCTGAACTATATTTGAAACATATATTGAATGAGTGTCAGAATGACATCCGTCTCGGGATCGTATCTGAACTGTATTTGAAACATGTATTAAATGAGTGTTAGAATGACATCCGTCTCTGGATCGTATTTGAACTGTATTTGAAACATGTATTGAATGAGTGTCAGAATGACATCCGTCTCTGGATCATATCTGAACTGTATTTAAAACATGTATTGAATGAGTATCAGAATGACATATGTCTCTGGATCGTATATGAATTGTATTTGAAATATGTATTGAATGAGTGTCAGAATGACATCCGTCTCTGGATTGTATATGAATTGTATTTGAAATGTGTATTGAATGAGTGTCAGAATGACATCCGTCTCTGGATCGTATCTGGACTGTATCTAGAAGAGAATCTGGAATAAGTGTCAGAATTCCATTCGTCTCTGGATCGTATCTGGACTGTATCTAGAAGAGAATCTGGAATAAGTGTCAGAATGTCATCCGTCTTTGGATCGTATCTAGACTATATCCGTTTGGGAACCCGCCTTTGACAAGTGTTGGGGAATTTTGGGGAGTTAAATCCTGGAATGCTGTCGGGGAAATAAACCCTATTGGGGAAATAAAACCTGGTGATGGAGGAATGAGCTCTGTTGGAGAGAAGTAGTCTGCAGGGGCTTTTATAGTTTTGAAAACTCAGCTGTAGAGAGAAATTCCCTTTGACCATAGTGTTGAAACTCTGTAGGTTGGTGATATTTCCAGGAAGATGTTTACTTGATCGCACATGGCCCTTTGCTGGAACTCATGTTCAATTCCCCAAGTGATTCAGATGGAGGTCTGCCCCTGGCTATTTGGCACTTTTGAGAGATTCCTCGAATCTTGACTCGAATGCCCTCAGACCATGTCATGTCTCTTGATTAGGAAAGGCCTTTTATTGGACATGTCTTTCCATTCGAGGTGATTTTGTTCATTCAGAGGATTTTCATTCATTGAATATTCGCCGTGCGAATTTCTCTGTTGTTGAACAATTAGTCATATTCAAACAGTGGTATTAAAAATGCAAAGCTTATGTCTGTCTTGAAGTTTTTTTGAAAATTCATTTTTTAGCGAAACAAAATTTGCAAGAATGTGATATCAACTCATGATTTATAGAAAACCTTACAGGAGTCGGGATACCTTTTGTAATAGTATGCTTTCAAACTGACCCATGCTTCATCTAGGACTTTTAGGGGTTGTAACGTGGCCTAGTTCACGGTTTAAGAAGTAAAGGATAAAGGCTCAAAATTTATTTGTACCCAACCCATTCTTCGTGATGTTCTTCAGTCCTATGCTCAGTTAATTGTGCGTTTAGATCCCAATTGAGTCTGGAATCTTTGCCCTGATATTCCGGTGATGGTTCGGATACTGATAGTTTATTTTGAGGAGGCAGTCATTTTTGTAATATTTTCTTTTTTATTGAGGATTTGTAGCGACCTCTTTTTTTTATATTTTATCATCCCTACCTTTTTCCTGAACAGTTTCTTTTGTGGTTACAGTTAGCGGGATGCCCCTGTTTTTTTCTTTAAGTCACCTTCGTAGGTTTTGACTTAGCGGGCTTTTCTTTTGAGAGATAATGACTGCCTATTTTAATGATTATGCGGAGCCATCACCATCTTTTGTTTTGGAATGATACCTCTGACACCAACTGTCATGTACGAGGGGAAAGCTTGCGATTGAATGCACCATTGAATTAACTGAGAAATTACCCTGCCCCAGGTTATGATTAAGGGTTTCAATTTGCATGAAAACGAAAGCTTCTACTTCTTAGGCTCAAAGGGGTTGACTAGGGATTATCTTCCTTATAACTCCACTGTTTAGGATTTGAAACAACGTTTGTACATCGTCAGCAAGGTCTGCTCAAAAGCATACTGTAGAGATTATGGTATCATTTTCGTCATCCTCCCTCTAAAGGCCTATAGCTTTTAATCGAGAGTTGAATATCACCAAAAGGAAGTAAAAGCATGATTTAAGTATAGTGAAAACAAATGGATTAATTCAAGACCGACATATGCAATGCATTAATGAAATAACACAGTTTGACATAAATAAGTGTTCGAACAAACAAAAGAAAATTACAATTTGAAAATTCTAATAAACAAAAAGCATTTTCGTCTGAACTTGTCACTTCAGATGATGTGCCTTTGAGGGATGGAAGAAGAATTCAGTCTGACCATCTTGTGTGTACTCCAGCACTCATTCGTCAATCAAGTCTTGAATCTTATTTTTCAACGTCCAATAGCTATTAGTGTCATTTCCAGGACTGTTGGAGTGGTACGCACACCTTGCATTTGGATTGTACATTGAAGAGGCGATGTTGGGATTCTGAGGAGAATCCTTCAACGTAACCAGCTTGGCTTCCAACATGTGTTGCAATGCTTGAGCCAATGACATGTTGATTTTGGTAAAGCGTCTTTTAGATGTATCCCACTTACGCTGATTACCCCGTTGGCATTGTTGCGCTGATACTGGATCAGAGATCCGTACTGCCCCCACAGATTGGTTAAGATCACTCTTATTACGATCCTTCTGGTCGTACACAGTACTGGACTCCTTCTTTCTATTGTATGATCTTTTCTGAGTACTGGAAGATGCAATCCCCTGAATTTCAACGCTCCTGAGTTTATTTTCAGCATGCCCCCGCATGAACATGTCACCCAATTCCCTATCTGCCAAGAGAGATTGATAATTGATTAAGCCCCAAGCTCCAGTATTTTTCCCCAGACAGTCGTATTTGTCTTGATGAACCTTGCTAATGAGAATCCTAAACTCTTCTCGCTCCCGATATAAACTTCGGATAAGAGCCATCTGACCAGTCATCTGGATTCTCATCCTTTCCATCTCAACTTGCAATTGTTCCAACTGGTCATCCTTGTTGTCTTCAGGATTTTTCTTGGTCGTGTTCCCAGCGAGGAGTGCTTTCAATTCTTCTTGCCCCTTGGATAGATTCAGGAACATTTCCTTGAATTGAGCATCTTGATTTTGGAGATCTCTGTCGTTCTGTTTGAGAGCCATTTTCCTTGCTGAAATAAACAGCGAGAAAATGAGAAACCTGTATTGGAAGACCTGTTATGTAATGATATGCATGCAATGTTTTCAAGGATCTCGTAGGGTAAACACAAGAGGCTATTAGAATCTGACTGTAGCTTTGGATGAAGAATCTTGTATCGTTGAATGTCCTTCTACGAGAATCAAGCTCACCATGTCGAATGAGTCATAGCCTCTGACTCAAATTATCGCGTTTTGGTCTTTTTACGGCATTGGCTAGAGGAAAATGAACCCCCTTTCCCCTTGCTAGACGTATGGTTCATCATAACCTGCATCACATGCCCCTCGAGATCCTTGAAATGGTTAAGGAAATGTTATGGCATGATGTTATGATGTGTATGCTATGCACCAAACAAAAGTGTAAGGTGATGAAGACAAACAAAACCCTGCAAGGAGTTCAAGTTATTAGATAATGAAAGCAAGCAAGTCACACAAATAGCCTTAGGTTCAGGCTTGCATGGAGTTTGTAGGTGTACCCTCTTGAAGTTTCAGTTGGCTCAATCTGTCCTAGTAATAGTAACGGGGTTCTAAGGAGTCTTAATATCATTGACCTTTCTGTCAGGCATTATTTAGCTCAAGCACCAAAGAATTGCGGCCAAAATATCCCGAAAGTCCAGTCTTAATAAATGTAGCATCGAGTATCAACCAATCTTCGGTCGAAATCAAAGCCGGCTATCTCACTACTTCCTAATGGCTAGGATGAGTCAATTAAAGGTTCTAAAGGTCAATTAGCACTTAGGGACACTATGAGGAAGCCTAATGTTATCCCTGACTTACTCAAGGAACATTAGTACAATCCAGAGTATCGCGCTAACGTAGCCACCACTTTGTTCGTATCGGTATACATTGTACAGACTCCATGGTTTATTGTTACTTACCTAATAAGGTGCCCCAGATCTGGGTGTAGGATCTTTAGTAACAACCCAAACAAGCCCTCAAAAGTAAAGCATACAAAGCACATAATGAAAGAAATTTAAAATGAACTAAGCTCTAAGGTAACCCCATTTTTATTTTAATTCCCTAACAGAGTTGCCAGTTCTGTGATACGGTGGCAGAACCGACTGTTATACTGGTTTTATGTTTGTATTTACAAATGTTGCGATAATTAAGAGTCACCATCTACTTTTCTTTTATCCAACAAAGGAAAGGGTGAAAATAACAGAAAAAGACCTTTCGAGATTATTTCTGAGTAAGGGGGTGCAAAATTAAATTCGTTGGGCCCCAAGTAAATAGAAACCCAGGAGTTGTGCTGGATCCTATGTTACTAGCTTTTAAGAGTGTATGGTGAGCTGCATATCTGAGGCTTTCAAATATGTATCAAATGGTGATGACTTGAGGGTGCATGGTGTGCATGTTGTACCCGGGAGTATTGGATATGCATATATCATGTTAGGAAGAAATAAAATGTAAAGACCTGGGTATCGAACCCAGGTCCTTCCCCGTTTACACACTTCCTTTTTACCATCTGTGATGTTTGTTCATTCGTTTATACAAATAAAATCATAACATTATATTAGTCAAACAAATCGGATATGTATAATTCAAAGTCAACACATGCGCGCTGCACAAGCAAAAAGGAAAGAGACGCCTGGATTTTGAGATTCGAAGGAATCAGTTTCAAATGCCCTAATAATGGTAGGTCATTATCTTGACATTAGAGCTTGCATATGAGGACTATAACATGTCTAACACTTCATCATAAACACACACAAACACATTAGAACACACATATACGCTTAGATCAAAATATTGAATCTCAAAATTATACCTATAGCCGGTATGCTTTGATCTGCAGTTTTGGGATGCTTTAAGCATCGATGAGGGTTGGTATTCGCTTGAACTGGAGGAGCCTGCAAAGTGTGTTGCAAATGTTGATCCCTTCGTGAGACTTTGACAATTTGATCTGTTTTCTAAGGAAGCTTCTTGTGTGTGGAACTTTGATAGGCAATCTCTTGTGTATAGGCAATGTGTGTGTGGGTTGATGGGCAATGGCTGTCTTATATTTATATGGGTGTGGTGGTGAACGAAAATGGCATGAATCAGCCATTAACCATGGCTTTGAAAGTAAAATTGAAAGATTTAAAAAGTTATCATTTTGATATGTTCTCTACCACTTTGGACTTTGAGTGAACCTGGACAGGTTTCATCCCAATAGGTATTTGTTTCAACTTTTCACATCTTGATTCTTTCGAATGCTCCAAAACTTTGTTCTTTTTGATGGCTCTTAGTCCCAATTCGAATTGTTCAAGGCCTCATCATATTAGCTTCTTTGATTGAGTCACCACCTGCATTGGTTGCTTGATCTGGAAAACTCTCATACCCGATTAGCCTAGTCGAACAGTTTTTTGTTCCCTTCGATCTCCTTACCAATCGAAGTATCACCTCTTCATCCTAGCCTTTCGAAGCTTCATTTTTCTCCTTTCAATTTCCTTCCACTCAATTTGAACACCTCTTTATCTTGGCCTGTCGAAGCTTCATTTTGTTCTTTCCATCGAATGCAGTTGTGTAGGTGGTTCTTCAATTCCAACTCCCACCCTTTGCTTTTGTCTACAAGAAAATCTTTCTTGCTCACTAGTTCACCTTCGATTGGTGAATATAGCTTGTATGCGCCAATCGAAGGATAACCTATGAGCACCAAGACTTTACTTTGATCATCCAACTTATTCCTTGCCTGTCCAGGTACATGCATGTCCTTCAAACCATAAGATAAAAGCTTTTCGAATTCAACATCTCCTTCTTTTCAAAGCGCCAATTCAACAAACATGGCAATCAAAGTGTGCCTTCCTTGTAATGCTTCGAATAGCTTACATTTCCATGGTTCAAAAACGAACCCTTTGATAACGCTTTTTACTAGCTCTTCCAATCGAAGACTTCATAAAATCCTCCTCACACTTTCTTTGCAACTATCCTTCCTTCGATCCCCGTGCTTCGTTGGGCATCATACTACCGTCGAAGCTGCTTCGACCTAAAAGCTCTTAGGCATATTTTTAGCTTTCGACCTACACCTTTTTATGTACACTTCTTTTTTTTCTTTCAGCTGTGCCATTATGCTGAGGCATATAGGGTGCCATGGAAATCATTTGAAACTTCTTGAGCAATTGAGGACCTCAATAAGCATGTCTTGACTAAAAATGAGAGGGCAAATTTTGGGGTACAACAGATAGTCTTTCTACAAGTGGAATCCATGTCCTACCAAACAGACAAAGATAAATCCCAAGATCCTTGAAATAGTTAGTGCAAATTCCATGGTATGATGTCATGATGTTATGTACAAATAAACATATACAAACAAAGCAAACAAGTCCTTAGGTTTAGGCTTGCATGAGGTTCATATGGAGAAAAGGACATTTTTAATTCTTTGACGCTACAACTTTTCACTCCTATGACGCCATGTTCATCATGACCACCTTTCCTCAAACGTCTCATCGAGACATGCAAAGTTCAGAGATCCATCATGATCCCTACTTATGAAGGACAAAGTTTGAAAGAAGCTTTTACTATATATGTGATGATGTTCACCAAACGTCACAACTTCACCCCCTATATGGCTCCTTTCGCCAACAAAACTCATGGCCCCGAATGGTTTACCAGGGAATTTCTTGCTCCTTCAACTAATCAAGATAAAGAATCTTTGGCCATATGGGAAGTATTCCTTATTCCTAAGTTGATTTCAACTAGACTTAGGATTTCTAATGACCAATTTACACTCCTTAGTTACCAACCTAACCTTGTCTCTCAATAATTTGGACTCAGCCAACTGCTGCCTAATTATTCTACACCAAGAATAATACTCTTTGTCTCTATAACATGAGCTTCTATGAAGATGATTATATCAAATGTTTAGATCGACATGCTTCTGAAGCTGTCATGCTTGTTCCTATTTCTTTTCGACCATCCTTTTACTACACTAAAAAATTTGATAAATGGTGGAAGACCTACTATGATGCAGAGTTTTTTGACATCACTACTATGTCTCAACATCTAACAACTACTTTTTCTTCCATACATGAGAGATTCAAGAAAGGTAAAGCGACACACATCAAAGAAATCCAAGCATTCCAAAAATACTTTGAAATTGTATACAGACCTGATGATCTTAGTCGAACCATTCGCGAATCACCACCCATTTTAAAAGAAAAATTTATAAAGAAACTCCCTAATTTAAAAATCCATTCGTATATCAAATACCAAAACACGTATGAGTTAGCCTTCAATATTCATACACCAAAGTTCCAACTCTTGCCAAGTGCTGATTTTGGCTTGGCATTTCAACCCCCATTTCCACAATGGTTCGTCTGTGTGTCTCATTTGAAAGTACTTAAACAAGATTCACAAAAACTTGTCAAATGGGTAGTTCCGACTAAGCTCACTCTGGATAGTTTCCAGGTGACCTTCATGTCGAGATAAAACATGTTCACATACTTACTCCAACTTGAAGGTGTGTAATGGGAGGATCTTTCAACTTGCCTTTCCCAAAGCTCTTTATATATTCTCATGACATTAATAATTGTATCTACTTATTGTTTTTCTTCTTTAGCTAATGATCAAAATAAGAAGATCAAGGATGTTGTTTCTGCTAAAGAAGCTACAACTTCAACCCAAGATATCATTCAGGGAATGAAGGAACCTCTTAAAGAGGCATGAACAAAGGTATATTTCCTATTCGCAAATATTTAGTGAGTGTCACATGCAAGTATACATATTGTGATTACAACAAGTAATAAGTATAAGAGTATTGTACCCACAAAGAGTGTTGTTACTTAGATTTGATTTTTGTATGTAAACTATTCTTTTGATTTAAGAATGAGCAGAGAGAAACAATGTTTGGTGTTTATGAGTTCAAAGTTCACTTAATACAGATATTAAGAGTAGTATGCAAAGAAGTGGAAATATATCAAGAGTGATTGAGTTGAGCTATGTTCCATTAATATAATTAGTGTAATCATATGTTTAAGACGTGTGATGTTGGGACAGGTGAGGTCAGAGTGATCTTGTGGTGTATCTCTATCATACTCATTCAACTATTTTTATTAAGAAAATCACTTGTTATTAGATCTCTCACAACAACAAGTTGTCATCTACTCCTGAGTTGATCAAGAAAAGAAGTAAACATATAACAGATTAGCATATAATAAAATGAGGCACTTAACCACACACGATATAACATAAAAACACTTTAATATTAACTTCACATTTCTCAACTACAAAAGGTTTAGCTCATAGTGAGCTGAGTACAAGCTACAAACTTGGTTCTCAATAGGAACATATCTTTAACAATAAATGAAGAAAATATATAAACCTAAGAGAGACTTGAAAATGACATGATATGATTAGTCTTTAAGATATGTTTCCATCCGCACAACTGCTCATCAACTGGTATAGGATTGGGTAAGGAGAGAAAACTCCTTCATACTCCGCTATCCACGCACTTAGACTCTTTGTATTTTCTCTTGGAACAATTGAACTCTCTTTAATGCTCATCACAACTCTATTTATAGACCAAGGATTAAGGTTTATGTTGTATTGGATCATGGGCCTAATATGAGGAAATCACATCAAGCCCATACAAAGAGTAGCGCCAACACACAAAATTAGCTACTTAACAAACAAAGAATCTGGTACAAGACCATGGTGGGAGATAATGTGTATTGTGGCAGACTGTCACAGCAGGTGCAGGCTGCACACTGTCCTTTATGAAGTGTACTATTGTACCCAATTTTGTCTTCTAGCGCCTACACCTTGTGCTTTGAATATGAATTGTTTCTTCCTCTTTTTCAGCACAATAAAATGTTCCTTCCAATTTATTCTTCCTTCCACGCTATCCTTATCATCCAACTGCTTGCTATATTTATTTTCCTTTGGCCCGAGTCCTTCAAGTTCCTTGAATTCATGCTTCATGCAGTAGAGCACTGCAGTCTTGTCTCAGCTTGGCTTTGCTAACCTTTACTTACAAAAATACACATTAATAACAAAAAATGGAGCACATATTGTGCTTCAAGATAATATAATAAAATTCAGGAAATTACAATTATTAAGCTAATAAAAAGACTAACTAATAAAAACTAAATGCTTGTATTAACTCACAAAATGTGGGTTAACAGACCCCTAAACTTAAACCGTTACATGTCCTCAGGTGATACGACAGGCCAAGGCAGAAAGAAAATATTCCAAGTATTCATCCCCTCTTTAACAAGACCAACCTTTTTCAAACTCAGAAATCTTCTAAAGGAACTTGTCCCAAAAATAGGTATAACTAGGGATGTCAATTTGAAATTGTTAGTGGAGATTCCCCGTTTGGGGCCCCAAAGATGGGGAATATTCCCCCGTGGAGACGGGGATAGGGAATAATGTTCCCCCAAAAGAACTTTGGGGATGGGGATGGTGAACATATCCCCGCCTCGTGGAGTCTCCGCCCCGCACTAGAATTCCATAATATCGTTAATTAATTTATATTTTAGCATTTCTATGTAGGTTTATTTATCATTTCAAATAACTTATTTTATCAATAAATGTAAAACACATACGTAATGTTAGTAAAAGAGAGAGATCTAAATGACTATTTTAATTTTTTTAAAGTTTGAAAATTTTGTGTTCATGAATCTCAAGATTAAATATTGTTAAAATGATATATTTATCAAAGATGACTAGTTTATTAATTTCTTGTAGTTAGTTTTTAAATTTTTTCTATTAATTTAGTAAAAATAATAAATAAAAATTTGTTTATAGATATCCGTAGAAACCGCGGGGATTCGTGAGGACGGGAATGAGGGACAAAATCCTCCCGTGGTGGGGATTCGATACGAGGATGGGGAGTAAATTTGAGGGTGGGGATTGAGATGGAAATGTATCCCTCACCCCCGTCCCTCCCTATTGACATCCCTAGGTATAACTTAGTCCTGAAGCACATTTTAGAATGAGTATGCTCTTTGGATCACTCATACTTTATGTCTTGACAAAACTCTTCTATCAAGATAGCCAGCCTGATTTCAAATTTTGATTTCTTCTCTCCTTTGGTCTAACAACTTAGTTTTCAACTTTAGTAGGAGGTTTTGACTATTTGTTCTTGAACTTACACCTAGGACCACACTTGCATTAAATTTGTTTTTCCTTGTAGCTTCCCCCATTTCTTCACTAGACATGATCTCGCTTGTGATGAGTCCAACATGTTACTAATGGTGATAATGACTATTATTCCTCCAGACACAGGCACATGAACTTATTAAAAATCTGCTCTTCTAGTTTCAGGCACAAGAGATGTTCTTCTAGTTTCGGGCACATGAACTTATTGAGAAGTGCCTTTGGCAACTTCTATTTCACACTTTTAGTGTGCTTATTCAAGCAAATGCAGTGTTCCCGGAGTGTTCCAGTCCTTTTAACATATGTATCAACCACCCTAACTAAGCCTTACAACTAGTTTATATTCCATAATTAAAAACAATTCCACTTCATCTACAAGCTTCCTACTTTGCATCCTACCAGAGCCAAGACATGGGTTATCAGTAACATAAGACTAATGCAAAAGAATTTCCTCAAGTCTTTGTTCCCTGTATTGTTAAAGTCCCACTAGAATTCCCTCTAAGTCTTTCTTAAGACAGTCTATTCTGAGGGGGATATCAACTTAGCTTTATTCTTATGTTTTTATTCTATTTTTTTATAGAATTAATATGAAGTAAAAATGAGGGAATTCATTAAACCAAAGGTTAAAACAACCAACAGAAGCAACAACAAACACGCTATGATAGCCAACAAAAACAAAGAAACAAAACTAGTATTAAACATGATTGATTTTTTGATTGAGAGGGATTGAGAGGGACGAACGGGGTCACGACACTAGCCACCATTTCCCTCACACTTAAAGTAAGGACAATGTACTCATCGTCAACATGTGAAATCGGGCGTGCCAACAATTGTCTTTTCTTACCAGCTAGGCTTTAAGCCTTCTGCTCTTCCGGATGGGATCTTTTTTTTTCTTTTTTCTAGCCTCCTTCCGGGAAGGCTCAGGGAGAGATTACTTCTTAACAACAATTGTAGGTTCCTCAGAGACAACTTCAAGCATGATAGCCGCTTGTACCATGGATGACTTAACTTGGACTTTCTTCAGAGGAGATTTTGGCTTGGATTTTGGTTTGGCAAGAAAAACTTTCTTCTTGATCTTTTTGACTTGGTGAGAAGTGCTGATTTTTGTAGGTTTCTTTGTCTTTTCAGATATGACCTCAGGAATCACATCAACATTCTGCTCTACTAGAGTTTCATCAGATTTCTCCAATTATTTCGAGCTCTATGATGAGTCTTCTCCTTATCCTTCATCCTTCTTCTCCTTTTCACCTTCTTCCTCACCCTGCTCTATATTAGTTTCTCTTGCCTCCTCTTCCATAGCCTCAGGTTCAAATTTTTCTTTTTCAGAATTATCTTCCTCTTCAGAGTCGTCCTCAGTTGTATCACTTGCATTATGCATTGCTTCGTCATCATGTCCCTTTTCTTCCTCCTTTTTCTTATTTTCTATTTCTTCCTTAACAACTTCTTCCACAACTTCTACTTCTTTATTCACTTCCTCCACTTTCCTATTTTCAACTTTATCTACAACTAACTTTTGGATTTTCGCCTTTACATATGCTTCTGCTCTCATCTCCTTCTTATCTTTATCCGCTTGCTTCAACAATCTATATAGAGTCTCATCATCATCCTCAACTTATTCTCTTGTCAGTGGTACTTCCTTATCCACCTTCTTCCTAGCTTTTTCCTTTACAATCAGTTCTTTCTTTACTCTTTCTTTTGGTTTTTCAGGACAAGCATCCTTAGTTACGGCTGATGTTGATGCACTAGAAGACCCTACTGACCCAGTTTTGACTTGGTTCTTGTCCTTCTTCAACAACATTCCCTTATGTTCAGCTTTTTCTTAGTCCTCTTCTTCCTCCAATTATCCCAATATATGATCAGGAAACATTGGAGTTGGCTCATCAGTGTAACTTAGTTGGTTAACTTTCATCTCCCACTCAAACTTTTGTTTTTGAAATTTAAATAACTCTCTTTGATCCTTTTTCATCTGAAGCATAACCTTCCACAACAAGTTATCTGTCTCAAAGGTTATTTTTTCTATCACAGACTTCTATCTTGCCTCTGCCCGCCTCTTCCTCATTCTTGGCTTCATGAGTGTCTGAATAACAACTTTGTCAAAAGCAACTTAAGGGTTGCAAACTTCATTTGTTTCCATACTTGGCACACCATGATTCTTATAGAGGTCAATGATTAAGCATCAGTATCCCATATTTCTTTTTAGAATAGACTTGTATCTCTTGTACAATGATCTTTCAAACATTAACCCCTTAATTTAAAGTAATGTAGTGAAGCAACACCAACCTTTCCTTGTTTACTTTCTCATTATGTGTTGTAGGTTTCAACGAGTGCTTAATGAATTGGTATCAAACCTTCATCTCTGGCGGCAAATCCATTATCTTAACATATTTATCTCCTCCCGACTCAACCCATTTAGTGCCAGGGTTACAGAGGGATTCCATGTAGACATCAAAATCATTGTTATTCGAGGCATCTAACAATTCTTGGTATCCATCTTCAATGATCTTTAGAGGAAAGTGCATGTTGATAGTTCCTTCAGCATAGGACACATTGACTCCTCTAACAACAACTTCAGCTCTTTTATTATCGGTGTCAACCAGGTTGGCATAAAATTCTTTCACAATCTGAGTGTTGAACTACAACGGTTGTTGACAAAATTTGGACCAATTCCTTGCTCTGATCAGCATCCTAATATCTCCAGCAATCCCTAGGTTTTCCTCCCCTTTATCCAGAATGAATCCACATTTAGAGAACATGCTCGTCCGAGAAAAGTACTAAGTAAACATTTGGCTAACATTAATTGTTGATGAAGGTTTCATAATCAGACCCTTCATCACCTGAAAAGACAATGGCATGTGTGGTATTCTTTCTTGCACACTTCTTGTAACGACCTTGGGAGTAACTTGGTTTCATGGTGACAAGAAAATTAGGGTTTGATAGGTAAGTGGATTTCTAGGGTGAAAAGATTTTAAGAGAAAGGATGATAGAAGTGTGCGAAGTTATCTTGGAGCGGTTTGAAAAAATATGAGGAAGTGATGGGGGTTATATTACGAAAGACGCTTTGAGAAGTTGGAAAGGGAGTGGTGAGTGTAACATATAGAAAAGGGAAAACAATTTTTGAAATGACCAAACAAAGAGTGTGAACAGTCTAGGGTATTGTGAGGGTTTCTCAAATAAATGATTCCCTACAAAAGCATGAAATAAGAATTTAATGCGCTATCCCCTTGATGATGTCACACTGCAAAGCTACAGTCTACCTACGCGCACGTGAGACTCTCTCTCCCCTATCTTTTTATTTTTCTCACGTGCCTCAAGACTTTCCTCACTCATGCTGCTCTCAAAGGTATTTGTACCAATACTTGTGTTTCCACTCTTGTGCAAGAATCATTCAATTTTATCAGTCGTGATAGGACTCATCACGAACTCTTCACAACTTTATTTCATCAATCACATCATCTGAAAAAATAATTACACTAAAAAAAAAAGTTAAACTGGGCTGCCTCCCAGTAGTGATGTTTTATAGTCTTGTAGCCTGACTTCAGAAAAATTTAAATAGATTCAAGCGAATTCATGGTGACCCTTGTGTTGTTTAAGGATTCACCATGGTGGGTTTTCACTCTTTGTCCATTCACTTCGAATGTTTCACATGTTATTTCATTCAACAAACCCACAACCCCATTAGGATAAATGCTAATCAATTTGAAGAGACCAGACCATCTAGAGTTAAGTTTTCCAAGGAAAAGCTTTAATCTAGAATTGAACAAAATAACAGGTTGACCTTCACTTATCCTTCTTCAGGGATTTCCTATTGTGCCACCTCTTGGTCTTTTCTTAATACAATTTAGCATTTTCGTAAAAGAACAACCTATGCTCCTCTAGCTTATTAAGTTAAAGCATTCTAGCTTGGCCCGCCTTAGACAAATCAAAAATAAGAGTCTTGGCTGCCTAAAAAGCTTGTGCTCTAACTCAATTGGCAAGTGGCATGTCTTCCCATAGACAAGTCTATAAGGACACGTGTCTAAGGGGGTCTTAAAAGCTATTCTATATGCCCACAAGGCATCATCCAAATGCTTAGACCAGTCTTTTCTAAAGGGGTTAACAACTTTTTTCCAAAATCCTCTTTATTTCTCTATTAGAAATTTCAGTTTGCCCACTGCATTGTGGATGATAGGTTGTAGAAACCTTGTATTTCACACCATACTTTGTCATTAAATTTTCAAAAAATTTATTACAAAAATGAGTTCCTCCATCACTAATGATTACTCTATGGGTGCCATGTCTAGACAAAATATTTTTCACCAAAAATATGGTCACCACTCTAGCATCACTAGTTGGGGTTGATACTGCCTCTGTCCACTTAGAAATATAATCAACAACTACTAATATGTACAAGTTGCCAAAAGATTGAGGAAATGGCACCATGAAGTCAATGCCTCATACATAAAAAAATTAAATTTCTAAGATGTTGGTAAGATGCATTTCTTGCCTCATGGAGATACTTATCACTATTTGGCACCTATCACATTTTATAACCAATTCATGAGCATCTTTAAAAAGAGAGGGAAAGAAATAACCTGGTTGTAGAGATTTGGAAGCAGTTCTAGTTCCTCCAAAATGTCTTCCATAAGGAGCCTCATGACAGGCAGACAAGATCTGTCGTGCCTCTGGTTGATCCACACATCTTTTTGGCAATTGATCAACATACTTCTTGTAAAGGAAAGGTTCATCTTAAAAGTAACTTTTGGTCATATGGAAGAACCTTTTCCTTTGTTGAGAATTGAACTCGGGTGGAACAAATCTGCTGACCAGGTAGTTGACAATGTCAGTATACCAAGGAGTCATGCCTGTTGTTATTAGCAACAACTTCTTATCAGGAAAATTCTATTGATTTTCTCAACCACTTTTGTCTTAGACTTCCTCTGTTAATCTTGACAGGTGGTCAACAACCAAATTCTTAACTCCCTTTTTATCTCTAATTTCCATATCAAACTGTTGTAGAAAAAATACCCACCTTATGAGTTGTGACTTGACATCCTTCTTAGTCAGTTGGTACTTGATGGCGGCATGATTAGTGTATACCATGACCTTTGTTCCTACCAAATAGGATATGAACTTGTCAAAAGCAAAGACAACAACTAGTAACTCCTTTTAAGTTGTCATGTAGTTTATTTGTGCTTCAATTAGAGTTCTACTAGCATATAAATGATGTGAAACACCTTATTGTATCTTTGACCAAGAACAACCCCAATGAAAAAGTAAATTACATCACACATTAACTCAAATGTTTAGTTTAGTCAGGAGCCTTCATAATTGGTGCATGTAATACGGTGGGAGAACTGACTTGGGTGTTTTGCGTTTGATCGCAATTGTTGCGGATAGCAAGAGTCGCCACCGACTTTTCTTTTATCCAAATAAAGGAAAGGTTGAAAAGAACAGGAGAGACCTTTGAGATTATTTTCTTGAGTTCGGGGGGTAGATTATGAAAAGGGAATGTATTAGCACCCTTTTCATCCATAGTTATCTATGGGCTCTTAGTTGCTTGTTAGATCATTGCTTTTGTTTGAAATTATGCTTTGTGGTGGGTTTTAAAATTATTTTTGAAAAGCGCCTTCGTTTAGGCAAACTTTGTAATGATTCTCGTCTCTATAAGAATGTATATAAAGTGTTTGAACTTTTGAAAATATTTCAATGGAAAGTGTTGGTGTATTTGAAAAAAGTGTTTGTATTTTGAAGATGAGTAAGCAACTAGGAACATTCTACCTTACTCAAAAGTCTTTTGTTCATTCCTATCTTCCTTTGCTATCTTACCATTGATTGGTAAGAAGCCTTATCTTTGGATGTAAAAGGGACGGGTGTGGGTCATCGTATAATCATGATAGCAATGTTGTGAGATATCTTAGCATTTCTTTTGAGGGACTAAGATCATTTGTAAGGCAACATTCGAAGCGTCATCGAGGGACTATGACATTGTATTTTTGATTGTTTTTGCTAAGACGTCTCACATGCATAACATGACTATTTTTCATAAGGCAACAAATGGAGTTAACCCTAGAGGTACATGTGTGTAAAGTGTGTTTGATTGAATGAATCTTTTTTATTTTGATCAGGGTGGTCTACTTGTTGATTTTATCTTGCCATACACCCTAATTACTAACATTTTGCATAAAGTCAAAAGTGCAGAAAGATAAAATCCTACACTATTACAACCATATTGAATTGCATGAAAATATAAAGGCAAAAATAAGGTAAAATCAAGAAAATGGATCTTTCAATTTAGGGAAGCAAACCCTTTGATTCTGCACTTTTTGGTTCTCTTTGATCTGGCCTGAAAAGGGGTGAAGGCATGACTTTCGATTGGGGCCTGGAGGCCAACATGTTGTGTCTTTCGATTGGGGCCTGGAGGCCAGCATGTTGTGCCTTTTGTTTGGGGCCTGAAGGCCAGCATGTTATGTCTTTCTATTGGGCTAAAGGTTAGTATGGAAGCCAGAGGCTTGGTTTCCAACTCTCTGTCTCCTGTTCTTTTCGTTTGAGTTTGAATGGCAATGTGGCCCAAAGCCATGCCAACATTACCTTAGGGCCAGGTTAGCCTTTAAAGCATGTTTAAATATACAAAGAGCAAAAACCAAGAAGGTTGTTAATCATGAAACATATTAAAAGGATGGAAATGAAAAGAAGAACAATAGTATGTACATGTTTGAAACGAAAAGGAATTGTATTTACAGGTTATGCAAGAAACAAAGAGTTCAAAGTTTAGAACAACTTACCTTGTTAGAGGCTGGAGCGTGTACTGGACTTTCAAGTGGTTGAACTAGATGCTCTTGGATTTGAAGGAAATAAACAGTTGTGGTGTTCCTTTGACTGGATTCGAAGGTCAGGAGGTGTGAGGGTGGTGTTTGTTATTTCTGGATTTGAAGGAGAAGAACAGGTGTAATGTTCTTTCTACTGGATTCGAAAGAAAAACAAAATGTGCGGTTGTTCCTGATTCGAAAGAGAAAAAAACAAGTGTTGTGTTTCTTTAGATTCTGGGTTTGAGAGTGTATTTAGTGTTTGAGAATCTTGAGAGTTTGAGAGTTTTTTTAAGGTTCTTCCCACACAGCCAAAATCTGCCAGTGTTTTTTCTTGTTGCCTCTCTTCCCAGCCTCTCCAGCCCTCTTTGATGTGCAAATGAACTCTATTTATAGAGAATTTTCTTTGGAATGAGCAGCTTCGTGAACGAATAAAATATAGTTTCTTTGAAAGGCTAACATCCACTTGTGTCAACTTTTTATAATCCCAAGATAAAAGTAACAAAATCAATGGTTTAGATGGGTGGCTCCTAGTTTATAGGGGGAAAATGTGTAGAAGAGACATGCGCAAGGTTCAAAAACTTTCTAAAAAGGTAGTGATGTCATCAAGAGCAAGTTGGCTTGAAGAACAATTTAATATGGAGGGAGGCACAAGTTGTAGGCCTATGTAGCCTGGCCTATGGACAACTTGACCCTTTGAATCGAATCCTTCATTTTTCCATAACCTTCGACCAGACTCAATAAAGCAACATTCGTTTCCACAAGTCGTGTGTCCTTCGAATGGACCAATTATGTGTTCTCCAAATGTCCCTCTTCAGCTGAATATGCCACTTTGAGTCCTCTTGATTTTGATCACTTAGGCCCCAACCTTCGACCAGACTCCAAAGTAAGCAAAAACAATTATTCCCTGACTATGGCAAGTCCTTCTAATGGTCCACCAAGTTGTGTGTCATAATGCAACACTATGGCGTATTGAAGGGTTTGCAGATGGATCCAAAGGTGATATGAAGGCGCATTCGAAGCAAACATGAAGGTGAATAGAAAGTCACAGGAAGGTAGCCATTCATCCAATCGAAATCTTGTGAATCCAAGGCAAACATGTGAGGGGTCAATGGTGAAATCGAAGGACACTTTTCATAAAGTTATTTCCTTATGAATCGAAAGAAGCTTTCAGAATATTATTGACTTTCTGAATCGAAGAAAACCAAAAGGAGGCCTTTACTTCCTGAATCAAAGGACGTTGTTTCAAAGGGAAATAAAACTCAGTCGAAGCTTGTATGAAGATCATTTCCTTCTGAATTGAAGGAAGCTTTAAGGAAGTCCTAGTCCAATCGTAGCGGTCTTGAAAGAGACTAAAGTCCAAACGAAACAAGGGAAATCGAAGAAAACTTATTTTTCTCCAATTTTGTTGAAAAGATTATTTTTATTTGTTTTTCCCTTTTTAAAAGTTTCCTCCAATTGTACTTGTGCAAGCTTGAACTTTGAGAATCCTTGTGAGAAATGCCTTGAGAAATGAGAGGGAAAATTTTGGGGTACAACAGTGCAGAAACCAAAGCTTTCTTCAATAAGTTGAAGGTATTTAAACAGTCTTGACTGAAAACATAAGGCGCGTCATGCTGCAGCAATTGACAAAGTGGCTTGGTTAATAATACACTCTTCTAAAATCACTCATTGGTTTTCCACAAACCTTGTTGGCTATGGTTGTGCGACACGTAGAACTGACGCCTGCGGAGCGCAAAAGAAATCTTTAATTCGCGTCATATGCGTTGCCAATTGCTGGTTAGTATGGGTGTTTTACTGATTGGTTTGGTTAGTATTTTGGATTAAAGGATCAAATATCGCACTCATCAGTTGGGTGAGAATATTAACCATTTCATCTTTGCTTTCATCCATTTGCTGCCTCAATACTGCTATAGAACTTGGGGTAAAAGTAGGCATTGGCTGAGCAGAAAATCCTGTTCCTAGGGGTTGGGCATTTCGACCAAGATTGTTAATAGTCAGGCCAACCCTTTCAATGACAAATATGTAGTCACCGTTGGGTCAACAAATTTCGATGCACTATTATGAAAACTTGCCATCACCAAAGTTGGCATATCGTATGGTTGTTCGTGACCATTTATAGGCTTTGTGAACCCAGGCACGTAGGCCCTAAAACCGCTCGACACAGTTGGTCTTGGAGTCACTGGATGACTGTCTTCTCATTGGGAACAATATTGGTCCACTATATGCACTTGATGGTATGACCGCCTAACTTATCGTAGAGAGTATTGATAAGTGCAAATTGTAGCTATTTTTGTATATAGTTTTTGTTGCACTTATTGACTCTTTGTTGTTAACTTCGGTTGAATAAACCAGACTTTTGTGTAAATATTTGTACTTAGTGTATAATGGTATTTATGATTCATTTATGTATCGTTTGATAGTTTTAATATATTTTGTAGGTATTTTCGCAAATTTGGAGCATTGAGGAATAAGGTGTCGAAGGCACGACTCAGGATAAACATTTTTGGATGAAATAAAGAAAATAAATGTTGTAAACGGGGATAAGCGTGATTTGTGGGCGCTTTACCGTATCAGCAAAATTGGTGTCATTGTCGGGGATTGGTTTTTTGTTTCGCATCGCGATAGTTCTTTTGTTTTTGCGTTTAGTAATTAATGTATATGTTGTATAGAAATTGTGCATAAACTTGTTTATGGTTACTTGTGAATTTATTTGTTTATGTTTACTAAACTTGTATATGTTTTCGATACTTATAAATTTAGTGTACATATTTTTTTCTCTTCACAGTTGCCAATGGTGTGTTTATATGTGTAGTTTCAGTTATAGTTCGAAGAGATGAGAGAGAAGGCAGGAGCGAAGCATTTGACTCGTCTGAAGAAACATGCAGTTTGTAAATATCAGGCGTCGAGCTTAGGACGTAAAACAAGCACTTGTTGGGAGGCACCCTAACGGTTTTGTATTTTGTATATATATTGTGTTTTTGATTGTGTAGATTTGTTGGTGTAGTATAGGCTTGGTGAAAATGCAACAACTTTGCTGGTTTTTCTATGTTTTCCTGAGAGCACTTAACACACTCTATGGGCGCTTAGCGCGCTCTACTATTTTCAGCCAGTGACTTCTATTTTTATCACTTTGCTTCTTTCCTTTTTCCTACTCCACCAGTGGTGTTTAGTCGTAGTTTAGGTAGTTGAATGCAATTGTCTAAACAAAATTAACTTGGACTAGTTCTTAAATTTCATATCTTCACTTTTAAATATTTTTACACAATTTCATTCGGTCTTTTAGTATGTGTATATTATTTGTGTTCATATTTTTTCTTGTCTTTGAGCTTATTGTGAATAGCTTAAGGATATTGATGTGGTTTGTCAAGTTTGATCGTTTCGACTTGCGAATGTGTGGTAATGATTTTCTTAAGGTTTTGTACAAGTTTGAGGTATGTGTTTATCACTTTCTACACTTTAGCATATTCATGATACTTAGACTTTTTACAATTTGTATGCCATTCATTCTTTTGTATACTTGTTCATGTGTGAATCATTTTAGTTCATACCCTTTTTGTGAGGTAGATTTCCATTGTTCATATATGTTAGAGATCACAATTCTTGTTTTAACTGGTCTTATTATGCTTAATCTTTTGTTTATGTTGATTATATGAAAGCATGAAAAAGATTTGTTTCATTTCGAGCACAACTACCTAACTAAATATCCAATTGTCCTTGTGAGTGTGTGATCATTCGTAACCCATTTGAGACTTTTGTCATTGTCCATATTCTTTAAATTTGATGCTTGTCTATAACTATTAATTTCCCTTTTTGTATGGATTTTGATTGTTGATTTTTTCTTGAACCCTCCACTTTGTGCTGTTGTATAAATTTTTACCTTGCATTAGAAAGTAGGGAGTATTCACATGATAATGATGGTTGAATTCAAGTTGGGGAGAAAAATTATTGTAAACTTGTGGTTGATTGCTATGAGTTTGAGAAAGAAAAAAAATTAAAAATAAATAAATAAATAAACGAGAAAAAGATAAGAAAAGAAAAAGAAATTAAAAAAATGAAAAGCTTTGAACAAGAAAAAACAAAAAGAGTTCGAATAATTATGCAAATAAGTATTGTGATTGGTTTGAGAAATTTAGAATGAAGAAAATTTTTTATTGAAATTGTGTTGTTTGAGTCTTTGTGAGGTGGTCACTCCCTTAGGTTAAGGCAAGTTTTTATTTTGATTAGCTTTAGGACTTATCTCTTGTTTGTTAACCAAGCCACATTATAACCTTGAAAAGCCCTTGTGATTCTTGCTTTTATGTTTTCAACGTGATTTTTGGATGAGTGGATAATTTAATCTTTTGTTTACAAAGTTGTTGGATGAGTGAAAATACCTCATTTTTGTGTGTTTGTCATCTACCGATGATTGTGTGCTAAGTGTGATTCATTTGTGAACTAGTGTTTTTTTTATAATGTTTGACATGATATTTGTATTTAGCATTTGTTTCATGTTTATGTTATAGTTGTAGTTTAGTGGTAATTGTTTACTTTGTGTGTATTGTTTCTCATTTGAACCATTGCATTTGTTTTCAGTTTTCAAAACTTGTCGATTCGTGAATATTTGGTTAATCGTTTTTGTTTCTTCAAGTTGTTTGTTTCTTGTTTAGGGACAAACAAGTTCATATTGGAGAGAGTTTGATAAGTGAAAATTGTAGTTATTTTTATATATAGTTTTTGTTGCACTTATCGACTCTTTGTTGTTAATTTCGGTTGAATAAACCTGACTTTTGTGTAAATATGTATACTTAGTGCATAATTGTATTTATGATTCCTTTATGTATCGTTTGATAATTTTAATGTCTTTTGTAGGCATATTCATGTATTTGGAGCATCGACGAATAATGTGTCGAAGGCACAACTTCAGATAAGCATTTGTGGAAGAAATAAAGAAAATAAGTGTTATAGACGGGGCTAAGAGCGGTTTGTGGGTGCTTAGCGCGCCCTGGGAGCTGAAGAGGAAAATTTGAAAGAGGTGAGCACGCTAAGAATGGTCAGAGCCTGCTTAGTGTGTTCTAAGGTGGTTTACTGAATTTAAGTGAAGCCCGCTTAGCGCGGCTAGCGCGCTTAGCGTGTTATGTGGAATTTTGTTTTATAAACTTCATTTTAGTTCATTTTTAGGTTATGGTTTTGGGGAAGTTTTTGCTCTCAACTCCATCAACCTCCAATTTTGTTAGGATTAGATTAGATAACAACTATGGAGCTTGCATATGGATGATTCAAGTGGATTGCTCTTTGATCGGCGCTGATAAATAGGTAGATATGTGGTTCACTTCTCTTTTTATTTATGTATTCTCTTTCGGTTGGGTTTATATGTATTTTTAATCTAAACTCATGTATATTTGTCAATTGTTGTTTTGGATTTTTGCTTTGTGCTCGGGATTTGGGTTGTTATAGACATATACTTCTTGAATTCTTATCTAGGATGATAGTATGTTAGTTTCTAGATTCTAGAGATAGATTTAGAGATGACATTCACTTGGGCGTCTGTGATTAATGCGTTTGTGTTGGTTGTGTCGCTCTGAGAGATTGTCGATGCGATTAACATGGTTGACTTCTGTGTTGGTGAGGTGGTTGAGATATTGCTACCGAGGTGATACAGTTTGCCTCTCAATTTGGGTTAGAAATGACTTAGGTTATGAGTGATACATTGTGACATTGAGGAGTATTATAGGTAGAGTATAACAGGTCGATAGGGTTAAGTCTGTGAGAAGTGGATTATATGCATGCTTGATAAGTTATTCCTTTTTCCTTTTTATGCATTTAATCTCTGTTGATAACTTTTACCCTTTCCATTCAACCCTTAAACTCATTAACGAAGGATTTGTCAAACGGCGACTCGACAACAAATATATGTGGCCACGATATGATATAACCTAAATATCACCTGGTAAAATAATACTTTACTTTTTCTTGCCTCTTTACCGCATCAACAAGTATTACTTCGGTCACAATTGACATGGCCATACTTTCCCCTATCGTATGAGAGGGTTGCTCTGCATTATTATTTGGTGGGTTAACCATTTTTCTAACGTATTTCCTTTTTGGCAAAGTTTCTTTATTTCTAGCTATCCTTCCACTTCTCAATCTCATGCAACAAAGTTTGGGAACTTTTTATGTATGAAGAACTAATGCAACAAAAAAATCAAAATAACTAAGCACAAGGGTCCCACCGGGTGTGCCAATTTTTTTACTCTCAATTTTAGTAAACAACCACTAGTCCTCTAAAAGATAAATTTTGGTTACTTGCAGGATCAACTAGATTGATCCTAGGACACATGTGCATAAGTTTCTTAAGTTTTCTTGATAATAAGGACTTCGACACTGATGTGAATCTTTAAAGTAATGCAAGAACGATTTATAAAATATAAAAGGAATGTGAAATTAATTCGATTTGGAACTTAAAATGTAGGAAAATAACATTAATGTAAATAACTTGATATTGAACAAAAAAGATATGGTGATTCATACGTACATTTCACTCAACAACTCTTTTCTCAATACACTTAGATGCTTTGAGTAATATGAGTTTTTGTACAAATCAAACACACTGAATCATGATCCTAGGACCCCTATTTATACTAAACCGAAATAACTGTAACAAACTGTCTCTTCTTCAGAGAATGACACTTTCTCGCTTGCATGTACATATTCCTTCAAAAGCTTCCACGCGTCCTTCAAGAATGGGTAAGGCCAAAAAATGGTTAACTGGCCTTATTTCAAATTACTCCGTCGAAATTGCCATCAAAGTAAGTCCAAAATATGTTAAGTCCTAAAACGGTATCTCATTGAAGAAACAAAACTTCCTCAACCAATGTCCGTTGAAATCCCACAAATACTTTATATTCAAAAATACTATGACCTCAACTTACTTTATTCAAGCATTCCATCAAACTTTTCTTGACATCTCAATTTCTTCTTAGCGTCGAAATTACAGCTAATAGTTTGGTGCAAGATAAAGGAAAAGGAAAGTTGACTTGAAGAGTTGAAATTCTCTATGACCTATTTTGTGTTTTTCTATTGTGCATTCTATTAGTACTAATAATGTGTACTGGACATCTATTTTGTATATATACCATGTTTGGATATTGTATCAGATGTCATCTAGACATATTTGTTGTACTCAGTACCATGTTTTAACATTTCGAATAGTATGATTCTAGACGCAAATTATTTAGGGTGTTACAATTTTGGTTGTCATTGTTGTTTGTCTCACACATGAAATATTTAGGTGTGTTTAAAGTTATCAAAAAAATTAGTAGAATTGTTAGAATTTTCAGAACAAGTAACGTCTACCATGAAGCAAAGAGATTTTGTTTACAAGTTAGCATCACGGGTTCTAAATGGATGATCATGGAGTTTTTAGGAGACAATAATTTTGGATTGTAGAAAGTAAGCATGCAATCAATTTTAACTCAAGAGAATTATATTCAAGTGTAATACGTTGAGAGAACTGACTTTTGGTTTTGCGTTTTATCGAAAATGTTACGGATAGAAAATGTCACCACCGACTTTTCTTTTATCTAATAATGGAAAGGGTGAAAAGAACAAGAAATAACTTTGAGAATTTTTCTGAGTTCGGGGGGTAGGTTATGAAAAGGGAAGGTATTAGCACCCTTTTCATCCGTAGTTATCTACGGTCTCTTAATCGCCAGCTCACTTTTGAAAATGCATTGTGAATGTGTAAGTTTGAAAATATTTTGAAAATGCCTAAGTTCAGAAAACTTTGTAATGATTCTCGTATCGTTGAGAACGCATACAAAGTGTTGGTTTTGAAAATATTTTAAAAAAGAAGTATTTTGTGTGAAAAAATATTTTCTTTTGTGAGTAAGCAACGACGAGCTATCTACCTACTCAAAAGTCTTTCGCGTTATTTTCCTCTTCCTTTAGATAGTTTTATCCTATCATTGGATTTTTTTAGGGATAGGCGCGGGTCATCGTACAATCATAAAGGAATCTCGTAGGGCACTTTAGCAATTTGTTGTAAGGGACTAAGATCATTTACTGAAGGCAACATCGAAGGGTCATCGAGGGACTACGATATTTTTAACCGAGGGTCTTTTTCTAAAGCGTCCCACATTCGAGGGACATGACTGTTTTTCCGAAGGCAACAAGTGGAGTCACCCTAGAGGTGTGTGTGGGAAAAGTGATTTATTTTCAGTTAATTTGTCTTGATTAAGGTTTCTAGCGTTTGATTATTATCTTTTCATACAATCCTAGTTACTAGCAAAGTAATATAACTAAAATGAAAAGCGGTAAAGTGCGGGAAATAAAACCTACGCTATTACAATGCTTCGGGGATGGGGGTTACAAACCATAAACGTAGGGGGGAAATAGTAAATCCTAATTAACTATTACAACTTTTAGCAGTTAAATAATAATAAACAATTTCTAATGCGAAAAATAACAGAAACGAGTGAAGGTTGTAAGAAGAAACGAAGAGATTATTTAATGTAAATGTAATTGACAATCTATCATAATGATTAATTGACTTTACTTTAAAAAAATGTGAATTAATTAAAACCTAAATTATGTTTATTTGAAAATATTTAATGAATAAAATCTAAAGAAACTAAGTTAATTTTTTTCAATTAAATAAAAAAAAAGGTTAATTTAATTAATTTAATAAAAAAAAGGTAAAGTTAATTTGATTTTAATTAAGAAAAAGGTTAGATTGATTTAATTAATGATTTAGAGAAAAAAATTTAATTATCTAAAACAAAATAAACATTAAAACAAAAAGAAATGGGCCTACACAAAATTCTGGAGGGTGTGAGAAGTCTGAAATCACTAGGCCCAAACAATGAGCCCATATTTCTTGCGCTGGATCTGGCGAGGAAGGCCCTTGAAGGTTCATGATGGGGAAGCCTACATCTGAGGCGCTGGATCTGGATCTATAGAGATCTGATGGTCAATATGTGAGATGCACGGTGCGCACGCACGGACCTGGTTAGCATTGGATCTGAAACAAAAAAGCATTGAAAAATAACATACAAGGGGCATGGATCAAACCCATGCCCTAGTACACTAACACCCTTACAAAAACAAGCTTACTGTTGGGGCGAACATTACTTTCGTTCATTTGAATCAACCAAAAACAAAAAATATACAAAATGAATTATATGGCCGGAGAAGTGTCGGAGCCCTAGCTCCGGTCATATTCTCCGACAACTTGCAAAACTAAAAAATGCAAAAAAAAAATCAATTATTATGGATCCAAAATACCATGTCCACCCCTAATTCGACACTCCAGAATCCAAATTTGGACTTATGTTTGGCTATAAGTCCTTGAATCAAGGGTTTCGAATCAAGTGAATCCGATTGAAGCAAACAATGGATTCTAGAAAACTAACGTGCATAGGAACATCTCACTGATCCAAACCTGTTCAAACAAAGCTCATAAACCTATTAAAATCATTAACCTTATTCAAAATAAAACCAAATTACAAATATATATTTTCAGGAAAAAATGCAAACATTTGTTATGCCATATCAGAGTTTTACGGGCTTAGGATCGTGGTAACCGATCCAAACTTACTCTTTGGTGCTCCAGAAGGTGAATGATATTGGAGTTGTAGAAAGAGAGGGCTTGTAGCACCGATTTTAGAACTTATGGTTTTGGAAAAATATGGAGAATTTTTGCTAGCTTTTTGAGGAAGGTTATCATCTTTTGCATCTGATTAGTTACGCATATATAGGGAAGTGGAAAGAAGCAACCAAAATGGAACAAAAATCAAGCAATCATGGCCTTAATGAAACAGGATCCATCATGTTTTTCAACCTTCCTTTTTGAGATATTTTCTTTCCATTTTGAGCTTCACACGGTTTGGCAGGGTTGTAACAGGTTGGCATGAGTTATCTTGGGCCTTTAGATGATTGAAATAAAAAAAGCTCATGCCTTTATACCATTGTTTCATATTTTGATTGATTTTATTTGTATTTAAATGAATAAAATTCAAATAAAAGAAATAAAAATCATAGGAAATATGTGAATATATTTAGAGTTCCTCTATCACCTTACGAACATGTTTGAACAACAAAAGTTAGGCCTACTAGTCCAAAATTTCAAGTTTGCTCACTTTGCACTTTATGCATTTCTCAAAATTTCCCAACTTGCACTGGTCATAACTCTCTCACTTTTCATTTTTTGAAGGTGATCTTAGAATTTTTTGAAAGCTCAAGATTTCCTCTATAATTTCTCTTTTGATCATTTTTACATCTGGAGACTTTATCTTGATGTAAGTTGCCTTGACAAAAAGTGTCTTTTTGTTGACTTTTGAAATGACCTGTAACGTATTGGCTCATATCTTTCAAATGAAGCACTTTTTGGACTTGAGCATACATATAAAAAGTTGTAGAGAATTGAATGTCCTTCAAAGTGGGATTTGGTTGTAGAAAATTTGATGAAGCATGTGAGAGTTAGGCTTGGTCAAAGTTTAGTTGACTTTTCCTAAGGAAACCCTAATTTGGAAACTTTTGACTTTTGATGATTTGAGGGCTTTCCTTGAGGAATCATGATCAACCCTTGATCAAATGATGAATATCACTTCAAAATGTTATTATTGACCAAAAAATTTAAAGTTTGACTGTATGTTGACCATAGTTGACTTTTTACCCAATGTTGTTGATTTTCAATCATCTGAGTTATTGACTGAGCAAACTTGTGATGCAAGACTTGAAACTTGTCATGAACATTGTTGCAGACTTATGGAGAACCATGAAAACCATTTGATTTAAATCCAATTTTCCTTGAGAAACATGAAAGCCTAGTTATGGACCCATTGTTTAGGAGGGGAATTTGACTGGTCAACTCTTGAGTAGCCTTGAGTACTTGAGAGCCATTGAATAATGTATTGAAGAAAATGGGAGGGAAAATTTTGAGGTACAACATGAATCATTTAAGAGTTAAACATATATGCAAGCACGCATAACACAAGCAGAGAAGACCGAGATGGTGGATAAGACCCTGAATTTCATTATATTATTCCTTGAGGATAAAGTTCTATGGGAAGTCTCCAAGAAGAAGACTACTACTTCGAAGTGGAAAAATCTTGAATCATTGTGTAATACGGTGGCAGAACCGACTGTTAATACTGGTTTGCATTTTTTGTTCGCAAATGTCGCAGTAACTAAGAGTCGCCACCGACTTTTATTTTATCCAATCAAGGAAAGGAAAAAGAACAGAAAAAACCTTTTTCGAGAATGTTTCTGAGTACGGGGGGTAGATTATAGAAAGGGAAGGTACTAGCACCCTTTCTATCCATGGTTTTCCATGGGCTCTTAGGTACTTTCTCATTTTGAAATTTCTTATGTGTGCTTGTTTTGAAAAGTTTTGTTTTACTTCGTTTTAACTCTTGTTTCTGTCCTCAAGAGTGTTACAGAGTTGTTTTTGAAAACTTTGTTTGAAAAGTGTTTGGTGTGAAAAAGTTTGTTTGTTTTGAGCAAGTACCTAGGAACTAATCTACTTACTCGAAAAAGACTGTTTGTTTTCCTTTAGACAGCGCTATCCTATTATTAAGGAATAGGTAGCACCGTCGTTGGAATTTTAAAGGGACGTTCGAAGGGACGAAATGGTCACTGAAGGCAACAAGTAAGGATATCTTAGCGTTTCGAAGGGACTATCGTCATAAGATTAATTCGTAGGTAACTCGAGGGACAAGTAAGGACTGTGATCTTTATGACGACGTTAAATCGCAGGTCATTGCTAAGGTATCCCTATATTCATGGGACACGACCATTATTTCTGAGGCAACCAAGTGAGGCAAACCCTAGGAGTGATCATGTGCATGTGTTTGATTTCAGTTATTTAATATTTGCACAATTAAGGTGATCTACTGTTTTAATTTTCAGTTAGTCTTCCCATACAATCCTATTAACATACATCTAAGCAGTTTATAGTTTACGAAAATTAAAATGCGGGAAAGTTTAAAGTTCCTAGCTATTACAGGGCTTTTGCAGATACATAATTATCTTGACTGAAAATAAAAATGCGGAAGTTTAAAACCCTAATTAAATCTATTACAACCCGAAGCAGATACAATAAGAGAAAAAGAATTCAAATGCGCGCGGCGAATTAGATGCGAGAATTAAAGAACCCTAAAAATTTAATTGAAAGATATTTAGGTTATTTTTGAGAAAAAAAAATTGAATTATGTTATGTACAAACTAAAACCCTAATTTATAATTGATTTAAATTATGTAGAAAAACAATTAAATTGCCCTAAATAATTAAACTAATTAATTAATTAAAGATACAAAATATTTTTTATGAAAAAAAGATTTTTTAGGTTTTTCTGATTTTTTTGATTTAATGAAAAAATGATTTTTTGTTATTTTGTAACAAAAAAGAAATAATTAACAAAAATAAAATAAAATGAATTAAAATAAAAGATTTAGAGATTGGGCCTTATAGAAGCTGAGAAGGGGGTGTATGGCTGAAATTGCAAGCCTATTATGCTCAGCCCAGTCCTAGCGTGTGATCTTGTGCTGGTCAGGCCTGGAGAGTGTACCATGATCCTTGACATGTGGGACATTGGATTAGATTGATGAGGAATCCATTGGCTGGATATTGTGGTGCATGGTGGACTCCTGGGACGTGTATGCACATGATCTGTTGAAACAAAGTTAGAAAATAAAGAAAATGCTGGGACCTGGGATCGAACCCAGGTCCTCTACATTTCCAAACGCGCCCTTCACCACTAGGCTACCAGGTTTTAGTTGTCAATATAGTAACAATAATCAATATTATATGAAACAAGATGGATAACTGAAAGAAAACAAAAAATGTGCGCGTTATTCTAATGGACCAGTGATATCCATCCATGTTATCTTCTTCTTCCTTGCCCGTCATATTAGGCTAAATACTTTTACCTACAGCCAGGACTCCATAGCTAAAACCCTGCAAGCTTCAAAAATCAGTAAAACGCATTATAAATTAAGGGTGAGTACATGGGTCAACTCGTCTTGATGCCACGAGCATCATGGTACCCTTTTCTTGGGCCAATTTCACCTGTATCAAGAAGCCCTAAAATGTGACTTCAAACCCTAGCCATTCCATTCATCAGTGTATGCCTCAAAACATCAATTAAACCAATCCAGCACATTGCAAACATGACAACAAACACAAATATACCATTAAAACATGTTCATGATGCAAGAATCATAGTAATCAGATTTTAAAAAGAAGCAAACCGTGACGATCGTATCTCCTATTTTTGGGCTTGGGAGGGCTGGCAAATGATAGGAAAGCATTCTGGAGATGTCCAGGAATCGACTGGTAGCTTTGAAATGCTTTGAATTGCCCTCTAGGTTGGAAAAATAATCACCACTTTTTATCAATTTTTTCAGTTTTGCTTTGTGCTCTCACGACCTGCCATCCTTGTTTTTTTGACTTGGTTATGTTCAGCATATATACTAGAACGAATTAGGTCAACAAAATGCCTTGTATCTTTGAATATCATCAAGATTTTATTTGGTTTTTCTCTTGTATGATATGTTTCCAAAATAAGCTTAATCATGCCAATTTTGATTCAATTTGTTTTTCACGTTTTGGATATGATTTGTCAACCTAATTGGATTTTATTCATACAAAAAATAAGATCAAAAATCAATCTTTTGTATTTTTTGGAATTTATTTGATTTAATTTGAATTTTAAATAATAAAAAATCAAAATAAAATAAATAATGAAGAAAATAAAGTGTAGATACTGATTTGGGTCGTGGACCATGTCACAAGCAAGATTCAATCATGAAAAACTAGGCCCATTTGACAAAAAAATGTATTTTTGAGCACATTTGACTTTTGGCAATTTTGCAAAAATGGTCAACTTTGACAAAGCATATCTCCTCCAATTTTAACCCTAGAGAGGTGTTCTTAGACTTTTTATAAATCTTAGGATGTCCCCTAAACAACCCTTTTGGTTTCATCTCAATTGAGTCTTCCATGTTCATGTAATAAGCTTTGACCCAAAAGGTGTTTTTGTTGACTTTTCAAAAGGACCTATAATGTAGAAATTCATATCTTTTGATGAGTGCATATTTTGAACTTGTGGTATGGAGATGAGTTATATGGAATTTCATCCTCTTCGAAATGAGCCTTGGATGGAAAATTTCTGATAAAGTATGAAGAAGTTATGCTTGGTCAAAGTTTGGTTGACTTTTCCTAAGAAACCCTAATTTAGCAACTTTTGGGTTTTGATGAATTTGGGACATTCCTTGAGGAATCATGATTAACCCTTGATCAAATGATGGATATAACTTCAAAAGGTTGATGTTAACCAAAAATCTTGAAGTTTGACTGTATGTGGGCCACAGTTGACTTTTGATCTAATATTGTTGATTTTCAGGCATCTGGGCAATTAACTGAGCAAACTTCTTGTGTAAGGCCTGAAACTTGACATGGATGATCTTGAGAACATATTAGCACCATGGAAATAATTTGGGACCTTTGGAGCTCCCACACCCTGATGAAAATGGAAACCCTAATTTGAGGTACATTGCCTTATGAGAGAGTTTGTCTGGTCGACTCTTGGGCATCCTTGAACAAGTTGGGGACCTCAATGGGAATGGGTTGAGTAAAATGAGAGGGAAAATTTTGGGGTACAAAAGCTTCCCCTGTTCAATCTTATTAAACCTGAGGATGTAGATTGGTTGGCTGCCTTTCGTAATCTAAAGGTTGAAGATGATTGAACACTAGAGTGCCCAGAAATTTGCACTCGTCTGAGATGGTGCTGAATTATGTAGGTAGTATCGGGAATGGGCTTACAGATTCCATTTGGAAAATATGATGGTGAATCGTCGGAGATGGGCTTACAGATGCCATTTGGAAAATATGACGAAGAATCGTCGGAGATGGGCTTAAAGATGCCATTCAGGATGATGTTGATTTTGTGAGATATTCCTTCGATGAGAATTCTTGTTCCTGTCATTGAGGAGGAATCTGCTGAGGAATGTTGGTCTCTATCTTGGGAGAAATAGAATTTTAGGAGCTTCAATTGTCTGTTACTCTACCGGGGAATCATCTCTTAGTCGAGGCGATTAAAATGAACTACTATCTGGTCGTGCTCCAGGCTTTAAAGTGACTTGTTAAGGATAATAAGATTAACTTCTATCTAGTCGTGCTCCAGATTTCACAGTGACTTACTGGGGAGATGAGATTAAACTCGCTATCTGGTTGTGCTCCAGGCTTTGCAAATTTCTCAATTCTTATGTGGTCGTGTTCCAGGATTCATAAGGAATTAAGCGGTTATCCTGGTCATGTCCGGGTTTCAACTTGAATTTAAGGCCTACAAATATCCGGTCGATTTTCGGGCTTCATAGTAATTGGCCGAGTAAACTGCTATTTGGTCGAATTCCAAGCTTCGCAGTACATCATACTGTTATCTGGTTGTGTTCTAGGTTTCACAGTGTCTCTTGCCGCTATCTGGTCGTGCTCCAGTATTCATAGCGTCTTATATCGTTATCTGGTCGTGCTCCAGGCTTCACGGTGTCTTATACCACTATCTGGTCAATTCCAAGCTTCATAGTATTTTGGAGAAAATCAAGATATTATTCGGTCGATTTCCGGGCTTTATAGCTTGAATATGAGATATACTACTATCTGTTCGATTCCAGGCTTTGTAGTATTTTGGAGAAATCAAGATATTATCCGGTCGATTTCTGGGCTTCATAGCTTGAACTGGAACATAAATCTTAGTATCGATTTGACTGAACCAGGGAAAACTTGTGAGAACTTCAACTGGGAGAGAAATATTATTATCGATTTGACTGATCCTAGGAGAGGTCTCGAATTAACTTTGACTGGAATAGAAATCAGGGGAATCTTAGCGCCGATTCGGCTGAGCCAGAAGAAAGTCTTAAAACATCTTCAACTAGAATAGAAACCTTAGTGTCGGTTTGACTGAACCAGAGAAAATTTGTGAGAGCTTCAACTGGGAGAGAAATCTTAATATCGATTTGACTGGTCCCGAGAGAGGTCTCGGAATAACTTTGACTGGCATTGAAATCAGGGGAATCTTAGAGATGATTAGGCTGACCCAGACGAAAGTCTTAAAACATCTTCAACTAGAATAGAAACCTTGGTGTCGGTTTGACTGAACCAGAGAAAATGTTGGAATATCTGCAATTGGAATAGAAACCTTGGTGCCGGTTTGACTGAACTAGAGAGAACTCGTGAGAACTTGATTGAATCTTTCCCTGAAAGGTAAAGAGTTAGTCGTATGTAATGTCATGATGTATGAAATGTATTGTGTAATGATATTCTCAAAATAAATGAGATTGTGTTGTATAATATGTATGTGCATGCCATGATATATGGATATGCAATGCTATTATGATATTCTCTAACTGGGGAAAATAAATCCTGGACTGCTGCTGGAGAGTATGAGGAGTTGGGTTCTTCATTTCTGCTGGGGATAGTGACCGAAGATGATTAGCTGGAGATTTATATCCGTTCTGCTTAAGAAAATTATGCCGGGAGACTTTGTCTGAGAATAACCCTGCGGGGAAATGACTCTGTGGGGAAGAGATACTCTGTTGGAAGATCTGCTGTTTTGGAGAAATATACTCAGCTGGGGATGAACTTCCATTGCTGGAGAGAAGAGCTCTGTTGGAGATCGAGCTTTCATCGTCAAAGAAATAAACTCTACTCGGGAGAAACACTTTATAAATTGTTTATGGTTATAAAGCTCGGCTGGGGAATGCAGACATTAGCTTTCTGAAGGAACCTGTTGGGGAAGGAATTCCTGCTTGGGGATACAGAGGTCGGACCTTGGTTGTCTCGGCTCTGTGGGGAGTATAGGTATCACTGGCTTGTATGCGATAGTGACTTCGCTTCCACCTGTCTCTGCCCCTTGTACCATGAAGGACGAGGTAACTGTCGGTATTTAGGTTTTGTACCAGTTTCTTTGAGTTCTTAGTAACTGCCTTTCTATTTTATATGCAGATATTTGTGAACAATAATCATATTCAAATGCATATGTCAAGAATAAAACATTGGGCGTTTTTTGCACAACAAAACAGAAAAAGGAAAAATAAACACAGAGTTTTGTACTCAAAAGACGCTTTATATTGATTTTAAATTTTCCTATAACAGGCGTTTCTTACAAGGAGGCTAACGTTCTAATAAGAGAACGCCGCCGTAAAAATGAAAATTATTACAAAAATTGTGTACAAAAAGAAAACAGCTATGTGTTATGATCCCATTGGGTTTCGATTCTGCTATTGGCCTTATGTCTTCGAGCATCTCATCACTTTGCTGCTTGTCCGAAGCTGACTGGATTGATCGGTATCTTTTGAGATCAATGTCTGATTACTGAAGTATGATCGCGAGGTGATTCAAGGAGACATAGTGATATGCTTTAATCCCTAATTTTTCCTGGACCTCCCTTTCAGGTTTTCAGTCCACCGGGATACCCATTTTTGCCCAAGCCGCCCTTTCGGGTTTTCGACTTGCCGGGTGTACAGATTTTTTCATTTTTTGTCCCTAATTTTTGCCCGAACCCTTTTGGTTCACCGGGATGCCTTTATTTTTTCCTAGGTATGTCAACCTAGCGGGTCTTTATTATGCATAGTATCTTTTCACTATGTCCTCATTGACAGGGTGTGGAAGGTCGTCACCATCCATGGTGGTCAGGATCATGGCTCCACCAAAAAACATGTTCTTGACCACAAATGGTCCCTCATTGGTGGGGGTCCATTTGCCCCTGGGATCACCTTCGTAAAGTAATCAATAGACACTAGGATGAAGCGATGCCCGTTGGACGTGGTAGGTCTGATCTCGCCGATCATGTCAATGCCCCACATTGAAAAGGGCCAGGGAGCCGTCAAAACATTCAAGGGAACTTGGGGTACGTGCACCTTATCAGCGTAGATTTGGCACTTGTGACAGGTTCGAGAATGCTGATAACAGTCAGCTTCCATAGTGGACAAGTAGTACCCTGCCCGTAGGATCTTCTTTGTCATGGTATGTCCACTGGAATGAGTGCCAAAGGTACCTTCGTGTAGGTCTGCCATGATCCTATCTGCTTCGCTCTTGTCTACACACCATAGTAAGGTAGAGTCATGATTGTGCTTATAGAGGATTTCGTTGATGAGGAAGAACTTTGCAGCAAACCTTCTCAGAAATTTCTTATCATTGACAGATGCCCCCTCGGGGTATTCTTGAGCCTCAAGATACCTTTCCACCTCATAAAACCAAGGTTTATCGTCTATCTCCTCAGTATCGATCTCACAGCAGTATGCCAGTTCATCCAACCTCTCAATAGTGATTAGGGGAGCTTCATTGTCCCACCTGACCTTGAACATTGATGACATAGTAGCTAGCGCGTCCGCTAACTGATTCTCTTCTCGTGGGAAATGTTCAAAGGTGATCTCTTTAAAATGAGGCAGCAGTGTCAGTACATGTTCTTTGTAAGGGATAAGGTTCAGGTGCTTCGTATCCCACTTGCCTTTGATCTGACTTATCACCAAAGCAGAATCCCAGAATACACTCAAGAACTTGATCCTTAGGTCAATTGTAGCTCTAAGACCCATGATACATGCTTCATACTCTGCCATGTTGTTGGTACAGTTGAAACATAATCGGGCAGTGAATGGAGTATGACAGCCTTCGGGAGATATGATTACAGCGCTAATGTTGTTGACCAGTGCGTTTGAGGCTCCATCAAAAAACATAGACCATCGAGATCCTTCCTCAGGTCCTTTATCCGGTCCAGGTTCGTCACAGTCAGTTACTAACATGATGTTCTCATCCGGGAAATTGAAATTCATGGACTGGTATTCGTACATGGCCTGATGCGCTAAATGATCAGCTAACGCACTTCTTTTGATTTCCTTTTGGGTTGTGTATTGAATATCGTACTCGGTTAAGATCATTTGCAATCTTGCTATCCTTCTAGAGAGAGCGGGCTTCTCGAAAATGTACTTGATCAGATCCATCTTAGATATCAACACAGTAGTGTGGGTCAACATATACTGTCTCAGTCAGCGAGCAGCCCATGCCAAAGTGCAGCAAGTTTTCTCGAGCAGTGAGTATCGTGTTTCATAGTCGGTAAACTTTTTGCTAAGGTAGTATATTGCATGCTCTTTTCGACCGGACTCGTCATGCTGCCCCAACACACACCCCATTGAATTATCTAGCACTGTTAAGTACATTATCAAAGGTCTTCCTTTAGTCGGAGGAATTAGAATAGGGGGTTCTTGGAGATATTGTTTGTTCTGTCAAAGGCTACCTGGAATTCGTCATTCCACTTTACCACTTGATCTTTCTTCAGAAGCTTGAAGATAGGCTCACAAGTAGCAGTCAGATGTGAGATGAATCAGGCAATGTAATTTAGGCGTCCCAAGAAACCTCTAACTTCCTTCTCAGTGCGGGGAGCCAACATATCTTGTATGGCCTTCAGCTTTTCAGGGTCTACTTGAATACCTTTGTCACTGACGATGAATCCCAGAAGCTTACCAGACCTTACCCCGAAGGTGCACTTGTTCGGATTTAACCTCAGCTTGTATGTCTTCAACCTGTTTAACAACTTTTGTAGATGATCAAGGTGCTCTTCCTCAGTTTGAGACCTGGCTATCATGTCATCAACATAAAATTCGATCTCAAGGTGAATCATATCATGGAACAAAGCGACCATGGCGCACTGATAAGTTGCCCCAGCATTCTTCAACCCAAACAACATCACCTTGTAGCAGAAAGTGCCCCACTGGGTAACAAAGGTTGTCTTCTCCATGTCTTCAGGTTCCATCTTGATCTGATTGTAGCCAAAGAAACCGTCCATGAAGGAAAAGACTTTGTGTTGTGGGGTGTTGTCAACTAGAACATCGATATGGGGAAGCGGGAAGTCATCCTTGGGGCTTTCCCTGTTCAGGTCTCTGTAATCCACACACATTTGTACTTTACCATCTTTTTTAGGTACTGGAACCACATTAGAAACCCACTACGGATATGATGTGACAGCTAAGAACCCTGCGTTGAACTGCTTCATAACCTCTGCTATAATCTTCTCTGATATCTCGGGGCGCATACGGCGGACCTTTTTCTTTACCGGAGGGCAGTCTTCTTTAGTCGGAAGACGATGGACCACTATATCATTGTCTAATCCCAACATGTCTTCATATGACCAGGCGAAAATTTCAACATACTCATGCAACATCTATACCAACCGCTGTTTGACACTAAACTCCAGATTTGCACCTATCTTAACCTCTTTTTTGTCTTCCTCTGTACCCAAGTTCACTATCTCAACAGGCTCTTCATGAGGCTGTATGGCCCTTTCTTCCTGCTGTAATAGTCTAGCAAGTTCTCTGAGTACCTCACAATCTTCTTCACCTTCGTCCTCAGCTTGGTTGATCGGATTTTCAAAGTCATAATGAGCAGTAGAAGAACTGTTATTAATGGGATCCAGAGTGGATATGGATCTGCATTTGGATACGTGAGTGTGTGTAAGAGCATAGCTGTATAGACAGAATAAAAGAAAAGAAAGAGAAAGAGTGCAAAATTTGTATGCAAACGTCCAATGCTTTATTAATGTCATATGAAAATGAAACATGATAACCCTCACAAATAGAACCATTGTGCCCCGGGTAAGACACATGGCTATAGAGTTTATATTGTTTTTAAATTACATATCCGAAAAAATCAAAAAGACAATTACTCCTGAATAAAGGTAATCGGTACAAAGTCCTTGGAAGTCCAGTTACTGAGTCCACAGTTGGTAGTCGGGAAGATCCAGCTGTCAATGTCGGAATCACCATCACCGTCTTCAAGTGCATTGACCCCATGATTGCTGATGCGTAGGGGAGATACTCCAGCCTGAGCACGACGAACAACCCTTTGAGCACCTGTAGTAAAGCCCAAACCAGATTTATCAGACTTGTAATGAATAACTGAGAGCTGACCCCAAATGGTAGACCCACCTTCTTCAACCACTGCTTGTGCATCCTTGAGAGAAGCCATCTTCGAGGGAGATTTGGTGACCTTCGGAGGACTGTTGGTAGTTTCTGCTGTAGCCATAATCTGAGGTACCTCTTCAATGTTCTGGCAAGGAGTCTCGATGAACTCGCCATCCATCTCTACGTACCTGAAAGAGTTCAAGTGACTGATCATGTACTTCTCTTCACCATGCACAGTGACAATCTTTCCTCTTACTGGGTACTTCAACATCTGGTGGAGGGTAGAAGTAACAACCCCAGCCCCATGTATCCAAGGGCGTTCAAACAAGAAAGAATATGATGGTTTGATATCCATTACGTAGAAAGTGGAGTCGAAGGTCTGGGAACCAACTTTGATAGGGACATCCACTTCTCCGTGCACCATCCTCTTTGAACCATCGAAAGCTCTCACTGCTATATTGCTATGCTTCAAGGTCAAGCCTTCGCAGTCCAATCTGTCCAGAGCTTTTTTAGGTAGCACATTTAACGAGGAGCCAGTATCTATTAAAACTTGGGCCAGAGTTGTGCCCCTACATTCAACAGAAACATGAAGAGCATTATTATGTTTCCTCCCCTTTGGTGTCAGATCCGCGTCAGAGAAACCCAGACCATTATCTGGAGTCAGACTAGCCACACAATCTTCAAACTAATCAGCAGATGTCTCTTGTGGGACGTAAGCCATCTTCAGAAACTTAACCAAAGCCTTCACATGGGCCTCGGAACACAACAACAAAGCCAACATAGAAATTTTGGATGGGGTCTGCCCCAGCTGCTCTACCACATTGTTGTCGCTCTTCTTTATTATCTTCAAAATTTCTTCCATTTCTTTCTTGGAAGCTTCTGGTAGGGTTACTGAATTAGCCTTTGTCAAGACAGGCTCAAGCAGTATGTCTTTGCCTCGAGTCTCGACTGACTCAGTGATAGGAGGGTTAATAGGAGTGATTACTGGAATTGCAGTAGTAGTCTTGGGTGGAACCACAACAGGAATGATCACATGTCCGATAGTAGTCTTTGGAGGAGAAATCTCAGGGGAGAACACTCTTCCACTTCTTGTTATTTTACTGGCTCCGGAAATATTGACGATGTCGGAATCAGCATTTTCAACAATCTTGTCTTCAATGGCTAGCATGTCCTGCTCTATGCCGTAGTAATAGACGTCGGCCCCATAGTTCCAAGGGACAACTTTTTCCGAGGAGTGTGGGATTGTCCCAGGCATGGTTATGATCAACGGAGTCACCTTCAGAATTGATGTAATCCTGACGGGTCTCATAGCGGAGGCCCTAGGAGGATTGGCGGAAATGGTTATGATAGCATTGTCTTCACAGGAAACAGTCGGAACATGAGTCTTTTCAAACAGAATCTCTTTGTCATCCATCAGGCGCTGAACACCTGCCTTCAACAAAGGGCAACCAGTCGGTAGGAATGAAAAAAAGTGGAAACCTTCACCACAACCCAGAAATAAACTGGCCTTCAAAAAACTCTCTTTGATATTCATGAGTGGGGTCACCAATTCTTCCACAGAGGTCACAAACACATCTTCTTCAACGACATTAACACCCTGACCATGTTTCGGCATAGGAGCAATGATAACGTTGGGAGTCTCCGGGGGATCAAATTCAATCTCCTTATCATCAATCAAATCCTGTACTTTGTTCTTCAAATTCCAACAGTCATTGGTGTCATGGCCTGGACTTTCCGAATGGTAAGCACAACGAGAATTCGGTTTATAGTCGGGAGAGGTGGTGTTTGGATTCTTCGGAGCTTCCCTCAGAGTAACCAGATTAGACTTCAGCAACTGAGGTAAAACCTGAGAAAGCGTCATGTTGATCCGAGTGAACTATCTAGTTGGCCTTTCTGCTCTCGGCTGATTATTTATTTGCTAAGCAGGTGCAGGGTTGGGAATCATAACAGCCCTTACCGCTGGACGATGTTTGGTTCGATTCTGATTCTTTTGGTTGTAGATAGCACTGACTTCCTTTTTACCTGCAAATGGCTTCCTTATAGCACTAGAAGAGGCATCCTTCTGAACTTTTCCACTTCAGATTCCAGCTTCCACTCTTTCTCCTGTTAAGATTAGTTCAGTAAAACCCACCGATGAACTTCCAATCAGGTGGTTTAAGAATGGCCTAGTCAAAGTTCCCATAAACATATCCACGAGCTCCCTGTCAGCCAAGGGAGGTTGAACTCTTCCAGCCAAATCTCTCCACTTCTGAGCATAATCCTTGGAACCCTCGTTCGAACCCATAGACAGATTTTGGAGTTGTGTACAGGTGGGAGCGAGATCTGCATTATACTGATATTTCTTATAAAATGCAGCAGCAAGGTCTTCCCAATTACGAACATTGGCTCTTTCCAGCTGATAGAACCAATCCAGTTGTGTTCCAATAGACTGTCTTGGAAAAAGTGAACCCACAAGTCTTTGTCAGCAGTATGAGGTTGTATCTCCTCACATAGGAACGAAGATGTATTTTGGAACAAGAGACCCCATCATACTTAGCAAATACCGGTTCCTTGAACTTTAGGGGGATGATAACCCCGGAGGCCAGACCTAACTCTTCAAAATCCAGCCCAGGAACCTTCTAGATTTCCATAGCGCTCAGACGCTCTTCTAGCTGCTTATACCTTTCATCAGCCGGAGGGTACTACTCCTCATTGTAATCAGTTTCATAGTCAGACTCTTTAGGACTAGGGTCCTCTTCTCTTGCTTCAACCTCTTAGTTCTCTCCCTCTTTAAATGAAGAAGCTAAATTAACAACCCGTCTTGGCGGTCCTATGAACCTTCTGCTCATATATGCCACACCGACTGACTTCTTGGTCTTCTTGTTCTTCTTGTTCTTCTTAACAATCAGAGCCTCCAGCTCTTCCTGTCCTTTGGCTAGAGCCACAATCATTTGCTGGAATTGCGTGTTCTTAGTCTGAAGATCTTTCACAGTTTGTTCAAGAGCCATTGCTGAAATAAACACTGAAGGAGATGAGAAACCTGTTATGAATCTTGTACATGCAATGAATGGGATGTGTATGCAATGATTTCAAAGACTTTGGGAAATTTAAATTTGCGAACCAAAATAAAACAAAGGTTTTATTAGTTGAATTCAAAGTTCAAATGCCTTTTAGGCGTAACAATTAAAAACAAATCTAAAAACTAGAAAAAATCAAAGTTCCCATGGATGCTTCCTCTTTGTGCCGAGATAGACATTGAGTCCTCTTTCCTCATGGAGCTGCTTTGTGAGCTCTAAAACCTTCCTCTCCTGGGCATAAAACTGATCCCTGTAGGTATCGCGCTCTTTCTTCAACTGAATCCAAGACCTCTGTAGTTCTCCAAGATCAGTGGGTATATCAGGTTGGAGAATCGTGTAAGGAATACTCCCTTCAGTAATGGGTTCCATAATCACTGGCAGAACAACCATATAGGGCATCCTAAGTTTCTGGGCGCGAGCTCGTACCCATTGGATATAAGGTTCCATAGGAATGGAAGCCTTTGGCCCCAAAGCCTTGGCGCCAAATCTGTTTACCATGCTCCAAGCTCGTATCAACCTCTGGCGATACCCTTGAACATCATCCTCATAGTTGAATACAATTCCCTTAATAAGTAACTCATGGGGACCATCCCTTCGAGCATAACCAAATTGTCACATAGCTAAATAAGGATTATAGGTTACACCCCCTCTGATGCCAAGTAACGGGACATTAGGGTACTCCCCACAGCGGTCAATAATAGCAGTGTTTTCCATAGCTCGGGAACACCAGAGAATATTCGTGTGAGCAAGTGACATTATCCTTTGTGACCAACCCAAACCTTCTTCATTCTTTAGTACGAACTTAGGGAGGTGAGAAATAAACCACCTTGACAGCAATGGCATGCAGCACATAAGAACCCCTCTTCTCTTCGTGGTATGGGGTTGTAAGAGAGGAAGATCTTGATAGCATTCACATCTATGAATGAGTCTGGATTAGGGAACAATACTAACCCATAGATTATAAGAGCCAAAACCTTCTCAAAAGCCTGAAAATCCATATCATCCCAAAACAGCTGGGCCTTGTCTATCAGGAACTTGGCTAGAAAACCCTTGACTCCGCTTCTTGTTTCCCAATTGGATACCACGTCAACCCGTTTCAGATGCAAGGCTGAGGCAATGACTTCTGGCTTAGGAATTTCTTCCAGACCTGTGAAAGGAAACTGTTCAAGAATGGGTATATCCAATAACTGAGAGAACTCTTCCATGGTAGGCACCAACTGATAGTCTGGAAAGGTGAAGCAGTGGTGCTTGGGATCAAAGAACTGAAAGAGTACACTCATCATATTTTCATCAAAGTTTGAAGTAACCAGGTTGAGAAGTCGACCATGTCTCTTAGTGAATGCAGAAGTTTCAGGGACCTTTGATACTAACTCTTTGAGTTAGGAATGTACTTTCACAAAGCTGATTCGGATAGTGTTTCTAAGAGCGGAAGCCATGATCTGTAAAACAGAACAAAGATAAATTCCCTTGGTCCTTGAAATGGTTAGTGCAATAAGAATGGATGTTATGTTATGATGCATGATGCCATGTTTAAACAGGATAAGTCACATATAAGCAAAACACACAATAGACCTTAGGTTCAAAGGCTTACATGAGGTTAAAGGTAAGTACCCTCTTGAAGTTTAGTTGGTTTCAAACCTGTCTTAGAAAAGTAACCGGGTTCTAAAGATTCTCAATATCACTGATCATCCTTTATCGGGCATTGTTTCAGCTTAAGTAATATTTTCTTGCAGCTGAAATATCCCGAAAGTCTGATCTCAATGAGTGTAGCATCGAGTGTTAACCAATCCCTAGCTTTATACCTAGGCCGTCTATCTCACTACTTTCTAATGGCCAAGTTTGTTCAACTAAGGTTCTAAGGTCCGTTAGTGCTTCAAGACACCACGCGGTGGCCCCGTATTCTCCTCGTTTCCACACGAAGGATACCGGTACCAACCAAAGTGTCACACCAACATAACCATCGCTTAAACCATATCGGTCTACGCCTTACAATCTCCACGATCTATTGTTGTTTACCTAAAAAGTGTCCCCAGATCCGGGTGTAGGATCTTTAACAATGCCCAAACAAAACCCTTTAAGAATAAAGCATACAAAACAAACAAGAAAGAAATTAAAAAAATGACCTAGATCCTAAGGTATACCCCACTTATATAAATCCCCAGCAGAGTCGCCAGTTTTGTGATACGGTGGCAGAACCGACTATTAATACTGGTTTGCGTTTTTTGTTCATAAATGTCGCGGTAAGCAAGAGTCGCGGTCGACTTTTATTTTATCCAATCAAGAAAAGGAAAAAGAACAAAAAACCTTTTTTGAGAATGTTTCTGAATACGGGCGGTAGATTATAGAAAGGGAAGGTGCTAGCACCCTCTCTATCCATGGTTTTCAATGGGCTCTTAGGTACTTGCTCATTTTGAAATTTCTTGTGTGTGCTTGTTTTTAAAAGTTTTATTTCATTTTAAGCCTTGTTTCTATCCTCAAGAGTGTTACGAAGTTGATTTTGAAAACTTTTTTTGAAAAGTGTTTGGTGTGAAAAAATTTGTTTGTTTTGAGCAAGTACCTAGGAACTAATCTACCTACTCAAAAAAGACTGTTCGTTTTCCTTTAGACAGCACTATCCTATTATTAAGGAATAGGTAGCACTATCGTTGGAATTTTAAAGGGACGTTCGAAGGGACGAAATGGTCACTGAAGGCAACAAGTAAGGATACCTTAGTGTTTTGAAGGGACTATCGTCATAAGATTAATCTGTAGGAAGCTCGAGGGACAAGTAAAGACTATGATCTTTATGACGATGTTAAATCGCGGGTCATTGCTAAGGTATCCCTACATTCGAGGGACACGACCATTATTTCCGAGGAAACCAAGTGAGGCAAACCCTAGGAATGAGCATGTGCATGTGTTTGATTTCCGTTATTTAATCTTTGCACAATTAAGGTGTTCTACTATTTTAATTTTCAGTTAGTCTTCCTATACAATCCTATTAACATACATCTAGGCAGTTTATAGTTTGCGAAAATTAAAATGCGGGAAAGTTTAAAGGTCCTAGCTATTACAGGGCTTTTGCAGATACATAATTATCTTGATTGAAAATAAAAATGCGGAAGTTTAAAACCCTAATTAAATCTATTACAACCCGAAGCAGATACAATAATAGAAAAAGAATTAAAATGCGCACGACGAATTAGATGTGAGAATTAAAGAACCCTAAAAATTTAATTGAATTATGTTATGTACAAACTAAAACCCTAATTTCTAATTGATTTAAATTATGTAGAAAAAACAATTAAATTACCCTAAATAATTAAACTAATTAATTAATTAAAGAAACAAAATATTTTTTATGAAAAAAAGATTTTTTAGGTTTTTGTGATTTTTTTGATTTAATGAAAAAATGATTTTTTTTTGTTATTTTGTAAAAAAAAAAGAAATAATTAACAAAAAAAAAAGAATTAAAAAAAAAGATTTAGAGATTGAGCCTGTTAGAAGTTGAGAAGGGGGTGTATGTCTGAAATTGCAAGCCCATTATGCTCAGCCCAGTCCTAGCGTGTGATCCTGTGCTGGTCAGGCCTAGAGAGTGTATCATGGTCCTTGACATGTGGGACGATGGATTGGATTGATGAGGAATCCATTGGCTGGATATTGTGGTGCATGGTGGACTCCCAGGACGTGTATGCATATGATCTGTTGAAACAAAGTTAGAAAATAAAGAAAATGCTGGGACCTGGGATCAAACCCAAGTCCTCTACATTTCCAAACGCGCGCTTCACCACTAGGCTACCAGGTTTTAGTTGTCAATATAGTAACAATAATCAATATTATATGAAACAGGGTGGATAACTGAAAGAAAACAAAACGCGCGCGTTATTCAAATGGACTAGTGATATCCATCCACGTTATCTTCTTCTTCCTTGCCCGTCGTATTAGGCTAAATACTTTTACCTATGGCCAGGATTCAATAGCTAAAACCCTGCAAGCTTCAAAAATCAGGAAAACGCATTATAAATTAAGGGTGAGTACATGGGTCAACTCGTCTTAATGCCATGAGCATCATGGTACCCTCTTCTTGGGCCAATTTCACCTGTATCAAGAAGCCCTAAAACGTGACTTCAAACCCTAGCCATGCCATTCATCAATGTATGCCTCAAAACATCAATTAAACCAATCCAATATGTTGCAAACATGACAACAAACACAAACATACCATTAAAACATGTTCATGATGCAAGAATCATAGTAATCGGATTTTAAAAAAGAAGCAAACTGTGACAATTGTATGTCATATTTCTGGGCTTAGGAGGACTGGCAAATGATTGGAAAAAGTTATGGAGATGTCCAGAAATCGATTGGTAGCTTTGAAATGCTTTGAATTGCCCTCTAGGTTGGAAAACATATCACCACTTTTTATCAATTTTTTCAGTTTTGCTTTGTGTTCTCACAACCTGCCATCCTTGTTTTTTGGCTTGGTTATGTTCAACATATATACTAGAACGAATTATGTCAACAAAAATGCCTTGTATCTTTGAAGATCATCAAGATTTGATTTGGTTTTTCTCTTGTATGATATGTTTCCAAAATAAGCCTAATCATGCCAATTTTGATTCAATTTGTTTTTCACGTTTTGGATATGATTTGTCATCCTAATTGGATTTGATTCCTACAAAAAATCAGATCAAAAATCAATCTATTGTATTTTTGTAATTTATTTGATTTAATTTGAATTTTAAATAATAAAAAATCAAAATAAAATAAATAATGAAGAAAATAAAGTGTAGATGCTGATTTGGGTCGTGGACCATGTCACAAGCAAGATTCAATCATGAAAAACTAGGCCCATTTGACAAAAAATGTATTTTTGAGCACATTTGACTTTTGGCAATTTTGCAAAAATGGTCAACTTTGACAAGACATATCTCTTCCAATTTTAATCCTATAGAGGTGTTCTTGGACTTTTTAGAAATCTTAGGATGTCCCCTAAAAAACCCTTTTGGTTTCATCTCAATTGGGTCTTCCATGTTCATGTAAGAAGCTTTGACCCAAAAGGTGTTTTTGTTGACTTTTTAAAAGGACCTATAATGTAGAAATTCATATCTTTTGATGAGTGCATATTTTGCACTTGTAGGATGAAGATGAGTTGTACGTAATTGCATCCTCTTCAAAATGAGCCTTGGATGGAAAATTTCTGATAAAGTATGAAGAAGTTATGCTTGGTCAAAGTTTGGTTGACTTTTCTTGAGAAACCCTAATTTAGCAACTTTTGGGTTTTGATGAATTTGGGGCATTCCTTGAGGAATCATGATAAAACCTTGATAAAATGATGTATATAACTTAAAAATGTTGATATTGACCAAAAGTCTTGAAATTTGACTGTATGTGGGCCACAATTGACTTTTGACCTAGTATTGTTGATTTTCAGGCATCTGGGCAATTAACCGAGCAAACTTCTTGTGTAAGGCCTAAAACTTGACATGGATGATCTTGAGAACATATTAGGACCATGGAAAGCATTTGGGACCTTTGGAGCTCCCACACCCTGATGAAAATGGAAACCCTAATTTGAGGTACATTGTCTTATGAGAGAGTTTGTCTGGTCGACTCTTGGGCATCCTTGAACAAGTTGGGGACCTCAATGGGCATGGGTTGAGTAAAATGAGAGGGAAAATTTTGGGGTACAACACATTGTATATGACAAAGTATTTGACTCAAATTTTGTGTAAGAAACAACAACTCTATTTATTTTAATTGGTAGAGAATGAATCCATATTGGAGCTGTTTACAAAATTTTACAAGATCATTATTGATATTGAGAATATTGAGGTGAAAAATGTTAAGCTCATTAACTAGGTCCTTTGAGAACTTCAAGGATGTATTTCCTTATGAAAAGGAAGGTATTATTACTCTGAGTGAAGTCCAAATGGTTGTGAGATCCAAAGAAAATTCAAAGGTAAAAGACTTGAATATAAACGATAGTGGTGAAAGCTTAAGCGTCTCTAGAGGAGAAATTGAGTGTAGAGGGATGTATAAATCAAAGAAGTTTAACAATTCAAGGTTAAAAAAATTTACTTGTTAGATATCACTCACTTTATGAGGGATTTTCCAGAGAGGAAAGGAAATGATGATTATGTTCAGATTGCAATTGCCTCAGATGAGGATAGTTATAAGAGTGTTAGTGCACTAGTGGTGTTGATTTTAGAGATTGAAGAGAGTTGGGTCATGACTCAAACTACTCTTATAACATGTGTCAAAGAAAATAATAATTTAAGACTTTAATTTCGGAGGAAATTGAAGTCTTTTTCCTTAGTGACCATAAGACCTACGAGGTTCATAGCCGATGTATGATCAGACTAAAAATGTTTAAAGAACATGATTTTCTTCTTCACATTGTGAGGTGTGTTCCATAGCTCATGACAAATTTGATATTTATAAATATTTTCAATGATCTAAACTATTTCCTTAGAGTTAAACAAGGGGCACTGAAGATTTCACGTGGTGGAACGATTACGTCTAAAGGGTCTAGAATATGTGGGTTATATACTCTAAAAGATTTTAATATTGTTGTTCATTCATCATCAGATAATGAAGATTTTCATGACAAGAACATGCTATGAAATTTGAGATTAATGCATGGTATATGGTTGGAATTTATTTCAGATCCCTTTAATGAGTTATGCAAGAGACAATGGATAAAAATGAATATGCCTGATTTTTTTATAGAGTTTATAAGGTAAGTCTGGTGCCAAATAAACTTACCTGGTTGGCATGTGTTTAAGCTACCTGTTTGGAGTAAGAAAATGTAGCATATAGTATTTTGAAGGTCGTCAAAGTTTTACCTATTATGTAAATCAAGATAATACATTTTTGTTGTACCACAAAATTTTCCCTCCCTTTTCTTCAAGACATTTCTCACAAAAGTTCTCAAATGCTCAAGGATTCTCAAGAGTTGATCAGACAAGCTCACCTCCTAAGCATTGGTTCCACAACTAGGGTTTTGGTTTTCTCAAGGAAAATTGGACTTATAATGACTCAAGTTACTTTCATGGTTCATTTTAGTTCTCCAAGAATGCTTATACCATGTTTTAAGTCTTGCATCACAAATTTGCTCAGTCAATTGCTCAGATGACTGAAAAACAATTGTATTGGGTAAAAAGTAAATTGTGGTCAGCATACAGTCATACTTCAAGATTTTTGGTCAACATCAACATTTTTAAGACATATTCATCATTTGATCAAGGGTTGTCATAATTCCTCGAGAAAAGCCCTCAGATCACCAAAGAGGCAAAATTGTCAAAATTAGGGTTTTGACTAAGAATAACTGATCAATGAATTTTGAACTAGTACATGACCTAATGATTTGAAGCATGATCTCAAGGGCTCAAATATAATATCTTGACCTAATTGCATGGTTCAAAATATTTCTAAATATCAATTGATTGATAGTTGAAATTTGAATCAATTGATAAAAAGTCAATAGGCACACAAAAGTGAAACTTTGACTTTTTGGTCAACATTGAACTTCAAAGATCAAGAATCATCAAAACCATTCAAAATATCAAATTTGATCATCAAGAATCAATAAAAGTCAACAAAAGTCAAAAGTTGGAAAATTTTCCAACACTTAGAAAAATTTCTAAGTGTTTTTGTTCTTAATAAATTCACTACTTCATGACCATTTTTCACTAAGATGCAAGATGATTCAAGGAAAACTTTCAACATGAAAGTTGTAGGGAATGAGGAATTCTAAAACTTTGTCCTGGAGGGTTAATGTCCAAAAAATGCTTGGATTAGGAGATATATGCTCATGAAATCATGGTGTTTTTATCTAACACTTAGAGGATTTTTCAACAAGTTTTTGACAGTTTTTCATCATAACTTCTTGGCCAATTTTCACCAACTTCCTTGTTGATTTAGCCAAAGTGGTTAACATGAAAGTTTTCGAAAATGTTTCAAGATTTATAAAACATCCAAGAACACAATTTTGTCATATTTGATCTAGGAGTATCGAAGAGATGAAGTTGGGCATCCATTCTTGAAATATAAGTCATTTTGTGATGAACATTAGATCAAATCTCCAAGTCATGCTGCATAAATCTTGCTTTACAGGCTTCTAACTTGCAAATCTCTCCATAATTAATTTTTTACACAAACTTTTGAGTTATGATCCACTTGATTCAAGCATTGTCCAATGCATCTTGCCATTTAAGGGAGAAAAGTACCATTTCCATTCTTGTAAAGCATGCCTTTTGCAAAAGTCCACTCCTTGAGCCTCTGACTTGTTTCTTATGCACACACTCAATCTATAAAGTTAGAAGCAACATGTTTAAAATGTCTAACCACTCTAGAAGGCATGGTACAAGACATTGGAACCATGTTCTTCAAAGTTGCTTCATAGCTAAGTAACCTAGCCATAACATGTGATCTTGTAAACCAAGTCCTCTCATCCTCTAAAACCTTTTCTCTATAATTAGAGATGTCATTTGCAAGGCAAAACACGAACTCACAAGTGCCCAAAATCTCTCAAACTCAGAATCACCACAAAAACTTCCATAAGTGCATATTTTAGGCCTTAGACACCAAACTTCAAATCTACTCGTGCATTTTCCATTTCAATCATTCAAACATCATCTAGACACCATATAAGAGTGATCCAAACACTTGAACTACTTATGTAATCCCTCCATCACCATCACCCATTTTCAAAATCCACAATTGTATCTTGACTTGGTCAGAACAGTTGGGCAAGCTATAAGGCATTCTATCAATTGGAATAGCTTCAGGGAGGTCCAAGCAAGCTCACCAAATCATCCTTTCACTTCTGGAAGTCGTGTAGAGAGCATTCAGATTTTGTTTCAAGAGGTAAGTTTTATCACCTTTGAAATCCTTATTCAAGCATCATTTGCACTTGCTTTCTAAAGAAAAAATATATATATCATTTCCCTGAAGCTAACCATGTTCTTACTTTTCATTTATATCGCCTGCGTGATGAGAATTTTGAAACTGAAGTTTTTGAGATTTTTCGAGTTTAGTTTAGTACCAAGTAAAATTCTCATTAATCTTTGATTTATAGCTTAAATTATTTACATGGTTGGATTCCTTGTTTAAATTCACACAAGTTTCAAGTTTACATTTTTCAATTTGGTGGAGAAATGCGTATGTTACAGAATTAACAAAATGTTATTGTCATGGCTGGCATGAGGAAGAAGAAGAGGTGGATTCAAATTTTTAGAAATGAGTTCATTTTATATTTAGTGCAAGTAGTATAATGACCGGATGAAGCAGCCACCCCAGTGATAAAAGAAGCACGCGCGTATTGAAGGGACCTGTGTTCGAGCCCCAACGGTACCCTTTTCAATTTTTATGTTTTATTTTGTGATTCGAAAACCCTAATGTGGGCTTCCTGATCTTGGGCCCAGTTTCTTCTGCTTTTCAGCACCCCCTCCCCCAATCCCCTTTTCATACGCAGGCCCATTTAAGTTATTTTTTTTTAGTTTTTTGTGATTCAAACACAAAAAACTTGGTTGAGCCTGATAATTTTCTTGTCTTATCCCCCATTTTCACTTCTAACCCAAGCCTAATCTTTTCTTTATTTTTATTTCTTTACATTTTCTTTTTTTACTTTTATTTATTTTATTTAATAAAAATACAAAAAAATAATTTTAATGAAAACAATAGATTTAGGTTTGATTAATTAATTTAATTTTCATAAATAAAAATATATTAATTTAATCACTTTGTTTTATTTTTATCAATTAATTTGTATAAAATTAGAATTAGATTTTATTATTTTACACTATAAAATATTTTTCCAAATTGACATTAACATCCAAATTATTTTCTAAACAAATCACTAAACTTAGGTTTTATTTTAATTTCCTTAATTTCAATTAACTTAGATTTTTAGGTTTTGTTTAAAAGAATTAGTTAAACTTCTCTTTTAATTAAAACTAATTAATATTCTTAGGTTAATGATCAAACTTTGTTTTCTACCAAAAAATCACAAACAAAACATTTTCTTTTCCCTTTTATTTATTTTTCATATTTGTGTATTTTTATTACTTCGCATTATCATTTATGTAAATGGCCTGTAATAGATAATTAGGGTTTATTGCTTTCCTCCCTGTTCACAAATTTGTATCCCCCATTCTCAAAGCCTTGTAATAGGGTAGGATATTTAATTTCCATAATTTATCACTTTCCATATTTCTGTTAATTATTAGGGTTTGTATGACAAGATTAAAATCAATCATAGAAAAACCCTAATTCAAGATAAAGTAATTGAATCAAACACACTTTGCACACTTACACCTCTAGGATAACCTCACTTGTTGCCTCAGATAAAAATAGTCATGTCCCTTGAACGTGGGATACTTTAGCAAAGACCCACAATTTAAAGATCACAGTCCCACGATGACCCTTCGATGTTGCCTTCGGTAAACGATCTTAGTCCCTTACGACAATTTCTAAAGTGTCTTACAAGTTGCCTTCTATAAATGTACGATGACCCAAGCTTGTCCCTCACATCCAATGATGAGGCTTCCTACTAACTAATGGTATGATAGTATTATTTAAAGGAGGAGTAAAAGAACAAAGACTTTTTGAGTAGGTAGACCGCTCGTAATCGCTTGCTCACAAAAATAAAATAATCCTCACACCTCACACTTTCAAAACAACTATTTTCAAAACACTTTTCAAAATAAATGTTTTGTATACATTATCAACAATACGAGAATTGTTACAAAATTGCCTTACATTGGCATTTTTAAAACATCTTTCCAAACACTCCCTTTCAACAAATATTTTCAAAATAAACATTTTGTATACATTCTCAACAATAAGAGAATCATTACAAAATTTCTGCACTTAGGCACTTTCAAAATATTTGCAAACATACACAAACATAAAGCATTTTCAAAATGAGCTAGCAATTAAGAGCCCGTAGATAACTATAGATGAAAAGGGTGTTAACACCTTCCCTTTTCATAACCTACCCCCCGAACTCAAGAAAATTCTCAAAAGGTATTTCTTGTTCTTTTCACCCTTTCCTTTATTGGATGAAATAAATGTCGGTGGAGACTCTTGCTATCTGCAACATTTGCAATAAAACGTAAAACACCAAGTCAATTCTCCCACCGTATTATAGAACTGGAGACTCTGCTGGGGAGGATATACTAAAAGTGGGGTTACCTTAAGATATAGATCACCTTTATTTCTTTACTTGTTTGCCTTGTTTTCTTAATATTTCGGGATATGCTTGGGTTTATTTCTTGTATAAATCCTATACCCGGATCTGGGGCATTTTAGGTAAGTAGAAAAAATCATGAAAAATGTACGGCATAGATCGATATGGTTGGAGTGGAGGCTACGTTAGTGTGACACATTTGTTGGTACCAGTGTCCCTTAAGTTAAGTTAAGGGGAATACATGGCCATTGTTTGGTGTCATAAAGCACTAACTGACTGTAGAACCTTAGTTGATACAACTTAGCCATTAGAAAGTAGTGAGATAGATGGATTTGGTGCAGATTGAAGTTGGTTAATACTCAATACTACACTCATTAAGATCGTACTTTTGGGATATTTCCGTTGCAGTTCAGATGCTTGTGCTGAAATAATGCCTGAGAAGAAAGATCAGTGATATTGAGGCTTCTATAACCCGCTTACTTCTTTTAGGACATGTTGAGCCAACTAAAACTTCAAGAGGGTACTTACCTATAAGCACCATGCAAGATTAAACCTAATACCTTGTGTGCTTTGTTTGTGTATGATTAATTGTTCAAACATGACATCATAACACATGACATCATGCCATATCATTTTCACTAACCATTTCCAGGACGTAGGGATTTTTCTTTGTTCTGTTTTGTAGGTTATGGCTTCCGCTCGCAGAAACACTATCCGAATCAATTTTGTGAGGATACTCTCTCAACTCAAGGAGTTAGTCTCAAGGGTTCCTGAAAGTTCTCCATTCATCAAAAGGCATGGTCGACTACTCAGTTTTGTTACCTCGGGTTTTGAAGAAGATGTGATGAGTGTTCTATTCTAGTTCTTTGACCCGGCACATCACTGCTTCACCTTTCCCAATTATCAGTTGGTACCCACAATAGAGGAGTTTTCTCAATTACTGGGAGTACCTATTCACAATCAAATACCTTTCACTGGTTTAGAGAAAGATCCACAACCTGAAGAAATTGCAACAACCTTACATCTAAAGCGGTCCGAAATTGTATCTAATCGGGAAACAAGGAGTGGAGTCATGGGTTTTCTAGAAACTTTCTGTTAGAGAAGGCTTGACTGTTTTTGGATGCTATGAATTTTCAAGCTTTCGAAGAAATTTTGGCTCTTATAATCTATGTTTTGGTACTATTCCCTAATCCGGACCAACTCATAGATGTGAACGCCATCAAAATATTCCTTTATCATAACCCTGTGCCTACTTTGCTTGGAGACATTCTGCATTCACTTCACTCTCGTACAATGAATAAGTGAGGAACTCTTATGTGTTGCATACCTCTGCTGTCTAGGTGGTTTATTCGCACCTTCCCCGATCAATATTGAAGAATGAACAAGGTTTAAGGTGGTCTCAAAGGATGATGTCGCTCTCTCATTCAGATATTTATTGGTGTTCTCGATCTCTAGAGCATGTTACTATCATTAACCGCTGTGGGGAATTCCCTAATGTTCCACTCCTTAGAATTAGGGGAGGTATTACTTACAACCCTTCTCTTACTCTACGTCAGTTTGGTTATGCTCGAAGAGATGGTCCTCATGACGCACTTATCCAGGGTATTGTGTTCGACTACGAGAACAATTTTCAAGATTATCGTCAAAGGTTTATACGAGATTGGGGCATGGTAAACAAGATTGATAGAAAGACTTTAGGACATAAGAATTTTATCCCTTTGGAGCCATATCTCAAGTGGGTACGATCTCGTGCTCAAAACCTTATGATGCCATATGTCATTGTCTTACCAGTGATTGTGTAGCCTGTGGTTGAAGGGGATATTCCTTATACCATTCTTCATCCGGAAATGTCTACTAACTTCGAAGAATTGTAGAAGCCCTGGATTAAACTCAAGGGAGAACGGGACACCTTTGAAGCTTAATTCTATGCAAGCAAGAAGAAAGTGTTGGAGCTCACAAAGCAACTTCGCAAGGAGCAGAGAATTAATGCATACATCGACACGAAGAGGAAGTGTCCATGGGAGACTTGAGTCTTAGGTTTTAGGAGTTCATTTTGTTGTCTCTTTGAGACCTTTTTGCTTTTTCATTGTAAGCCCAAGGGGCAATTGTAATTTTTGAACTTATTAATGCAATCTTTGTTTCTGTTTCCTTTTTGGCTAGAAAATTTAAATCTCCTAAGGTCCTTGAAAATAGTGCATCCACATATCATGCATCATTTTGTAAGCAAGTTTCCCAATATAAGTTTCCTTGTCTATTTACTATTTTTTCAGTATAAGATGGCTCTAAAGAAAACCGTCAAAGATCTGCAAACTCAACATGCACAGTTTCAAGAGACTCTCCTGAACCTAGCCAAAGGGAAACAAGAGATGATGGCGCTCCTCGTCACAAAAAAGAAGACTAAGAAGCGGGCTGTTATCCTCAACATGGGGAGAAGGTTCAAAGGTCTTGTCCGACTGGCTCAAGTAGAAGATGTTTCCTCTGAGGAAGACGACAATCAAGAAGAGGATGTTAGAAGCACCAGGGCTAGGGGTGGAAATAACTAGATTTCTGAGGATGAAGACTACTCCGACTAGCAATACCCTCCCGCGGATGACAAATACAACCAGTTAGAAGACTGACTCAAAGCCATGGAAATTCAAAAAGTGTCTGGATTGGACTTTGGGGACTTAGGTTTGATTCTAGGAGTAGTCATCCCCCATAAGTTTAAGGTCGATGTCTTCGCTAAATATAATGGGGTCTCTTGTCCCAAACTCCATTTGAGGTCATATGTCCGAAAGGTTCAACCCCATACTACTAACCAGAAAATGTGGGTCCACTTCTTTCAAGAAAGTATGACCGGTACTCAACTTGAATGGTTTTACCAGTTGAAAGGAACCAATATTCGCACATGGGAGGACTTGGCTACTGCCTTCTACAAAAAATACCAATAGAATGCTAACCTTGCACTAACTCGCATGTAATCATAGAGTATGACTATGGGCTCGAACGAAGGCTTTAAAGAGTATGCCCAGAAGTGGAGAGATTTGGCTGGAAGGGTGCAATCTCCTCTGACTGACCGGGAATTAATGGACATGTTCATGGGAACTCTGACGGGTCCATTCTTTAATTTGCTGATTCAGAGTTCTTCATCAAGGTTTACTGAGCTGATTTTGACTGGCGAACAAGTTAAAAGTGGTATCAAGAGCGCGAAGATTCAGATGGATGCATCCTCTAGTACTATGAAGAAACCATTCATTGGAAATAAAGGAACCAACATTGTCTATGGCCAGGGGAGTCATAGTAAGAATGATCGTCATCAGTCTGTAGGGGAAGTGTTAATCTCTAATCAAACACCTATTCGACCATAACAATCGGGCAATCAACGTAGGTCAGATGCTCCAAGGACACACCTCACCAGGATTAATATCCCATTGGCTCAAGCATTACAACGTCTGTTGAAATCACAATTGATAACATTGCGGGATCCTCCTCAGAATCCTAACACATCCTCTCCAAAGTATAATCCTAATGCAAGGTGTGCATACCATTCCAATAGTCCTGGGCACGACACTAACGATTGTTGGGCCCAAAAAAAATCAAAATCCAAGACATGATTGATGCAAAGGAAATTGAATTTGATCCTCCCGAGACCCCTAATGTGATTACTGCGCCCATGCCCAGTCATGGTAAAGGTGTTAATGCTATTGACTATGTTTCCTATGTCTCCACCATAGGTGACTTGACCACTCCCTTGATGATCGTTAAGAAGAATCTGTTACGAGCCAGTTTATTTCTGGGTTATACTGAAAATTGTTACTATTGTGCTTCCCAAACTAATGGTTGTATGTGGCTGAGGAAGGGTATTCAATGCTTGATTGATAGCCTTTAAATTATGTTCGAGAAAACTCCATCCATGAAAAGTTTGCATGAAAGTATATTTCAAGAACTGAGACTTGAAGATGTTTCTATAATCACAATTTCCAATGCTCCTGTAAGGATCACCTCTAGAGGTCCTATATAGATTCCTGTTAAGCCGAGGGTGGCTCCCCTCATCATCACTGCACTGGGGCCAGTCCCTTATTCCTGTGACAAAGCTGTTCCCTGGAACTATGGGGCAGAAGTTTATTACCATGGTGTGAGGCAAGAGCCATGGATTACCGAAGTTGAAGATTCTGAAGTTACTAATCTCAATGTCAAAAATATTTTCAAAACTAGTAAAGTTACCCAAACGGGGAGGATCTTCTCCCCGAAGATCTCTCCTCCAAAAACTATCACAACACCTGTTCATATTCCTACTGCTGGGTCAACTGCTAACACCCGAGGCAAAGAGAAAGTGACTCAGCCTGCCTAGATGGAGGCACCCTTAAAATATGTTACAATTGAAGACTCCTCTAAACAAGAGATGGAAGAAATATTGACGTTCATTCGTAAAAGTGACTACAAAATAGTTGAACAACTGGAGCAGACACCCCCCATGATGTCCTAGTTATTATGCTCTGAAGCCCATGCTCGGGCTTTGTTGAAATTTCTGAAGAATGCTCATGTACCACAAAAGACCTCTGCTGATCTATTTGAGAATTGTGTTGCAAGCCTAACAACTGATAATGGTTTAGACTTTTCTAATGCCGACTTAACTCTGGCAGGAAATAATCATAACAAGGCCTTGCACATCTCTATTAAGTGTAAGGGAACTCCTTTGGCATGTGTGTTAGTCGATACAGGTTCCTCCATGAATGTATTACAAAAAGGTGCTCTGGATAGATTGGACTGTGAAGGGTTGGTGCTGAAACCCAGTGATATTGTGGTAAGAGCCTTTGATAGGTCAAAAAGAATGGTTCACGAAGAAGTTGATCTCCCGATCAAGGTGGGATCTCAGGTTTTGAACTCCATTATTTATGTAATGGATAGTCTCATGGCCTATTCATGTCTGCTATGATGCCCTTGGATGCATGGGGCAGGTGCTGTTACCTCTACCTTACATAAAAAATTGAAGTATCCGGTGAAAGGGAAGATCGTTACAGTCTGTGGAGAAGAAGAATATATGGTAAGCCATTTGAATTCTTTCAAATATGTTAAAATGGATGGTGAAATCATTGAAACTCCCTGCCAGACATTTGAAGTAATCCCTCCAACGATTGTTGTTGCTAAAGCTACTTCTGCTACTCCCAAGATTACCAAGGACACACTAAGAATGCCTTCTCTGAAGGATGCTAGGGCTGTGATATAAGAAGGAGGATGTACTGTTTGGGGTCAGCTTCCTGATATCCCCTACAAATTTGAAAAGTTTGGTCTGGGCTTGACTGTAGAGGGTCAAAGGTTTATTCATCGCGATCGAGTTGGAAGACCTTCATTCCGTATCAGTAATAATGGAGTCAACGCGATAGAATACACTGATAGTGATGGTGACCTGGACAATTGGATATTATCTACCAATGGGAGTGTACTCGACAACTGGAAGGCTAAAGACTTTGTATCAATCTCCTTTAGTCAGGAGTAATTACTATTTCCTGAAATTCTGGCAGCAGATACTCAATGTCACAGTGAATGTTATGACACCGTATCTGACTTTCTATAAGACAGTAAATAAAAAAACAGTAAAGAACACAGTCAATTTTTTACCCAGTTCAGTGTGAAACAACACCTACTCTGGGGGCTACCAAGCCATGGAGGAAATCCACTATAAGAGATATTAATTCAGGAATAAACCAACCAGTTTATCTCCTTCACTTAAGACCTACCCAATGCAACTTCAATCTAAGTTCAACTTAAACCTGAGTTCCTACTCACTCCCCCTCAATCACAATAGTGATACTAAACAATTGACTAATGAAATAATGAAGACACTCTTCAGAACATACACTTGATTATGCTTCACAGCTTTTAATCAAGTAACACAAACACTCGTGCTTCAAAGCTTTGAGTGATACATAAACCTGACTTGACCTTGCTTCAAAGCTTTAGTCAAGAGACACAAACACTCTTGCTTCAAAGCTTTGAGTGATACACAACCCTTACAATAAAAACCTATTCCAAGTCACTTATCACAATGATACTTGCTTGGATTATAGTAGTTAAAACTATACAACCCCAAGTTGATCTTCTGTCTCAGAGTTAATTTCCAATCAGCTTTCCTGTTGAATATATATGCAGCTGTTTCTTCAGTTAGGGCTTCCACGAAAAGCTAGGGTTAATTAGGGTTAACCTCAAGACTTGGTCACAAGACTTTATCAACCTGATTAGGGTTGAGCTAGGTTAACCTAAAGTCCACGTGAGATTCTGTTCTGGAATGTATGAACCAAATTCCTGAAAAATCTCAGAATTAACCAAACTGCATAACTGTTAGATCAGTACAGGATGTCTTAACATTTGTTATGACAACAGAAATCCTGTTTACTGATTTTGGTAGAAGGTGATAAATGTGATCATTTGCAAAATGCTCAGATACACACTCATAAATAGCATCTACTGTATGCCATTCTTTTTCTGCATAAAGTACCTAATAATCCAGAATGTTATGACATCAGTCATGACATTCACACACCCGGTTTTACCAAAAATACATGCCAATAACTAAACACTTACAAACTCCCCCTTTGGCAAATTGTTGGCTAAAACCCCTAAACAATCAGAGAATAGAGAGCAGCAAAAATAATATGTCTGCAGAAAAAAATAATGTCTACCAAGTAATTAACACAAAATATCTCCCCCTCTTTAGCCACAAATAGGCCAAAGATACATGTACTTATATGTTATACAGTCATCCAAAATGAGTAATAAAATAACAAAAATGAAATCACTTGCAGCAACAGGAATCAGAAGCAAGCTTGACAACTCCACCAAACTTCAAGCACTATCATCTTCAGAGGAGGCACTTTTTTCAGCATTAAGCTGATCTTCAGCAGCATCCTCTTCCCTTCTTTGTCCTTCAGACTCCTCCTGTTCTAATCTGGCAATTAGGTTCTCAAGAGTCCTTTTCCTTGTCTCCAGCTCTTTGCAGGTTTCTTTTAGCACAGCTATAACATCAGATGTCTTGGACTGAGTTTTTATAGTTGATGTCTCAGCTGATGTCATGACAATGTCAGGAACATGAGATCCCTGGAATATCTTATAGTGCAACCCAAGAGCAGGGGCTCTTTTGCATACAGTATCTCTTTCCACTAGAATGTCAGGATACTGAGCAAGGACAATACCACATAGGAGGGAGGGAAAGGCAATATGGCCTTTAACAGCATAGCTTCCAGCATGTTTTAAAGTTTGATCAAAGATATACCTGCCATAGTCAAATTCAGTCCTGGTTCCAACAGCATAAATGAATCTTCCCAATCCTGTGGAGATGGTTGATTTATGGTTGGTAAGAACCCAGTTGGCTGCACCAATCTTGTGCAGGATGGCAAATTTCATGCTTAGCTTGCTAGCATTCAGCTTGCCTTTTAAGGGCCAGCACTTGACTTGTCTTGCAGTGATGGTTTGGCATACTTGATTGTCAGTAACCTCTAGTTCAGGGCAAGCCTCATCTGGTCTTCCAAGGAATTTATTAATTTCAGAGGGAGAGAAATTAACCTTTCTTCCTCTCACATAGACACATTTAAAGTCAGCTGACCTTCCATCAGCACATTCATCAGATAAATTCACTATGAATTCTTTGACAAGATTTTCATAGCAATTGGTAAACTTTACCACAGTATTCATTAGTCTATCAAATTTGATTAGGTCCATGATTTCCCTACATTCCATGGCCCCATTGTTCAGTTCTCTTTCCAAGGCTATTCTTTTCAAGCAAACATACTTCCATCTGTTGGCATTTTCAGGGTGGTGAAAAGAAATGTTGTCAGTGGGGACTTCAGGAACTTTAGCCATTTTGCTTGAAGGGACTTTCCTTCTGAGAGGAATGTCTTCAGCATCTATGTCAAATTCTGATTCCTCATTAGAATCAGAAGGTTCAGGCTCTTTCCTTTTCTTTGCTATTGGTTGTCTCACAGGCTTTGAGAGACTCCCAGCATGTACTCGGGTTTTCACCTTCCCTTTGGACAGTCCAGTCTTCACAGTTTTTACACCAGTCTTGCCTTCAGACCTAGTTTTCTTGTGAGCAACATCAGCAGTCTTCTCTTTGGTCAGACATTTTGCAGCATCCTGATTACCTTTTTTGTTCATCATCCTCCTAGCTATGCTAGGGTTGATATTTGCAATTAGGTCATTGTCTGAGTATTCTTCATCCACATCAATAAACGGTGGTTCAACATTCTTCTCTGAAGGGTTCTGGATATCATCAATATTTTCAGATGATTTCTGAATGTTGTCATTTGGTGTCACAACATTCTCAAAGACATCTGGATTTGTTTCAACATTTGGACTTGCTGATTCTTGATTTAATGGAACAGAAATCCCAGGTACAGAGTGGTTCTCACTCAGAATTCTTGTAACAAGCCTAGCTATTGCTTGATGAACATAAGTTGAGCCTTCCCTATTTGGAACAGAAGATGAAGGTTGAGAGGTATTACCAGATGAAATAGCTTGAGACCTTCCTGCATGCCTTGTTCTCAGCTTTTTAACCTTAGAGGGGTTAGTTGCCAGTACTCTAAGAGGAGTAATCTCCAGGACTTCAGAATCCATGCATGATGTGATTGCCCTAGAAACTCGATCAGAGGATGAGGATGAAACAGTCGTCTTGGAAGAGGATGATGTTTGAGACATTTTGATAGTCTTAGAAAACTAGTAGCAACGAGAGAGAAATCTTTGATTGAGAGAATGGGATTTGTTGCAGAGCCGAGAGAGGAAGGAGGTAAATGAGTGTCTATTCAACTTCTTAATAATTTTGAAAGAAATGGGAAAACATATGAATAACCCAATCAAAATAGACTTAACACAAAAAACTCTTTCAACCCTTGTTTTAAGCAAAATTAATTGCTACATTTCCTCATGTTGGCAAATACCCAACTTGCCCCTTAAATTTTCAAATTGATTTGCATCAAGTGCTTTGGTAAAAATGTCAACCAGTTGTAGTTCAGTGGCAACATGTTCCAGTTTAATCGTCTTCTCCTCTACAAGATCTCTGATAAAATGATGTCTAATGTCAATATGCTTGGTCCTGCTATGCTGAATAGGATTCTTGGAAATGTTGATTGTACTCAGATTGTCACAGTACAATGTCATAACATCTTGTGTGACATTATACTCAGTAAGCATCTGTTTCATCCAGATCATTTGAGAACAGCTACTACCAGCTGCAATGTATTCAGCTTCAGCAGTAGAGAGAGACACACAATTCTGTTTCTTGCTGAACTAGGATACCAGATTATTTCCTAAGAAGAGACATCCTCCAGAGGTGCTTTTTCTATCATCAGCACTTCCAGCCCAATCAGCATCACAAAAACCAGTCAGAGTTGGTTCACAACCATGAGAGTACAGCAAGCCATAGTTGTAAGTTCCACTTACATACTTCAAAATTCTCTTCACTTGGTTGATATGGATGACTTTAGGATCAGCTTGGTATCTTGCACATACTCCAACTGCAAAAGCAATGTCAGGTCTGCTGGTTGTTAAGTACAACAGACTTCCTATCATGCTTCTGTACAGGCTTTGGTCCACCTTAACCCCACTTGAATCTTTGGATAGCTTTAAATGAGTAGGTACAGGAGTCCTTTTGTGACTGGCATTCTCTATACCAAACTTCTTGACAATGTTCTTTGCATACTTGCTTTGAGATAGAAAAATTGAGTCTTCCATCTGTGAGACTTGCAGTCCAAGAAAGTAGGTCAGTTCTCCCATGAGACTCATTTCGAATTCAGCCTGCATCTGGTCAGGAAAATGTTTAACCATTTGATCTGACATTCCCCCAAACACTATGTCATCAACATATATTTGAGCTACCATTAACTTCCCTCCTTCATTTTTGACAAAGAGGGTTTTATCCAAGCCTCCTTTTCTGTATCCTTTGTCTGAGAGAAATTTTGTTAATCTGTCATACCATGCTCTAAGAGCTTGTTTCAGGCCATATAAAGCTTTCCTCAATTTGTAGACATGATCAGGGTAGTTTGGATCCACAAAACCTTTAGGCTGTTCCACATAAACTTCCTTATTTAAGTACCCATTTAGGAAGGCGCTTTTTACATCCATCTGAAATAACTTGAACTTCAGGAGACAAGCAATTCCCAATAGGAGTCTGATAGATTCCAGTCTGGCTACAGGGGCAAAGGTCTCATCAAAATCAACCCCTTCAACTTGAGTATATCCTTGGGCAACAAGTCTTGCCTTATTTCTGGTGACAACTCCTTCAGCATCTGATTTGTTCTTGTATATCCATTTTGTGCCAATGATGTTTGTTCCCTCTGGTCTAGGAACTAACTCCCATACTTCATGTTGCTTAAATTGGTTCAATTCATCTTGCATTGCACCAATCCAGTATTCATCAGTTAAAGCCTCCTTAACATTTCTTGGTTCAATTTTAGACACAAAGCAAGAGTTTGAGATGATTTCTCTAGATCTTGTAATGACTCCACTGTTAGGATCCCCTATGATGAGTTCTTTAGGATGATCTTTCTGAATTCTGATGGAAGGGATTTTGCTAGCTTCCTTGGATTCAGAGTCTGCTGCAGTGGTGTTAGGTAGGTCATTCTGTTGAGTTGGAGTCTCAAAGAATGTCTCAACATTACAAGGAACATCTGTTTCCTCATGATAATCATCAACTATGACATTTATTGATTCCATCATGACTTTTTTCCTAGAATTGAATACCCTATAAGCTCTGTTGTTGGAGGAGTATCCTAGAAATATTCCTTCATCACTTTTAGGGTCCATCTTTCTCCTTTGTTCACGATCTGCCAGAATATAGCATTTGCTACCAAATACATGGAAGTACTTCACAGTTGGCTTTCTTCCTTTCCAGAGTTCATAAATGGTGGATGAGGTTCCCTTTCTCAAAGTGACTCTGTTATGGACATAACAGGCTGTATTCATAGCTTCAGCCCAAAAATGAATAGGAAGTCTTTTGGCATGTATCATTGCTCTGGCAGATTCCTGTATGGTCCTATTTTTCCTTTCTACAACTCCATTTTGTTGAGGAGTTATAGGAGAAGAGAATTCATGACTAATTCCTTCTGAGGAACAGAACTCATTAAACTTACTGTTTTCAAATTCCTTGCCATGATCACTTCTGATTCAGACAATACACCATTCTTTTTCTCTTTGAATTCTTTTGCACAGTTCTTTAAAAACTTCAAATACATCAGATTTTTACCTAATGAAGTTAATCCAGGTGAATCTGGAAAAATAATCCACAACAACATAGGCATATCTTTTTCCACCAAGACTTTCCACCTGCATTGGTCCCATCAGATCCATATGTAGAAGTTCTAGAACCTTAGAGGTGGTCAGATGTCTTGACTTTGGATGTGACATCCTAGTTTTCTTACCAACCTGACATTCACCACAAACTCTCCCTTCATCAATTTGCAGTCTTGGAATCCCTCTGACTGCCTCCATGGATATAATCCTTTTCATTCCTCTTAGATGAAGATGGCCAAGTTTTTGGTGCCACAGTTTCACCTCTTTTTCTTCTTTGGCAATAGAACACACAGTGGAGTAATTAGTGTTCTCAGGCTCCCACAAGTAACAGTTGTCTTTAGATCTGACTCCTTTCATTACAACTTCTTGTTTCTCATTAGTTACAAGACATTCAGATTTTGAGAAGTTGACCTTGAATCCTAGATCGCATAATTGACTGATACTAATGAGATTAGCAGTCGGGCCTTTTACCAATAATACTTCATTTAGATTTGGAACTCCAGGGCAGTCCAAGTTACCAACTCCTTTGATTTCTCCTCTAGCACCATCTCCAAAGGTCACATAACTAGTGGTGTGAGGTTTAACATTATTGAGAAGGTTCTTGATTCCAGTCATGTGCTTAGAACACCCACTGTCAAAGTACCAGTCTTCCTTTGCAGAGACTCTAAGAGAATTGTGGGCTATCAGGGCAGTAGCCTTTTTCTTCCACTGTGGAGTATGTGGTACCTTGTTAGACTTAGGTTTGACACCTGGGTTCTGATTAGGGTATCCATACAATCTGAAGCAGAATGGCTTTATGTGACCAAACCTCCCACAATGATGACATCTCCATCTTTGGTACTTTTTCTTCATATTTCTCTGTTCCCGATGTTGAGTGCTATGTTGTGACATCTGCTTTGGCATTTGTTTATCAGGCCTGATCTTCTTGTCTGCACCAGATTTCTTTGCTGCCACAAATCCTAGACCAGACTTGTTTCCCACATTTTGTCCAACCTGAAGGATTTTTTCCAATTTGTCAGTTCCATTTGTCAGCATCTTGACAGATTTGGTCATCTGGTTCAATTTTGAGTTCAGCATTTGAACTTCCCCTTCTAGATGACTTATAGTTTCAATGTCTGCCCTTTTCTCAGCCTCCAACTTTATTATGAGTTTTGTTTGTCTCTCATTTTGCTGACAGACTTCAGCACTTCTGATACATAATTTCTTGTAGGTATCAGCCAGTTCTTCAAATGTCACTTCCTCATCACTAGTGTCACTTTCAGAGGTACAAACACCAGTTAGTGCAGTAACTAGTTTGGCAGATTCTTCTTCAGAATTACTTTCTGAATCACAGTCAGACCAAGTAACAGACATTCCTTTCTTTTGTTTCTTAAGAAAGGTAGGACATTCAGCTCGAATGTGCCCATATCCTTCACATCCATGGCATTGAATTCCTCTGCTTTGATTTCCCTTCTCTTCAAACTTTGGTCTTCTGCTGGAGTCATAAGATCGATAATGTCAGAAGGAATGTTCTTAACATTTGACCTTGACTTTGGATCCATTCTCTTGATGAGTTTGTTGAATTATCTTCCAAGCATGGCTATAGCTTCTGAAATATTTTCTTCTTCATCCTCCTTGTTTTCATCTTCAGTGTTGGATACAAGTGTTATGCTCTTGTTTTTCTTGTCAACATTGTCACTGATCCCCATCTCAAAGGTCTGAAGAGACCCAATGAGTTCATCCACCTTCAACTTGCTGATATCCTGGGCTTCCTCTATAGCAGTTACCTTCATTGCAAATCTTTTAGGCAAGGATCTGAGAATCTTTCTCACCAGTTTTTCTTCTAACATCTTTTCTCCCAATGCTCCTGAGGTGTTGGCAATCTCCAAGATGTTCATGTGAAACTCATGAATGGTTTCATCTTCCATCATCCTTAGGTTCTCAAATTTGGTAGTCAGCATCTGAAGCCTTGACATTTTTACTTTGGATGTGCCCTCATGAGTAGTTTTGAGAGTGTCCCAAACTTCCTTGGCCCGTTCACATTGATGTACTAGTCTGAATATGTTTCTATCAATTCCATTGAACAATGCATTTAATGCTTTGGAATTACCCAGGGCTAACTCATCTTCTTCTTTGCTCCATTCTTCCTCAGGCTTTAGACTGATTGTCCCATCTTTCTCAGTTATGGTGGGATGGTTCCATCCTTTGTCAGCAGCTCTCCAAGCCTTTTTATCCAGTGATTTTAAGAAGGCAATTATACGAGGTTTCCAGTAGTCATAATTTGATCCGTCCAGAATGGGTGGTCTGTTTCCAAAAACTCCTTCATTGTCCATAGCGCCAGAAAGTGATATCCCTAGATCTCACCCAGTAAGACAGGCAGGGTGCCTGCTCTGATGCCAATTGAAATTCTGGCAGCAGATACTCAATGTCACAGTGAATGTTATGACACCGTATCTGACTTTCTATAAGACAGTAAATAAAAAAACAGTAAAGAACACAGTCAATTGTTTACCCAGTTTAGTGTGAAACAACACCTACTCTGGGGGCTACCAAGCCAGGGAGGAAATACACTATAAGAGATATTAATTCAGGAATAAACCAACCAGTTTATCTCCTTCACTTAAGACCTACCCAATGCAACTTCAATCTAAGTTCAACTTAAACCTGAGTTCCTACTCACTCCCCCTCAATCGCAGCAGTGATACTAAACAATTGACTAATGAAATAATGAAGACACTCTTCAGAACATACACTTGATTATGCTTCACAGCTTTTAATCAAGTAACACAAACACTCGTGCTTCAAAGTTTTGAGTGATACATAAACCTAACTTGACCTTGCTTCAAAGCTTTAGTCAAGAGACACAAACACTCTTGCTTCAAAGCTTTGAGTGATACACAACCCTTACAATCAAAACCTATTCCAAGTCACTTATCACAATGATACTTGCTTGGATTACAGTAGTTAAAACTATACATCCCCAAGTTGATCTTCTGTCTCAGAGTTAATTTCCAATCAGCTTTCCTGTTGAATATATATGTAGCTGTTTCTTCAGTTAGGGCTTCCACGAAAAGCTAGGGTTAATTAGGGTTAACCTCAAGACTTGGTCACAAGACTTTATCAACCAGATTAGGGTTGAGCTAGGTTAACCTAAAGTCCACGTGAGACTCTGTTCTGGAATGTATGAACCAAATTCCTGAAAAATCTCAGAATTAACCAAACTGCATAACTGTTAGATCAGTACAGGATGTCTTAACATTTGTTATGACAACAGAAATCCTGTTTACTGATTTTGGTAGAAGGTGATAAATGTGATCATTTGCAAAATGCTCAGATACACACTCATAAATAGCAGCTACTGTATGCCATTCTTTTTCTGCATAAAGTACCTAATAATCCAGAATGTTATGACATCAGTCATGACATTCACACACCTGGTTTTACCAAAAATACATGCCAATAACTAAACACTTACATTTCCTATTTTTATTGCTTTAAGAAGTTTGGTTATGTAATTTCTTTTAAAACAATGACTTTAAACCCTGTGTCTTTCCCGGGGCACAATGGGCCATTTGTTAATGGTTGTCATTTCATATGTCATATTTTCATTTAATGAAAACATTGGATGTTTTACATTCAAATTTTATGCTCTCTGTCTATTCTTTTTTATTTATTGCACTTTCAAATAGCTATGTGTTCTTACACACACCCACACTCTACATTGCAGATTCCCATCCACTACATATCTCGTTGATAACGATTCTGTTATTGCCGTTTATGACTTTGAAAATCCAATCTACCAAGCCGAAGATGAAGGTGAGAAAGATTGTGAGATACCTGGAGAACTTTCCAGACTCTTAATACAAGAAGAAAAGGCTATCCAACCACATGAAGAGTCGGTCGAAGTGGTAAACTTGGGTTCTGAGACAAATAGGAAGGAAGTCAACATTAGCGCCAACCTAGAGGATAATGTCAAGAGCAGATTGATTCAGATGTTGCACGAATATGTTAAGGTATTTGCTTGGTCATACAAAGACATGCCAGGACTCGATACTGATATTATGGTTCACCGTCTATCGATGAAAGAAGGTTGTTCTCCGATTAAGCAGAAATTTCATCGTATACGTCCCGAAATGTCAGAGAAGATCAAGGCCGAGGTCATTAAACAATTCAATGCAGGGTTATTAGCAATGACATCGTACCCTCAATGGGTTGCAAATGTTGTTCCAGTGCCAAAGAAAGGCGGCAAGGTGCATATGTGTGTAGATTATATGGATCTGAACAGGGCAAACCCCAAAGACGATTTCCCACTTCCACATATTGATGTCCTGGTCGACAACACCGCTCAACATAATGTATTCTCCTTCTTGGGTGGTTTTTCGAGTTATAATCAGATCAATATGGCGCTTGAGGACATGGAGAAAACTACCTTCGTCTTATAGTGGCACATATTCTGTTACAAGGTCATGCCTTTTGGGTTGAGGAATGCAGGGGCAACTTATCAACGTGCCATGGTAGCTTTATTTCATGACATGATTCACCATGAGATAGAATTCTACGTTGACGACATGATAGCCAGATCACAAAATAAGGAAAAACATGTTGATCATATGCACAAGTTATTTGAAAGGCTGAAGAAGTATAAAGTAAGGTTGAATCCAAACAAATACACCTTTGGGGTGAGGTCTAGAAAACTCATCGGTTTCGTCTTCAGTAGTAAAGGTATTGAAGTCGATCCTGTAAAAGTTAAAGCTATTCAAGAAATGCCGGCTCCCCATATCGAGAAGGAAATCATAGGTTTCTTAGGATGACTAAACTACATTTCCCGATTCATCTCTCAGTTGACTACTACTTGTGAGCTAATCTCCAAACTGCTGAAGAAAGATCAAGTAGTCAAGTGGAACAACGAATGTCAAATGGATTTTGATAAAATCAAGGAGTAATTAAAAGAACCTCTGATTTTGATGCCACCAGTTGAAGGGAGACCTCTAATCATGTATCTAATAATTCTAGAGAACTCAATGGGGTGTGTGCTGGGGCAGCATGACGAGTTTGGTCGAAAAGAGCATGCAATATGCTACCTTAGCAAAAAGTTTACCAACTGTGAAATAAGATATTCACTACTCGAGAAAACTTGTTGTGCTTTGGCATGGGCCACTCGCTGACTAAGACAGTATATGTTGACCCATACTACCTTGTTGATCTCTAAAATGGATCCCATCATGTACATATTTAAGAAGCCATCTCTCTCCGAAAGAATAGCCTGATGGCAAATGATCTTAACGGAATACGACATTCAATACACCACTCAAAAGGCAATCAAAGGAAGTGTGATGGTAGATCATTTGGCGCATCGAGCTGTAGACGACTATCGGTCTATGCACTTCAAATTCCCGGATGAGAACATTATGCTAATTACAAATGGTGAAGAACCTGGACCATATAAAGGACCTGAGCTAGGATCCCGATGGACTATGGTTTTTGATGGAGATTCTAATGCACTTGGAAATGGAATTTGTTTTGCAATCATCTCTCCTCAAGGTTGCCATACACCATTCACCGCCATACTTTGCTTTGATTGCACCCATAGTATGGCTGAATATGAAGCGTGCATCATGGGTATTAAAGTTGCTATTGACCTGAGTATCAAATTCCTAAGCGTATATGGGGATTCAGCCTTGGTGATCAGTCAAGTCAAGGGAGAACGGGATACGAAGCATCCAAATCTTATCCATTACCGAGAACATGTGTTAACCTTGATTTCGTACTTTGAAAGGATTACCTTTGAATACATCCCAAGGGAAGAAAATTAGTTGGTAGACACTTTAGCTACCATGTCCTCCATGTTCAAGCTCAGATGGGACAACGAGGCTCCTAGAAGTACCATTGGAAAGTTCGATGAACCGGCACACTGCTACGAAATTGAAACTGATAGAGTAGAAGAGAAGCCTTGGTTTCATGAAGTGAAAAGGTACATTGAAGCTTAAGAATACCTTTAAGGAGCATGTATCAATGACAAGAAATTCCTACGAAGGTTCTTAGATAAGTTCTTCTTGAGCAATGGAATTTTGTACAGGCGCAACCATGATTCAACTCTGCTTTGTTGTATGTGTTGTATCCCAATTTTTTCCCCTAAGAACCCTTCATCATACCATATTGATTCTGTCACAACAAGATCAGATTATGGTTCTTAGTTCTCCTCCATTTCTTTAGCTTTGCTCTTTGAGGAATCACCAAGCACCTTGACTTGTTTTCTTTTGTGATCATGAATATTTTGTCTTGATTTTTCCTTTTAATTAATAAAATGTAATGTTGGTTTGTCTTACTTGTTACTAATGTAGGTAAAGGCAATGAGGTTTAGTAAGTTGCTCCATGGGTTCATGAGTTTATTTCCATGCCCTAGGAAATAAAGCTTGAGAAGTCCAAACCTCACCATTGAAGTTGTTTTGGAAGGGATGGAATGGAAAGGTTATTTTGGTTCACTACATTTCCAAGATATCAAGATTGATTCAAAAGTACAAGGGATTAATTGAAGAAGTTGTCATGGTTGGACAAAGTCTTGTTCCCATTGATCACAAGTGCATATTTCTCTCAATTATCAAGATATGGAAGTGGTTTTAGTGGCTATGAGTTCTCATTTTCATCCTTTACAACTTCTATTTACAAAGCAAGAGTGTTGGTACAAGAAGGTGGTTCAAAATTGTCAAGGTTCCTCAAAGCATTTTCTTGATCTATGAGCTAGGGTTTTGAACTTCAAAGAAGTATATCTTGCTCATCTTTTGGTATTTTTGAGTGATTCCAAATACATCCTTCTCTTTAAAGGGTTTTTAACAAATCACTTCAAAAGTTCCAAGGAGTTTTCATGTGGAAGAAACTTGATGATGAAGAAAGATTACAAGACCTCCAGATGAACCCCCAATTTCTCATGTGTGACTTCAAATGATCATAACTTGGTCAATTTTTATCAACTTGAGCCTACTCTTTTTCCATAATGATCTTGATAATGTGAAATTTATCCCTTCTTTTATATGAAAAGTGATAAAATTGATGGAAGATGCTCTAAGGATACAAAAGATTATAGGTCATTTCATGATTTTTTGCCAACTTCAACAATTCATAACTCTCTCAATTTTTGGATATTTTGAATGGTTCAAGTTTCAAAATGTCATTCAAGAGGTCTATTTTATATCATCTTTATTGGTCAAGAGAAAATTCCAAGTGGAAGGCCATGTTTGAATGAAAAACATTATAGGTCACTTTTGAAGAAAAAATTGAAATATTTCTAAGTATGGAAAATCAACCCTTTTTCTCCAAATTTGACTAAATGCAACTTTCAGCTAAAACATCCATTTGACTCCATTCTTTTCCCATTGCAAAGCTTATAACCTCATCTTTCTAAATCATCAAGAATCATGTCCTAAGACCCCTTGAGCTGAGAATGCCATTGATTTGAACTTGGTGTGATACGGTGGCAGAACCGACTATTTTGGAAAATGCTGGTTTGTGTTTTGCGTTTTGTATTCGCAAAATTTCGCGGTAAGCAAGAGTCGCCACCGAATTTTATTTTATCCAACTGGAAAAGAAAAAAGCACAGAAAAATTCTTTTTTCGAGATTTTGAGTACGGGGGTAGATTATAGAAAGGGAAGGTATTAGCACCCTTTCTATCCGTGGTTTTCCACGGGCTCTTAGGTACTTGCTCATCTTTTAAAATTTCTCGTGTGTGTTTGTTTTAAAAAGTTTTTGTTTTACTTCGTTTTAACCCTTGCTTCTGTCTTCAAGAGTGTTACGGATTGTTTTTGAAAACTTTGTTTGAAAAGTGTAAGTGTAAAAAAGTTTGATTTTGAGCAAGTACCTACTAGCATCTACCTACTCGAAAAAAGATTGTTTCTGCTCTTGTTTCCTTTAGACAGTGCTATCCTACTATTAAGAAATAGGTAGCACCGTCGTTGGAGTTGTAAGGGTCAATTCGAAAGGGACGTACGGTCACTAAAGCAATGTTAGGACGCCTTAGTAATAACCCTAATGTCTTAAGATCATATTCGAGGTGACATTTCCGAGACAACCTTTCCGAGGCAACATTTCTGAACGGGACGTTTGATCTTTGTTTAGACAGAAGGGCGACCACTAAAACACCTTATACTTAATGACCATTTATCGAAGGCAACCGAAGTGAGAGTATACCCTAGGAGTGCGCATGTGCGAGTGATTTATTTCAGTTATTATCTTTGCACATTAGGTTTTTCTAGCCGTTTTAAATTATCATGCAATCTTGTCATACAATCCTATTAACATACATCTAACAATTAATATTTGCGAGAATTAAAATGCGAGAAATAAAACCTACGCTATTACAAGGCTTCGGGGTAGGGATTAATTACATAGCCAAAAACCCGCAAAAACGATAAAAAAAGAAAATCCTAATTAAGCTATTACATACTGTAAGCAGTTGCATTAATATTGCAAAAATTAATAAATGCGCGCGATAATTCGAGAACGAGAGAATTAGGGTTTTGACCCCAACTACCTAATTATAATTTACACGAAAAATCATTTTTTATGGCTTTTGATTATTTTTTTAGAAAATAAAGTTTATTTGAATAAATAAAAAAACTAATTTCTAATTAACTTAAAAATTTAAGAACAATAATTGAATTAACCTATTTTTGTATTTTTTTTATTTATTGAGAAAAGAAATAAAAAATTAAATCAAGAGCAAACCCTAATTTTTCTAATTGATTTTAATTATTTACAAAAAGTTAGAATTACCCTAAATTAAATTTAAACTAATGTTAAATTAAATTTGATGAAATAAAATAAAAAATCTAGTTCTAAATTTGTGAAATTTGATTTTATGGTTTTTTGTGAAAAAAGAAATTAATTTTGGTTAGAAACTAATTTAAACAAATTAAATAAATAAAAGGATTCTGTGTGTGCATTTGACTCCAGCGCATGGTGGACCCTCATGGGAAGGCCTTGGATCTGGCAGCCTTGATGATCTGATGGTTAGATATTGATGATTCATGGTAGACTTGTTGGATACATGGGCACCTGATTATGCAAGAAAAAATAATAGGAAACAAAGTTGGAACCTGGGGATCGAACCCAGGCCCTTAGGCGTTCTCACACTGCATGCTGACCAACTGAGTTGGCTTGGTTATTTGTACAAATAATGCCAAGCAATTATTATATGATAAAAACAAAAAGTGAATTCTTAAAACACGCATAATTTGAATGGGCCATTCACCACCTGCCACGCCATCATCGTCCTCATGGCTTCTGTCGTTTTAGATCAAGTACCTTTATCTACGGACACTAGGCGTAGGTACAACCCTGTGCTTTTCCAAAATTTTGTGCAAGCATGATAAATCACAACCAATGGTACCAATAAACTCATTGCAACTTCACGAGAATCATGGTACCATTATCCATGGCCAATTGTTCCTGTACAGAAAAACCCTAAAAACGAAGCAAGAACCCTAACTATGGCATCTTGGTGTATAGTCAGTAAAAATGCAATTGGATATAATTAATAGCTTACAAATAACTCAAGGATCATGAATGTGCCAATCAAACATGCTAAATGTGCCATAATTAACATATTTGATTTCAAGAAAATATGGAAGTCGTGTGAAACTTACAGCGTGTTTCAAGACTTGAGGAAGCTTGCTAATGGTTGCAATGTGATCCAGGGATATCCAGCAAGCGATTGGGATGCTTAGAATGGATTGAGATAGCCTGAATCCTGAAAATTGATTTACAACTTTTCTTGAATTTTTGCAACTTTGCTTTCTCTCTTGCACGCCCCTAACCTCTTTGTTTTTGGTCTGTAAATGTTCCTTATGTACCCTAGAATGAATTAGGGTAAACTTGTATCAAATCTTCCTCAATCATGATTATTGATTCATGATTTGATCCTTGTGCAAATCTTTCCAAATCAAGCAAAATGAAATCTTTTTGTGTCCAAATGAACCTTGCACGATTTGATCTCACTTCCAACTGTATAATAGACCTAAACATGCACAAAATCTCAAGATTTGATTAGCTTTTGATATTTTTACTATTTTATTTTGATTTTATTTAATTTAAATGAAATAAAATCAAAATAAATGACAAAAATAAAAGAATGACAAATGGAAAGGATCATGGGCCGTGGGTCACATTACAAACTCAGTGCAAGCATAAAAAGTTGAGCCCATTTAGCAAAAATTGCAATTTTGGCCCCATTTGACTTTTGACAATTTTGCAAAAAGGGTCAACTTTACCAATGCATAACTCCCTCAATTTTGACCCTAGACATGTGTTCTTAGACTTTTTAGAAATCTTAATATGTCCTCTAAGCAAACTTTTGGTCTCATCTCAATTGAGTCTTCCATGTTCATGTATAAAGCTTTGACCCAAAAGGTGTTTTTGTTCACTTTTCAAAATGACCTATAATGTCCAAATTAATATCTTCTTGTGAGTGCATTTTTTGAACTTGGGATCTGAAGGTGGATTGTAGGTAATTGCATCCTATTCAAAATGAGCTTTGGATGAGTCATTTTTGATAAAGTATGAGAAAGTTATGCTTGGTCAAAGTTGTGTTGACTTTTCCTACAAAACCATAATTTAGCAACTTATGGGTTTTGATGAATTGTGAGCAATCCTTGAGGAATCATGATCAAACCTTGATCAAATGATGAATAATACTTCAAAATGATAATTTTGACCAAAAATCTTGAAGTTTGACTGTATGTGGTCCATAGTTGACTTTTGCCCTAGCATAGTCAATTTTCAAGTCTTTGAGCAATTGACTGAGCAAACTTCCTCTGCAAGGCTTGAAACTTGACATGGATGACCTTGAGAGCATATTAGGACAATGGTGATCATTTGGGATCCTTTGGACTTAAACATCTTGATGCAAAATGAAACCCTAATTTGGGGTAGACTGCCTTAGGAGAGAGTTTGTCTGGTTAACCCTTGGACTTCCTTGAGCAATTTTGAGGACCTCACTTGACATGTATTGAGAAATACGGGAGGGAAAATTTTGGGGTACAACAGTTGCCCCTGTTCAATCTTCTTAAACCTGAGGATGTAGATTGGCTTGTATACCTTTTGTGATCCGAAGGTTGAAGATGATTGAACACTAGAGTGCCCAGAAATTTGCACTCGCATGAAGTGGTACTCGTCTTGCGATATCGGGATGGGCTTATAAATGCCATTTGGAAGTCAATGACAGAAGATGGGCTTAAATATTCCATCAGAATAAGTGTCGATCGCATAAGAGATTCCTTTGCGAGAGCCCGTATACCTGTTATTGAGGAGGACTACGCTGGGGAATGTTGGTCTTTGTCTTGTGGGAAGTAGAATTTTAGGAGCTTCAGTTGTCTGTTATTCTACTGGGTAATCATCTCTTAGTCGAGGAGGTGAAAATGAACTGCTATCTGGTCGTGCTCTAGGCTTTACAGTGATTTGCTGAGAAAAATAAGACCGACTGCTATCTGGTCGTGCTCCAGGCTTTACAGTGACTTACTGGGGAGATGATATTAAACTTACTATTTGGTTGTGCTCCAGGCTTTGCAATTTCTCAACTCTTATCTGGTCGTGCTCCAGGCTTCAGAAGGAATCAAGTGGTTATCCGGTCGTATCCGGGCTTCCAACTTGAATTTAAGGCATACTAATATCCGGTCGATTTCCGAGCTTCATAGTAATTGGCCGAGTAAACTGCTATTTGGTCGAATTCCAAGCTTTGCATTACCTTATACTGTTATCTGGTCGTGTCCCAGGCTTCGGTATCCTTTGCCGCTATCTGGTCGTGATCCAGGCTTCACGGTGTCTTATACCATTATTTGGTTGATTCCAGGCTTCATGGTATCTTTTATTGCTATCTGGTCGATTTCCAGGCTTCACAATAACTTGCTGAGGGTTAAGCTGTTTTCCGGTCGATTTCCGGGCTTTATAGCTTGTATTTAAGACATATCATTATCTGGTCGATTCCAGGCTTCGTAGTATTCTGGAGATACCAAGATATTATCCGGTCGATTTCCGGGCTTCATAGCTTAAACTGGAATAGAAATCTTAGTATCGATTTGACTGAACTAGAGAAAATTTACGAGAACTTGATTGTTTCTTTCCCTGAAAGGTAAAGAGTTAGTCGTATGTAATGTCATGATGTATGAAATGTATTGAGTAATGATGTTCTCAAAATAAATGAGATTATGCTATATGATGTGTATGCGCATGCCATGATGTATGGATATGCAATGTTCTTGTGATATTCTCTGGCAGGGGAGAATAAATCCTGGACTGCTGTTGGAGAGTACAAGGAGTTGAGTTCTTCGTTCTCGCTGGGAATAGTGACCGAAGATGATTAGCTGGAGACTTGCGTCCGTTTCTGCTCGAGAATATTCTACTGAGAGAGACTCTGTTTGAGAATAATCCTGTGGGAGAATGACTCTGCGGGGAAGAGAGACGCTCAGCTGATTTGGAGAAACCACTCCGCCGGGGATGAATTATCGTTGCTGGTGATAAATAAACTCTTCTTGAGGAGAATTTTTCCGACTTATTCGTGATAATGAACCTCGGCTAGGAAGAGCTAACACCATTGTCTTAGGATATTCCCTACTCTGCGGGGAATGTATGCACCTTTAGTCATATTCTCCAGCTGGCTATATCCCTGTACCTGGTGGGTAGAGCAACTGTAAGGTTTAGACATTTCTTGTTTTCCCCTGTTTCTGGAATTACGAGTAATCGTCTTTTGTTTCTTATGTAAATATTTATGAGTAACAATTATTCTCAAATGCATATATAAAAAATGAATCACTGGACGTTCTTGCAAAACAAAACAGAAAAAGAAAAAACAAGTTTGAAATTTCTTGTGAATATGAATTGTATTGATTTTGTAGTTGTCCTGTGTGATACGGTGGGAAGAACTGACTGTTTTTTGGAATGCTGGTTTGCGTTTTGCGTTTGTTTTTGAAAAATGTCGCGGTAAGCAAGAGTCGCCACCGACTTTTATTTTATCCAACAAGGAAAGGAAAAAAGCACAGAAAAATTCCTTTTTCGAGATATTTCTCGGGTTTGGGGGGTAGATTATAGAAAGGGAAGGTATTTGCACCCTTTCTATCTGTGGTTATCCATGGGCTCTTAGGTACTTGCTCAATTGTTTTCAAAATTGCTTTCTTTGTGCTTGTGGGTTTGAAAAAAGTTTTTGTTTTGAAAACTTCGATTTAACTCTTGCTTCTGTCCTCAAGAGCGTATGAAGTGTTTTTGAAAACTTTGTTCGAAAAGGAGTGTAAGTGTGAAAAGTTTTTGTTTTTTGAAAGAGCAAGTATCTAAGAACCATCTACCTACTCGAAAAAAGGAATCGTTCTATTCTAATTTCCTTTAGACAATGCCATCCCACTATTGATGAGTAGGTAGCACTGTTGTTGGAGTTTAAGGTTCAATTCGAATGCGGGACTTACGGTCACTAAAGCAATGTTAGGATGCCTTAGCGATAACCCTAATGTCTTAGATCATTCGTTTGAGGAAACAATATCCGAGGAAACCGTTTCGAGGCGACTATGATATTTTAGACAAGAGGGCGACATCTAAAATGACCTATACTCAATAACCGTGTACGAAGGCAACCAAGTGGGGTGTACCCTAAGAGTGCGCATGTGCGAGTGTGTCGTTTTCAGTTTATTTTTGTCTTTGTACATGTTAAAGGTGATCTAAGTTGACTTTAGGTTAAAACATTCAGTCTTGTCATGCCATCCTATTATCAAACATTTAACAGTTATAAATTGCGGAAAATAAATTGCGGAATTTAAATTACAAGGCGTCGGGTATTTACATCGCCAAAGACAAACCCTTTAAAAATAAATAAAGCGATAAAATATAAATAAAGGTCCTATTTAGCTAATACAATCCGGGAGCAAGTACAATATTGAATAAATAAATCGTGTGCGGGAAATTAAATCGGGCGCAAGATTAGGGTTTTGACCCTTTTTGTTGAAGAAAATATTTTTTTGTTATTTTTATTTTAAGAGATAAATTTACCTAAATTAATTGCTAAATTAATAAATAAATTAATTAAAATGAAAAATTATTTTTGGGTTTTTTTGTTATTTTAAGAAAGAGAAATAAAATAATTAATGTTAGTAATCAAAATGTAAATTAATTCTAATTTAATTTTAATTGTTTACAAAAAAGGTTAAAGTTATTCTAATTAAAAAACCTAAATTAATTTAGTTAGTAATTATTAATAAAAATAAAAAAAAATTAAAATTTGATTTGATAAAGAAAATATTTTTGTGGTTTTAATTTTATAAAGAAAAGAATTTTTGATTGGTTAGTAAATTAATAAAACTAATTAAGCAATTAATAAAATAAAATAAATAAGTAAAATAATATGAGAGAAAGGGGTTTGGGCCTGAATTTGGAGGTATGAATAGCAATCTGAAGCCCATTAGAGATGGCCTTGGTGGACTTTTCCTGATTCAGCGTGCATGTGTTGACTTTGTCTATGGTGGACCATCAGCTCTTGGCCACCAGATTTGGCCTTTGGCCATCTGGCCATTGGATGCTTGATGGACTATGGTGGGCTGCGCGCTGGGATGTACATGCAATCACCTGAAAAATAAAATTAACAAAGAAAGTAGGGGACCTGGGATTCGAACCCAGGTCCTGGTGATCATTGAACGTGCCCCTTGCCACTACGCTGCTTTGTTCTCTTTGTTAGTAATATACAAATGAAACATAATATATTAAAACAAGTCAATGGCCAGAAAAGACAAAAACACGCGCGCGATATTTGAGAGGACCAATGATGGCGTGACACGCCTTCATCTTCTTTGTTGGACCGTGGCTAAAATAAAATAGACCTATACCAACGGACAAAAGTCCGTAGCTATAAGTCAGGCATCTCTAAAATCCTATAGGCGCCATGGAAATGCATTCTGAATCCATGGTTGAGTTCGTCTCGGCCAGCTAGTCACAATCATAGCCATTATTATGGCCAATTGTACCTGAAAATAAATGCCCCAAAAACAAGGACGAAGCCCTAGCAATGGCAGATCTCCATATTGGTCATATAAATGAAAATGGTTAATGTCAAAAGCTTCCAAATGGCATGGTGATTACAAATATGCAATTATTTCATTGTAACAATGCATAATTTTTTTAGATACGAAACCAAGTGCCGAGGGAAATCGTGTGACACTTACAGCTCTTTGTGGTGTGTGAGAACACTTGCTTTTGATCGGTTTAGCTTCAATGAACGTCCAGAAAGCGATTGGGATGCTTGCCAAACCCTGAAAACGTCTCTAGCTATGAATTCGATTCCACACTTTTTAGTGAATTTTCAATTTTTGTATTGCCTCTTTCTGTAGCCTCTAACCCCTGTTTCGATTTCCTTGGCTTGCTTATGTACTATGGAATGTATTAGGGTAACAATTTTGGATTGAATATCTCTAAATTAATGCATTGGAATTTGATTTGATTCACTCTTTAAAGCTTGCCAAATTTGCCAATTTTCAATCTTTTTGCACATGATATTGTATGATTCGAGTTTGATGATGATCATGATGATAATTAAGACCTGAAACAGGCAAAAAATCTTAGGTAATCAAAGTTTGGGATTTTATATGATTTAATTTGATTAAAAATGAATAAATTCAATAAAAAACCAAATAAAATAATAAAAATAAAATATGAGCTCATGGATGAAGCTAGGACACGTGTACAATGATGCAAGCTCAAATCAAGTGGAAAAGAATGGTCCCATTTGACAAAATTTGAAGTTTTGGGGATAGTTGACTTTTGGCAATTTTGCAAAAAAGTCCAACTTCAACAATGCATAACTTCTTCAATTTTGAACTTTTGGAGGTGTTCTTGGACTTTTTAGAAAGCTTGAGATGTACTATAACCAACCCTTTTGGTCTAATATCATTTTAATATTCCATGCTTAAGTAATAAGCTTTAGCAAAAAAGGTTTTTTTGTTGACTTTCAAAAATGACCTATAATGTCCAAATTTATTACTTCTTGTGAGTGTATTTTTTGATCTTGGGGTGTGAATATGGATTGTAATAAATTGCATCCTATTAAAAATGAGCTTTGGATGGGTCATTTCTCATAAAGTATGAGAAAGTTATGCTTGGTCAAAGTTAAGTTGACTTTTCCTACAAAACCCTAATTTAGCAACTTTTGAGTCTTGATGAATTTTGAGCAATCCTTGATGAATCATGATCAACCCTTGATCAAATGATGAAATATACTTCAAAATGAGAATGTTGACAAAAAATCTTGAAGTTTGACTGCATTTGGGTCACAGTTGACTTTTGCCCTAACACAGTCGATTTTTGGACCCTTTGAGCAATTGATTCAGCAAACTTCCTCTGCAAGGCTTGAAACATGACATGGATGACCTTGAGAACATATTGGGACATTGGGGAGCACTTGAGATCATTTGAATTCAAGGATCTTGATGCAACACAAAACCCTAATTTGAGGTTGACTGCCTTAGGAGGTAACTTGACTGTCCAACTCTTGAGCAACCTTGAGCCACTTGGAGATTTTTCTTGAAATGTCTTGAGAAATATGAGAGGGAAAATTTTGGGGTACAATAGCCTGTAATAGGCGTTTTTGTACAAGAGGTTGACGTCCTAGTAAGAGAACGCCGCCGAAAGAACAAAATTTATACAATTTGCGTAAAAGAAAGAAAAACAGCTATGTGAAATAATCCCATCGGGTTCTAACTATGCTATTGCCTTTATATCCTCGAGCGTCTCATCACTTTTCTACTTGGTCAAAGGTAGATCAGATTGATTGGCTCCGTCCGAGCTTGATAGTCAAATACCGAAGTCTGGTCGCAAGATGGTCCAATGAGACATAGTGTTACGCTTTAATCCCTAATTTTTTTCCTGGACCGCCTGTGATCGGTGGATCTGGAACTGACTGTTTTAAAGCTGGTTCGCGAAATGTCGCGGAAGCAAGAGTCGCCACCGTCTTTTATTTTCTCCAAATGGAAAGGACAAAAGCACAGAAAAATTCCTTGAAAGAGATTGCTCTCGGTTCGGGAGGTAGGTTATAGAAAGGGAAGGTGTTAGCACCCTTTCTATCCATGGTTATCCATGGGCTCTTAGATACTTGCTCATTGTGTTTTCAAAAATGTTTGCTTGCTTTTCAATGTGGGTTTAAAAAGTTTCTTTGAAAAGTTTCAGTTCGACTCGTACGTCAGAGTGTTTGAAAAATTTGCTTTGAAAGCTTTTGAAAATGTATTGGTGTGAAAAGTATTTTGTTTGTTTTGAAGAGAGCAAGTATCCTTGAGAACCTACCTACCCTAAGGAATTCGTCTGTGTAAATGTCCTTTAAAGTAGTGCCATCCCACCATTGAGAGGTAGGTAGCACCACCGTTGGAGGTGTTCGGGTCAATTCGAGTTTTAGGGACATGGTGATCACCGGAGCAATAGGAAGACACCTTAGAAGCTACCCTCATGCCGGGTTCCCGGATCATGAGGACTTACTAAGACGTCCTCTACTCGACGATCACCTTTCGAAAGGCAACAGTGAGGCGTACCCTAGGGGTGGTGTGTGCGGTTCGTGTGTCATGTTTCAATTATTTTGTCTTGTCATGTTTGTTGTGATCTACGCTTGATTTTATTTTTAAGTCCATACATTCTTTCATGCATATTTATTAACAGTTGTATATTTGCGAGGAAATAAATCTAAACTATTACAAATGGCGCGGGTCCACATCGCCAAAATAAACCGAACCCGATTTGACTGAAAGTAAAAGAGCAATAAAATAAAAGTGCGAGAAATAAAGTAAAAAATTATTACAAGGCTTTGGGGCATATACATAATTATTTAAATGATATAAAATAAATGTGCGAAATAAAGAAATTAAAAAAAAAAAAAAAACAAAACTAGGGCGTTGGACCCTTTTGCAAAAGTATTTTAAAGTTAATGAATTAATTAATTAGAACTAATGAAGAATTAGAATTAAAATTCAAAAAAAAGAAAATGTTTTTTTTTAGATTTTTATGTTTTTTAGATTTAAAAGAAAAAGGGAGTTAATTAAAACAAAAAATTGGTTGTAAACCCTAATTCTAATGTCTTTTTAAGTTATTAAGAAAAAGATTTAATTTTTAACCTAACTTAAATCTAAGTTATTTATATACATTTAATTATAAAATAGAATAAATAAATAATTATATTATGATGAAAAGAAAAAATTTAAGAGGAATGAGCATTGTTAATTAACCTAATTCTATGTTTTTTTGATTTTTATTAAAAGGAATTAAAGTTAAAAACCTAATTAAACTAGATATTTACATGTTATTATTTATACAAAAAAACAATATTTGAAATAAAATAATTATTAAATTTTTTGACTTTTCTGATTTTTGTGATGTTTTGGTATTTTTGTAAAAAATAATTATTGAATTAAAGCAACAAAGCAAAAATAATAATTAAAAGATATAAGGAAAATAAATTAAATGGGCAAACCAGGGTGGGGTGTAGCCCAATTCAGGAGGTCAAATTAGTGAAATCTGGCCCAATAAGCAATGGAGTTTGTTGAATTTCCTAAGCCACGTGCACGCCTGCTGACCTGTCCTCATGGTATTCCCCAGTACACAACCCTTGATCTGATTCCACTAAGTGCGTGGCTGGCCTGATATGGTGAGTATACGGTAGTCTGCAACGTCATATCCACACCTGAACATATATTGAAAAAGAATATTGAAGTAAAGTAGACCTGGGGATCGAACCCAGGTCTTACGCATTACTCACGCGTTCGCTTGCCATCTGTGCCATTTAATCCATTCGTTATATAATAAACAAGTAAATCATATAAGACAAAAGCAACGCGCTAGTGACTGAAGCGCGCGAAACTTTGAATGGACGAATCGCTGGTTGACACCACATCATCGTCCTCACCCCCCTGCAAAACAAAACTCAAAGGCAACGCTTTCTTACGCGTTTCATTAGACAGCTTTTGAAAAAATAGCGATTAGGCCTGGAGATCACATAAATTAATCGCGATGGTTGTTTCTTGTTCGTCTAATCTCACTGAATGCAACCATGGTACTCATGAGCCTTAATTTTTCCTCTATGCAAAATCCCTAATTTTGGACCCTGCAAAACCCTAAGGAACGAACATGGCATCTTGGCCAAAAGTGCACGAAAATTCAATTAAAAGTTATGGTCAGCTTGCAAACTTCACATTGAATAAGAATTCATGAACAAAAATGCACAAGGATGCGTAAATTATGATATGCGATTTGAAATTTTTTACGACACAGTTTGAGTTGTAGCTACCACTTCTTGGCGTTTTGATTGATGTTAGGAATTGGGATGTGTTCAGAAATGGTCCAGGAAGCTATGAGAAAAAGAATTAAGGCTTGAAATTCCCCCCAACCTTGATTTCAGATTTGTGTTTTTATGCCAAAATTTCAATGTTGCAACAAGCCTTTGAGCGCAGCATATGATGTCTTAGGCTTAGGGTTTGACTCAGTGCCTATGATGGATGGAAATTAGCTTGTTATTTGGCCTTAATTCATGCTCATGAAGGAACTAGTCCTAGGGTTTTCACCTTTAACCAATTTTCCTTCTTTTAAGCCAAGACCAAGACTTAGTGTGAAACTTAACCCTAGCCTGAGTTTTTGAGTTGGCCCATGATATATGGAAGTTGTCCAAATTCACATGACACTATTCCATTGGTTTTTGAATTTTATTTGAATTTTTAAAGATTTAAAATGAATTAAATTATCAAAAATTAAATAAAATAGAAAAATCAATATTTGGTCTTGAAATTAATCATGGGACACGTGTGTGGCATGACAAGGATGAACCAAGTGGAAAAAGTGGGCCCTTTTGTCAAAAATTGGAGTTTCAAGGATAGTTGACTTTTGCCATTTCACAAAAATTTCCCAACTTCTACAAGGCATAACTTGCTCAATTTTTAAGCTTTTCACATGTTCTTGGACATTTTGGAAAGGTCTTTGAGTCCTCTAACCAATTCCTTTGGTCCCATGTCATTTTGATTTACCAATCTCAAGTTATGGTCTCTGACTTAAAGTCCCTTTTTGTTGACTTTTGAAAATGACCTATAATGTTGAAATTGATAACTTTTTGTGAGAGCATTTCTTGGACTTGAAGTATGAAGATGAGTTGTAGGAAATGTCTTTCTCTTCAAAATGAGCTTTGGATGGAATTTTTCTGATAATCCATGTGAAAGTTATGCCCTGGTCAATTTCAGTTGACTTTTTCAGCTGTCCAAATATAGCAACTTTTGCATCTTTGATGATTTCTGAGCCAAATTTTGAGAGTCATGATCAAGCATTGATCAAATGATGTTTGTGGCTTCAAAATGATATGTTGACCAAAAATTTGAACTTTTGACTGTCAAATGACCATTTTGCCCCTACAGTTGACTGTAGTGCAATTTAGGGTTTTGACTGTGCAATTTTGAGCTGAATGCCTTGAAACTTGATATGAGGATGCTTGACCATGTTTGTAAGCATATGAGACTTGATTGAACCTTTGAACACTTCATTTTCTTGATCAGAACCCAAACCCTAGTTTTGACTGTATGGGAGACTGTTGCACTGCACAACCCTTGGGGAATTTTGTAGCTTGGCTTGGCAATTTCTCGAGGAATATGGGAGGGCAAATTTTGGGGTATAACAGTTGCCCCTGTTCAATCTTCTTAGACCTGAGGATGCAGATTGGCTGACGTGCCTTTCGTAATCCGAGGGTAAAAGATGATTGGACACTAGAGTGCCCAGAAATTTGCGCTCACATAGTGGCAGTATGGTGGGAATGGGCTTATAGATGCCATTTAGAGATTGATTGCGTAAGAGATTCCTTAGCGAGAACCTGCATACCTGCAAAAGAAAAAATGAGTACCTGACACGTTGCAGGAGCTGATTTTAGATGCTTGGTATAGATGTGTCCTGACTGGTTACAGGAGCTGAGTCTGGAGCTTCAAACGCTGATGAATGAACCAGGGATGGTTACTACCTTAGCATGAATGGTAAGAGAGCCTTGGGCGACTTTAATTTCAACAACGCTCGTTGAGAAAAATCTGGGGTGTCTTCTACTGGGATAAGAATCAGGGAGATCTTAGGGTCGATCTGACTGAACCAGAGAGGCCTTTGACTGGGTAAGAATCAGGAAAATCTTAGGGTCGATTTAACTGAACCGGTCTAGGTCTTGAAATGTCTTCAACTGGATAAGCATCAGGGAAATCTTGGGACGATTTAACTGAACCAGAGAAGGCCTTTGACTGGATAAGCATCAGGAAAATCTTGGGACGATTTAACTGAACCGGTCTAGGTCTTGAAATGTCTTCAACTGGATAAGCATCAGGGAAATCTTGGGACGATTTAACTGAACCAGAGAAGGCCTTTGACTGGATAAGCATCAGGAAAATCTTGGGGCGATTTAACTGAACCGGTCTAGGTCTTGAAATGTCTTCAACTGGATAAGCATCAGGGAGATCTTAGGGTCGATCTGACTGAACCAGAAGAGGCCTTTGACTGGATAAGAATCAGGAAAATCTTGGGACGATTTAACTGAACCGGTCTAGGTCTTGAAATGTCTTCAACTGGATAAGCATCAGGGAGATCTTAGGGTCGATCTAACTGAACCAGAGAAGGCCTTTGACTGGATAAGCATCAGGAAAATCTTGGGGTCGATTTAACTGAACCGGTCTAGGTCTTGAAATGTAGCTTGAGAACTTAACTGGATCTTTCCTGAAAGGTAAAAGTCAGTCATATGCAATGCATGATATGGATCAAGCAATGATGTTCTCAACATAAATGAGATTTGTATGATGCAGTGCGTTATGCATGATATAATGATGTATGTGACGTTTTATGTATGTTTTCGTCTAGGAAAGTAAATCCTTGACGGGTGCCGGGAAGTCGTATCCTGGGCTGATATTGAGGAATAAACTTGTACTTCCGCTGGGGATGATAGTTGCAAGAATACCGGTAGGAGAAGATGACTCCGTTGCGGAATAAACTTGGCAAATGGACGATTCTGCGGGGAGAAAAGATACTCTGACGACCATGCTGGGAAGCAATACTCTGTGGGGAGAGAAATACTTCGTTAAGTGTTGACGATTATTTGCTGAGGATGTCTTTGTTGTTGGAAGTGTTAATGGACTTCGCTGGGGATAGGAAAGAACTATGTTGACGACGACCTTTCCGTGGCTTTTGGCTGAGGATAACCCAGTTATATCCTGTTAAGGAAATAACTCTTTAAATAAAGTCGGACGACGCGTTCGTGCTCTGTGAAGAATAAGCTTCCAGAATTTACTGGGGATAAGCTTACTGCTTGGGGTGATGAATTTCATCTTTCCTGGGGAACTTGGATTGGACTCTTCTGGGGAAGTTTTGACATGCTGGGGAAGTGATCCCTTTGAATGTTGATGTATGCCGCCGGGGAACAATCTGTAAACCAAGACTGCCGGGGATGCTTGTTAAGAATATATGCTGCTGGGGAATATTGGGATCTACTGGAGGATACCCAATTTCCTTGAGACTTGTTAACTTTGTTTGGGGAAGAATGCACTGACTTGCAGTCTCACTCTCTGGGGAATTTAAGATACCTGGTTAGGTTCTTTAGCTGAACCTACCTTGGTACTTTGGAGGCTAGAACAATTAGACTGCTCAGACAACTCTTTATTGCCCCTGTTTCTAGTGTCACCTGCAATTAATTCTTTGTTTCGTATGCAAATATTTATGAGCTAGCAAATTATTGTCAATGCATATATCACAAATTGAACCTTGGACGTTCTTCGCAAGACGAAACAGAAAGAAGAAAAATAGTTGGCACATTTAACTGAAAAGTATATTTGTATTGATTTTGAATAGCCTGTGAATAGGCGTTTTGTGTACAAGAGGCTGACATCCTAGTAAGAGAAACGTCGCCGAGCAAAAGAGTTTATACAAGTTTTGTACAAAAGATAATAAACAGCTGTGTGAAAGATGAATGATCCACTGGGTTTCAACTCTGCTATTGCCTTTATACTCCGTGCGTCTCATCACTTGATGACCTTGGTTGAAGGTGAAGCTGACTGATCGATGCCGTCTGAACTTGATGTAGATACCGGATTCTGGATGCAAAGTGATCTGATGAGACATAGTATTACGCTTTTATCCCTAATTTTTGCCTGGACTGCCCTTTCGGGTTTTCAGTCCACCGGGATACCCATTTTTGCCCAAGCCGCCTTTTCAGGTTTTCGACTTGCCGGGTGTACAGATTTTTTTCATTTTCATCCCTTCATTTTGCCCGAACCCTTTTGGTTCGACGGGAAGCCCTAATTTTTGCCTAGGCGTGTCAGCCTAGCGGGTCATTTTTTCATGCGTAGTATTTTTTAACTATGTCTGCATTGGCGGGATGAGGAAGGTCGTCACCATCCATGTTGGTTAATATCATTGCTCCTCCTGAGAACACATGCTTAACCACAAATGGCCCTTCGTACGTAGGGGTCCATTTGCCCCTTGGATCACTCTGAGGAAGGATGATTCGCTTGATCACCAGATCCCCGACTTGATATTCCTGTGGTCTGACCTTTTTGTTAAATGCCCTGATCATTCGTTTCTGATACGTCTGACCATGACAGATAGCAGCAAGTCTCTTTTCGTCAATAAGGTTGAGCTGATCAAGTCGTGTCTGGATCCAATCATCTTCGTTCAGATTTGCATCCTTCATTATCCGGAGAGAAGGAATTTGTACCTCGATCGGCAAGACTGCCTCCATGCCATAAACCAGAGAGAAAGGAGTTGCCCCGGTTGACGTCCTAGCTGAGGTACGATACCCATGCAGAGCGAACGGTAACATCTCGTGCCAATCTTTATACGTTACCGTCATCTTCTGCACGATCTTCTTGATGTTTTTATTAGCTGCTTCTACAGCCCCATTCATCTTCGGTCTGTAAGGAGAAGAATTGTGGTGCTGTATCTTGAACTGTTCGCAGAGCTCAGCGATCATCTTATTGTTCAGATTGGTACCGTTGTCTGTAATAATCCGCTCAGGGACACCGTACCGACAGATCAGGTTTTGCCGAATGAACCGTGCCACAACAGTCTTGGTTACCGTAGCATAGGATGCTGCCTCAACCCACTTCGTAAAATAATCAATTGCCACTAGGATAAAGCGATGTCCATTAGATGCCGTAGGTTTAATCTCACCGATCATGTCTATGCCCCACATTGCAAATGGCCAAGGCGCAGTCAGAACATTCAGGGGAACCGGAGGAACATGCACTTTATCTGCATAAATCTGGCATTTGTGGCATGTCCTGGAATGTTGGTAACAGTCAGCTTCCATTGTAGACCAGTAATATCCTGCCCGTAGGATTTTCTTAGCCATAGTGTGTCCACTGGAATGCGTACCAAAGGTCCCTTCATGTAGCTCCTCCATGATTCTTTCTGCTTCAGTCTTATCCACACAACGCAGTAAGGTTGAATCATGGTTTCGCTTGTACAAGATGCCGTTGCTTAGGAAGAACTTGGCTGCAAACCTCCTCAGGAATTTCTTATCATTGACAGATGCTCCTTCAGGGTATTCCTGAGCTTCTAGGTATCTCTTCACTTCGTGGTACCAAGGCTTCTCAGTCACCAATTCGGTTTCGAGATCACAACAGTATGCCGGTTCGTCCAGTTTCCAGATGATGATCCGGGGAGCCTCGTTGTCCCATTTGACCTTGAACATTGAAGACATTGTAGCTAACGCGTCCGCCAACTGATTCTCTTCTCTTGGAAAGTGCTCAAATGTTATCTCTGTGAAGTGGGGGATCAGGGCCAACACACATTCTCTGTAAGGAATCAAGTTTGGGTGTTTCGTATCCCACTCTCCTTTGATCTGATTGATCACAAGAGCGGAATCTCCGAAGACACTCAGAAATTTGATTCTCAGGTCGATCGCAGCTTGAAGACCCATGATACACGCTTCATACTCCGCCATGTTGTTGGTACAGTTGAAACACAGCCGGGCGGTGAGTGGAGTATGAGTACCTTGTGGAGATACGATTATGGCGCCGATACCATTTCCCAAAGCATTGGAGGCTCCGTCAAAGTGCATAGACCATCGGGATCCTAGTTCAGGTCCTTCATCCGGTCCAGGTATTTCACAGTCAGTTACTATCATAATGCTTTCGTCTGGAAACTCGAAGTTCATTGATTGGTAGTCATCCACAGCTTGATGTGCTAGGTGGTCTGCCAATACACTTCCCTTGATGGCTTTTTGGGTCGTGTACTGAATGTCGTATTCCGTCAAGATCATCTGCCATCTTGCAATTCTCCCAGACAGAGCAGGCTTTTCGAATATGTACTTTATAGGATCCATTTTTGAGATTAACAAGGTAGTGTGAGTCAGCATATACTGTCTCAGCCAGCGAGCAGCCCATACCAAAGCGCAGCAAGTTTTCTCAAGCAGTGAGTATCGGGTCTCACAGTCGGTAAACTTTTTGCTAAGGTAATAAATGGCATGCTCTTTTCGGCCAGACTCGTCATGCTGCCCCAGCACACACCCCATTGCATTATCAAGCACTGTCAGGTAAAGTATCAAAGGTCTCCCTTCAACTGGTGGCATAAGGATGGGTGGTTCTTGGAGATATTCTTTGATTCTGTCAAAAGCAGCCTGACATTCATCATTCCAACGTACTACCTGATCTTTCTTCAGCAGCTTGAAGATTGGTTCACAGGTAGCAGTCAAGTGTGAGATGAACCGAGCAATGTAATTCAGACGTCCTAGAAAGCCTCTGACTTCCTTCTCTGTCTTAGGAACTGGCATCTCTTGAATGGCTTTGACCTTAGCAGGGTCCACTTGAATTCCCTTGTCACTCACCACGAAGCCTAGTAACTTTCCAGATCTTACCCCGAAGGTGCACTTGTTCGGGTTCAACCTCAGCTTGTACAGTTTCAAACGGTCAAACAGTTTCTGCAGATGATCAAGGTGTTCTTCCTCAGTCTGGGACCTAGCGATCATGTCGTCAACATACACTTCTATCTCATGATGGATCATGTCATGAAATAAAGCAACCATGGCACGTTGGTAGGTTGCCCCAGCATTCTTTAGTCCAAAAGGCATGACTTTGTAGCAGAAGGTGCCCCACTGAGTAACAAATGTGGTCTTTTCCATGTCTTCAGGAGCCATCTTGATCTGATTGTAGCCTGAAAAGCCATCCATAAAAGAGAACACTTTATGCTGAGCGGTATTATCAACAAGGACATCAATGTGGGGTAGAGGGAAGTCATCCTTGGGGCTGGCCCTGTTCAGATCCCTGTAATCGACACACATCCTGACCTTGCCGTCCTTCTTAGGTACCGGCACCACATTAGCAACCCACTGAGGGTAAGAAGTCACTGCAAGAAACCCGGCATCAAACTGCTTCATAACCTCGGCTTTAATCTTCTCGGACATCTCTGGACGCATACGGCGGACCTTTTGCTTAACCAGAGGGCATTCTTCTTTAGTCGGTAAGTGATGGACCACAATGTCGGTATCTAATCCGGGCATATCTTCGTAGGACCAGGCAAAGATTTCTTTATAGTCATGCAGCATCTGAGTCAACCGTTGCTTCACGCTGAGTTCTAGGTTGGCACCAATCTTCACCTCTTTCTTGTCTTCCTCAGTACCCAAGTTTATTATTTCCACTGGCTCTTCATGGGGTTGAATTGCCCTCTCTTCCTGTTGTAACAGTCTTGCAAGTTCACCAGGCACTTCGCAATCATCTTCACCTTCGCCTTCGGCTAAGTTGATCGGATTTTCGAAGTCATAACTGGCAGTAGCAGAGTCGTTACCAGTGAGATCCAGAGTGGATTGAAACCTGTATGAGTGAGTGTGTGTGTAAATACAGCTGTTTTGCAATATGTAAAGAAAAGAAAGAAAAGGAGCGCAAAATTTGAATTGTGAAAAACGTCCAATGCTTTTATTCATGATATATGATAGTGACAAACAAAAGCCCTCATAATAAAACCACGGTGCCCCGGGTAAGACACCGGGCCATATAGTCTCAAATTATTGTTTATTACAAATCAAAAACAAAGAAATTCATTACTGAGGAACAAAAGTTATGGGTGTAAAATCTTTAGCAGTCCAATTGGTCAATCCACCGTCGGTCGTCGGGTAGATCCAGCTATCGAACTCTGACTCTTCCACTTCATCTTCCTCTCCAATAGCATTCACTTCAGAGTGAGTGATGAGCACCGGAGGTCTTCCAATTCTTGCCTTGCGCACCGCTTTCTGAGCTTCTGTGGTGAAACCCAGCCCAAACTTGTTAGTCTTAGGAGTAAGATCAGGGAGCTTGCCCCAGTTTGCACATTCGCCTTTTTCGATCACAGCCCGGGCGTCCTTTAAGGAGGCCATCTTCATAGGAGAAACCTCTTCATCTGCTTCTGCTGCTGCCAAGGTTTGTGGTACTTCCTCAAAATGTTGAAAGGGGGTTTCAATGAACTCCCCATCCATTTCTACATATCTGAAGGAGTTGAGGTGACTGACCATGTACTCCTCTTCCCCTTGCACTGTTATGATCTTCCCCCTGACCGGGTACTTGAGCTTCTGATGTAATGTGGAAGTCACAGCTCCAGCCTTGTGGATCCATGGGCGACCCAGCAAACAAGAATAGGATGGATGGATGTCCATCACATAGAATTTTGAATCAAATACCTGTGACCCAACCCTGATTGGGATGTCCAACTCACCATGTACCATTCTTTTGGACCCGTCAAAGGCCCGAACAACAATGTGAGTTGGTTTGAGCTCTAGACCCTCACAATCCAGCCTATCCAGAGCCTTCTTGGGCAGCACGTTTAATGAAGAACCTGTGTCAACCAGCACATGAGCGAGAGTAGTGCCCCTGCATTCAATGGAGACATGCAGGGCATCATTATGGTTCTTCCCTTTTGCTGTCAGATCGGCATCAGAGAAACCCAGGCCATTATCAGCGGTTAGGTTGGCCACACAGTCGGTGAACTGGTCAGCAGACGTTTCTTGGGGTACGTGGGCTGTCTTTAAGAAAGCAATCAGAGCCTTTGCATGGGCCTCTGAACACAGCAGCAGTGACAACATGGAGATTTTAGAGGGGGTATGCCCCAGCTGTTCTACAACGTTGAAATCACTTTTCTTTATTATCTTGAGGATTTCTTCCATTTCCTGCTTGGAAGCCTCAACAATGGTCTTTGGTGCCTCCGTCCTGGCAGGCACATCAGCAGCAATTCCCTTGCCCCGAGTATCAGATGACTCAGTAGCAGGGGTGGATACTTGGTCAGGGGGAGAAACAGGCTCTCTGGCAGGTGTGAAGATCAAAGGCCTATGAATTGCCGGAGGAGCAATGTCTGGCGAGAACAGTCTTCCACTACGAGTGACCTTAGCAGGCCCGGTGATGTTGGAGACACCAGTATCAATGTTGCACTCTTGTTTCACACCCAGAACATAAACATCCGCCCCATAGTGCCATGGGACAGCCTTATCAGATTTGTAGGGTATAGGCCCCGGAACAGTAATGGTGATGGGAGCACTCTTGTGAACTGACAAAATTTGGACAGGCTTCTTTGAAGGAGCCTCGGAATGGTTGTTGAAGATGGTAACGATCGACACTTCTTCAACAGGAGCAGCAGGAACAACAGTCTTTCTGAACAAAATCTCTCTACTATCTATCAGGTTTTGGACACCTGACTTCAGCAGAGAACAACCAGCAGGGGAAGCAACACATAGAGGGCAACTTTCGCTACATCCCGGAAATAAACCGGCTAGCAACAGATTCCTCTTGACCATCAGCAACGGAGTAGCAACATCATCCACCGAAGCTACATACAAATCTTCCTCAACAGCATTCACTCCATGCTGGGGCATGGGAGCAGTTACAACATTCGGCCTTTCGGGCGCCTCAAACTGTATTTCCTTTGCATCAATGAGGTCTTGAACCTTATTCTTTAGGGCCCAACAGTCATCCGTGTTATGCCCCGGGCTATCAGAGTGATAAGCACAGCGAGCATTTGGATTGAACTTGGGGGATGCAGTATTGGGAAACTTTGGAGCCTCCCTGACAGTCACTAAATTGGTGGATAGCAACTGTGGCAGGATCTGTGATAAGGTCATGCTTAACCGGGTATACTCTCTCCGGGGTCTTTCAAACTTTTGAGGATTAGTTGGCCGAGGGGCGGCAGCAGGTTTGGCAATCATTACCGCACTGACAGATTGGCGGTGTTCAGGTCGCTCTGTTCTCCGGGAGCTATATACAGCACTAGCCTCCTTTTTGAAGGGTTTCTTCTCAGTACTGGAGGAGGCAACTTTCTGTATCTTCCCCGATTTTATACCGGCCTCGATCCTTTCACCAGTCAGGATCAGATCAGTAAACCCAGCAGAGGAATTACCAATGAGATGATTGAAAAATGGACCAGATAGGGTCCCCAAGAACATATCTACCAGCTCCCGATCCGTCAATGGTGGTTGCACCCTGCCAGCCAGGTCTCTCCATTTCTGGGCGTACTCCTTAAAACCTTCACCCGACCCTAGCGACATACCCTGGAGCTGGGTACGCGTAGGAGCGAGGTCGGCATTATACTGATACTGCTTGTAAAAAGCAGTGGCCAGATCCTCCCAGTTACGAATGCTGATTCCATCCAGCTGATAGAACCAATCGAGGTGAGTCCCTGAAAGACTCTCCTGGAAGAAGTGGATCCAAAGGTTCTTGTCTGCTGTGTAAGGCTGGATCTTCCTTACATAAGAACGGAGGTGCATCTGGGGACAGGAAGCCCCATCATACTTCACGAAGGCAGGTGTTTTGAACTTGTGGGGGATCACCACCCCAGTAGATAACCCCAAGTCTCCGAAATCCAATCCAGGCACCCGCTGAACTTCCATAGCCTTTAATTTGTCTTCCAGCTGTTTGTACCGGTCTTCAGCAGGAGGGTACTGTTCGTCGTTGAAGTCTGTTTCAGTATCAGAGCCCACAGGAGTAGTGACCTCCCTTTCTTGGTGACTACCTTCCGTCACAGATGGAGGAGTCCTTTCAGCTTCCACCAAAGTGTTCCCGAGTCTGCGCCCAGTGTTAAATAGCACAGTCCTCCTCTTCTTCTTAGTCTTCTTCAGAAGCATGGTCTTCAACTCTTGTTGACCCTGAGCCAAGCCCTTGATCAGCTCCTGAAATTGGGCGTTCTGCGCCTGAAATTGGACGTTCTGCGCCTGAAGAGCCTTGATAGATGCCTCGGTTGATGATTCAGGGTTCATGATGCTGAAATAAACAGCGAAGAACAGTAAACAACCTGAAAAGAAGAGTACCTATGATGCACATGATGAATGATATGTGTTTATGCGATGCATTCAAGAGTTCGAAAATTCAAATTTGTTGTAGACCAAAAGGAACACACGTTATTATTAAGAAAATCATTGTTTAATACATCAAAGCCTCATGGGCAAAAGTACAAAAAGATCAAATCAATCCCAAAATATGTTGCGCATCTTCTTTGGAGCTATGTAAGTGTTGAGGTTCCTTTCCTCGTGCAACAGGCGGGTGAGCTCCAAGACCTTCCTTTCACTGGCATGCAAACTAGTCTCAAGAGAATTCCGCTCTTCCTTAAGCTGGATCCAACTCTTCTGCATCTCTTCCCAGGATGTGGGCATATCAGGGTGCTGAATAACATGAGACACCTCTCCTTCCAAGGCAGGCTCTTTGATTACTGGAAGCATGTGAGGATAAGGCATTACTAACTTCTGAGAGCGGGCTCGTACCCACTTGAGGTAAGGCTCCAAAGGGATGGAGTTCCTGTGCCCCAGTGTCTTGCTGTCTATCCTACTAGGCATCCTCCAGGCTCTGATAAATCTCTGGCGAAGTCCGTGAGTATCGTTGTCGAAGTCAAAAACTATGTCAGGTATCAACATGTCATGAGGACCATCCCTCCGAGCATAACCAAATTGTCTCCAAGCCAGGCATGGACTATAAGTAATACCCCCTCTGATTCCAAGTAAAGGAACATTGGGATACTCCCCGCAACGATCAATGATAGTGACATCTTCTCTGGACCTAGGGCACCAATGTATATCTGCATGTGTAAGAGTCATCAACCGTTGTGACCATCTCAAACCCCGCTCGTTCTTCAGGACTGATTGTGGAAGGTGCGAAATAAACCACTTTCCCAGGAGAGGAGTGCAACACATAAGGACACCTCTTTTTCTCATGGTTCGAGTGTAACATGAGTGAAGGAGGTCCCCCAGCAACGTAGGTATAGGATTCCTGGACATAAAGATCTGGACAGCACTGATACCAATGAGCTGATCTGGGTTAGGGAACAACACCAAACCATAAACAAGGAGGGCCACAACCTCTTCAAAAGCTTGCAAGTCAAGGGAGTTCCAACATTCATAGGCCTTTTCAAACAGAAACCTGGCTAAGAACCCTTTAATACCACTTCTGACTTCCCAATGTCCCTTGAGGTCAGATGACTGTAGGTGCAAGGCTTTAGCAATCTCTTCAAGCTTAGGTTCCTTTTCTGTACCGTTGAAGGGTAGCTGATCAAGGATAGGGATCTTCAGGAGTCGGGAGAACTCCTCCAATGTAGGTACCAATTGATAGTCCAAGAAGGTGAAACAGTGATGCAGAGGGTCAAAGAATTGGAACAGGACCTTCATCATATCTTCCTCAATGTTGGTATTGACCAAGCTGATGAGACTTCCATGCCTTTCACTGAATGAAGAGTTCTCGGGAATCCTGGATATAAGCTCCTTAAGCTGAGGAGGGACCCTTACAAGACTGATTGGAATTGTCTTTCTACGAACAGTTTCCATGTCCTACAAAACAGAACAAAGATGAAAATTCGAACCCCTGAAATGGTTAGTCAATGCGTATGATGCTGGATGATGTCATGATGCTATGATTAAACACACCACAGATATTTACAAAGACAAACATGTAAGGCACACAAGGCACACAAGACAGGCCCTTAAGGTTTAAGGCCAGCATGGGGTCTGGGTAGTACCCTCTTGAAGTTGGTGGGTTCAACCTGTCCTAATCAAAGTAACCGGGTTCTAAGGTTCCCAATATCACGGGATTGCTTTCATTGTTCATCGTTTCGATTTAGCCACTGAACTGGCGACCGAAATATTCCAGGAAAGCAACCCTCAATTGAGTGTAGTATCGAGTATCAAACAACCTCGGACTGCACCAAAGTCAGTTATCTCACTACCCTAAAGAGGCCAAGATTGTTCAATTAAGGTTCCTAAGGTCTGTTGATGCTTCACGACACCACGCGGAGGCCCCGTACTCTCCTTGACTGAACTCAAGGGTTACCGGTACACACCAAAGTGCCACATCAACGTAGCAGACTGTTTCAACCATGTCGGTATACCCCGCACAGTTCCCTCACAGCCTTGTTGCTACTTTCTAAAAGGGTATCCCCCAGATCCGGGTTAGGATCTATAGAACTCCCAAGACAGTCCCACAATAATAAAGCAAACAAGGAAAGCAATTGAAAACACAATGATCTTAGTCCTAAGGTACACCTCACTTCAGTTATCATCCCCAGCAGAGTCGCCAGTTCTGTGATCGGTGGATCTGGAACTGACTGTTTTAAAGCTGGTTCGCGAAATGTCGCGGAAGCAAGAGTCGCCACCGTCTTTTATTTTCTCCAAATGGAAAGGACAAAAGCACAGAAAAATTCCTTGAAAGAGATTGCTCTCGGTTCGGGAGGTAGGTTATAGAAAGGGAAGGTGTTAGCACCCTTTCTATCCATGGTTATCCATGGGCTCTTAGATACTTGCTCATTGTGTTTTCAAAAATGTTTGCTTGCTTTTCAATGTGGGTTTAAAAAGTTTCTTTGAAAAGTTTCAGTTCGACTCGTACGTCAGAGTGTTTGAAAAATTTGCTTTGAAAGCTTTTGAAAATGTATTGGTGTGAAAAGTATTTTGTTTTTTTTGAAGAGAGCAAGTATCCTTGAGAACCTACCTACCCTAAGGAATTCGTCTGTGTAAATGTCCTTTAAAGTAGTGCCATCCCACCATTGAGAGGTAGGTAGCACCACCGTTGGAGGTGTTCGGGTCAATTCGAGTTTTAGGGACATGGTGATCACCGGAGCAATAGGAAGACACCTTAGAAGCTACCCTCATGCCGGGTTCCCGGATCATGAGGACTTACTAAGACGTCCTCTACTCGACGATCACCTTTCGAAAGGCAACAGTGAGGTGTACCCTAGGGGTGGTGTGTGCGGTTCGTGTGTCATGTTTCAATTATTTTGTCTTGTCATGTTTGTTGTGATCTACGCTTGATTTTATTTTTAAGTCCATACATTCTTTCATGCATATTTATTAACAGTTGTATATTTGCGAGGAAATAAATCTAAACTATTACAAATGGCGCGGGTCCACATCGCCAAAATAAACCGAACCCGATTTGACTGAAAGTAAAAGAGCAATAAAATAAAAGTGCGAGAAATAAAGTAAAAAATTATTACAAGGCTTTGGGGCATATACATAATTATTTAAACGATATAAAATAAATGTGCGAAATAAAGAAATTAAAAAAAAAAAAAACAAAACTAGGGCGTTGGACCCTTTTGCAAAAGTATTTTAAAGTTAATGAATTAATTAATTAGAACTAATGAAGAATTAGAATTAAAATTCAAAAAAAAGAAAATGTTTTTTTTTAGATTTTTATGTTTTTTAGATTTAAAAGAAAAAGGGAGTTAATTAAAACAAAAAATTGGTTGTAAACCCTAATTCTAATGTCTTTTTAAGTTATTAAGAAAAAGATTTAATTTTTAACCTAACTTAAATCTAAGTTATTTATATACATTTAATTATAAAATAGAATAAATAAATAATTATATTATGATGAAAAGAAAAAATTTAAGAGGAATGAGCATTGTTAATTAACCTAATTCTATGTTTTTTTGATTTTTATTAAAAGGAATTAAAGTTAAAAACCTAATTAAACTAGATATTTACATGTTATTATTTATACAAAAAAACAATATTTGAAATAAAATAATTATTAAATTTTTTGACTTTTCTGATTTTTGTGATGTTTTGGTATTTTTGTAAAAAATAATTATTGAATTAAAGCAACAAAGCAAAAATAATAATTAAAAGATATAAGGAAAATAAATTAAATGGGCAAACCAGGGTGGGGTGTAGCCCAATTCAGGAGGTCAAATTAGTGAAATCTGGCCCAATAAGCAATGGAGTTTGTTGACTTTCCTAAGCCACGTGCACGCCTGCTGACCTGTCCTCATGGTATTCCCCAGTACACAACCCTTGATCTGATTCCACTAAGTGCGTGGCTGGCCTGATATGGTGAGTATACGGTAGTCTGCAACGTCATATCCACACCTGAACATATATTGAAAAAGAATATTGAAGTAAAGTAGACCTGGGGATCGAACCCAGGTCTTACGCATTACTCACGCGTTCGCTTGCCATCTGTGCCATTTAATCCATTCGTTATATAATAAACAAGTAAATCATATAAGACAAAAGCAACACGCTAGTGACTGAAGCGCGCGAAACTTTGAATGGACGAATCGCTGGTTGACACCACATCATCGTCCTCACCCCCCTGCAAAACAAAACTCAAAGGCAACGCTTTCTTACGCGTTTCATTAGACAGCTTTTGAAAAAATAGCGATTAGGCCTGGAGATCACATAAATTAATCGCGATGGTTGTTTCTTGTTCGTCTAATCTCACTGAATGCAACCATGGTACTCATGAGCCTTAATTTTTCCTCTATGCAAAATCCCTAATTTTGGACCCTGCAAAACCCTAAGGAACGAACATGGCATCTTGGCCAAAAGTGCACGAAAATTCAATTAAAAGTTATGGTCAGCTTGCAAACTTCACATTGAATAAGAATTCATGAACAAAAATGCACAAGGATGCGTAAATTATGATATGCGATTTGAAATTTTTTACGACACAGTTTGAGTTGTAGCTACCACTTCTTGGCGTTTTGATTGATGTTAGGAATTGGGATGTGTTCAGAAATGGTCCAGGAAGCTATGAGAAAAAGAATTAAGGCTTGAAATTCCCCCCAACCTTGATTTCAGATTTGTGTTTTTATGCCAAAATTTCAATGTTGCAACAAGCCTTTGAGCGCAGCATATGATGTCTTAGGCTTAGGGTTTGACTCAGTGCCTATGATGGATGGAAATTAGCTTGTTATTTGGCCTTAATTCATGCTCATGAAGGAACTAGTCCTAGGGTTTTCACCTTTAACCAATTTTCCTTCTTTTAAGCCAAGACCAAGACTTAGTGTGAAACTTAACCCTAGCCTGAGTTTTTGAGTTGGCCCATGATATATGGAAGTTGTCCAAATTCACATGACACTATTCCATTGGTTTTTGAATTTTATTTGAATTTTTAAAGATTTAAAATGAATTAAATTATCAAAAATTAAATAAAATAGAAAAATCAATATTTGGTCTTGAAATTAATCATGGGACACGTGTGTGGCATGACAAGGATGAACCAAGTGGAAAAAGTGGGCCCTTTTGTCAAAAATTGGAGTTTCAAGGATAGTTGACTTTTGCCATTTCACAAAAATTTCCCAACTTCTACAAGGCATAACTTGCTCAATTTTTAAGCTTTTCACATGTTCTTGGACATTTTGGAAAGGTCTTTGAGTCCTCTAACCAATGCCTTTGGTCCCATGTCATTTGGATTTACCAATCTCAAGTTATGGTCTTTGACCTAAAGTCCCTTTTTGTTGACTTTTGAAAATGACCTATAATGTTGAAATTGATAACTTTTTGTGAGAGCATTTATTGGACTTGAAGTATGAAGATGAGTTGTAGGAAATGTCTTTCTCTTCAAAATGAGCTTTGGATGGAATTTTTCTGATAATCCATGTGAAAGTTATGCCCTGCTCAATTTCAGTTGACTTTTTCAGCTGTCCAAATATAGCAACTTTTGCATCTTTGATGATTTCTGAGCCAAATTTTGAGAGTCATGATCAAGCATTTATCAAATGATGTTTGTGGCTTCAAAATGATATGTTGACCAAAAATTTGAACTTTTGACTGTCAAATGACCATTTTGCCCCTACAGTTGACTGTAGTGCAATTTAGGGTTTTGACTGTGCAATTTTGAGCTGAATGCCTTGAAACTTGATATGAGGATGCTTGACCATGTTTGTAAGCATATGAGACTTGATTGAACCTTTGAACACTTCATTTTCTTGATCAGAACCCAAACCCTAGTTTTGACTGTATGGGAGACTGTTGCACTGCACAACCCTTGGGGAATTTTGTAGCTTGGCTTGGCAATTTCTCGAGGAATATGGGAGGGCAAATTTTGGGGTATAACACCGCCCTTTCGGGTTTTCAGTCCACTGGGATACCCTTTTTTGCCCAAGCCTCCTTTTCAGGTTTTCGACTTGCCGGGTGTACAGTTTTTTTTTATCCCTTATTTTTGCCCGAACCCTTTTGGTTCGTCGGGAAGCCCTTATTTTTACCTAGGCCAGTCAACCTAGCGGGTCTTTGATTATGCGTAGTATCTTTTCACTATGTCTGCATTGACGGGGTGAGGAAGGTCATCACCATCCATGGTGGTTAGAATCATAGCTCCTCCCGAGAAAAGGTTCTTAACCACAAATGGCCCTTCGTACGTGGGGGTCCATTTTCCCCTGGGACCACCTTGCGGCAGTATGATGCGTTTGATCACCAGATCCCCGACTTGATATTCTTGGCGTATGAATTTCTTGTTAAAAGCCTTGATCATTCGCTTTTGATATGTCTGACCAAGACAGATAACAGTAAGTCTTTTTTCGTCGATTAGGTTCAGTTGGTCAAGTCGGGTCTGAATCTAGTCGTCTTTGCTTAAACCTGCAACCTTCATAATCCGGAGAGAGGATATCTGGACTTCAATGGGTAGGACCGCCTCCATGCCATACACCAAAGAGTAGGGTGTTACCCCTGTTGACGTCTGTGCTGAGGTACAGTACCCATGAAGAGCAAATGGTAACATCTCCTGCCAGTCTTTGTATGTCACCGTCATCTTCTGCACAATCTTCTTGATATTCTTGTTAGCCGCTTCAACAGCCCCATTCATCTTCGGCCGGTAGGGAGAAGAGTTGTGATGTTGTATTTTGAAGTTTGCAGAGCTCGGTGATCATTGTATCGTTGAGATTTGTACCATTGTCCGTAATGATTCTCTCTGGTACACCATATCGACGGATCAGATTGTGCCGAATAAACCGTGCCACGACGTTCTTGGTTACCGTAGCAAAAAAAGCTTCCTTAACCCACTTTGTAAAGTAATCAATAGCCACCGAAATAAAATGATGCCCGTTAAACGCAATAGGTCTGATCTCACCTATCATGTCGATGCCCCACATTGCAAACGGCCAAGGAGCTGTCAAAACATTCAGAGGAACTGGAGGTACATGCACCTCATCAGCATAGACTTGGCACTAGGCTCCAAATTCACACCTATCTTGACCTCTTTCCTGTCTTCCTCGGTACCCAAATTCACTGACTCAACTGGCTCTTCATGAGGCTGTATGGCCCTTTCTTCCTATAGTAACAGTCTAGCAAGTTCTCCAGGCACCTCACAATCATCCTCACCTTCGTCCTCGGCTTGGTTGATTGGACTTTCAAAGTCATAACTGGCAGTAGCAGAGTTGTTATCAATGGGATCCAGAGTGGATATGGATCTGCATTATGATACGTGAGTGTGTGTAAGAGAATAGATGTTTTTGATAAAGCGAGAGACGGAAAAAGAAAAAACAAGGAGCGCAAAATTTGTAATGCAAGAAACGTCCAATGCTTTATTTAATGATATATGAAAATGACAAATAATAAGCCCTCACAAGCAAAGCCAAGGTTCCTCGGGCAAGGCACCGGGCCATAAAGTTTCAACTGTTTATTACAACTCTTAAAACAAAAGTCAATTACTGTGGAATAAAAGAAACATGTATGAAGTCCCTCGTCGTCCAGTTGCTTAGTCCACCATTGGTTGTAGGGTAGATCCAGTTGTCGATATCTAAATCTTCTTCACCATCTTCAACCGCATTAATTCCCTGATTGCTGATATGCAGAGGAGGTCTTCCAATCCGTGCGTGCCTAACAACCCTTTAAGCCCCTGTAGTAAAGCCCAAACCAAATTTGTCAGTTTTGTGCGTGAAATCAGGGAGCTGACCCCAATTTGTACACCCACCTTCTTCAATTATAGCCCTGGCATCCTTGAGAGAAGCCATCTTCATTGGAGGTTTGTCGGTAGCAATTTCAGTCGACACCAAAGTCTGGGAGACCTCTTCAAAGTTCTGACAAGGGGTTTCGATGAATTCCCCATCCATCTCCATGTAGCGAAAGGAATTGAGATGAATCACCATGTACTCCTCTTCGCCTCGTACCGTGACAATCTTCCCTTTTACCGGATATTTCAACATTTGGTGGAGCGTGGAAGTCACTGCCCCAGCCTTATGAATCCAAGGGCGACCCAGCAAGCAAGAATATGATGGTCGGATATCCATCACGTATAAATTAGATGCAAAAGTCGGAGAGCCAACTTTAACAGGGACTTCCACATCCCTGTGCACCATCCTTTTTGACCCGTTGAAAGCTCTGACCACGATATTGCTCGGCTTTAGAATCAAACCTTCACAGTCTAGACGGTCTAATGCTTTCTTTGGCAAAATATTCAATAAGGACCCGGTATCCACCAGTACGTGGGCCATAATAGTTCCCCTGCACTCGACCGAGACGTGCAGAGCATCATTATGATTTCTTCCTTTAGCAGTCAGATCTACATCTGAGAAACCCAACCCATTGTTGGCAGTTAAGCTAGCTACACAATCTTTGAATTGATCAACTGAAGTTTCCTGCGGCACATGCACAGTTTTGAGGAATGCAATTAAATCCTTTGCATGGGCTTCAAAACATAATAACAAGGACAACATGGAGATTTTTGACGGGGTCTTCCCCAACTGCTCGACTACGTTGTAGTCGCTCTTCTTGATAATCTTCAGAATTTCCTCTATCTCCTGCTTAGAGGTTTCTACAATGATCTTCTTAGGTTCCTCCGTCCAGGCAGGCTCACCTATAATTTCTTTGCCCTGAGTCCCAGATGGCTCGGCGACAGGGGTGATAACTGGAATAGGAACTGGTATGGTAGCTGATGTACCAGCAGATGGAATGACAACAGGTTTGTGGACATTCGGAGGGGAAATCTCGGGAGAAAAGAGTCTTCCGCTTCAGGTGACCTTGCTAGCCCCAATAATATTACTGACATCAACGTCAACTTCCTTACTTTTTAAGTCTTGCTTTAACTCCATGGTAATACACATCAGCCCCATAGTGCCAAGGGAGGGCCTTATCCGAGGTGTATGGGATAGGACCAGGGACAATAATTATTAACGGAGCAATTCTTGAGACGGGTGTAATCCTAACAGGATTTCTCGAGGAAACCTTGGAAGGATTGGCGGAAATGGTTATGATGGCAACATCTTAGATTGGAACCAACAGAATCATAGTCTTTTCGAACATGATCTCTTTATTATCCATCCGGCGCTGAACACCTGATTTTAATAAATGGCGACCAGCTGGAAGAATTGAACATATGTGGCAACCTTCGCCACAACCCGGAAATAAACCGGCCAACAACAAATTCTTCTTAACTTTCATTAAAGGAGTAGAATTTTCTTCCACGGCAGTCACAAATAAATCATCGTCCATAACATTTACTCCATGACCATGTTTGGGCATAGGAGCAGTTATGACGTTGGGCTTCTCCGGAGCGTCAAACTCAATATCTTTGGCTTCGACCAAGACTTGCACCTTGTTTTTCAAGGCCCAACAGTTGTTTGTATCATGACCTGGACTTTCGGAGTGATAGGCGCGACGGGCATTCAGGTTATAGTGGGGAGAAGTGGTATTGGGGTTCTTCGGGGCTTCCCTCAGAGTTACCAAATTGGTCTTCACTAATTGTGGTAGAATTTGAGACAAGGTCATATTGAGCCGGGTGTACTGCCTTTATGGTCTTTCCACCCTTTCTTGATGGTTGCATTATGGAGAAACTGTGGGTATTGATATCACTACCACATTTACTGTTTGACGATGTTCAGGTCTGCTTTGGCCCCTCGAGCCATAGACTGCACTAGCTTCTTTCTTAACGGTGAAAGGCTTCTTTACTGCACTTGATGAAGTGTCCTTTTGTATCTTCCCACTTCGGATACCAACTTCTACTCTCTCTCCAGTCAAGATCAACTCAGTAATCCTAGATGACGAACTGCCGATCAGATGATTGAAGAATGGACCAGATAGTGTCCCTAGAAACATGTCAACTAACTCCCTGTCAGACAAAGGGGGTTGGACTCTTCCAGCCAAGTCTCTCCACTTTTGAGCATAGTCCTTAAAACCTTCACTTGCACCCATGGACATACTCTGGAGCTGAGTACGAGTGGGAGCAAGGTCGGCGTTATACTGATAGTGCCTGTAAAAAGTAGCAGCAAGGTCTTCCCAGTTTCGGACATCGGCTCTTTCCAACTGATAAAACCACTCAAGTTGAGTCCCTGACAGACTATCTTGAAAGAAGTGTACCCACAAATTTTTATCAGCAGTGTGGGGTTGGATTTTCTTGACATACGAGCGGAGATGGAGTTTTGGACAGGATACTCCATCGTACTTGGCAAAAACCGGAGCTTTGAACTTATGAGGGATCACCACTCCCGGTACCAGTCCCAGTTCTCCTAAATCCAAACCAGGGATCTTCTGAATCTCCATAGCACTCAGGCGGTCTTCTAGCTGATTGTATCGATCCTCAGCAGGAGGATATTGCTCATCATCATAATCCGTATCATTATCAGAAACTGCAGGACTGGGGCCCTTTTCTTCTTCTTGGTTCTCCCCTTCCCTGGATGAAGAGGTCAGATCATCTTGCTGTTTCAACCTATCCCCAAACCTTTTGCCCATATTCAGAAGAACGACCTTCTTCTTCTTCTTCTTATTTTCTTTCAGAATGAGAGTCTTCAAATCCTCTTTCCCTTTATCCAAGCTCAAGAACATCTCTTGGAATTGGGTGTTTTTTGCCTGAAGATCTTTGATGGCTTGATCAGAAGACATTTCGTGCTGAAATAAACAGCGAAGAAGATGAGAAACCTGTAATGGTGTGCATGATAATGGGATGCGTATGTAATGATTTCAAAGACTTTAGGATATTTAAATTTGCAAACCAAAAATAAACAAACTTTATTAGATTAACTTGTAAAAAGGTTCAACAATGCCTTTAAGGCATTACAAAGAAATAAATGGAAAAAAAATCTGGAACTAGAAAAGCAAAATCAAAAGTCCCATGGACGCTTCCTCTTTGTGCTGATGTAATCATTGATAGTTCTTTCTTCCTTGAGCTGCCTGGTGAGCTTCAAAATCTTCCTTTCTTGCTCATGGTACTTCTCCCGGTAAGTATCCCTTTCCTCTTTCAGCTGAATCCAAGACCTCTGTAAAGCCCCAGGATCAGTGGGCATATAAGGATAAAGAACTGTGTAAGGAATGCCTTCTCCATTAGTGGGCTGCATAATTACTGGTAATACTGCTTCATAGGGCATCCCAAGCTTCTGGGCACGAGCTCAGACCCACTGTAAGTAAGGCTACATAGGAAGGGAAGTCATTTGTGCTAGCTCTTGGGGGTCAGACCTGTTCACCATGCCCCAAGCTCGTATAAACCTCCGGCGATGCTCGTCGACATCTTCCTTGTAGTCAAATGCAATATCTGTAAGAAGTAGCTCATGGGGACCGTCTCTCCGAGCACGACCAAATTATCGCAAAGCTAGACAAGGATTATAGGTTATACCCCCTCTGATTCCAAGAAACAGGACATTAGGGTATCCCCCACAACAATCAATGACTGCAGTGTCTTCCATAGCCCTGGAACTCCAAAGAATATCTGTATGGGCAAGTGGCATTATTCTGTAGGACCAACCCAGACCTTCTTCATTCTTCAGCACAAACTTGGGGAGGTGCTAAATAATCCACCTCGACAACAATGGCATGCAACACATAAGAGTCCCTCTTCTTCGCACAGTTCGAGTGTAGAGGGCATTCAAGATATCACCTAGTAGAGTAGGCACAGGGTTGCGAGAAAGGAAAATCTTGACCGCGTTCACATCTACAAAGGAATCTGGATTCGAGAAGAGAACCAAACCGTAGGTAAGGAGAGCCAAGATGTCTTCAAAAGCCTGAAAATCCAAATTATCCCAGAATAGCTGAGCCCGGTCTTTCAAAAATTTGGCTAGGAAACCTTCGACCCCGCTTCGTGTTTCCCAATTGGATACTACATCAGCCCGTTTCAGATGCAGAGCTGAGGCAATGTCTTCTGGTCTAGGAGTCTCTTCCATACCTGTGAAGGGCATCTGCTCAAGGATGGATATGCCCAATAAGTGAGAAAACTCTTCCAAAGTGGGAACCAGCTGATAATCTAGAAAGGTGAAGCAATGATGCACAAGATCGAAGAACTGGAACAATACACTCATCATCTATTCATCAAACTTTGAGGTAACCAAGCTAAGAAGCTTACCATGTCTCTTAATGAACGGAGAAGTTTCAGAAACTCTTGAGGCTAACCATTTGTGTTGAGCAGGTATTTTCACAAAGTTAACTCGGATGATGTTTCTGCGCACAGAAGCAATAATCTGCAAAACAGAACAAAGATAAATTCCCTTGGTCTTTGAAATGGTTAGTATAATGAGGTATGAATGCTATGTTATGATGCATGATGTCATGATAAAAAAACAACAGGTATAGCAGATAACAGTTATGGAAAAGGCAAACAAGTCACACAAAAGCCCTTAAGTTTAAGGCTTGCATGGGGTCTAAGGTATTACCCTCTTGAAGTTCAGTTGGTTTTAACCTGTCCTAGCAAAAGTAACTGGGTTATAGAGGTTCTCAATATCACTGACCATCCTTCATCGGTCATGGTTTAAGCTCACGCAATCTTTTCTTACAGCCGGAAATATCTCGAGAGTATAGTCTCAATGAGTGTAGCATCGAGTATCAACCAGTTCTCAGCTTTATACTGAGGCCGACTATCTCACTACTTTCTAATGGCCAAGTTGGTCGATTAAGGGTTCTATGGTCAGTTGATGCTTAACGACACACATAGCGGCGTCGTATTCTCCTCGTTTCTCCACAAGGGATACCGGTACCAACCAATGTGACACATCAACGTAGCTACTGCTTCAACCGTATCGGTCTATGCCGTACAGTTCCCTCACAGTTTATTGCTACTTTCCTAAAAGGTGTCCCCAGATCCGGGTTAGGATCTATAGTAACTCCCAAGCAAAACTCTTAAAAGTAAAGAAACCAAAACAAACAAGAGAAGCAATTTATGACGAAATAAATCCTAAGGTATACCCCACTTATCTTCCCCAGTAGATTCGCCAGTTCTGTGATACGGTGGCAGAACCGACTGTTTTGGAAAATGCTGGTTTGCATTTTGCGTTTTGTATTCGCAAAATGTCGTGGTAAACAAGAGTCTCCACCGACTTTTATTTTATCCAACTGGAAAGGAAAAAAGCACAAAAAAATTCCTTTTTCGAGATTTTGAGTACGGGGGTAGATTATAGAAAGGGAAGGTATTAGCACCCTTTCTATCTGTGGTTTTCCACGGGATCTTAGGTACTTGCTCATCTTTTAAAACTGCTTGTGTGTGTTTGTTTTGAAAAGTTTTTATTTTACTTCGTTTTAACCCTTACTTTTGTCTTAAAGAGTGTTACGAAGTGTTTTTGAAAACTTTGTTTGAAAAGTGTAAGTGTAAAAAGTTTGATTTTGAGAAAATACCTACTAGCATCTACCTACTCGAAAAAAGATTGTTTCTGCTCTTGTTTCCTTTAGACAGCGCTATCCTACTATTGAGAAATAGGTAGCACCGTCGTTGGAGTTGTAAGGGTCAATTCGAAAGGGACGTACGGTCACTAAAGCAATGTTAGGACGCCTTAGTAATAACCCTAATGTCTTAAGATCATATTCGAGGTGACATTTACAAGGCAACCTTTCAGAGGCAACATTTCCGAACGGGACGTTTGATCTTTGTTTAGACAGAAGGGCGACCACTAAAACACCCTATACTTAATGACCGTTTATCGAAGGCAACCGAAGTGAGAGTATACCCTAGGAGTGCGCATGTGCGAGTGATTTGATTTCAGTTATTATCTTTGCACATTAGGGTTTTCTAGCCGTTTTAAATTATCACGCAATCTTGTCAAACAATCCTATTAACATACATCTAACAGTTAATATTTGCGAGATTTAAGATGCGAGAAATAAAACCTACGCTATTACAAGGCTTCGTGGTAGGGATTAATTACATAGCCAAAAACCCGCAAAAACGATAAATAAAGAAAATCCTAATTAAGCTATTACATACTGTAAGCAGTTACATTAATATTGCAAAAATTAATAAATACGCGCGATGATTCGAGAACAAGAGAATTAGGGTTTTGACCCCAACTATCTAATTATAATTTACACGAAAAATCATTTTTTTATGGCTTTTGATTATTTTTTGAGAAAATAAAGTTTATTTGAATAAATAAATAAAAACTAATTGCTAATTAACTTCAAAATTTAAGAACAATAATTGAATTAACCTATTTTTTTTTATTGAGAAAAGAAATAAAAAATAAAATCAAGAGCAAACCCTAATTTTTTCTAATTGATTTTAATTATTTACAAAAAGTTAGAATTACCCTAAATTAAATTTAAACTAATGTTAAATTAAATTTGATGAAATAAATAAAAAATCTAGTTCTAAATTTGTGAAATTTGATTTTATGGTTTTTTGTGAAAAAAGAAATTAATTTTGGTTAGAAACTAATTTAAACAAATTAAATAAATAAAAGGAAATAGAAAAAAAAGAATAAGAATGGGCCTGTGATAAATAGCAAAGGAGGGGGGTGCTGATCTGACTTCTAGGCCCAACAATTCCTTGGCCCCTTTGACTTTTCCAAATTCTATGTGTGCATTTGACTCCAGCGCATGGTGGACCCTCATGGGAAGGCCTTGGATCTGGCAGCCTTGATGATCTGATGGTTAAATATTGATGATGCATGGTAGACTTGTTGGATACATGGGCACCTGATTATGCAAGAAAAAATAATAGGAAACAAAGTTGGGACCTAGGGATCGAACCCAGGCCCTTAGGCGTTCTCACACTGCATGCTAACCAACCAAGCTGGCTTGGTTATTTGTACAAATAATTCCAAGCAATTATTATATGATAAAAACAAAAAGTGAATTCTTAAAATGCGCGTAATTTGAATGGGCCATTCACCACCTGCCACGCCATCATCGTCCTCATGGCTTCTATCGTTTTAGATCAAGTACCTTTACCTACGGACACTGGGCGTAGGTACAACCCTGTGCTTCTCCAAAATTTCGTGCAAGCATGATAAATCACAACCAATGGTACCAATCAACTCATTGTAACCTCACAAGCATCATGGTACCATTATCCATGGCCAATTGTTCCTGTACAGAAAAACCCTAAAAACGAAGCAAGAACCCTAACTATGGCATCTTGGTGTATAATCAGTAAAAACGCAATTGGATATAATCAATATCTTGCAAATAACTCAAGGATCATGAATGTACCAATCAAACATGCTAAATATGCCAGAATTAACATATTTGATTTCAAGAAAATATGGAAGTCGTGTGAAGCTTACATCGTGTTTCAAGACTCGAGGAAGCTTGCTAATGGTTGTAATGTGATCCAGGGATATCCAGTAAGCGATTGGGATGCTTAGAATGGCTTGAGATAGCCTGAATCCTGAAAATTGATTTACAACTTTTCTTGAATTTTTGCAACTTTGCTTTCTCTCTTGCACGCCTCCAACCTCTTTGTTTTTGGTCTGTAAATGTTCCTTATGTACCCTAGAATGAATTAGGGTTGTAAACTTGTATCAAATCTCCCTCAATCATGATTATTGATTCATGATTTGATCCTTGTGCAAATCTTTCCAAATCAACCAAAATGCAATCTTTTTGTGTCCAAAGGAACCTTGCACGATTTGATCTCACTTCCAGCTGTATAATAGACCTAAACATGCACAAAATCTCAAGATTTGATTAGCTTTTGATATTTTTACTATTTTATTTTGATTTTATTTGATTTAAATGAAATAAAATCAAAATAAATGACAAAAATAAAATAATGACAAATGGAAAGGATCATGGGTCGTGGGTCACATTACAAACTCAACGCAAGCATAAAAAGTTGGGCCCATTTAGCAAAAATTGCAATTTTGGCCCCATTTGACTTTTGGCAATTTTGCAAAAAGGGTCAACTTTACCAATGCATAACTCCCTCAATTTTGACCCTAGACATGTGTTCTTATACTTTTTAGAAAGCTTAAGATGTCCTCTAAGCAACCCTTTTGGCTTCATCTCAATTTAGTCTTCTATGTTCTTGTATGAAGCTTTGACCCAAAAGGTATTTTTGGTGACTTTTCAAAATGACCTATAATGTCCAAATTCATATCTTCCCGTGAGTGAATTATTTGAACTTGGGAGATGAATATGGATTGTAGGTAATTTCATCCTCTTCAAAATGAGCTTTGGATGGGTCATTTTTGATAAAGTATGAGAAAGTTATGCTTGGTCAAAGTTGTGTTGACTTTTCCTCCAAAACCCTAATTTAGCAACTTTTGGGTTTTGATGAAATGTGAGCAATCCTTGAGGAATCATGATCAACCCTTTATAAAATGATGAATAATACTTCAAAATGAGAATGTTGACCAAAAATCTTGAAGTTTGAATGTATGTGGGCCATAGTTGACTTTTGCCCTAGCACAGTCGATTTTCAGGTCTTTGAGCAATGACTGAGTAAACTTCCTATGCAAGGCTTGAAACTTGACATGGATTATCTTGAGAGCATATTAGGAAAATGGTGAGAATTTGGGATCCTTTGGACTCAAACATCTTGATGCAAAATGAAACCCTAATTTGGGGTAGACTGCCTTAGGAGAGAGTTTGTCTGGTCAACCCTTGGACTTCCTTGAGCAATTTTGAGGACCTCACTTGACATGTATTGAGAAATATGGGAGGGCAAATTTTGGGGTACAACACTTGGTAACTTGGAACTGAAGTTTCTTCAAAAGTCAGAATTTGAAATCATTGGTTTAGCCTCTAAACACTTTGTTTCTGCGTGTTTTTCCTATACACATGTTTAGTGAACTTCTAGAAGTCATTAGCACAACAAAACACACGTTTTGGATGAGTTTTGATCAAATTAGAAGTCACACTTTTCTTTTTTGAAACTTCACACAATTTCCCTCCAAACTTCATCATTTCACACGCTTGGACATTCCATTTGATTCCCTATAAATAGAGGGTCATCCCTCATTCATTTTCTTAAGCTTGGATAGCCAGAATCACCCTCCCAAACTTGTTCCATAATTAAAAAAATTTCAACTTTGAAATCTATTTTCAAGCTTTTTTTAATCCAATTTTTCTATCAATTTACCTTCCTTGATCTTCCCTGAAGCTAACCATATAATTACCTTCAAGAATCGTGCCCTATATTGCTCAATAGAAGTCCAGTTTCAGAGCTCCGCAACTCAATTTCAATAGGTAGATTTCTTCATCAATTCTTCAAAACTTTGATATCATTGTGATGCCCTCATTTCCCTGGTTCTAGTTGCAACACTCACTTTTATCTGGAAACATGTTTTGACCATGAAATTTCAAATCCCTTTTCAAAACTTTCCTTTCAAATTGCTTGAGCTACAATTTATATAAATTTATCGCGAAGGTGTGGTTGTCTTCGTCTTGAAGAGATGAAGCGAATGACATAGGTCTCGTGCTCTAATTTTACAGATTGAGCAACCTGGTTTTGGGATTGGCTGGAGGTTGAAGATGACCAACGTGTCATCCTTCAACCAATGAAACAACGCCATTTGGATTTTTTGAATTTCTGATTTACATTTGATTCAGTGCTTTATTCACTAATGACCATGATATGCACAATGCGCCAGATCCCTTGGATTTGATTACTAACACATTTTGAGTCTCATCCAATGGTCCATATATTTTTGACTTTATTTTTTCTTTTCTGATTTTTATATTTAATTGTTTTAAATTTCAAAAAAATCATAGAAAATTCATTTTTAGTAAAACAAATCTGAAAAAATTATGAAAAATATTTTTGAGTTTTCTCTTTCTGATTTTTATTTTTTTCACAATTTTATTTTGTGTTTTCATATTTTTTATAAATTTTTAATTTATTTAAATTGTTTTAAATGTTTAAAAATACTTTTATGCATTTTTTAATTCTGAAAAAAATATGGAATGATCCAATAATATTGTGACAAATATTGGTGACCTCATTTATTTTTTAATTCCGACTTTTCTATTTTTTTTTATCATTTTTGGTTTATTTTACTCATTTCTTTTAATTTTAAAAATAGGTTTTGACTTTAAAAAATTACCAAAAATTTTATAAAAATATTTGAGTCCATTTCTGATTTTTCTAGGGTCTTACTTATTTTTTTCTTGATTAATTTGAATATAGTTTCATTTTTTCTCTGTTATTTTCATTTTTAATCATTTTTAAACCCTTATTCTTTTATTTTAAAATACAATTTAAAATAGGACTTATACCGCCCGTCCTATCTTAAAATTTTCCCAAGTCCGGGTATAGGATTTATGAGTAATCACCAAGCACCCTGAAAACCACGAAAACCCAGACAAACATATATACAACATATACCACATAAACAATGATAGCACATATATAGATAAAAACAAAGATAGGCTCAACCCACTTAGGGATGGACCAGCAAGAGGTCATTCTTTCCCCAGTGAAGTCGCTATTTTTTCTGTAGCGATAGAAATGTTTAAGACTAAGCCATTGGATTGACTAGACTTATACAGATCAAAAATAAAAATCGCCACTACGCTTTTCCAAAGGAATGGGAAAAGAGCAAGTAACCCAAAAAGAGGGGGAAAGATTCAAGGTAAGGGGGTTGTTTATGCAAAGGGAAGGTATTAGCACCCTAAACATCTACAATACTCCGCAGAAACCTCTTTGTAAAATCTGTATATTTTGGCTATAAAATATTATATGTAAAATAGATGGTGGAGGTTAGAGAAGAAATATGTTTTTTATGATTTTTGCACCTGTCGTGGTTCCGAACCTTTAGTGCCTACATACCACCTTTCGTGCAATAGGGGATCAGGGTACACGTAGTTCCTCTTTTTAAAAAATTTAAAATACATGTGTGTTGGTTAATTTTATGAGATAAGACATCATCGTCATTGTCCGTGTGGAAAACATACTTACTACCCACAATCATGAGAAAGGAGAATTTGCGTCATCTCAAAGTGGAGGATATAGAATGGATTTTAAAATCAACAATGCCTCACTCAACACCCAAGTGGAAAATATCTCACTTCACTACATATTGTATAAGTATAGTTGTTTGCATCACTACAAGGATTGACAAGAGTCCAATCTTTTGAGAAAGGTTTTAAAGTAAAAAGCCAAAGTGGCAAAATGGTTTGTAATGAGATTGATTGACTTTTAGTCTTCTCACAAAAAAATGTCAAGGTATTATTAAATTTATTAGAGTTTATTTATGAAAAAGTTTTGAAAATGCATGGACCTAAGTCCAAGTTTATTATGAAAGTGGTTCAAGTTTAAAAACAAGAAGGATTTTCAAAAGGATGGAGAATATTTTTGAAATTAAAGAAGATGGGAGAAGAAGAAGAGACCATCCTAAAGCATAAGGTAAAAGCTAAGGAGAAGAATCATCTAACCAACAAGAAGCCAATACTTGACATTATGAGTCAAGATAGAATTCACATTCTTTGGATTGAAACCAAACAAGCAAAGATACTAGACCTCTTGAGAGAACCAAATCTCGAGTGTATTAAGTCTTCAAAAAAATTGGGCAGAGTAACGGCTGTATACGGGTGAATTCTAGATTACAAACAAAGAATGTAATCACAATAACCTGCACACAAAACAAAAAGACAACCCAATGTCTTGAGGTAAACCTCAAGAAATCCAGACAAAATATCAATTAAGGTCATAAGATCTCCAAAATAGGCAAAGGTTTCTAATCATAAGTCCAAGAAGTCCAATACTCCATAATGCCAATGATAGTAACCAAATAGTCCAAGTATTTTAAAGGTTTTTATGGTTCATGTTGATTATTAGGTGTCTTAGAAGAGAAAATAAAAGGCTCAAGTGAACAAAATAAAAATGACATGAAATGTAATGCTTAAAGTAAATGGTACATAAAGCATAAAAAATAAAAGGGCATAAAGTAAAAACAATTTAATAATTAGTGGTTAGTTGGATGACCATCTTGAAACTTGCATTTGGAACTCATTAGAGGATTGGTAGAACCAAAGCCTCCACACAACAAGTTGCATTTGCTTTTTGTCAAGTATATCATCCATTTGGAATCCTCAAAAGTACCATTTAATGATCAACAATGTTTAAGTGATCCGTGTTGAACAAAAGTGTTGTAGATCCATTAGAGGATTGGTAGAACCAAAGCCTCCATACAATGAATCTCAAAGTTATTGGATCAAAGAGATCAAATTAACATACTTGGGCTTGCAAACATAGGTTTGAGCCACGAATGATCATTTATTCGAACCGGGACAAAATTTAGCGCTATGTTAAGCAATCGTAAATGGACTTATGTAGAAGTCGCACCTATTTTGAGGCCGGTCAATAGCAATCTATGTACTTCATGTTTGGATAAATGATATAGAGATCATCATCCCTTAACATGTAGCACAATAAAAAAAAAGAAAGGGATAAGATGAAGAGGGGTGGGGAAGAATATACAAACCACATTTGAATTAAAATTTAATCAAACTATTATTAAAATCATTCATCCATTTTTATGGAGTTAGACTCAACACCATGGATCCAATGATGTTAAAAAAGTTCATAATCAAAATTCAACCCAAGATCAGCCAAAAAATATACAAAGAATTAAATTGTATTTTAAAATAAAAGAGTAAGGGTTTAAAACTGATTAAAAATAAAAATAATAGAGAAAAATGAAACTATGTTCAAATTAATCAAGAAAAAATAAGTAAGACTATAGAAAATCAGAAAAGGACTCAAATAGTTTTATAAAATTTTTGGTAATTTTTTAAAGTCAGAAACTGTTTTTAAAATTAAAAGAAATGATTAAAATAAACCAAAAATGATTAAAAAAAAATAGCAATGTCAGAAATAAAAGATAAATGAGGTCACCAATATTTGTCACAATATCATTGGATCATTCCATATTTTTTTCATAATTAAAAAATGAATAAAAGTATTTTTAAACATTTAAAACAATTCAAATAAACTAACAATTTATAAAAAATATCAAAACACAAAATAAAATTGGGAAGAAATAAAAATCAGAAAGTGAAAACTCAAAAATACTTTTCATAATTTTTTCAGATATTTTTGACTAAAAATGAATTTTCTATGATATTTTGAAATTTAAAACAATTAAATATAAAAATCAGAAAAGAAAAATAAAGTCAAAAATATATGGACCATTGGATGAGAGTCAAAACGCATTAGTAATCAAATCCAAGGGATCTGCGTGTTGTGCATATCATGGTCATTACTAAATATCACACCGGATCCAACACTTTTAAAATAAAATAACTTAAAATGTGGCGCGTGGGATGGAGTCTGACTCACAAAAGTAATCAGATCCAAGGGCTTCTGAGGCATGCACATGGTAAGGCAAGCATATTGTATCCATGTCAAAAAAATAACATGGCCTCATATCATTGGTTGAAGACGGACATGTCATCGTCTTCAACCTCCATCCATCCCCAAATTGAATCCTTCAAATTATAAAATTAGCAAACCAGACCGGTACCATTAGATTCGTCTCTTCAAGATGATTTTAATGGTGCCATCGTGCCAAATTTACATAAATTGTGCAAGGCTGTGTTTGAAGAAAACCAGAAAAAAATAGCGAGCACGAAAATTTGGGATATCTCACTTAATTCTCAATGAAATTGCAAACTATAAAGAGCACGAGGATCAGAAGAACACAAGGAGTGAATTAGTCTTTCATTTGAATCAATTTGTCCAATAAATCTACCTGGACGAAGTAGTGAGAAGTTGCTCTAAAACTGGACTTCTACAGATCAATATAGGTCACAATTCTTGAAAGTAACCGTATGGTTAGCTTCAGAGAAGTTCAATGAAGCTAACTGAATGGAGCTTTTGGTGTTTGAAGGTGAGAATTTAAGAAATAAGAATTTCAAATTCAGAGTTCGTGTAGGATCTAAACAGAGGTCAATTGGCTATCAAAAGCTTGCCCAAATGGGTGAGGGACGATCCTTATTTATAGATGATCATGATGCAAGGCTCGAGCGTGTGAATTGGAGGCAAAATAAATGAAATCGTGTGGACCTGTTAAGTGTGAAAAGTGTGACTTCCCATGGCTTAAAATGCAACAAAATGAATGGTTTAAGGGTCGTTTCTTGTTATGGCAAATTCCTAAACATGATTAGACACGAAATTGATCTTTAAACAGGCTTGTAATTGGATTTAAACCAATTTTCAAATCTGATTGAACTTGGAATTTTTATTTTATGATGCTACTTTGATAACCATGGTGCCAACAGTGTAGGGCACCATATGATGTGATTTTTGAAGCATTTGAAAGATGAATTCACAAGCTTTACAATGTGCAAAGAGTGAGATCAATTGGATGTTTGAGCAAGAAGTTGTGTTGAGTCAAAGTTGGAAGAAAAAGGTTGAAGTTGGCATGAAAACATGGCCTTACACTTGGAATTTGCTCTTGACCAAAAACTATGGCATGAAATAGACCTCTTGAATGACATTTTTAAATTTGAACCATTTAAAATCTCCAAAAATTGAGAGAGTTATGAATTGTTGAAGTTGGCAAAAAAGCATGAAATGACCTATAATCTTTTGTATCCTTAGGGAAACTCCCATCCATTTTCTCACTTTGCATATAAAATAAGGAACAAATTTCACATTGTCAATGTCATTATGGAAAAATAGTGGGCTCAAGGTGATAAAAATTGACCAATTTATGATCATTTGAAGTCACACATGAGAAAATGGGGGTTCATCTGGAGGACTTGTAATCTTTCTTCATCATCAAGTTTCTTCCACATGAAAACTCCTTGAAACTTTTGAAGTGATTTGTTAATAACCCTTTGAAGAGAAGGATGTATTTGGAATCACTCAAAAATACCAAAAGATGATCAAGATATACTTCTTTGAAGTTCAAAACCCTAGCTCCTAGATCAATAAAATGCTTTGAGGAACCTTGACAAATTGGAATCACCTTCTTGTACCAAAACTCTTGCTTTGTAAATATAATTTATTGAGGATGAAAATGAGAACTCATATCCACCAAAAACACTTCCATATCTTGAGAATTGAGAGAAATATGCACTTGTGATCAATGGGAACAAGACTTTGTCCAACCATGACAACTTCATCAATCAATCCCTTGTACTTTTGAATCAATCTTGATATCTTGGAAATGTAGTGAACCAAAATAACCTTGACATGCCATACCTTCCAAAAAAACTTCAATGGTGAGGTTTTTACTTCTCAAGCTTTATTTCCTAGGGCATGGAAATAAACTCATGAACCCATGGAGCAACTTGCTAAACCTCACTTCCTTTACCTACATTAGTAACAAGTAAGGCAAACCAACATTGAATTTTATTAATTAAAAGGAAAAATAAAGACAAAATATTCATGATCATAAAAGAAAACAAGTTAAGGTGCTTGGTGATTCCTTAAAGAGCAAAGCTAAAGATAGGGAGGAGAACCAAGAACCCTAATGTGATCTTGTTGTGATTGAATCAATATGGTATGATGAAGGGATCTTAGGGGGAAAAATTGGGGTACAACAGCTGCCCTTATTTAAGTTTCTTTTATCCGAAGATATGAAGGATAAAAATCTTTGTGTCGACGCGATCGAAGATACTTAAATATAAAACAAACCCTATTTTTGGCCCTAAGATGCCATGCAATGCTTATGAGCGTGAATGCATACGAGCAAAATCAAAGAGACGCAAAACACCACTGGAGATGTAACAAAGTGTGATACGGTGGGAGAACTGACTTGGGTGTTTTGTGTTTGATCGTAAATGTTGCGGTTAGCAAGAGTCGCCACTGACTTTTCTTTTATCTAAAAGGAAAGGTGAAAAAGCATAGGAAAGACCTTTGAGATTATTTCTTGAGTTCGGGGGTTAGATTATGAAAAGGGAAGGTATTAACACCCTTTTCATCCATGTTTTTCCATGGGCTCTTAGTTACTAGCTAGATCTCTTGCTTTTGTTTGGAAATTATGCTTTGTGTGGTGTGGGTTTTGAAAGTATTTTGAAAATGTAACTTCGTAATGATTCTCGTTTCTATAAGAACGCATACAAATGTGTTTGTTTCGAAAATGATTCAAAAAAAGTGTTTGTGAGATGTGTTTTTGAAAGTGATTTTGAAAAGGTGTCTTTGTAATAATTCTCGTCTCTATAAGAATGCATACAAAGTGTTTTCTTTTGAAAATGTTTCAAAGTGAGAGTGTTGGTGTATAGAATGTTTTTGTTGTGAGCAAGCAAGCAACTAGGAGCAAATCTACCTACTCAAAAGGTCTTAGATGTTCTTTTCCTCCTCCTTTAGGTGTTGCTATCTTATCATTTATTTGGTGAGAATCCCCATTGTTGGATGTGGAGGGACGGGCGTGGGTCATCGTATAATCATAGAAGGCAACCTATGGATGTTTTAGCAATGTCGTTTAGGGACTAGATCGTTTACCGAAGGCAACATCGAGGGACATCGAGGGACTACGATCTTTTATCGAGGGTCTTTGCTAAAACGCTCATGTTCGAGGGACATGACTATTTTTCCGATAGGAAACAAGTGAGATTACCCTAAGGTGTGCATATGTGCAAAGTGTATTTTATTGCATGCATTTTTGTCTTGATTAAGGTTATGTATTTGTTGATTTCATGTCTTGCCATACATGCCCTAATTACTAGCATTTATATTTGAAAAGCGATAAATTGCGGGAATATAAAGTCCTACGCTATTACAATATTTTAGGGATGGGGGTACATATTTACAAATGGGGGGTTGCAAGAATTTAAATCCTATTTAACTATTACAGCTATATTGAAATGTACAATGCAAGAAAGAAAAAGGACTTGTTTAGAAAATGGTTTTTTGTCTTAATGAATTAAGAAAAAGAAATAAATTAATTAATAAAAGAAAATATTTTTATGTCTTTTTTTAATATTAATAAAAAGGGGATTAATATTGAAAATGATTAAAAAAAAGGGAAATAATGAGAGATAGAATTAACATGTTGCTGAAAGCAACACAAAGGGGATCAAAAGTTCTGATGCCGGGCGCGCTGTGGTTCAAAAGGAAGCATCAGAAGTTCTGGATTGATACACTCTGAGGTCCTGTAAGACACGTTAGAGGGAAAACACAGAAGTTCTGGGTTGCTATGTGCTGAACTTGAGTGTTAGAACAATGATAAGGTCTTAGAAGTTATGTATATTAAAACAGTGAAGAGAACTCAGAGGTTCAATATGTGCTAAGACAATGAGTGAACATCAGAAGTTCAGTGTACATTAACAGCGAGTGAACATCAGAAGTTCGGTGTGTTTAAACAGTGAGAAAATCATTGGAGTTCTGTATGTTAAAACATTGAGGAGAACTCAGAAATTCTATGTTGTGCTAAAACCGTGAGTGAACATCAGAAATTCTAAGTGTTAAAACAGTGAGTGGAAACATCAGAAGTTCAGTGTGTTTAACAGTAAGGAAGACTCAAAAGTTTTGTATTATGCTAAAACAGTGAGTGAAAATCAGAGGTTCTATGCCACATTTCAACTCTTTCCTCATATTAATCAGCACATCAGAAATTTATTCAGTTCTTAATAAACATCAAATCAGAAGGATAACAACATAACAGTTTATAGAAGTTCTAATTCTAAATTTGAGCCTAGCCTTAATCAAGAAGTTCTGATCCACAGTTTTTCTACTTATGCAATGATATGGACAATATTAATTGTGATATTTACATATTAATGATGTTCTGAATGAAAAGATGCAAAGTCAGAAAGACTTACCTTGAATTTGAAACGTGTGTTTTGGAACTTGAACCGTTGCCTTCAGATGTTCTGGAGTCAGCAAGAGCAATGGAAGAGAAAATGCTAAGTTCTTTGATTCAAAGGGAAGAATAAAGGTTTGGTTTTCTGTTTGGGAATTCTAGATTTTTGACGAAGGTTTCACAGTTTTCTTTTCTCTCCTTTGACGATTCTCTCTCTCCAAAAACCAACCACATGAAAGTTTGATGGAGCAACTTTTTTATAGGTGAGTTTGCTGTGGTTTTTTTTGGGGGGGGGGGACAAATGGGATTTAAACCTTTTTGGCATACTATTCCATTTTTGTTTAAACACAGTTTTCATATGCTAATTTGGTGCAATTATCGGGTTTGAGAAAAAAACACAGGCGTGGACTGGATCAGCAGCACCTTGGAGTGTTGTGGCAGCTGGTGGTAGGACTGTGCTATAGCAGTGCAGCAGGTTGCTCAAACAAGGTTTTGGGATTTGGTGATGTTCTGATCGTAGAAGACCAGAGTGAGATTCGAAGGGTGAGGCCCTGATTGAAACACAGAACATAGTCTCCATATGCTGAAGGGTCACGTTCTGATTGAAGGACATAGTTTCCATGACTCATGTTCTGAACCATGTTTACAAATTATGGTTGCACTCGCGTGGAGGCTGGCTCAAGTTCTAAAGTACCATATTCTCTTAACACTTAGAAAAATTTCTATTTTTTTAGAAATTTGGATTTTTCAAAGTAATTTCTGACTCCTGATTTTTTGATGAACCAATTTCATATCTTGATGAAATGTAATTTTTGAAATTTGATTTTTGACCTAAAAGTCAAAGTTTGACTTTTTAATGTGTTTTTGACCGTTTTTCCCTTGTGGATGATTTTCTTGGAAAATTGTAATTCAAGACTTGAAACTTGATAGAAGCAAACTTGAGGGTCCAGGATGATCCTTTGAGAAATGAGAGGGAAAATTTTGGGGTACAACAACTCCCCATGTTCAATCTTCTTAAACTTGAAAAGTGAGATCGACATGTTTATCGTTCGTAGCTTGAAGGTGGAAGATGATTGAACACTAGAGTGCCCAGAAATTTGCACTCGGTGATTTATTGGTTGATTGTGTAAGGAATGGGCTTAAAGATGCCATTTAGAGAGTGTGATACGGTGGGAGAACTGACTTGAAGGTTTTGCGTTTGATCGCAAATGTTACAGTTATCAAGAGTCGCCACCGACTTTTCTTTTATCCAAAAGGAAAGGTGAAAAAGTACAGGAAAGACCTTTGAGATTATTTGTTGAGTTCGGGGGTAGATTATGAAAATGGAAGATATTAGCACCCTTTTTATCCATGGTTATCCATGGGCTCTTAGTTACTTGCTAGATCACTTGCTTTTGTTTGAAATTGTGCTTAATGTGGTTTTTTGAAAGTATTTTGTAAAGAGGCCATTGTTTAGGCAATCTTTGTAATGATTATTGTTTGTAAGAATGTATACAAAGATGTTGATCTTTTGAAAATGTTTTCAAGTTTTGTAAGATGTTTTGAAAGTGTAAGTGTTTGTTTTTGAAAATAGCAAGGATGTTTTGTTTGAAATTGAGAAAGTAATTAAGAGCATTCTACCTACTCAAAAGTCTTTCTTGTTCATTTTCTTTTCCTTTGACATTGTTGTTTTACCATTGATTTGGTAAGCAACCCTATCTTTGGATGTAAATGGGACGGGCGTGGGTCATCGTATAGCCATGATTAGCAATGTTGCAAGGTATCTTAGCATTCTTTTTTAGGAACTAAGATCATTTGTAAGGCAACTTAGATAGCGTCATCGAGGGACTATGATCTTGTATTTGCTTGTTTTTGTCAAGATACCTTATATGCGTAATATGGCCATTTTGTATAAGGAAACCAAGTGGAGTTTACCCTAGGGGTGCTTGGGTGCAAGTGTATTATTTTCATGCTTGTTTTTGTCTTGAATTAGGGTTTTCTATTTGATTGATTTTATTCTTTCCACACAAACCCTAATTACTAGCATGTGAATATAAAGCATTTAAATTGCAGAAAATAAAAATACTAAGCTATTACATGATTTGTGGGAAGGGGGGGTGTACAAAGTGTAAATGGGGATTGCAAGAAATTAAAACCCTAATTAGTCTATTACAATCATATTTAATTGATATGAATATACAAGGAAGTTACCTAACTACAAGGTATAAAAAATGAATGAATGTACAAGGATGCAAAATGTAAAGAAAATGAATTTTTGTTTGGTTTTCATAAAAATATTTTGTCTTAACCTAATTTAAAGAAAATGGTTAATTTTAAATTTGGATTTATTTAGAACAAAAAATTTAAAAGAAAGCCTAGTTCTATTAATCAATCAAAAGAAAATAATTTAAGGAAAGTATTTTTTTGGCATTTTTTATCTTGAAAATATTTATAGCATTAAAAATATTTTTAGTCTTTTTTGGTATTTAAATAATATATTTTTAAATGGTGTGAAGAAAAATAAATGAATAATACAATATTAATTAATTTTATAAGGTTTACTTAAATAAATAAATAAATAAAGTATGAAGAATAAAAATTATTTTTATTTATGGAAAAATAAAATAAAATAAGTCAAAATATAAAATATCATTTTTTGCATTTTTATCATTTTTTAGTATTTGGAAATTATATTTGAGAAAATAAGTAAAATAAAAAAAATGAAGAAATAAAATTGAATTGAGCCAGGGTGCAAATATGAAACAGGGGGGGGGGGGGGGAGGTTAGAAAAAAAAATTCAGGCCCAGGAGGGGGGAGGCCCATGCGCTAGAAGGAACAAAAAATGTAAAATTAATGAAAAAAGCAAAAGGCAGCGCGCGCTGAGGCTCGAACCCATGACCTCCTGATTACCAGCGCGCTGCCTTACCACTGGGATGGCTATACATCCGTTAATACAAATGAAATGATAAATACATAAGGTAAAACCTCTCCATGACCTGTACTTCGAATCAAACCATATAACTTATGTAAGCTAAAAGTCAAAGATGAAGATTAATTTTGCTGGCCCTAAATTGAAACCTAATTTTTTCAGAAAGTTCAAATATGAAATTCTCTACACACAATCAATATAAATGAAAACTATGGACATGGTTAGCTTTAGAGCAATGATATCTACATTTTTACTTCAGAATGTATGCACAGAGGATACTTGTATCAAGATATTGAAGTTTTAAAACTTACCTCTTGCAAATGGATTTGTGTATGGAGTTTGAGCAAGCTTTGAAGTGTCCTAAGAATCTGTTTAGCTTTCCTGGACCTCCATGAGTGTATTCCAACTCCTACTTTGCTTTGATAGTCTCTGAATCTTCCTACTCAAGTTAACCTGCAAGCTTGATGTTTAGAAATGGTGAATAGTGATAGAGGGGTTACATTGTTGAAACAGGGGCCCGGATCACTTCTGTATGATGTATGTAAGATGTTTGAATGATTAAGAATCAAAACGCACGAGTGGAAATGCAGATGGAGAGTTTTGGATAAAAAATGTCAAGTTGAGCAGTCTTGTGCAGCAAGGGTGTTTGGGAGAGTTTTAGGATGCTTGACCTCGTGCTTTAGCTTGTAATAAACTTGTTAATATGTATGGAAAAGATTAGAGCACCAAAATCACTCTGGGTTTCTGAGTTATAGGGTTATGGCTCTATAACTTGATTTTGAAGAAAAGTGAAATGACAAATATCAAGTATTGTACAAGCATGTTCTGATCTTTCTTAGGTGTTATACACATTGCTTTTGGTTTATAGGAGTTATGTGTGCAGAAAGAACAAGTTAGAAGCTTAGACAAGTTGACTTTGTGATTAAAGCAACTTTTCAAGAATGGAATGGTAGCTTTCTTCCAAAAATGGCAAATTAGCTTGGACAATGCTTGGAAAACTTGGATAATAGCTCAAAAGCAAGTGTAATCTTCTGATTATGGAGAGATATTGAGGTTTAGAAGCCTGCAGAACAAGATTGTGTAGCATAGGTTTGAAATTGGATTCTTATTCATCACAAAATGCCTTGTAACTCAAGTGATAAAACACCCACTTCATCTATTCGATTCCCCCTACTTAAGAATGATCTCAAGGAGTTCTTGGATATTTTGGAAAGCTTTCAATGTGCTATTCAACCCATGTTTGAATTGCTTTTGAAGATTCCACTTGGAACTATATGAAATAGTGCCATGAATTTGAGTCAAAATCCTGACCAAATTAGGGCAAAATTTCACTAAGTGTTTAGTTTCATGATCCTATGTTCTTGAAATTATAACTTAAGATCCAAGAACTTTAAGAAGAATTTGTGTGAAGTAAAGTTGTATATTTCATGGATATATACAACTTTCATGTTGGGAGTTTCTCTTGAATCATCTTGTATCATGGTGAAAATTTGGCTCAAAGTTATGAAAAACATGAATTTTCAACACTTAGAAAAATTTCTAAGTTTAGAAATTTTGACTTTTCAAAATGAAATCTTGACTTTTTTATTTCTTGATGAATTAGTTTCATATTTTGACATGGTTTTATGAATTGTGATCTTTGGTACTTAAATTTGACCAAAAAGTCAAAGTTTGACTTTTCAATATACATTTGACTTTTGATCAGTTGACTGCAAAATTCATTTGTCAATCTAATGGATTTGCAATGTTTTGAATCATGTCATTAGGTCAAAATGATGCAATTAGGCTCTTGAGATAATGCCTTAAACCAATTGACCATTTGCTAGGTCAAAAATCAGAAATTGCCCTTTCCCAGTCAAAACCCTAATTTTGACCATTTTGCCCTTTTGGAGATTTGATCAAATTTCTTGAGGAATTATGGTCCAAACTTGATCAAATGATACATATGAGTTTAAAATGTTTATGTGGATCAAAAATTATGAAGTTTGACTGTAAATTGGCCATAGTTGACTTTTTCCCCAATACAACTGATTTTTAGGTCAACTGCTCAATTGACTGATTAAAAATGTGATTCAAAGCTTGCAACTTGACATGAGTAATCTTGGGGGTCCATAATGATCCATGAAATTCATATGAAGCATTAAAAGTTCAAAAATCCTTGTGCAATCTCAAACCCTAAGTTTGGTCATCAGTGCATAAGGAGGTGTCTTGTGTTAATCAAACCCTAGTGCAGTTTTGAGCCCAAAGAGATCTTGTGAGAAAATTCTAGATAAATGAGAGGGAAAATTTTGGGGTACAAAAGCCTCCCCTGTTCAATCTTCTTAAGCCTGAAGATTTAGATTGGCATGTTTTTCCAGTCGTGACTCGAAGGTGGAAGATGATTGGACACTAGAGTGCCTAGAAATTTGCACTCGGCAATGCGATGGTAGAAGGGGTGGGCTTAAAGATGCCATTTGGAGAGGTGATAGAAAGTTTTTGGAGATGGGCTTGTAGATTCCATCCAAGAGTGATTGTTTGTATTGTAATTTGTAAGCTGGAAGAATGAGTATTAGAATGGCGTCGGTGTCTGGAGCATATCTGAACTGTATCTGGGAGCTGATTTTGGATGATTATCAGAATGGCATCCGTGTCTAGAGCATATCTGAAATGTATCTAAAAGCTAGGTTTGAATGAGTGTCAGAATGGAATCCGTGTCTGGAGCGTATCTGAACTGTATCTGAGAGTTGAATCTGAATGAGTATCAGAATGGCATCCGTGTCTGGAACGTATCTGAACTGTATCTGAAAGCTAGTTTGAATGAGTATCAGAATGGCGTTCGTGTCTAGAGCGTATTTGAACTGTATCTGAGAGTTGAATCTGAATGAGTATCAAAATGGCATCCGTGTCTGGAGCGTATCTGAAAGCTAGTTTTGAATGAGTGTCAGAATGGCCTCTGTGTCTGAAGTGTATCTGAACTGTATCTGAGAGTTGAATCTGAATGAGTATTAGAATGGCATCCGTGTCTGGAGTGTATCTGAACTATATCTGAGAACTATGAACATTGTTAATGATAGCTGTTAATCTTTTCCTGAAAAGGGTAAAATGTTAGCTAAAATGCAGGGTCATGTTGTATGAAATGTATGATATAATGCATTCGTTTTATCGATGTTTATGATATATGGATGCGATGTATGCGCGTGCGAGCTAATCTGCCACACTGCTGTTGGATTTGGGGAAAATAAATCCCTGACCGCTGCTGAGGATATGGAGTGTAAGTCTTCATGTTGTGAAGTTGATGTATTGATGAATTTCCGCTTAAAGAAACAAACTCTTTTGTAAGGGAAATGTTGTGTACTGCTTGTAAAATCCTGTTGGGAAATCCTAAGAAATTGAACGACTTCTACTGGGGATTGATAATTGGAAGCTTGTTCCGCTGGGAATTAAACTGTAAATTGTGGGGGATTTATGGAAATATCTTAGAGAGATTTCCCTACCTCTTAAAGCCATTAGTAATTGTTTTTTATTTTGTTTATTTGTAAACAGTAATTATGTTCAAATGCATATGTTCAACAATGAATCATTGGACGTTTTTGTAAACAAAACACAAGAGTAAAGAAAAACAGATAGTTTTGCACTTTCAAAGGAATATCTTTATATTGACTTTGAGTAAGTATTTTTGTACAGTGAGACGAACATTCTAGTAGGAGAACTCCTTTGTAAGAAAAAATGAAAATTTTAATACAAAGAAAAGATAACTATGTGTATTTATCCCATGGGGTTCCTATTCTGCTATAGCCTTTGTATCTCTGAGCATTTTGTCTATTTGTTGCCTTGTGAGAAGATGATTGAATTGGTCAGAAATGTCGACTTCACAAGTTGGAGCCAAAGGTTGTCCTCAAAGTGATCCAATGGGGCATAATCATACGCTTTAATTCCCTAACTTTTTCCTGGACCGCCTTTTCGGTTTTTCAGTCCACTGGGATACCCTTTTTTTTTCCCAAGTCGCCCTTTCAGGTTTTCAACTTGCCGAGTGTACAGATTTTTTGTTTTTGTCCCTAATTTTTGCCCGAACCTATTTTGGTTCGCCGAGATGCCCTTGTTTTGCCTAGGTGTGTCAACCTAGCAGGTCTTTTATGCGTAGTATCTTTTGACTATGTCTGCGTTTCCAGGGTGCGGCAGGTCGTCACCATCCATGGTGGTCAAGATCATTACTCCGCCAGAGAATATGTTTTTGATTACAAATGTTCCTTTGTATGTAGGAGTCCATTTGACCCTAGGATCACCTTGCGGCAATATAATACGTTTGATCACCAGATCTCCAACTTGATACACTTGGCGTCTGACCTTTTTGTTGAAAGCCTTGATCATCCGTTTTTGATACATTTGACCATGGCAAACAGCAGTAAGCCTTCTCTCATCAATCAAATTTAGTTGATCAAGTCGAGTCTGAATCCAATCTTCTTCATTCAGCCTTGCATCCTTCATAATTCTTAGAGAGGGGATATGAACCTTAATAGGCAAGACATCTTCTATGCCGTATACCAGAGAATATGGTGTTTCCCCGGTTGACGTGTGAGCTGTGGTACGATATCCGTGGAGAGCGAATGGTAGAATATCATGCTAGTCTTTGTATGTGACTGTCATTTTCTGTATGATCTTTTTAATGTTCTTATTTGCGGCTTCAACAACACCATTCATCTTCGGCCGGTAAGGGGAAGAATTTTGATGTTGGATCTTGAATTGCTCGCATAGGACAATGATCATTGTATTGTTTAGATTTGTACCATTGTCTGTAGTGATCCTCTCTGGGATACCATAACAGCAAATGAGATTCTGCTTGATGAACCGGGCGACAACTTTCTTGGTAACAGAAGCGGAGGAAGCTGCCTCCACCCACTTTGTAAAATAGTCAATGGCTACTAGGATGAAGTGGTGTCAAATGGAGGATGTTGGCTTGATTTCCCCAATCATATCAATCCCCCACATATCAAAGGGCCAAGGAGCCGTCAAGACATTCAGAGGAACCGGAGGTACATGCACTTTGTCAGCATAGATCTGACACTTGTGGCAGGTTCGAGAGTGTTGATAGCAGTCTGCTTCCATGGTAGACCAATAATAGCCTGCCCGTAGGATTTTCTTTGCCATCGTATGCCCACTGGAATGGGTGCCAAAAGTGCCTTCATGTAACTCGGCCATGATCCTTTCGGATTCAACCTTGTCTACGCACCGAAGTAACACAAAGTCATGGTTACGTTTGTAAAGAATGCCATTACTAAGGAAGAACTTAGCAGAGAATCTTCTTAAGAACTTCTTATCATTGACTGAAGCTCCTTCTGGATATTCTTGAGCCTCGAGATACCTCTTGTCTTCGTGGAACCAAGGCTGGTCCTTTACTTCTTCATTATTAATCTCGTGATTGTGTGCTGGTTCATCCATTCATTCAATGATGATCTGGGGAGCCTCATTATCCAAATTAAGTTTAAACATGGATGACATCGCGGCTAGTGCGTCTGCTAGCTGATTTTCTTCTCGCGGGAAATGCTCGAACGTAATCTTCTCAAAATGTGGTAGCAATGTCAAAACATTTTCTTTATAAGGGATAAGGTTAGGGTGTTTGGTGTCCCATTCCCCTTTGATCTGACTGATAACCAAAGCTGAATCTCCGAATACATCCAAGGATTTGATCCCCAAGTCTATGGCAGCTCTGAGACCAAAGATGCATGCTTCATATTCTGCCATGTTGTTTGTACAATTGAAGTAGAGTCTTGCTGTAAAGGGAGTATGACACCCTTCCGGAGATATGAGTATAACACCGATACCATTGCCAAGTGCGTTGGATGCCCCATCAAAGAACAGGGTCCATCGGGATCCTTGTTCAGGTCCATCATATGGCCTGAATTCTTTACAGTTGTCTAACGTCATGATGTCTTCATCCAGAAATTCGAACTTCATGGATTGGTAGTCTTCTACAGCTTGGTGAGCAAGGTGATCAGCTAATACACTGCCCTTTATTTCTTTCTGGGTAGTATACTGTATGTCATATTCCGTCAGGGTCATCTGCCATCTTGCTATTCTCCCGGAGAGAGCAGGTTTCTCGAAGATGTATTTTATTGGATCCATTTTAGATATCAACAAAGTAGTATGAGTCAGCATATATTGTCTTAGCCAGCGAGCAGCCCATGCCAGAGCGCAACAAGTTTTCTTAACCAGTGAATATCTGGTTTCACAATCGGTAAACTTTTTGCTCAGGTAGTAAATAGCATGCTCTTTTTGGCCAGACTCGTCATGCTTCCCCAATACATACCCCATTGAGTTTTCTAAAACAGTCAGATACATGATCAATGGTTTTCCCTCGACTGGTGGTATCAACACAGGAGGCTCTTGTAAGTATTCTTTGATTTTGTCAAAAGAAACTTGGCACTCTGTTGTACCCCAAATTTTGACCTAAGATACCATCTCCCATCTGCATCATTGCATTGCAAGGGTTTTGACCTATTTTTATCAATTTTTCAAAGCGATTTAAAATTCATAACTTTTTCGAGTCGAGAGCTGTTTATTTTTGAACGCTAAATTTATTAATCGATCAATGCTAAAACAATATTTATTAATTATTTATTATCTTAAATTTAAATAATTGGAATTTATTTTCGATTATTATATAATTTAAAGATTTATAAATAATAAAATAAATATTTGAAAAAGAGGTTTATTAATTGATCAAACAATGTTTATTAATTATTTATTATCCTAAATTTAAATAATTGGAATTTGTTTTCAGTTATTATATAATTTAAAGATTTATGAATAATGAAATAAACATTTGAAAAGGAGTTTATTAATTGATCAAGCAATGTTTATTTAATTATTTATTGTTCTAAGTTTAAATAGTTGAAATTTTATTTTCAGTTATTATAATTTAGAAGAATTAAAAATAGTGAAGTAAATAATTGAAGTTATTAATTGATCAATGATGTTTATTTATTTGTTTATTATTCTGAATTTAAGTAATTGAAATTGATTTTCAGTTACTATATAATTTAAAGAATTATAAACGATAAATAAATAATTGGAAAGAAGAAAGAATTAATTGGTAAAATATTGGAATTTTATTTACTTTATTCTAATTATTACAATTGTTATTTAAATATTGTATTATTTACAAAATATTTACAATAACAATTATATAAAATGCTTAAAGTAAAATAAAAACTATTCTAATTTTTCCTAAATTCTAAATCTTCATCTTCTATCCAATGCTTCTTTGTCTGCTCATTTAATTTTACCTGCAAAACAATTAAAAGAAAAAGTCAGAAATAAATAAATAATTAAAAGCAGAAAATTATTTTTAGTGTTCATCATTAAAAGCAAACGGCTGGAATCAGTTTTTACCCTTTTTGCAAATCGCGGGATTTCTCCCGTTTCACAAAAAGGGATGGATTTTATTTTCAAAATGAATGCACAATTTAAAGTGCACAAATTCATTTTGTTTTCAAAACTGCATAATTAAAATCAATTGCATTTTTCAAAAGTCCACTGCATATTTCAAACAGCATATGCATCAATTCAATTGTTTGTCAAAATAGCATACAAAGAATTAACATCATATGCATAGCAACAGCCTATGCAAGTCACATATGCATCTTCAAAACAAAAGCCAACGTAAACATGCAACAATATAGGAAGAAGCCAAAATGCATAGGCTATACTGTTACATTGCAAGTCAAAGAGAGGCATGCAATTTTTTTTAAATCAAATATGCAAGCATGAAAACATTTCCATTTACATCATTTTCCAGCACTATTGCTTTTTCAGAACAAAATGCATAACATATCATTTTTATGTCAAATTTGTATTGAGGAGAGAGAGAAGAGAGATAGAAGTATGGTTTTGTAGGTTTTGGTTTAGGCAGGAAGAGGATAGAAACAGAACAACAGTAACTCAGTAAGAAATAGAAAGCATAAGAATAGAATACAAACAAACTGTTGGAGCAGTAGAGGTGCAGAAGGCCAAGAATTATAAAAAATATTCAAACCTGAGCCATAAAACATATGCCAAGCAAACGGTTATAACATAACACAAACCCCTTCAAGAAAAAGGGGAGACCTGCCTTCAAGCTTTGAAAACTATCAAAGCAAAACCTTTTTTCTCCAAGTCTCAAACAAAAACCAGTAGAATCTACTGTCAAACCAAAAACCATATAACCATAAACAATAACCATGGCCTAAAACCAAATGTTAAACCTGCATAAACCATCAAACCAGTATGGCATAAACCATACAAACTTGCATAAACAAAACATACAACCTGCATTCAAAACCCCTGTCAAAATCAAAACCACTCCAAGCATAACCAAAAACTGTTCTGCCAGACCCTTGACCATTTCAAACCACAGCCTACTGCATAAAAACCAGTAAAACCATGGCCTAAACCGAGCCTACTACCATAACCTGTTAAAATATGTCAAGCCTCGCCAAACCAATACCATCCTAAACCATTAAACCAGTAAAACACTTGGCCTAACTCATTAAACCATAACCATTACCAAAACCTTCCACCTACTGTCAAACATTAGACCATGAAACCTGCTAAACCAGCATAAACCAAAAGCATGGCCTAAAAGATCAGAAAAATCACAAAAACTGTCCAACCAACGTCCAAATACCATCAGGCCTCAGATTATATCATCATTGGCCAACAAAAAAGCATACAGAAGCATAGCTGAGAAGAAGAGAAAAAGTATCAACACTGTCAAACCATTTCAACATGTCCAGGCAACGGTAAAGCATTCAAGGCATCGAGGCAATAACCCAACATACAGAAGCAGTAAAGAAGAAGAGAGAAAAGTATTCGAAGGTCACAGTTCAAACAAAGCAAGGTAAAGGCAGAAGAGAAGAAATATTGCACAAGTTTTCAGTTTTATTCATCATCAAACAAAATAAGAACGAAATACCAGTAATCCGAAGCAAGCATCACGCGTACTCCTCGCCGTCCCGGCCTCCTAGCTCGCCCCAACCTCCATCCTCCTTCTCCAGGTAGTATTTCACCCTCTTTTTTTCTCTCAAATTCCTCAAATAATCACATAAACACGAAGTCAGAATCAAATGGATATAAGAATCACAAACATGCAATTGTAACAAAACCCTAAACGAATAGGAAAACGAATTTACCGTGATTCCATCGCCCTGGCTTTCGTTGGAGGGAAGAGGAAGGCAGAGGATACTGGTGGCCGTTGGGACAGAGGAACACTCAGAGGCTCAGAAGCGAACGCGTAAACGAAGAAGACAAGCACGAGCAGCGCCGTTCTGTAAACCTAAACCAATTCGTTTAACCCTAATTCAATTAAACCAAAACAATGTTTAACCCCCTAATAAAATTATGTTTGGATCAGACTTGTTTCCTGCCTAAGCCCAACGTTTTACTTCAGTGCACCCCCCTTTTCTATTCTTGTTTTGGGCCCCCTTTAAAACCTTCAGCCCATACAATTATTTATCATCCATCTTAAATTCTACCTTTTTCTATTTTTATTTTCCTTTAATTTTTTCTTTAGAATTTTATTAGTTTATATAATTAGTAAGTTTAGTCAAGAATAAGAGGTATAATTTAATTAAAACTTTTTTTTTAAAAATAATGGGATCTTTTTTATTAGTATGACTTTAGGTTTAATCTAGTAATTTTAGTATTTTTTATTAGGTTTAGTATTAATAGCTTTAAGCTTTAGTTTAGTTTAATTACTTAATAATTCTTAAATAACACCTTATATTAATATTAAAGAAACATATAAAATAAAACTCTAAAAACATATAAAAATAGAACTTTAAAAAAACATTTTTTATTTAATTATTTCCCTCGCTTTAGTTATTACTAATACAAAAATATAAAAAAATAGAATTTAAGATTTAAAACATTCTATCTTTTCTTTAATTAATTCTCTTGTTTTATTAATATTAAACAAAAATACAAAAATGCACGTTCACACACTTAGTCTTTTATTTAATTGTTATATATCATTATCCGCATAATTTTTCTATTTAATTATTTCATATTTACATGATTATTCTGTTTACGTCTAAATCCAAAGGGAAAAACGATTAAATTTGTTGACTTCATGTCCTCAAGTCCGATCACGCGAATATTTTGCATTTCATTAAAGCTTAAGACAATTTTCCCCCAAAACTCAATCTTTTCAAAACTCATACCTTCTAAGCAAAAACTTCGACATTAGGTCGTCGTATCTTCAAAAACCTGTCCGTACCCCTTTTCGGCCAAAACAATTTATTTCTTAATCAAACGGTCAATTTTAATAAAACAGATATTTCAAAAGGTTCCTATAGAGTACTATAGATACATTGGGTGCTAATACCTTCCCACTGTATAACCAACCCCCGAACCATAGATCTCTTTTCAAAACGCCTTGTATTTTTACTTTTTTTAAAAGTATTATTTTACATTGCATATTTAGGGTTTTATTTCGCTCTTTCCCCTTTTCCCTTGGAAACAATAAAGCGCGGTGGCGACTCTTGCTTTTGTGAGACGAATTAATCAATAATTCAATCTCCGATTTACCCCGCTACATTTTTTATCGCTACAGAATTGGCGACTCTGCTGGGGAAAGATTGACCTCTTGCTGGTCCATCCCTAAGTGGGTTAAGCCTAATTTGTTTTATCTGTTTTATTATTATTTGATTTGTTTGATTATGTGTTTAAATTGGGGTGTTTGGGTTTTTTGTAAAGGACAAATCCTATACCCGGATTAAGTTACACTTAAGAATAGGACGGGCGGTACAGTCATGTTAACTTTGAGGGAGTAATCCCGAAGAAGGGGCATGAGATCCCCCACTCAATGGAAGGCCCTCTTGAACTTAATATTTGTTTACCGAGTAATCGGGAAGACATTATTATTTTCGACCTAGGAGCCCGAGAAGTTGAGGACCGTAGAACCCTAACCCATCTTGGCCTTTTTAGGTGTAGCGCGGAGACTATAACGGAGTAATTCGGAAGTAGTTGTTACGCGATGCTACGCTCGGACGAGTTTCTCTTGAGAATATTGCTAATTATTGAGTAATCAAGACGTTGGTAATATTCGAAGGAGGAATGTAGACTCTGGGAACTCTTAGAACCTTGTCTTACAGGTGTGATTGAACCATTAGTACATACCTTGGGGTGGGCTTTACCCTCGACTCCATGCTGAACGTTGAACCTTTGAACCCCATGTTTGCAAACTTGTGTGTAACTGTTGCATTATCATTCATTCATGCATTCATCAACATTTTTGTAAAAATCTTGTTTTTCAAGGAACTTCGGAATGATTTTTGCAGACATCTCAGGTTATTATGGAACTTGGAAGGAGAAACACTCGAAGCTTTAGTTTTAAGGAGCCCGAGATTGAAGAGCTGAAGAGTTTGATTCCGAAGATCGAGAACCCGACGGATTTTCAGAAGAAGTATGGGTCCATTATACCTCTCATGAAGCGCAAGATGAAGGAAGGCATCCTCAATACGTTGGTTCAATTCTATGATCCTTTGTACCGATGTTTCACCTTTCCGGATTACCAGTTGATGCCCACCTTAGAAGAGTACTCCTACATACTTGGTTTGCCGATCACCGACTGTGTTCCTTTTTCTGGATTAGAAGAGGAACCCAAATCTCACGAGATAGCGACCATCACCCACTTGAAGAAGTCAGAGATAGAGGAGAACATGACTACAAAAGGGGGAATCCGAGGTTTATCTGCGCAGTTTTTGTTGAGGAAAGCTCGTCATTTCGCTGAGATAAAAGATACTATTACCTTTGAAGACGTCTTTGCTTTACTCGCTTATGGTCTATTCTTGTTCCCTAACGTTGATAAGTTTGTAGATATCAATGCCATCAGAATTTTCTTGATTGGAAATCCGGTCCCTACGCTGCTAGGAGATACCTACTACTCCATTCATCTTCGAAACTCTTATCAAGGAGGGATGATTATTTGTTGTGCACCGTTGCTGTATCAGTGGTATGTCTCGCATCTACCTGGGTCTGATGTTTTCTGGGATCTCGAGAAGGAGCCGCGTTGGGCGCCAAAGATTATGGCTCTCACTCATTTCGACATTGATTGGTATAATCGAGTTTACTACGACGTGAAGATCATCGATAGCTGTGGTGCTTTTCCTAACGTGCCTCTTCTCGGTACGAGAGGTGGAATTAACTATAACCCTGTTCTCGCGCACCGCCAGTTTGGATACCCGATGAGGGACACGCCAAACAACATCCATGTGAGTGGTTTCTTTCTACAGGAAGGACAAAATCATCAGGCAGCTAAGAGGGAGATCGAAGGAGCTTGGCGCCACATCCATAGGAAAGGGAGAGATATGTTAGGACATAGAGGTGCCGTTTCTTTGGAACCTTACCTACAATGGGTCCGTGCTAGGGCTTGTGCTCTCAAGATGCCCTATAAACTTGAGAAACCTTTATTCCCTACCGTTGCATCATCATCTGTTGTTATCCCTATCGCGAACATAGGGGAATACCAAGGAAATTTGGCTAGGATGAAGTCCGAGAGAGATGCTTGGAAAGAAAAGTATAATATGTCTGAATATGAGAATCGGGTCCTGGCTCGACAACTAAAGGAAAAGGAGGATTTACTCTTTATTCAATACGGCTGGTTCATTGATCATGATGAGAAGCTTCGTCAAAAGGATGCGTTACTGAAGAAGTATGCTAGTGAAAGGAAGAGAAAGAAGGAAGGTTCGGTAAGCGTTGCTCTTGTTCCTAATCTGCAAAAGGAAATCATTGATCGACTGGTAGCTGAGAAGAAAGAGATGGAAGACTTTTATGAAGATAAGATCAGGAAGCTCCGGTTACAGTTGGTGTTTGGTCCTTCATCTGAGAATTCTGAGTGATCTTTAGCTTTTAGTTTTATTATTATTGATGTCATTTTGTAAAACTCTGTAAAAGGGCTTCATGTTCCAAAGTTGTAATTTACTGCTTTTATTAAGGGCTTCATGCTCCGAAGTTGTAATTTATTGCTTTATTATGGACTTCATGTTTCAAAGTTGTAATTTATTGCTTTATTATGGACTTCATGTTTCAAAGTTGTAATTTATTGCTTTATTATGGGCTTCATGCTCCAAAGTTGTAATTTATTGCTTTATTATGGACTTCATGTTCCAAAGTTGTAGTTTACTGCTTTTATTATTGGGTTGTTATCCCAAAGTTGTAATTTATTGTTTTGTTATTCCAAAGTTGTAAGTTGTAATTTACTGTTTTTGATTAATGGATTGAGTTTTTGTTGTTCCAAATTCCTTTACCATTGATATGTGCAAAATTATCGAAGTTCCTTGAAAAACTATTAAAATGAATCATCATTTGCATCGCACATCATGCATCATTCAACATTTCACTTCACACTTTTTTAGAGTCTTATCCTTGTTTCTTTTTCCACTCCAAAGGTTGTCAAGCTGTCTCACCGATACGACACTCGAGCCAATCGTCAGAGGAAAATGGAAGATCTGGAACAGGAAAATCATGAGCTTCGTGGGGAAGTTGCTACCCTTCGTATCGAGATGGAAAAGTTAACTGCATTAGTGGAAAGTTTGGTGGCTGTTCAGAATCAGCCATCGACTACAGTTGCTGAGATTCAGACTTCAACTCCAGTGGTTTCCGAGATGGTCACCGTTCCGACATCCGTGACTCAAATCAACTCTCCGCTTCAACATCAGATGCCGAAAGGTTTTCCGTGGGGAATGCCTTACAACTTTGTGCCAGAGGGGTATCAGCCTGTCGTACAACCTTTATTTCAACCTGCTTTGTCTCCTTCTCAACCAGAGACAACTGCCTTGCCGCCAGTAATTCCGTCTGTGACACCTTTTCCGCAACCGGTAATGACAATTGTCGCTCATGTGGTTCACTCTGTGCCATACTTGAATGAACCTACTTATCCTGCCGAGCCTGCTGAAAGTTTGGGTCTTTTTGATAGAATGGAAGAATTTCAAGATCAGTTCCAAGAAATGCAGAAGGAGCTTAGAGCGTTAAAGGGGAAGGATTTGTTTGGGAAGAACACGCATGACCTTTGTTTAGTTCCGAATGTCAAGATTCCAGCAAAATTCAAAGTGCCAGACTTTGAGAGATATAAGGGTGATTCGTGTCCTCGAAGTCATTTGACTATGTACGTGAGAAAGATGTCTACGTATTCCGATGATCATGACTTGTTGATTCACTATTTTCAAGACAGTTTGACGGGTGCTGCTCTAAAGTGGTATATGGGTTTAGACAGTATCCGGATCCGCAACTTCAACGATCTTAGCGAAGCTTTTGTCCACCAGTATAAGTACAACGTTGACATGGCGCCGGACAGGGATCAACTCCGGGCGATGTCGCAAAGAGACCGAGAATCTTTTAAGGAATACGCCAAGAGGTGGCATGAAATTGCTGCTCAAATCTATCCACCTCTTGAGGAGAAAGAGATGACAAAGATATTTTTGAAGACTTTAGGTTCCTTTTACTATGAAAGAATGATCGCCAGCGCACCCAGTGACTTCACCGAAATGGTAAGCATGGGCATGTGGTTAGAGGAAGGGATTCGTGAAGGGCGTTTGGTTAAAGAAGGAAGTCCGTCTAGCAGTACTAAGAAGTTTGGAGGTGTTTTCTCGAAAAGAAAAGAGCAGGATGTCAGCGCTTTATTCCCAGGGAGACCAAGGAGAGGTTACTCTCACGTTGCGGCAGTCACTCCGGCTGTCCGCCCAGCTTTGATGACCCCAACTCATCAAACCCCACCAACTCAACAACGGCCATTTCAGCAGCAGCCTCGACAACAGGCTTATCCATTCAACAATCAGAACCGTTCACCCAGAAAACCGCAGTTCGATGCCATTCCTATGACTTATACTGAATTGTTCCCTGCTCTTATCAGAAAGAATCTCATAACGACAAAGCCTCCTCCTGTCGCACCAAATAGTACTTCTCTGTGGTATAAGGCGGATCAGTTTTGTGAATATCATCAAGGGTCGCCGGGGCACAACCTTGAAAACTGTTTTGCTCTGAAGGCGGACGTGCAGAGATTGATTAAGAATGGTATCTTGTCTTTCAAGGATGTTAACCCGAATGTTAGAGATAATCCCTTGCCTCGACATGGGGCAGCATCAGTGAATATGGTGGAAGGTTGTCCGGAAAAGTTTCGAGTTTTTCAAGTTGAACACATAAGAGAGTCGTTGATCAGGTTACATCAGAGTTTGAGAAGACTTGCCTTTTTTAGGAATCAGCATGATTATGATATTTGTGAGTTTTGTTCAAGGGAGGTTGATTGCCCCATTGTGAAGGAGGATATTCAAAAGTTGTTAGACCAGAGAGTTATCACTATTACATATGACCAAAATCCGGAGGATGAAGTGAATGTTATAATACCGCAATTCAATTTGCCTGAATCAGTAGAGATCGTTTACGATAGTCAGACTGCACTTGTTGATCCTTTGATTATTTATCCACCTGGTCCTGTGCCTTACAACTCGGACCAAGCTGTACCGTATAAGTATAATGCCACAATGATTGAGAATGGGGTAGAAGTCCTTATACCAACAAGACCGTCTTTTGTTAACATTGCTGATGTGAGTAGAGTTACGAGGAGTGGACGTGTCTTTGCAGCAGTACCTTTGAAGAGACCAGAAGTTCAAGTCAGGAGGCCTATACCGGCAGAAATTCCAGCGAGAAATGTTGAACCAAGGGTTGAGATAGGCCGATCCAGTGAACCTATCCCACATCTTGAGGATGATGAGATTCTGAAGCTTATCAAGAGAAGTGAATATAAGATTGTGGACCAACTTTTGCAAACTCCTTCCAAGATTTCTTTGCTTGCTTTACTGAGAGATTCTGGTGCCCATAGAGAAGCTTTGATGAAGGTCTTGGACCAGGCATTCGTGGATCATGATGTGACGGTTGACCAGTTTGATGGAATTGTGGGAAATATTACTTCGTGTAACAATCTTGGTTTCAGTGATGAAGAACTCCCGGAGGAGGGGAGAAACCATAATATGGATTTGCACATCTCAGTAAGTTGTGGAAATGATATCTTATCAAGTGTGTTGGTGGATACAGGTTCGTCGTTGAATGTAATGCCCAAAACTACGTTATCTCGGCTCTCATATCCAGGTGCTCCTATGAGACCTAGTGGAGTAATTTTCAAAGCGTTCGATGGTTCTAGGAAGACTGTCATTGGTGAAGTGGATCTTCCTATAGTAATTGGTCCCCATACTTTTCAAATCACTTTCCAAGTAATGGATATGCGTGCTGCCTACAGTTGCTTATTGGGTCGTCCATGGATCCATGATGCAGGGGAAGTCACCTCCACGCTCCATCAGAGACTGAAGTTTGTGAGGCATGGGAAGCTAGTGATGATCGGTGGAGAGCAGGCTATGGTGGTAAGCCATTTATCATCATTCTCTTTTATTGATGCTGATGAGGATGTTGGAACCCAGTTCCAAGGTCTATCTGTTGCTAAGAATGAAGTGAAGAAGCAAGGGGCATCCATTTCTTCTTTTGAGGATGCGCGACGAGTGGTGGAAAGTGGTTCGGCCGAAGGATGGGGCCAGGTGTTGACTTTGCCCGAGAACAAATCTGGGGAAGGTCTTGGTTTTCGTCCCGTGTCTGCGAGATTCAAGCAAGAAGTGGTTGTTCGTCCGATTCAAGAGGTTTTCCGAAGCACTGGTTTTATCCATCCGACTCCTCCCGAAGTGGATGCTATCATAGAGGATGATTCCGAGGAAGAATTGCCCGATTTTGTGACGCCTGGATTGGCTTGCCAAAACTGGATTGCTGTTGATGTTCCTGTTGTGATGCACCTTTCCGAGTAATGTTTTGTTTTGTTTTTTGAAAAACTTTCGCTCTGCCCAAGGCGAAAAGTATTTTGTGTTGGACTATGATAAAAATAAATCCTTTTGCTCTGCCCAAGGCAAAAGAGAAATGTATGGGCCCTTTGTTTCAAGTATTTCCCTTCAATGAATAAAAATGTTATTTTGTCCACTACTGTTTTATTTTTCACTTTTTGGGAAATAGTAATGAAAATTAATTGATAGTAATAGGAAAATATAATAACCTTTTGTTTTATTTGCACAAATCGATTTCTAAAATAAAGCATAATCATATGTGCAGATTAATCCATGACTTAACCATCGAAAACAATGATCCTATACCCTCTACCAACTTTGAATTCCCTGTGTTCAGAGCTGAAGAAGAGGATAGTGAAGAGATTCCTGTTGAAATTTCCCGTTTGCTTGAGCATGATGAAAAGATTATCCAGCCATTTGAAGAACCTGTAGAGTTGGTCAACTTGGGTGATGAAGAAGATAGAAAGGAAGTCAAAGTCGGAGCATTGCTTATCCCAGAAGTTAAAGAGAAAATGTTGGAGCTTCTCAAAGAGTATGTTGATGTGTTTGCTTGGTCCTACCAAGATATGCCGGGTTTGGACAACGATATTGTGGAGCATCGTTTACCGTTGAGACCTGAATGTCCGCCGATTAAGCAGAAGTTGAGAAGGACTCGTCCCGATATGGCTGACAAGATCAAAGAGGAGGTTCAGAAACAGATTAATGCAGGTTTCCTTGTTACATCGGTCTATCCTCAGTGGTTAGCCAACATAGTGCCTATTGCTAAGAAGGATGGCAAGGTTCGGATGTGTGTAGACTATCGAGATCTGAATAGAGCTAGCCCAAAGGATGACTTCCCATTACCTCACATTGACGTTTTGGTCGACAGTACCGCCAAGTTCAAAGTCTTTTCTTTCATGGATGGCTTCTCTGGTTACAATCAAATCAAGATGGCACCAGAAGATATGGAGAAGACCGCTTTCATTACACCTTGGGGAACATTTTGCTATCGGGTTATGCCGTTTGGTTTGAGGAATGCTGGTGCGACATACCAAAGGGCCATGACTGCTTTGTTCCATGACATGATGCATAAGGAGATAGAAGTGTATGTGGATGACATGATTGCCAAATCACAGACTGAGGAAGATCACTTGGAGCATTTGTTGAAGTTATTCCAACGTTTGAGGAAGTATAAACTCCGTCTGAATCCCAACAAGTGCACTTTTGGTGTTCGTTCTGGAAGACTTCTGGGTTTCATTGTCAGTCAAAAAGGTATTGAGGTAGATCCTGATAAAGTCAAAGCTATTCGGGAAATGCCCGCACCCAAGACGGAAAAACAAGTAAGAGGATTCCTTGGGAGACTGAACTACATTTCTAGGTTTATATCTCATATGACTGCTACCTGTGGGCCGATTTTCAAGCTTCTCCGAAAGAACCAAGGATGTGTGTGGACAGAAGATTGTTAGAGAGCTTTTGATAGTATCAAAGAATATTTGATTGAACCTCCCATATTGATTCCTCCAGTGGAAGGAAGACCTTTGATTATGTACCTAACTATATTGGAAGACTCTATGGGATGTGTGCTTGGTCAACAAGATGAGACTGGAAGAAAGGAACATGCCGTATATTATCTGAGTAAGAAATTCACAGACTGTGAGTCTCGATACTCATTGCTTGAGAAAACCTGTTGTGCGTTAGCTTGGGCTGCTCGCCGTCTGCGCCAGTATATGATTAACCACACCACTTGGCTGATCTCCAAAATGGATCCGATCAAGTATATCTTTGAGAAGCCCGCCTTATCTGGAAGAATAGCACATTGGCAGATGTTGTTATCCGAATATGACATTGAGTATCACACCCAGAAAGCAATCAACGGGAGTATTTTAGCCGATCATTTGGCTCACCAACCAATTGACGATTATCAATCCATCAAGTTTGATTTCCCAGATGAAGATGTTATGTACTTGAAAGCTAAGGATTGTGAAGAGTCGTTACCTGAAGAAGGACCTGATCCTGAATCGCATTGGGTTTGATATTTGACGGAGCTGTGAACTCTTATGGAAATGGAATTGGGGCAATCATCGTCACTCCCCGAGGTACTCATATCCCGTTCACGGCGAGATTGTAGTTTGACTGCACAAACAACATGGCTGAATATGAGGCGTGTATTATGGGTCTCGAAGAAGCGGTGGATCTAAGGATTAAGATTCTTGATATTTACGGAGATTCGGCATTGGTAATTAATCAAATCAAAGGAGAATGGGAGACTCGTCATCCTGGTTTGATCCCTTACAGAGACTATGCTAGAAGATTGTTAACCTTCTTCAACAAAGTGGAATTACATCATATCCCTAGAGACGAGAACCAGATGGCTGATGCTTTAGCTACTTTGTCTTCAATGTTTCAAGTGAATGGTTGGAATGATGTGCCTACAATCAGAGTTATGCGCCTCGACAGACCTGCTCATGTGTTCTCGGTAGAAGAGATTACCGATGACAAACAGTGGTTCTATGACATTAAACATGTTCTTCAAACTCAAGAGTACCCGCCTGGGGCATCCAATAAAGATAGGAAGACGTTGAGAAGATTAGCAAGCAGTTTCTTTCTCAATGAAGAAGTTTTGTATAAGAGAAATCACGACATGGTCTTGCTCAGATGCGTAGACAGACGTGAAGTAGACATGCTAATGCAAGAAGTACATGAAGGGTCCTTTGGCACTCATGCCAATGGACATGCAATGGCTAGAAAGATGTTGAGAGCTGGTTACTATTGGATGACCATGGAATCTGATTGCTGCAAATATGTGAAGAAATGTCATAAATGCCAGATTTATGCGGACAAGATACATGTGCCACCGACCCTCCTCAACGTTATCTCTTCACCTTGGCCTTTCTCTATGTGGGGCATTGATATGATTGGAATGATTGAACCCAAAGCTTCAAATGGTCATCGTTTCATCTTGGTAGCGATCGATTATTTTACTAAATGGGTGGAAGCAGCATCTTATGCTAATGTAACCAGACAGGTGGTAGTCAGATTTATCAAGAATCAAATCATTTGTCGATACGGCATCCCGAGCAAGATCATCACTGATAATGGTTCGAATTTGAATAACAAGATGATGAGAGAGCTTTGTGAAGAGTTCAGGATCGAACATCATAATTCTTCTCCTTACAGACCGAAGATGAATGTTAGCTAAAATGCAGGGTCATGTTGTATGAAATGTATGATATAATGCATTCGTTTTATCGATGTTTATGATATATGGATGCGATGTATGCGCATGCGAGCTAATCTGCCACACTGCTGTTGGATTTGGGGAAAATAAATCCCTGACCACTGTTGAGGATATGGAGTGTAAGTATTCATGTTGTGAAGTTGATGTATTGATGAATTTCCGCTTAGAGAAACAAACTCTTTTGTAAGGGAAATGTTGTGTACTGCTTGTAAAATCCTAAGAAATTGAACGACTTCTACTAGGGATTGATAATTGGAAGCTTGTTCCGCTGGGAATTAAACTGTAAATTGTGGGGGATTTATGGAAATATCTTAGAGAGATTTCCCTACCTCTTAAAGCCATTAGTAATTGTTTTTTATTTTGTTTATTTGTAAACAGTAATTATGTTCAAATGCATATGTTCAACAATGAATCATTGGACGTTTTTGTAAACAAAACACAAGAGTAAAGAAAAACAGATAGTTTTTCACTTTCAAAGGAATATCTTTATATTGACTTTGAGTAAGTATTTTTGTACAGTGAGACAAACATTCTAGTAGGAGAACTCCTTTGTAAGAAAAAATGAAAATTTTAATACAAAGAAAAGATAACTATGTGTATTTATCCCATGGGGTTCCTATTCTGCTATAGCCTTTGTATCTCTGAGCATTTTGTCTATTTGTTGCCTTGTCAGAAGATGATTGAATTGGTCATAAATGTCGACTTCACAAGTTGAAGCCAAAGGTTGTCCTCAAAGTGATCCAATGGGGCATAATCATACGCTTTAATTCCCTAACTTTTTCCTGGACCGCCTTTTCGGTTTTTCAGTCCACTGGGATACCCTTTTTTTCCCAAGTCACCCTTTCAGGTTTTCAACTTGCCGAGTGTACATATTTTTTGTTTTTGTCCCTAATTTTTGCCCGAACCTATTTTGGTTCGCCGAGATGCCCTTGTTTTGCCTAGGTGTGTCAACCTAGCAGGTCTTTTATGCGTAGTATCTTTTGACTATGTCTGCGTTTCCAGGGTGCGGCAGGTCGTCACCATCCATGGTGGTCAAGATCATTACTCCGCCAGAGAATATGTTTTTGATTACAAATGTTCCTTTGTATGTAGGAGTCCATTTTCCCCTAGGATCACCTTGCGGCAATATGATACGTTTGATCACCAGATCTCCAACTTGATACACTTGGCGTCTGACCTTTTTGTTGAAAGCCTTGATCATCCGTTTTTGATACATTTGACCATGGAAAACAGCAGTAAGCCTTCTCTTATCAATCAAATTTAGTTGATCAAGTCGAGTCTGAATCCAATCTTCTTCATTCAGCCTTGCATCCTTCATAATTCTTAGAGAGGGGATCTGAACCTCAATAGGAAAGACATCTTCTATGCCGTATACCAGAGAATAGGGTGTTTCCCCGGTTGACGTGTGAGTTGTGGTACGATATCCGTGGAGAGCGAATGGTAGAATATCATGCTAGTCTTTGTATGTGACTGTCATTTTCTGTATGATCTTTTTAATGTTCTTATTTGCGGCTTCAACAACACCATTCATCTTCGGCCGGTAAGGGGAAGAATTTTTATGTTGGATCTTGAATTGATCGCATAGGACAATGATCATTGTATTGTTTAGATTCATACCATTGTCTGTAGTGATCCTCTCTGGGATACCATAACAGCAAATGAGATTCTGCTTGATGAACCGGGCGACAACTTTCTTGGTAACGGAAGCGGAGGAAGCTGCCTCCACCCACTTTGTAAAATAGTCAATGGCTACTAGGATAAAGTGGTGTCAAATGGAGGCTGTTGGCTTGATTTCCCCAATCATATCAATCCCCCACATATCAAAGGGCCAAGGAGTCGTCAAGACATTCAGAGGAACCAGAGGTACATGCACTTTGTCAGCATAGATCTGACACTTGTGGCAGGTTCGAGAGTGTTGATAGCAGTCTGCTTCCATGGTAGACCAATAATAGCATGCCCGTAGGATTTTCTTTGCCATCGTATGCCCACTGGAATGGGTGCCAAAAGTGCCTTCATGTAACTCGGCCATGATCCTTTCGGATTCAACCTTGTCTACGCACCGAAGTAACACAAAGTCATGGTTACGTTTGTAAAGAATGCCATTACTAAGGAAGAACTTAGCAAAGAATCTTCTTAAGAACTTATTATCATTGACTGAAGCTCCTTCTGGATATTCTTGGGCCTCGAGATACCTCTTGTCTTCGTGGAACCAAGGCTGGTCCTTTACTTCTTCATTATTAATCTCGTGATTGTGTGCTGGTTCATCCATTCGTTCAATGATGATCTGGGGAGCCTCATTATCCAAATTAAGTTTAAACATGGATGACATCGCGGCTAGTGCGTCTGCTAGCTGATTTTCTTCTCGCGGGAAATGCTCGAACGTAATCTTCTCAAAATGTGGTAGCAATGTCAAAACATTTTCTTTATAAGGGATAAGGTTAGGGTGTTTGGTGTCCCATTCCCCTTTGATCTGACTGATAACCAAAGCTGAATCTCCGAACACATCCAAGGATTTGATCCCCAAGTCTATGGCAGCTCTGAGACCAAAGATGCATGCTTCATATTCTGCCATGTTGTTTGTACAATTGAAGTAGAGTCTTGCTGTAAAGGGAGTATGACACCCTTCCGGAGATATGAGTATAACACCGATACCATTGCCAAGTGCGTTGGATGCCCCATCAAAGAACAGGGTCCATCGGGATCCTTGTTCAGGTCCATCATATGGCCTGAATTCTTTACAGTTGTCTAACGTCATGATGTCTTCATTCAGAAATTCGAACTTTATGGATTGGTAGTCTTCTACAGCTTGGTGAGCAAGGTGATCAGCTAATACACTGCCCTTTATTTCTTTCTGGGTAGTATACTGTATGTCATATTCCGTCAGGGTCATCTGCCATCTTGCTATTCTCCCGGAGAGAGCAGGTTTCTCGAAGATGTATTTTATTGGATCCATTTTAGATATCAACAAAGTAGTATGAGTCAGCATATACTGTCTTAGCCAGCGAGCAGCCCATGCCAGAGCGCAACAAGTTTTCTTAACCAGTGAATATCTGGTTTCACAATCGGTAAACTTTTTGCTCAGGTAGTAAATATCATGCTCTTTTTGGCCAGACTCGTCATGCTTCCCCAATACATACCCCATTGAGTTTTCTAAAACAGTCAGATACATGATCAATGGTTTTCCCTCGACTGGTGGTATCAACACATGAGGCTCTTGTAAGTATTCTTTGATTTTGTCAAAAGAAACTTGGCACTCTGTTGTACCCCAAATTTTGACCTAAGATACCATCTCCCATCTGCATCATTACTTTGCAAGGGTTTTGACCTATTTTTATCAATTTTTGAAAGCGTTTTAAAATTCATAACTTTTTCGAGTCGAGAGCTGTTTATTTTTGAACGCTAAATTTATTAATCGATCAATGCTAAAACAATGTTTATTAATTATTTATTATCTTAAATTTAAATAATTGGAATTTATTTTCGATTATTATATAATTTAAAGATTTATAAATAATAAAATAAATATTTGAAAAAGAGGTTTTTTAATTGATCAAACAATGTTTATTAATTATTTATTATCCTAAATTTAAATAATTGGAATTTGTTTTCAGTTATTATATAATTTAAAGATTTATGAATAATGAAATAAACATTTGAAAATGAGTTTATTAATTGATCAAGCAATGTTTATTTAATTATTTATTGTTCTAAGTTTAAATAGTTGAAATTTTATTTTCAGTTATTATAATTTAGAAGAATTAAAAATAATGAAGTAAATAATTGAAGTTATTAATTGATCAATGATGTTTATTTATTTGTTTATTATTCTGAATTTAAGTAATTGAAATTGATTTTCAGTTACTATATAATTTAAAGAATTATAAACGATAAATAAATAATTGGAAAGAAGAAAGAATTAATTGGTAAAATATTGGAATTTTATTTACTTTATTCTAATTATTACAATTGTTATTTAAATATTGTATTATTTACAAAATATTTACAATAACAATTATATAAAATGCTTAAAGTAAAATAAAAACTATTCTAATTTTTCCTAAATTCTAAATCTTCATCTTCTATCCAATGCTTCTTTGTCTGCTCATTTAATTTTACCTGCAAAACAATTAAAAGAAAAAGTCAGAAATAAATAAATAATTAAAAGCAGAAAATTATTTTTAGTGTTCATCATTAAAAGCAAACGGCTGGAATCAGTTTTTACCCTTTTTGCAAAACGCGGGATTTCTCCCGGTTCACAAAAAGGGATGGATTTTATTTTCAAAATGAATGCACAATTTAAAGATGCACAAATTCATTTTGTTTTCAAAACTGCATAATTAAAATCAATTGCATTTTTCAAAAGTCCACTGCATATTTCAAACAGCATATGCATCAATTCAATTGTTTGTCAAAATAGCATACAAAGAATTAACATCATATGCATAGCAACAGCCTATGCAAGTCACATATGCATCTTCAAAACAAAAGCCAACGTAAACATGCAACAATATAGGAAGAAGCCAAAATGCATAGGCTATACTGTTACATTGTAAGTCAAAGAGAGGCATGCAATTTTTTTAAAATCAAATATGCAAGCATGAAAACATTTCCATTTACATCATTTTCCAGCACTATTGCTTTTTCAGAACAAAATGCATAACATATCATTTTTATGTCAAATTTGTATTGAGGAGAGAGAGAAGAGAGATAGAAGTATGGTTTTGTAGGTTTTGGTTTAGGCAGGAAGAGGATAGAAACAGAACAGCAGTAACTCAGTAAGAAATAGAAAGCATAAGAATAGAATACAAACAAACTGTTGGAGCAGTGGAGGTGCAGAAGGCCAAGAATTATAAAAAATATTCAAACCTGAGCCATAAAACATATGCCAAGCAAACGGTTATAACATAACACAAACCCCTTCAAGAAAAAGGGGAGACCTGCCTTCAAGCTTTGAAAACTATCAAAGCAAAACCTTTTTTCTCCAAGTCTCAAACAAAAACCAGTAGAATCTACTGTCAAACCAAAAACCATATAACCATAAATAACAACCATGGCCTAAAACCAAATATTAAACCTGCATAAACCATCAAACCAGTATGGCATAAACCATACAAACTTGCATAAACAAAACATACAACCTGCATTCAAAACCCCTGTCAAAATCAAAACCACTCCAAGCATAACCAAAAACTGTCCAGCCAGACCCTTGACCATTTCAAACCACAGCCTACTGCATAAAAACCAGTAAAACCATGGCCTAAACCGAGCCTACTACCATAACCTGTTAAAATCTGTCAAGCCTCGCCAAACCAATACCATCCTAAACCATTAAACCAGTAAAACACTTGGCCTAACTCATTAAACCATAACCATTACCAAAACCTTCCACCTACTGTGAAACATTAGACCATGAAACCTGCTAAACCAGCATAAACCAAGAGCATGGCCTAAAAGATCAGAAAAATCACAAAAACTGTCCAACCAACGTCCAAATACCATCAGGCCTCAGATTATATCATCATTGGCCAACAAAAAAGCATACAGAAGCATAGCTGAGAAGAAGAGAAAAAGTATCAACACTGTCAAACCATTTCAACATGTCCAGGCAACGGTAAAGCATTCAAGGCATCGAGGAAACAACCCAACATACAGAAGCAGTAAAGAAGAAGAGAGAAAAGTATTCGAAGGTCACAGTTCAAACAAAGCAAGGTAAAGGCAGAAGAGAAGAAATATTGCACAAGTTTTCAGTTTTATTCATCATCAAACAAAATAAGAACGAAATACCGGTAATCCGAAGCAAGCATCACGCGTACTCCTCGCCGTCCCGGCCTCCTAGCTCGCCCCAACCTCCATCCTCCTTCTCCAGGTAGTATTTCACCCTATTTTTTTCTCTCAAATTCCTCAAATAATCACATAAACACGAAGTCAGAATCAAATGGATATAAGAATCACAAACATGCAATTGTAACAAAACCCTAAACGAATAGGAAAACGAATTTACCGTGATTCCATCGCCCTGGCTTTCGTTGGAGGGAAGAGGAAGGCAGAGGATACTGGTGGCCGTTGGGACAGAGGAACACTCAGAGGCTCAGAAGCGAACGCGTAAACGAAGAAGACGAAGAAGACAAGCACGAGCAGCGCCGTTCTGTAAACCTAAACCAATTCGTTTAACCCTAATTCAATTAAACCAAAACAATGTTTAACCCCTTAATAAAATTATGTTTGGATCAGACTTGTTTCCTGCCTAAGCCCAATGTTTTACTTCAGTGCACCCCCCTTTTCTATTCTTGTTTTGGGCCCCCTTTAAAACCTTCAGCCCATACAATTATTTATCATCCATCTTAAATTCTACCTTTTTCTATTTTTATTTTCCTTTAATTTTTTCTTTAGAATTTTATTAGTTTATATAATTAGTAAGTTTAGTCAAGAATAAGAGGTATAATTTAATTAAAACTTTTTTTTAAAAAATAATGGGATCTTTTTTATTAGTTTGACTTTAGGTTTAATCTAGTAATTTTAGTATTTTTTATTAGGTTTAGTATTAATAGCTTTAAGCTTTAGTTTAGTTTAATTACTTAATAATTCTTAAATAACACCTTATATTAATATTAAAGAAACATATAAAATAAAACTCTAAAAACATATAAAAATAGAACTTTAAAAAAACATTTTTTATTTAATTATTTCCCTCGCTTTAGTTATTACTAATACAAAAATATAAAAAAATAGAATTTAAGATTTAAAACATTCTATCTTTTCTTTAATTAATTCTCTTGTTTTATTAATATTAAACAAAAATACAAAAATGCACGTTCACACACTTAGTCTTTTATTTAATTGTTATATAGCATTATCCGCATAATTTTTCTGTTTAATTATTTCATATTTACATGATTATTCTGTTTACGTCTAAATCCAAAGGGAAAAACGATTAAATTTGTTGACTTCATGTCCTCAAGTCCAATCACGCGAATATTTTGCATTTCAATAAAGCTTAAGACAATTTCCCCCCAAAACTCAATCTTTTCAAAACTCATACCTTCTAAGCAAAAACTTCGACATTAGGTCGTCGTATCTTCAAAAACCCGTCCGTACCCCTTTTCGGCCAAAACAATTTATTTCTTAATCAAACGGTCAATTTTAATAAAACAGATATTTCAAAAGGTTCCTATAGAGTACTATAGATACATTGGGTGCTAATACCTTCCCACTGTATAACCAACCCCCGAACCATAGATCTCTTTTCAAAACGCCTTGTATTTTTACTTTTTTTAAAAGTATTATTTTACATTGCATATTTAGGGTTTTATTTCGCTCTTTCCCCTTTTCCCTTGGAAACAATAAAGCGCGGTGGCGACTCTTGCTTTTGTGAGACGAATTAATCAATAATTCGATCTCCGATTTACCCCGCTACATTTTTTATCGCTACACACTCGTCATTCCATTTGACTACTTGATCTTTCTTCAATAATTTGAAGATTGGTTCACTAGTAGCTGTCAGGTGAGAGATGAATCTGGCAATGTATTTCAAACGTCCCAATAACCCTCTAACTTCCTTCTCAGTACGAGGAGCAGACATCTCTTGTATCGCTTTTATCTTGGCAGGATCTACTTCAATACCTTTATTGCTGACGACAAAGCCTATGAGTTTACCAGACCGTACCCCAAATGTGCATTTGTTTGGATTCAACCTCAGATTGCACTTCTTCAGTCTCTCAAACAGTTTTTGTAAGTGATCAAGATGCTCTTCTTCTGTTTGAGATCTGGCTATCATATCGTCCATGTAGATCTCTATTTATTGATGTATCATGTCATGAAATAAAGCTACCATGGCACGTTGATAGGTTGCCCCAGCATTCTTTAGTATGAATGGCATCACCTTATAGAAGAAAGTGCCCCACTGCGTGACAAACATTTTTTTCTCCATGTCCTCAGGCGCCATTTTAATTTGGTTGTAACCTGAGAATCCATCCATGAAGGAAAACACTTTGTGTTATGTCGTATTGTCAACTAGAATATCAATGTGTGGGAGTGGAAAATCATCCTTAGGGCTTGCCCTATTCAAATCTTTGTAGTCCACACACATTCGCACTTTTCCATCTTTTTTGGGCATGGGAACAACATTGGCAACCCATTGGGGATTAGAGGTGATAGCCAAGAATCCTGCATTGAATTGCTTCATGACTTCTGCTTTAATCTTTTCTGACATATCAGGCCTCATGCGGCGAACCTTTTTCTTTTCTGTCGAACAATCCTCTTTTGTAGGCAGACGATGTACCACAATATCTGCATCAAGTCTTGGCATGTCTTTATACGACCAGGAAAGGACTTCAACATAATCGTGTAACAACTGAATCAGACGCTCCTTGATACTGGGTTCCAGATTAGCACCCACCTTGACCTCTTTTTTGTCTTCTTCGGTACCTAGGTTGATTGTATCCACAGGTTCCTCGTGAGGCTGAATGGTTCTCTCTTCTTGTTGTAGTAGTATGGAAAGTTCCCCTGGTACTTCACAATCTTCCTCACCTTCGTCTTCGGCTTGGTAGATTAGATTTTCAGAGTCACAAAAGGTCATAGCAGAATCGTTACCCATGGGATCCCGAATGGATGTATACCTGCATTGTGAGTGTGAGTGTGTGTAAGGGTATATCTATATTTGAAAGAAATGAAAACATAAAAAGAAAAATAATGAGCACAAAAGTCTGTATGCGAAAACGTCCATAATTCATTGATGTCATATGAAAATGAGATAATAACCCTTACAAATGGACCATTGTGCCTCGGGTAAGACACAAGGTTTTAAGAGTGCAAATTTTTTTAATATTATAGATCCAACAAAATGCAAAGACAGATTACTGTGGGATAAAAGTGATCGGGACAAAATCTCTAGCCTCCCAGTTGCTGAGCCCTCCACTGACAGTCGGGAATATCCATTCCTCCAAGTCACAGCTATCTTCATCTTCTTCTACGGCGTTGACCTTGTGGTTGTTGATCTTCAGGGGTGGTCCTCCGGCACGAGCGCGGCGTACAGCCTTCTGAGCACTTGAAGAGAAACCCAAACAAAACTTGTCAGACTTATATGGGATATATGGGAGTTGTCCCCAGATAGTGCACCCACCTTCTTCTACCACTGCTTTGGCATCCTTTAGAGATGACATCCGGAGTGGAGGCCTTGTGATCTTGGGAACAACCTTGGTTATTGCCACATCTTGCGGGACTTCTTCAAAGTGTTGGAATGGAGTTTCAATAAATTCACCATCTAACTCGATATATCTGAAGGAATTGAGATGGATGACCATATACTCCTCTTCTCCATGAACGGTGATGATCTTCCCTTGAATTGGATATTTCAGCATTTGGTGCAACGTAGAAGTAACAGCGCCAGCATTGTGGATCCACGGTCGGCCTAGCAAGCAGGAATATGAAGGGCGAATATCCATTACATAAAAAGTTGAATCAAATGTTTGGGTTCCCACCTTTATGGGGATATCCACTTCCCCATGAACCATCCTTTTTGAGCCGTCAAAGGCCCTCACTAATATGTTTCTTGGTTTCAAAGTCAATCCTTCGCAGTCAAGCATATCAAGAGATTTTTTAGGCAACGCATTCAGGGACGAACCGGTGTCGACCAACACATGAGCCAGAGTTGTGCCCTGCATTCTACGGAAACATGCAATGCCTCATTATGCTTCCTCCCCCTTGGCGTTAAATCAACATCCGAAAAACCTAAGCCATTATCTACAGTCAAGCTGACTACGCAGTCTTAGAACTGATCGGCAGATGTTTCTTGGGGTACATGGGAAGTTTTCAGGAATTTTACCAAGGCCTTTGCATGTGTCTCAGAACATAGTAATAAAGCCAGCATGGAAATTTTAGATGGATTTTTCCCCAGTTGCTCGACTACATTGTAGTCGCTTCTTTTTATGATTTTTAGAATTTCCTCCATCTCTTTCTGGGAGGTCTCAGGGATAGCTATTGATTGTGCCTTCGTACGAACAGGTTCAATCAGAATACCTTTACCTCGAGTCTCGGTTGAATCGGCAGTAGGATTGTCAGTAGGAGTGATAACAAGGATTGTAACGACTTTGTCAGCAGGAGTATTTGCAGGACTGGGAATAACCTTTGGAGGAGCAACAACAACAGGAATGATTACGGGTCCAGAAACTGCTTTTGAGGGAGAAATTTCTGGAGAGAATATCCTTCCGCTTCAGGTAATCTTGCTAGTCCCTGCAATATTACTGATATCGGAGTTAACTTTCTCAGAACTTGAATCTTCAGCAGCTGGCCAATCTTGCTTGATACCGTGGTAGTAGACATCCCCTCCATAATTCCATTATACGGTTTTGTATGACGAATACAGGATTGGTCCAGGCATTGTAATTATCAAAGGAGCTACTTTAGGAACTGATCTAATTCTAACGGGTCTTTTGGTGGAGACCCTGGAAGAATTGTAGGAAATGGTCACAATGGAAACATCATTATAAGAAACAGTTGGAATAGAAGTCTTCTTGAACAAAATTTCCTTGTCGTCTATTAGGCATTGAACGTATGCTTTTAACAAAGGAAAGTTGGTTGGTGAGGACAAACAGAAATGACAGCTTTCATCGCAGCCTAGGAATACACCGACAATCAACAAGTTCTTTTTGATAGTCAGGAGTGGGGTCACAAGTTCATCAACTGAAGTAACAAACATATCTTCCTCAATGGCGTTGGTATTATGGCCGTGTTTGGGCATAGGGGCAGTAATGACATTGGGAATTTCTTGTGCATCAAATTCAATCTCTTTAGCTTCAAGAAGGTCTTGTACTTTGTTCTTCAGAGCCCAATAGTTGTTAGTTTCATGGCCATGACTCTCAGAATGGTATGCACAGCGGGAATTAGGATGATAGTGAGGAGAGTTTGTGTTAGGATTCTTTGGAGCTTCTTTCAAAGTCACTAGGTTGGATCTTAACAAATGTGACAATACTTAGGATAGTGTCATATTAATTAGGGTGAATTGTCTGACCGGCCTTTCCATTCTTGGATGGTTTTCTCTTTGTTGAGCAGGCGCCAGTTTAAGAATCATGACAATCCCCACCATCGGACGATGTTCAGCCCTATCTTGATTTCTCTGAGGATACACAACAACAACTTCTTTCTTTCCAATGAATGTTTTCCTTACAGCAGCAGGGGATGCATCTTTTTTAATGTTCCCATTCTTTATCCCGGCTTCCACCTTTTCTCCAGTTAGTATCAACTCAGTAAAGCCTACCAATCAACTCCCAATTAAGTGATTGAAGAAAGGACCGGATAAAGTGCCCAAGAAAATATCTACTAATTCTCTTTCAGATAGGGGAGGCTGGACTCTTCTTGCTAAGTCCCTCCATTTTTGTGCATAGTCTTTAAAGCCTTCATTTGAAACCATGGCCATACTCTGGAGTTGAGAACGGGTTGGCGCAAGATCAGCATTGTATTGGTATTGTTTGTAAAAGGCAGCGGCCATATCTTCCCAGTTATGAACATTGGCTCTTTCTAACTGATAAAACCAATCAAGTTGAGTTCCAGACAGACTGTCTTGGAAGAAGTGTACCCATAAATCCTTGTCAGTGGTATGAGGTTGGATTTTTCTCACATAGGACCAGAGATGCATTTTGGGACATGAAACTCCGTCATATTTGGCAAACACTGGTGCTTTGAATTTTGGAGGAATGACAATCCCGGATACTAACCCCAACTCCTCAAAGTCCAATCCAGGAACTTTTTGGATTTCCATTGCACTTAACCGCTCTTCCAGATACTTATACTTATCGTCGGCTGAAGGATATTGTTCTTCAGAATAATCTTCTTCTTCCTCTTCCTCTTCTGACTCTGCTGGACAACTGTTTCTTTGCCTTTCCCATCTTGATTGTCTTTCTCACCAGATGAGGTTGTAAAGTATAAGGTCCTTCTTGTCGGCCCTTGGAATCTTCTTCCCATGTTTATAACTCTGGTTATTTTCTTTGTTTTCTTCTTTTTCTTTGCAACCAGCAAGGTCTTCAACTCTTCTTGTCCTTTGGCTAGAGTTAAGAACATTTGTTGAAACTGAGCATTTTGTGCTTGGAGTTCCTTCACCGTTTGCTCGAGATCCATCTTACTGAAATAAATAGTAGAAAGATGAGGAGACTTGTTTCAAGAAACAAGCTTATGTTATGATGAATGGTAAATGCAAATGCAATGATTTCAAGGATTTTAGAGATTCAAATTCGTTTTAGACAAAAAGGAAACACACGTCCTATTAATAAATTAAAGCTTGAGTACATCAATGCCTCTTTGGGCTTACAAAGAAATAAAAACAAACTCTAATATAAAAAGGTTGTGTGCATCCTCTTTGGTGCTATATAGGAATTCAGGGTCCTCTCCTCATGAAGTTGCTTAGTGAGTTCCAAAACCTTCTTCTCGCTAGCGTAGAATTGGGCCTCAAAAGTGTCTCGCTCTCCCTTGAGCTGTATCCAATCTCTTTGTAAGTCTTCAAGAGAGGTGGGCATGTCAGGATGCAGGATGGTGTAAGGAACATCTCCTTCCACAACAGGCTCTATGATCACCGGGAGAATGGAGGGATAAGGCATCATAAGACTCTGAGCACGAACTCATACCCATTTGAGGTAAGGCTCAAGAGGGATGGAATTCTTGTGCCCCAATGTCTTGCTATCTACCTTGTTCAACATCCTCCAAGCTCAGATGAATCTCTGGCGAAGACCTTGATCGCCGTTCTCGTTGTCAAATACCAAACCTTGAATGAGCATCTCATGCGAGCCATCCCTTCGGGCATAACCAAATTGTCTTAAGGCTAAGCAGGGGTTGTAGGTGATACCTCCCCTAATGCCAAGTAAAGGGACATTAGGGAACTCTCCACAATGGTCGAAGATGATAACATTCTCTATAGATCGGGAGCACCAATGGATGTCTGAATGTTTGAGCGTCATTAACCTTTGTGACCACCTTAAACCTTTCTCGTTCTTCAATAAAGATTGGGGAAGATGCAAAATAAACCATCTTGACAAGAGATGAGTGAAACACATAAGGATACCTATTTTCCTCATAGTGCGAGTGTGAACGGAATGTAGGATATCCCCTAGCAAAGTAGGCACCGAGTTGCGAGATATGAAGATTTTGACGGCGTTCACATCTATGATTTGGTCAGGATTTGGATACAAAACCATCCCATAGATGAGGAGAGCCACAATTTCCTCAAAAGCTTGTAGATCCAAAGAGTTCCAACAGTTTTGGGCTTTCTCAAACAAGAACTTTTCTAGGAAACCCTTGACACCACTCCTTGTTTCCCAATGAGTTGTGACATCAGATGATTGCAAGTGTAGAGCTTGAGCAATCTCTTCTAGATTTGGGTCTCTTTCCATACCGTTGAAAGGTATTTGATTGAGAATTGTAATGTGAAGCAATGGTGTAGAAGATCAAAGAATTGGAAGAGCACCTTCAACATATCTTCATCAATTTTGGAGGTAACCAGGTTTAGGAGACGACCATGTCTTTCGGTGAATGGAGAATTCTCAGGAATTCTTGATGCTAACTCTTTGAGTTGAGGAGGAATCCTTACGAGGTTGACTTTAATGGTTTTCCTGCGGATAGAATCCATGTCCTACAAAACAGAAACAAAGATAAATCCCAGAACTCCTTGAAATGGTTAGTGAGTATGAGTATGATGTTATGATGTTCATGATGTTATGTACAAGTAAATATACACAAACAACACATACAAGTCCTTAGGTTTAGGCTTGCATGGAGTCTCATAGGTAAGTAACCCTCTTGAAGTTTAGCTGGCTCAAACCTGTCCTAGTAATAGTAATCGGGTTCTACGGAGCTCAATATCACTGGTTTGTTTCCTTGGGCATTGTTTCAGCGCAAGCCTCTTTAATGGCGACCGAAATATCCCAAAAAACCAAACCTTAATGAGTGTAGTATCGAGTATCTACCAAATTCGAACTGCACCAAAGTCGGTCATCTCACTACGTCCTAATGGCCAAGTTGGTCAAGTAAAGATTCTAAAAGTTCATTAGTGCTTCATGACATCACTCAGCGTCCCCGTATTCTCCTTGACTACTCAAGGGCTACCGGTACCCACAAATATGCCGCACTAACGTAGCTATTGCTTAGACCATGTCAGTATACACCGCACAGTTTCCACAATATATTTCTACTTACCTATAAGGTATCCCAAATCCGGGTAGAGGATTCAAACCCAAACAAAGAACCATAATGTAAAGCATACAAGTCAAACAATGAAAGCAAGTAAATGTGATCTAACCCTAAGGTAATCTCACTTTTAAAAATATCCCCAACAGATTCGCCAGTTCTGTGATACGGTGGGATAACTGACTTGGGTGTTTTGCGTTTGATCACAAATGTTGCGGTTAGCAAGAGTCGCCGCCGACTTTTCTTTTATCCAAAAGAAAAGGTGAAAAAGCACAAGAAAGACCTTTGAGATTATTTCTTGAGTTAGGAGGGTAGATTATAAAAAGGGAAGGTATTAGCACCCTTTTTATCCATGGTTTTCCATGGGCTCTTAGTTACTTGTTAGATCACTTGCTTTTGTTTGGAAATTATGCTTTGTGCGGTGTGGGTTTTGAAGTATTTTGAAAATGTAACTTCGTAATGATTCTAGTTTCTATAAGAACGCATAAAAAAGGTTTTGTTTCGAAAATGATTCAAAAAAAGTGTTTGTGAGATGTGTTTTTAAAAGTGATTTTGAAAATGTGTCTTTGTAATGATTCTCGTCTCTATAAGAATGCATACAAAGTGTTATCTTTTAAAAATGTTTCAAAGTGAGAGTGTTGGTGTATAAAATATTTTTTTTGTGAGCAATCAAGCAACTAGGAGCGAATCTACCTACTTAAAAGGTCTTAGATGTTCTTTTCCTCCTCCTTTAGGTGTTTCTATCTTACCATTGATTTGGTGGGAAGCCCTATCGTTGGATGTGAAGGGACGGGCGTGGGTCATCGTATAGTCGTAGAAGGCAACCTATGAATGTTTTAGCAATGTCGTTTAGGGACTAGATCGTTTACCGAAGGCAACATCGAGGGTCATCGAGGGACTACAATCTTTTATCGAGGGTATTTGCTAAAACGCCCATGTTCGAGGGACATGACTATTTTTCCGATAGGCAACAAGTGAGATTACCCTAAGGTGTGCATATGTTCAAAGTGTGTTTGATTGCATGCATTTTTGTCTTGATTAGGGTTATCTATTTGTTGATTTCATGTCTTGCCATACACGCCCTAATTACTAGCATTTATATTTGAAAAGCGATAAATTGCGGGAATATAAAGTCCTAAGCTATTACAATATTTTAGGGATGGGGGTACATATTTACAAATAGGGGGTTGCAAGAATTTAAATCCTATTTAACTATTACAACCATATTGAAATGTACAATGCAAGAAAGAAAAAGGACTTGTTTAGAAAATGGTTTTTTGTCTTAATGAATTAATAAAAAGAACTAAATTAATTAATAAAAGAAAATATTTTTATGCCTTTTTTTTATATTAAGAAAAAGGGGATTAATATTGAAAATGATAAAAAAAAGGGAAATAATGAGAGATAGAATTAACATGTTGCTGAAAGCAACACAAAGGGGATCAAAAGTTCTGATGTCGGGCGCGCTGTGGTTCAGAAGGAAGTGTCAGAAGTTCTGGATTGATACACTCTGAGGTCCTGCAAGACACGTTAGAGGGAAAACACATAAGTTCTGGGTTTCTATGTTCTGAACTTCTGAGTGTTAGAACAATGAGAAGGTCTTAGAAGTTATGTATATTAAAACAGTGAAGAGAACTCAGAGGTTCAGTATGTGCTAAGACAGTGAGTGAACATCAAAAGTTCAGTGTGCGTTAACAGCGAGTGAATATCAGAAGTTCAGTGTGTTTAAACAGTAAGAAAATCATAGAAGTTCTGTATGTTAAAATAGTGAGGAGAACTCAGAAGTTCTATGTTGTGCTAAAACCGTGAGTGAACATCAGAAGTTCAGTGCGTTATCAGCGTGTGAAAATCGAAATTCTAAGTGTTAAAACAGTGAGTGGAAACATCAAAAGTTCAGTGTGTTTAACAGTAAGGAAGACTTAGAAGTTATGTATTGTGCTAAAACAGTGAGTGAAAATCAGAGGTTCTATGCCACATTTCAACTCTTTCCTCATATTAATCAGCGCATCAAAAATTTATTTAGTTCTTAATAAACAGCAAATCGGAATGATAACAACACAACAGTTTATAGAAGTTCTAATCCTAAATCTGAGCCTAGCCCTAATCAAGAAGTTCTGATCCACAGTTTTTCTACTTATGCAATGATATGGACAACATTAATTGTGATATTTACATATTAATGATGTTCTGAATGAAAAGATGCAAAGTCAGAAAGACTTACCTTGAATCTGAAACGTGTGTTTGGAACTTGAACCGCTTCCTTCAGATGTTCTAGAATCAGCAAGAGCAACGGAAGAGAAAATGCCAAGTTCTTTGATTCAAAGGGTAGAATAAAGGTTTGGTTTTCTGTTTGGGAATTCTGGATTTTTGACGAAGGTTTCACAGTTTTCTTTTCTCTCCTTTGACGATTATCTCTCTCCAAAAACCAACCACATGAAAGTTTGATGGAGAAACTTTTTTATAGGTGAGTTTGTTGTGATTTTCTCTCCTTTTTGGCATACTGTTCCATTTCTTTTTAAACACGGTTTTCGTATGCTAATTTGGTGCAATTATGGGGGTTGAGAAAAAAAAACACAAGCTTGGACTGGATCAGCAGCACCTTGGAGTGTTGTGGCAGCTGGTGGCAGGACTGTGCTATAGCAGTGCAACAAGTTTCTCAAACGAGGTTTTGGGATTTGGTGATGTTCTGATCGTAGAAGACTAGAGTGAGATTCGAAGGGTGAGGCTCTGATTGAAACACATAACATAGTCTCCATATGCTGAAGGGTCATGTTCTGATTGAAGGACATAGTTTCCATGAGTCATGTTCTGAACCATGTTTGCAAATTCTGGTTGCACTTGCGTGGAGGCTGGCTCAGAAGTTCTGAAGTACCATATTCTCTTAACACTTAGAAAAATTTCTATTTTTTTTAGAAATTTGGATTTTTCAAAGTAATTTCTGACTCCTGATTTTTTGATGAACCAATTTCATATCTTGATGAAATGTAATTGTTGAAATTTGATTTTTGACCTAAAAGTCAAAGTTTGACTTTTTAATGTGCTTTTGACCGTTTTGCCCTTGTGGATGATTTTCTTGGAAAATTGTAATTCAAGACTTGAAACTTGATATAAGCAAACTTGAGGGTCCAGGATGATCCTTTGAGAAATGAGAGAGCAAATTTTGGGGTACAACACAAAGGAAATACAGAAACAAAAGAGAAACCTGACCAGGAAAATAAATCACTGGTGGCAAAAGACCCGACTCATAGAGGATGATAAAAAGTCAAAGGATACACCAACTTTTACTGACGGCGAAACTACCAACGTTTACTGAAGAGGAAAGATATAATAACACTGACGTTTCTTAACTATGAGCTAACGACATTTACTGAAGGTATAGAGAAGAAATCATCGACGTTTACTGATGAAGAACTACCAGCTTTCATTGAAGGTAAAGAGAGAAGAAAATATCATAACAATGCCGTTCACTGATAGTGAACTACCAACGTTCACTAAAGGTAGCAAAAAGATAACAATCACCAACTTTCACTGAAGGTGACCTACCAACTCTCACTGAAGGTAGAAAGATAAAATATCATAGCACCGCCGTTCACTGACGATGAACTACCAACGTTCACTGAAGGTAGCAAAAAGATAACAAGCACCAACTTTCACTGAAGGTGACCTACCAACTTTCACTGAAGGTAGAAAGAGAAAATATATCATAGCACCGCCGTTTACTGACGATGAACTACCAACATTCATTGAAGGTAGCAAAAAGATAACAAGCACCAACTTTCACTGAAGGTGACCTACCAACTTTCACTGAAGGTAGAAAGAGAAAATATTATAGCACCGCCGTTCACTAACGATGAACTACCAACATTCACTGAAGGTAGCAAAAAGATAACAATCACCAACTTTAGTTGAAGGTGACCTACCAACTTTCACTAAAGGTGGAAAAAGAAAATATATCATAGCACCGCCATTCACTGATGATGAAATACCAACATTCACTGAAGGTAGCAAAAAGATAATAATCACCAACCTTCACTGAAGGTGACCTACCAAATTTCACTGAAGGTAGAAAGAGAAAATATCATAGCACCGCCGTTCACTGACGATGAACTACCAACGTTCACTGAAGGTAGCAAAAAGATAACAAGCACCAACTTTCACTGAAGGTGACCTACCAACTTTCACTGAAGGTAGAAAGAGAAAATATCGTAGCACCGTCGTTCACTAATGATGAACTACCAACATTCACTGAAGGTAGCAATAAGATAACAATCACCCACTTTCACCGAAGGTGGCCTCCCAACTTTCACTGAAGGTAGAAAGAGAAAATATACCATAGCACCGCCGTTCACTGATGATGAACTACCAACGTTCACTGAAGGTAGCAAAAAGATAACAAGCACAAACTTTCACTGAAGGTGACCTACCAACTTTCACTGAAGGTAGAAAGAGAATATATCATAGCACCGCCATTTATTGACAATGAACTACCAACGTTCACTGAAGGTAGCAAAAAGATAACAAGCACCAACTTTCACTGAAGGTGACCACCAACTTTCACTGAATGTAGAAAGAGAAAATATCATAGCACCGTCGTTCACTAACGATGAACTACCAACATTCACTTAAGGTAGCAAAAAGATAACAAGTTTTCCCTAAAATTTCGGCATTTCACCTAGAACGGGTCTCAACTTCTTCTTTAACCAAGGCATTCTGCTTGGAAAGGGTAATATATAAGTTGTCCCAAATAAAGAGACCACCACTTACAAAGATTTCAAAATGAACTGTCTATATGATATTGAAAGACTTGCCATCCACTGAAGTAATTTGATAACAAACTGCAAACTATCCACTCATAGAGAAGATAGCAAAAAAAGTAACGTCGAATTTTACGGGGAAGTACAAGTTGCTCAAATAAATAGACCGGCTACTTATTGTTGTGAAGGATTATAAAAATGACTTCCTGGGGAAAGCAATATAGCTTCTTGGGGAAAGAAATATGACTTCCTGGGGAATGAAATATGCCTTCCTCGGGAATGCCAACATACATTCTCTGAGAAATGAACTCAAGAGGGAAACTCAAATCATCCAGACAAAGAGATGTACAGGAAGGATAAAGCAAAAATCGTCCATGAGGGACAACTCAGTGGGGAAATTGAAAGAACACACACTTTCTGCTCATGACTGACACTCTATTGGAGAGGGGACAACACAACTCTGCAAAATATGGCAATACGTCCATAAAACAATAACGAATGTGAATGAGCAATGATTTGCCAAATTTTAACTATGCATGATGTATGTATGAATGTATGAGTGTTATCGTGCATATGCTGACAAAACAGACATATAACACTAGGAGTAACCAGGCAACACCAACTTGGGCACAATCAACACTCGGCTATATCACATCCAAGATGAACATTCAATAAGAAAAAGTAGGCGCCAACTGAGGAAATAAACCTACTGCATGGCTTAACTTCAATGGGGAGAAACGTAATTCGGAAGTAAACAAAACAACGACAAAACAGTACAGATATATAGATATAACATCATTTCCCAGGCTTTACCAGGGAATAGCACTCATACTTCAAAGGGGAAACAAATATTTTCAAAAGTAACGCGTCTACTAGGGATTGTAAAATCAATTTCAAGTAAAGCAGACAGACACCAAATCATCAAAACATTCACTGGGGAATTCAGGCTCATTCTGAAGGAGGAAAAACATACAAACTTTGCTAATGCATATAATGTACCATCATCAAGACATTAACTGGGGATTTCGTATTGATTCTTTTGTACCCCAAAATTTTCCCTCTCATTTATCAAGGTTATTTTCACAAGATCTCTTTGACTCAAGACTGGATTAGGGTTTGACCAGCTCAAGACCTCTCATCATGCATTGATCACCCAAAATTAGGGTTTGAGATTGTACAAGGGTTTTTGGGCTATCAATGATTCACATGACTTTCAAAAATCATTATGGACCCCTAAGATTACTCATGACAAGTTTCAAGCTTTGAACCACATTTTTTATCAGTCAATTGGATAATTGACCTAAAAATCAGTTGTATTGGGGAAAAAGTCAACCATGGCCAATTTACAGTCAAACTTTATAATTTTTTATCCACATCAAAATTTTGGACTCATATGTATCATTTTATCAAGTTTGGACCATAATTCCTCAAGAAATTTGATCAAAATCATCAAAAGGGCAAAATGGTCAAAATTAGGGTTTTGACTAAGAAGGGGCAATTTCTAATTTTTGACCTAGAAAATGGTCAATTGGTTTAATTAATGATCTCAAGATTCCAATTGCATCATTTTGACCTAATGACATGCTTCAAAACATTGCAAGTCCATTGGATTGACAAATGAAATTTGCAGTCAACTGATCAAAAGTCAATTGTATACTGAAAAGTCAAACTTTGACTTTTTGGTCAAATTCAAGTGCCAAGGACCATAATTCATCAAAACATGTCAAAATATGAAGCTTGTTCATCAAGGAATCAAAGATTGAAGATTTGGTTTTGAAATTTGAATTTTCTTAAACTTAGAAATTTTTCCAAGTATAGAAAATTTCTTATTTTTTCTCAACTTTAGGCCAATTTTCCACCATAATACAAGATGATTCAAAGAAAGTTCCCGACATGAAAGTTGTAGACCTCCATGAAATCTACAACTTTTCTTCACACATTTTTCCCTAAAGATGCTTGGATCTCAAGATATAATTTTGTGAATACATGCTCATAAACTAAAATAACTTAGTGAAATTTTGCCCTAATTTAGGCAAGTTTTTTTACCTAACTTCATAGCAATTTTTCACCTATTTCAAAAAGGAATATTGAAATGAATTTCAAAGATGATTTATAAAGCACATTGCAAGATTTTCAAAATGTCCAAGAACTCCTTGAGATAATTTTTGAGTAGGGAGAATCAAAGAGATGAAGTTGGCAATTTCTCACTTTGATTTTAAGCCATTTCATGAATAACAAAATTCAAATCTGAACCTATGCTGCCTAATACTTGCTTTACAGGTCTCAAACTTGTTTCTCACTTCATAATTTAATGCTTGCATAGACTATAAAGCCTTAATCCAAGTACAAGAGTCTTTCTCCAAACTTTAATTCCATAAATGGCAAAAAGTTGCCATTGCCATTTTGGAAAAGCATAACTTTTGCAACTTTTCATTTCTTGAGCATTGGACCTGTTTTCTCTGCACACACAAGTCCTATAAACCAAAAGCAAGTTGTCTAGAACTTGTACCAACTCCAAGAAGGCCTGTACAAGCATGTTGAGACTTGTCTCCTCACTTTGCTTCAAAAGCAAGAAAAGTGCAAAAAGGCTATAAGTGAAAAATATGTTGTGGAGTGGATAAAAAACCTTCTATATACTAATACACAAACACATTGCAACCAAGTACACGATTGCTCAAGGCCAGAAACACTCCAAAACTCCCTATCACCAAAAACCTGTCAAAACTTGCAGTTTATGGCCAAGCATAGCAATCTACAAATTGACTCGTGCGTTTCAAGTTTTAATCACTCAAACACTTTAACTACCTCATATCTAAGTGTTCCAGACCATCATCCCTGTACTGTAACACCTCCTTCTCCATCTGCCATTTTTGTTTTCCAAGCTTGCAGGTTGAATTGGATAGAGAGATTCAGGCACTTTCAAAGCAAGGCAAGGATTGGAACACACTCAGGGAGGTTCAGGCAAGCTAAAGGAATCCTCAGGCCTTCATAAATCTCACTCAAACTCCATTCACAATCTCAGCTAAAAGAGGTAAGAAATCCAACTTTTATCTCTTCATACAGGCATCCATTGGCCACGATTTGTGAAAAGAAAATGTAGATATTATTGTGCTAAAGTCAACCATGTGCATAGAATTAATTTATATTCATTGTGTATAGAGAATTTTAGAGTTCAAATTTCTGTAAAAATTAGGTTTAAAATTAGGGCCTTTAAAATTCGTTTTGATCTTTGATTGTTAGTTTACATGAGTTACATAGTTGAAATCGTGGGAAAGAGTACTACCATTTTCATGTTTGTAGTTTCCCTTTTTATGGAGAAATGAGAAAGATACAGAGGTTCTGGCCAGCTTGAGGAAGAAGACGAAGTACAGGGCAAGGAAGGGATTCATGTTATGTATTTTTGTTTTCATATGAACTAACGGATGTACAGCCACCCTAGTGGCAAGGCAGCACGCTGAAAATGCCAAGGTCATGGGTTCGAGCCTTGATGCCTGCCTTTTTGCCTATTTTCTCATTTTTGGCCATTTCTCTCATTTTTGCAGCGTGGGCTCAACTACTGGGCTTCATAATTTTTTCTGATGCTTACACTCTGTTTACTCAGTACACCCCCGGGCCCATGCATTTTATTTATTGTTTTTATTTTCATATTTATTTTATTAAATATTTTCTTTAACACATAAAAATCATAAAAAATGTAAAAATGATAAATATTATATTTTGTTTATTTTACTTTATTTTCTCATAAAAAATATATTTTTTTAGTCATATATTAACTATTTTTCTTATTAAACTTATAATAAAAAATAGAATTAGTTTAATAATCATTTTTTTTCTTTTTCACACTTGTAAATATTTAATTTTGACATGTAAAAAGACTAAATATTTTCATAAAATATTATTTATTATTTTAAGACAAAAAAATACAAAAATAATACTTAAAGAGCTTTATTTTCTTTTTACATTAGAAATTATGGTTAACTATTTTTTCAAGAAATAATTCCCTTTTCTTAAGATATTAGGATTAGGTCAAAATTCTTTTGGCATATGAAAAATAAAACAATTTCTTTTCTTTGCATATACATAACATTACATATTTAAATTATATTATATATTATTTATTCAAATATTTGTACAAATTAGATTTGGTTGTAATAGATTAATTAGATTTACATTATTGCAAATCCCCATTCACAATTTGTATTCCCCCCTCCCATTAAATGTTGTAATAGCGTAGTAATCTTTAAATTACGCAATTTACCATTTTTACATACCATGCTAGTAATTAGGGCTTGTATGACAAGATCAAAACAAATCAAATAGAAAACCCTAATCCAAGACAAAATCAAAGCATGAAAACAACACACTTGCACACAAGCATCCTTAGGGTTTCTCCACTTGGTTGCCTTATAAAAAAATAGCCATATTACGCATGCAAAGTATCTTGGCAAAACAAACAAATATAAGATCATAAGTCCCTCGATGACGCTATTCTAAGTTGCCTTACAAAATGATCTTGGTCCCTCAAAAATGCTAAGATACTTTGCAATATTGCTAATCATGGTTATACGATGACCCATGCCCGTCCCGTTAACATCCAAAGATAGGGTTACTTACCAAATCAATGGTAAGACAACAATGTCAAATGAATAGAAAATTAACAAGAAAGACATTTAAGTAGGTAGATTACTTCTAGTTACTTGCTCTATTTTCAAACAATTATCCTTGCTATCTTCAAAACAAACACACACATTTCCAAAATATTTTACAAACATTAAAAACATTTTTCAAAAAGACAAACATCTTTGTATACATTCTTACGAACGAGAATCATTACAAAGGTTGCCTAAACAATGGCCTCTTTTACAAAACACTTTCAAAAACCACGCAAAAGCACAATTTTAAAACAAAAAGCAAGTGATCTAGAAAGTAACTAAGAGCCCATGGAAAACCATGGATGAAAAGGGTGATAATACCTTCCCTTTTCATAATCTACCCCCCGAACTCAAGAAAAAATCTCAAAGATCTTTCCTGTGATTTTTCACCTTTCCTTTTGGATAAAAGAAAAGTCGGTGGCGACTCTTGCTAACCGCAACATTTGCAATAAAACGCAAAACCCTCAAGTCGGTTCTCCCACCGTATCACAGAACTGGCGACTCTGCTGGGGACAATTCTAAAAGTGAGGTTACCTTAGGGATTAGATAACATTTACTTTCTTACATTGCTTTATTTGTATGCTTTATATTATGGTTCTATGTTTGGGTTTGAATCCTCTACCCAAATTAGGGATACATTATAGGTAAGTAGCAATACGTTGTGGAAACTGTGTGGGGTATACCGACATGGTCTAAGCAATAGCTATTTTAGTGCGACATATTTGTGGGTACCAGTAGCCTTTAAGTTAATCAAAGAGAATACGGGGCCGCTGAGTGATGTCATGATGTACTAATGAACTTCTAGAGCCCTTTACTTGACCAACTTGGCCTTTAGGATGTAGTGAGATGACCGACTTTGGTGCAGTCCGAAGTTGGTAGATACTTGATACTACACTCATTGAGGTTTGGTTTCTTGGGAAATTTCGGTCGCCATTAAAGAGGCTTGAGCTGAAACAATTACCAAGAAAACAATCCGGTGATATTGAGCTCCTTAGAACCCGGTTACTATTATTAGGACAGGTTTAAGCCAACTAAACTTCAAGAGGGTACTTACCTATAAAACCCCATTCAAGCCTAAACTAAGAACTTGTTTTCTTTGCTTGTATATGCATACTTGCACATAACATCATGGACATCATGAACATCATATGAATTCACTAACCATTTCAAGGGTTTTGGAGGTTCATCTTTGTTCTTGTTTTGTAGGATATGGATTCACTTCACAGGAAAACTATCCAAGTCAACCTTGTAAGAATTCCTCCACAACTTAAGGAGCTAGCTTCAAGGATCCCTGAGAACTCTCCATTCACCGAGAGGCATGGTCGTCTACTCAACTTGGTCACCTCCAACACAGATGAGGACATGATGAAGGTGATTTTTCAGTTCTTTGGACCTTTGCACCATTGCTTCACATTTCCCGACTATCAGGTTATGCCTACTTTGGAAGAATTCTCTCAACTCTTGAGGATTCCCATTCTCAATCAACTACCTTTCAACGGTACGGAAAGAGACCCAAAGCCAGAAGAGATTGCTCAAGCTCTGCACTTGCACTCATCTGATGTCATAACTCATTGGGAAACTAGGAGTGGTGTCAAAGGCTTCTTAACAAAGTTCTTGTTTGAGAAAGCCCAAAGTTGTTGGAATTCCTTAGACTTGCAAGCCTTTGAGGAAATTGTGGCTCTTCTTATCTATTGGATGGTCTTATTTCCCAATCCTGACCAACTCATAGACGTGAGCGCCATCAAAATATTCATGTCACGCAATCCAGTGCCTACATTGCTAGGGGATATCCTACACTCTTTTCACACTCGCACAATGAGGAAAAGAGGTGTCCTTATGTGTTGCACTCCTCTCCTGGAAAGATGGTTTATTTCTCATCTTCCCCAATCAGTCTTAAAGAATTAGCATGGTTAAAGGTGGTCACAAAGTTTAATGACGCTCAAACATTCAGATATTCATTGGTGCTCCCGATCCAAAGAGAATGTTATCATTGTTGACCGTTGTGGGGAATTACCTAATGTCCCTCTACTTGGCATTAGGGGGGGCATCACCTACAACCCGTGCTTAGCTTTAAGACATTTTGGCTACGCTCAAAGGGATGGCCCGCACGAGATGCTGATTCAAGGTTTGATATTCGACTACGACAACGACGATCAAGATCTTCGACAAAGATTTATCCGAGCTTGGAGGATGCTAAACAAGGTGGATAGCAAGACTTTGGGGCACAAGAATTCCATCCCTCTTGAGCCTTACCTCAAATGGGTATGAACCCGCGCTCAAAGTCTTATGATGCCTTATCCTTCCATCCTTTCGGTGATCATTGAGCATGTTAAGGAAGGAGAAGTTCCATACACTATCCTACATCCTGACATGCCCACATCTCTTGAAGACCTACAAAGGGATTGGATACAGCTCAAAGGAGAGAGAGATACTTTCGAAGCCCAATTCTACGCAAGCGAGAAGAAGGTTTTGGAACTCACTAGGCTACTTCATGAGGAGCAGACTCTAAATGCCTACATTGACCAAAGAGGATGCACACTACTTTTTTATCTTAGAGTTTTGTATTATTTTGCCAAGGGGCATTGATGTACTCAAACTTTATCTTATTAATATAATGTGTGTTTCTTTTTGTCTAAAACGAACTTGAATCTTTGAAATCCTTGAAAACATTGCATATGCACATATCATTCATCATAACATAAACAGGTCTTTTGCAATGAGTTTCCTCATCTCTCTATTGTTTATTTCAGTAAGATGGATCTCGAACAGACAATCAAAGATCTCCAAGCTCAGAACACACAATTTCAACAGTTACTCATGACCCTTGCCAAGGGGCAAGAGGAGTTGAAGACTCTGCTAGCTGAGGAAAGAAAAAAGAAAGCAAAGAAGGTTACTGGGGTTTTAAACATGGGGAGAAGGTTTCAAGGACAGACTAGAAGAACCTTGAATTTCACAACAACATCCGGTGAAGGAGAGGGGAAAGGAAAGGAAATAGCGGTTCCGTCAGAATCTGAAGAGGAGGAAGAAGAGGAAGTCTACTCTGAGGAACAGTATCCTCCAGCTGATGATAAGTACAGACATCTTGAAGAGCGTTTGAGAGCTATGGAAATACAAAAGGTGCCAGGTCTAGACTTTAAAGAATTGGGACTAGTGTCGGGGATTGTGATTCCTCCGAAATTCAAAGTGCCTTTGTTTGAAAAATATGATGGAGTGTCATGTCCTAAGATGCACCTCCGATCATATGTGAGAAAGATCCAGCCACACTCCGCTAATAAAGACTTGTGGGTGTATTTTTTCCAAGATAGCCTATCTGGAACACAACTCGATTGGTTTTATCAACTGGAAAGGGCCAACGTCTATAATTGGGAAGATCTTGCCGCAACTTTCTACAAGCAATATCAATATAACGCTGATTTGGCACCTACCCATACTCAACTTCAGAGTATGGCTATGGATTCCAATGGGGGTTTCAAGGATTACGTGCAGAAGTGGAGAGATCTAGCTGGAAGAGTTCAACCCCCTCTGTCTGAAAGGGAGTTGGTGGACATGTTCTTAGGCACTCTATCAGGCCCTTTCTTCAACCATTTAATTGGAAGCTCATCTTCCAGATTTACTGAGTTAATACTGACCGAAGAAAGGGTGGAAGCTGGCATAAAAAGTGGAAAGATTCAGAAGGATTCATCTGCCTCTACAGCTGTGAGGAAGCCTTTCATTGGGAAGAAAGAAGTAGCTGATGCATATCCACAAAGGAACCAAGGGAGAGCTGAACACTGACCAATGGTAGGGGATGTTATGATCTCAAAGCCTGCATCTGATCAACCAAGAAGTAATCAACCAAGGGTGGAAAGGTCGGTCCGACAATTCACCAGAATCAATATGACTCTGTCCCAGGTATTACCGCATCTTCTTAAATCCAATTTGGCAACTTTAAAAGAAGCTCTAAAGAACCCTAATACAGCGTCCCCTCATTATCACCCAAATGCCCGTTGCGCATATTATTCCGAAAGTCCGGGTCATGACACTAACAACTGTTGGGCCTTGAAAAACAAAATTCAAGACCTTATAGAGGCAAAAGAGATTGAGTTTGATGCGCCCGAGAAGCCAAACGTCATTTCTGCTCCTATGCCCAGGCATGGTCACCACACCAATGCTATTGAAGAAGATTTGTTTGTTACCACAGTTGATGAACTCGTGACTCCACTCCCAATCATTAAGATAAACTTGTCGAAGGTTGGTGTATTCCCAGGTTGTAATGAAGACTGCCACCTCTACTTATCCTCACCAACTGTTTGCCCTTTGTTGAAAACATGCATTCAACGCTTGATAGACAACAAAGAGATTCCGTTTGAGAGTACTCCTGTTTCACTTGTTCATGTTGAAGACGTTTCAATCATTACCATATCCACCAATTCTTCCAGGGTCCCCAAAAGACCCGTTAGAATTACATCAGTTCCAAAAGCTACTCTTCTTATAATCACAATGCCTGGGTCAGTCCCATATGAATCAAACAAAATTGTGTCATGGAATTACTGTGGGGACATCTACTACCATGGCATCAAACAAGATGGGCTGGCTGCCGAAGAGATAAACTCCGAAGAAGAAGACTCCGACATTAGCAATATTTTCGGAACCAGTAAGATTACCCGAAGCGGTAGAATCTTCTCTCCAGAAATTGCCCCCCCCCCCCCCCAAAGGCAGTTTTTGGACCCGTGGCTGCTCCAAAGGTTACTTCCGTACCTCTAATCATCTCTGCAGGTGCTCCTATTGACAAAGACGATACAACCCCTGCTATCATTCCTGCCAACACTTCTGCTTCTGAAACTCGAGGAAAAAGTATTCAAGTAAAGCCTGTCTGGACGAAGGCTCAATCACTGACTATCCCCGAGACCTCCAAGAAGGAAATGGAGGAGATTCTAAAAATAATAAAGAGGAGCGACTACGACGTGGTTGAACAGTTGGGGCAAACTCCCTCCAAAATCTCCATGCTGGCATTGTTACTGTGTTTTGAGGCACATGTGAAAGCCCTGGTGAAGTTCCTAAAGACAGCCCATGTGCCTCAAGAGACGTCTGTTGACCAAGTTCAAGATTGTGTGGCCAGCTTGACGGCGGATAACGGCCTAGGCTTCTCAGATGTTGATCTGACACCAAGGGGAAGAAAGCACAACGAGGCATTACATGTCTCTGTGGAATGTAGAGGCACAAATTTGGCCCATGTCTTGGTGGACACTGGCTCATCTTTGAATGTTTTACCAAAGAAAGCTCTCGACAGACTAGACTGCGAAGGACTGACGTTGAAACCAAGTAACATAGTTGTAAGGGCATTTGATGGCTCAAAGAGGATGGTACACGGGGAGGTGGATATCCCCATAAAGGTTGGGACTCAAACTTTCAATTCAACCTTTTATGTAATAGACATCCTCCCCTCTTACTCTTGTCTGCTAGGACGGCCATGGATCTATAATGCTGGCGCTGTCACCTCTACACTGCACCAGATGCTGAAATATCCAGTCCAAGGAAAGATTATCACTGTCCACGGAGAGGAAGAATATATGATTAGCCACCTCAATTCCTTCAGGTATGTGGAATTGGATGGCGAGTTCATTGAAACTCCTTTTCAACATTTCAAAGAGGTCCCCCAAGAGGTAGCAGTAACCAAAGTTGTGTCCCAAATTCCCAAGATTACAAGACCTCCACTTCGGATGTCATCTCTGAAGGAAGCCAAGTAGTAGTAGAAGAGGGTGGATGCACCATTTGGGGGCAACTTCCGTATATTCCATATAAATCTGACAAGTTCGGCTTAGGGTTCACTTCAAGTGCTCAGAAGGTTGTGCGCCATGTCCGTGCTGGAGGGCCACCCTTGAAGATTAGCAACCAAGAGGTCAATGTGGTGGAAGATGGTGAAGAGGATTGCAGCTTGGAGGATTGGATCTTTCCGACTATCAATGGAGGACTCCGCAATTGGGAGGCCAGAGACTTTGTCCCAATAACTTTCATCCCTCTGTAATTTATCTTTCACATTTTGTTGGATATGTAATATTGAAAAACAATTCGCACTCTTAAAACCTTGTGTCTTTCCCGAGGCACAATGGTCCATTTGTAAGGGTTATTATTTCATCTTCATATGACATTCAATTAATCATGGACGTTTTTCACATACAAACTTTTGTGCTCATTGTTTTTCTTTTTGAATTTTTATTTTTTAAAGATGGCTATACCCTTACACACACCCACACTCACAAATGCAGGTAACCCTCCATTCTGGATCCCGTGGGTAACGATGCTACTATGGCCTTTTGTGACTCTGAGGATCTAATCTACCAAGCCGAAGACGAAGGTGAGGAAGATTGTGAAGTACCAGGGGAACTGGCCAGACAACTATAACAAGAGGAAAGAACCATTCAGCCTCATGAGGAACCTATGGATACAATCAACTTGGGTACAAAAGAAGATAAAAGAGAGGTCAAGGTGGGTGCCAATCTAGAGCCTAGTGTCAAGGAGCATCTAATTCAGCTGTTGCGTGATTATGTTGAGATCTTTGCTTGGTCATATGAAGATATGCCAGGACTTGATACGGACATCGTGGTGCATCGTCTCCCTACAAGAGAAGACTGTCCGCCAGTAAAACAAAAAGTATGCCGCACGAGACCTGATATGTCAGAAAAGATGAAAGCGGAGGTCATGAAGCAATTCAATGTTGGATTCTTGGCTGTCACTTCCTATCCTCAATGGGTTTCCAACATTGTTCCTATGCCTAGGAAAGACGGCAACGTGCGAATGTGCATGGACTATAGAGATTTGAATAGGGCAAGCCCTAAAGATGATTTTCCACTTCCCCACATTGATATCTTGGTTGTCAATACGGCACAACATAAAGTGTTTTCCTTCATGGACGGATTCTCAGGTTACAACCAAATCAAAATGGCACCTGAGGACATGGAGAAAACTACATTTGTCACACAGTGGGGGACATTCTGCTACAAAGTGATGCCATTCAGACTGAAGAATGTTGGGGAAACCTATCAACGTGCCATGGTAGCTTTATTTCACGATATGATACATCATGAAATAGAGGTCTACGTAGACGATATGATAGCCAGATCACAAACAGAAGAAGAACACCTTGATCACTTGCAAAAGCTGTTTGGGAGATTGAAGAAGTACAAGCTAAGGTTGAATCCAAACAAGTGCACATTCAGAGTACGTTCCGGTAAACTCCTAGGCTTTGTCGTCAGTAACAAAGGTATTGAGGTTGATCCTGCCAAGGTTAAAGCAATACAAGAGATGCCTGCTCCTTGTATCGAGAAGGAAGTCATAGGATTCTTGGGACGCTTGAACTATATTTCCAGATTCATTTCTCACCTAACAGCTACTTGTGAGCGAATCTTCAAACTATTGAAGAAAGATCAAGTAGTCAAATGGAATGATGAGTGCCAGGTTGCTTTTGACAAAATCAAAGAGTACTTACAAGAGCCTCCTGTGTTGATGCCACCAGTCGAGGGAATACCACTGATCATGTATCTGACCATTTTAGAAAACTCAATGGGGTGTGTATTGGGACAGCATGACGAGTCTGGCCGAAATGAGCACGCTATTTACTACCTAAGCAAAAAGTTCACCGACTGTGAAACCAAATATTCACTGCTCGAGAAAACTTGCTGTGCTCTGGCATGGGCTTCTCGCCGGCTAAGACAGTATATGTTGACTCATACTACTTTATTGATATCTAAGATGGATCCGATAAAGTACATCTTTGAAAAACCTGCTCTTTCTGGAAGAATAGAGAGATGGCAAATGATCCTAACAGAATACGACATACAGTATACTACCCAGAAAGCTATAAAGGGCAGTGTGCTAGCCGATCATCTTGCTCATCAAGCTATAGAAGACTATCAGTCCATGAAGTTTGAATTCTCGGATGAAGACATCATGACATTAGACAACTGTGAAGAAATCAGGCCATATGACGGACCTGAACAAGGATCCCGATGGACCCTGTTCTTTGATGGGGAATCCAATGCACTTGGTAATGGTATCGGCACTGTACTCATATCTCCGGAAGGTTATCATACTCCCTTTACTGCCAGACTTTGCTTCAACTGTACAAAAAACATGGCGGAGTACGAAGCATGCATCTTTGGTCTTAGAGCTGCCATAGACTTGGGAATCAAATATTTAGATGTGTTTGGAGATTCAGCTTTGGTCATCAGTCATATCAAAGGGGAATGGGACACTAAGCACCCAAACCTTATCCCTTACAAAGAACATGTTTTGATATTTCTACCACATTTTGAGAAGATTACCTTCGAGAATTCCCCGCGAGAAGAAAATCAGCTAGCAGACGCTCTAGCCACAATGTCATCTATGTTTAAACTCAATTGGGATAACGAAGCTCCCCAGATCACCATCGAACGAATGGATGAACCAACACACTGTCACGAGATTGATACTGAAGAAATAATGGACCAACCTTGGTTTCATGAGGTTAAGAGGTATCTCGAGGTTCAAGAATATCCAGAAGGAGCTTCGATCAATGATAAGAAGTTCTTAAGGAGATTCTCTGCTAAGTTCTTCCTTAGTAATGGCATCCTGTACAAACGCAATCATGACTCAATTTTGCTTCGGTGTGTGGATAAGGTTGAAGTTGAAAATATCATGGCTGAATTACATGAAGGTACTTTTGGCACCCACTCTAGTGGGCATACGATGGCGAAGAAAATCCTACGGGCAGGCTATTATTGGTCTACCATAGAAGCAGATTGCTATCAACACTCTCGAACTTGCCATAAGTGTCAAATTTATGCTGACAAAGTGCATGTACCTCCGGTTCCTCTGAATATCTTGACGGATCCTTGGCCCTTTGCTATGTGGGGAATTGATATGATTGGAGAGATCAAGCCTACAGCCTCCAATGGACATCGCTTCATCCTAGTGGCCATTTACTATTTTACCAAGTCGGTTGAAGCATCTTCCTTCGCTTCCATTACCAAGAATGTCATTGCCCGCTTCATCAAGCAAAATCTTATTTGTCGGTACGGTATCCCGGAAAGGATCATCACTGACAATGGTACAAATCTTAACAACACTATGATCACCGCCTTGTGCGAGCAATTCAAGATTCAGCATCACAATTCTTCTCCCTATCAGCCAAAGATGAATGGTGCTCTCGAAGCTGCAAATAAAAAAATTAAGAAGATCATACAGAAAATGATAGTCACATACAAAGACTGGCATGAGATGCTACCATTCGCTCTCCACGGTTATCGCACCACGACTCGCACGTCAACCGGGGCAACACCCTATTCTTTGGTTTACGGCATGGAGGCTGTCTTTCCTATTGAAGTTCGGATCCCCTCTCTGAGAATTATGAAGGATTCAGGATTGAATGAAAATGATTGGATCTAGACTCGACTTGATCAATTGAACTTAATTGATGAAAAGAGACTTACTGCTGTTTACCATGGTCAGATGTATCAAAAACGGATGATCAAGGCTTTCAACAAGAAAGTCAGATGCCAAGTATATCAAGTTGGGGATCTAGTGATCAAACGTATCATTTTACCACAAAGTGATCCCAGGGGCAAATGGACTCCTACCTATGAAGGACCATTTGTAATCAAGAGTATATTCTCCGGTGGGGTAATGATCTTGACCACCATGGATGGCGATGACCTTCCACACCATGCGAACACAGACATAGTCAAAAGATACTACGCATAAGAGACCCGCTAGGTTGATACACCTAGGCAAAACAAGGGCATCCCGGCGAACCAAACGGTTAGGGAAAAAATTAGGGATAAAATATAAAAAATTTGTACACCCGGCAAGTTGAAAATCCGAAAGGGCGACTTGGGCAAAAAGGGTTTCCCAGTGGACTGAAAACCCGAAAGGGCGGTCCAGGAAAAAATTAGGGAATTAAAGCGTATGGCTATGTTCCGTCGAATCACTTTACGAACAACCTTTGACTTCCACTGACAAACTCGGAGTTTATGATCAATTCAATCATCTTCGGACGAAGCAACAAATAGACAAGATGCTCAGAGATATGAAGGTTATAGCAGAATGGGAACCCCATGGAATTATTACACATAGCTATCTTTCTTTATATCAAAATTTTCTGGTTTTACGATAACATTCTCTTACTAGAATGTTTGTTCCCTTTGTACAAAAATACTTATTCAAAGTCAATACAGAGATGTCCATTTAAAAAAAAACTATGTATCTTTTTCTTTATGCTTGTGTTTTGTTTGCAAAAACGTCCAATGATTCATTGATGAACATATGCATTTAAACATACTTACTGTTTACAAATAAATAAAATGAGAAAGACAATTACTGATAGGTTGAAAGAACATGAAAACGTCTCTAGGCTATTCCATAAGTGATCCTCACAGTACGTCATTTAAATTCCCAGTGGAACAAAACTTCAAGTTTTAATCCCCAGTATAAATCGTTAAATTTCTCAGGATTCCTCAAGCAGATCTTACAAGCGGTACATGTCATTGCCCTCACAACATAATTTACTTCTCCCAACAAAAGTTCACCAGTACTTCAACTTCAAGACATGAAAATTCAACATACCCTCCGCAACATTCAAGGATTTATTTTCCTCAATCAAACAGATATACAGCAAATCAGCTCACATGCACATACATAACATCCATATATCATAAACATTGATAAAGCAAATACATTGCATCACACATTTCATGCAACATAACTTTGTGTTTTAGATAACATTTTATCCTTTTCAGGATAATATTAACAGCTACCATTAACAATATGCAATCAGATATAGTGCAGATACGCTCCAGACACGGATGCCATTCTGATACTCGTTCAAATTCAACATTCAAATATAGTTCAGATACGCTCCAGACACGGATGCCATTCTGATACTCATTCAAATACAACTTTTAGATACAGTATTGATACGCTTCAGACACGGATGCCATTCTGATACTCATTCAGATATAGCATTCAGATACAGTACGGATACGCTCCAGAAACGGATGTCATTCTGATACTCATTCAAATTCAACATTCAAATACAGTTCAGATACACTCCAAACACAGATGTCATTCTGATACTCATTCAGATTCAACTTTCAGATACAATGCAAATACGCTCCAGACACAGATGCCATTCTGATACTCATTTAGATATAGTTCAGATACGCGCCAGACACGGATGCCATTCTGATACTCATTCAGATTCAGTCTCCAGATACAACTCAGATACGTTCCAGACACGGACACCATTCTGATACTTATTCTTTCAGCTTACAACTTACAATTCAACAAACATTCTTGGATGGCATCTACAAGCCCATCTCTAACAAGATTCTATCACCTCTCCAAATGGCATTTGTAAGCCCATTCCTTCTATCATCATATCATCGAGTGCAAATTTATGGGCACTCTAGTGTCCAATCATTCTTTCACCTTCAAGTCACGAACGACGAAACTCGCCAATCTAACTCTTCAGGTTTAAGAAGATTGAACAGGGGCAGCTGTTGTACCCCAAAATTTTCCCTCTCATTTATCAAGGTTATTCTCATAAGATCTCTTTGACTCAAGACTGGATTAGGGTTTGACCAGCTCAAGACCTCTCATCATGCACTGATCACCCAAAATTAGCGTTTGAGATTATACAACGAATTTTGGGCTATCAATGCTTCATATGACTTTCAAACATCATTATGGACCCCTAAGATTACTCATGACAAGTTTCAAGCTTTGAACCACATTTTTGATCAGTCAATTGGACAGTTGACCTAAAAATCAACTATATTACGGAAAAAGTCAACCATGGCCAATTTAAAGTCAAACTTCATAATTTTTTATCCACATCAACATTTTGGACTCATATGTATCATTTTATCAAGTTTGGACCATAATTCCTCAAGAAATTTGATCAAAATCATCAAAAGGGCAAAATGGTCAAAATTAGGGTTTTGACTGAGAAGGGGCAATTTCTGATTTTTGACCTAGAAAATGGTCAATTGGTTTAAGTCATCATCTCAAGAGTCCAATTGCATCATTTTGACCTAATTACATGCTTCAAAACATTGCAAGTCCATTGGATTGACAGATGAAATTTACAGTCAACTGATTAAAAGTCAACTGTATACTGAAAAGTCAAACTTTGACTTTTTTGTCAAATTCAAGTGCCAAGGACCACAATTCATCAAAACATGTCAAAATATGAAGCTTTTTCATCAAGGAATCAAATATTGAAGATTTGGTTTTGAAATTTGAATTTTCTTAAACTTAGAAATTTTTCTAAGTATAGAAAATTTCTTATTTTTTTCTCAACTTTAGGCAAATTTTCTACCATGATACAAGATGATTCAAAGAAAGTTCCCAACATAAAAGTTGTAGACCTCCATGAAATCTACAACTTTTCTTCACACGGTTTTCCCTAAAGATGCTTGGATCTCAAGATATAATTTTGTGAATACATGCTCATGAACTAAAATAACTTAGTGAAATTTTGCCCTAATTTAGGCAGGTTTTTAACCTAACTTCATGGCAATTTTTCACTTATTTCCAAAAGGAATATTGAAATGAATTTCAAACATGACTTATAAAGCACATTTCAAGTTTCCAAAATGTCAAAGAACTCCTTAAGATCATTTTTGAGTAGGGATAATCGAAGATATGAAGTTGGCAATTTCTCACTTTGATTTCAAGCCACTTCATGAAGAACAAAATTCAAATCTGAACCTATGCTGCCTAATCCTTGCTTTACAGGTCTCAAACTTGTTTCTCACTTCATAATTTAATTCTTGCACAAATGATAAAACCTTAATCCAAGCACAAGAGTCTTTGTCCAAGCTTTAATTCCATAAATGGCACAAAGTTGCCATTGCCATTTTGGAAAAGCATAACTTTTGCAACTTTTCATTTCTTGAGCATTGGACCTGTTTTCTCTGCACACACAAGTCCTATAAACCAAAAGCAATTTGTCTAGAACTTGTACCAACTCCAAGCAGGCTTGTACAAGCATGTAGAGACTTGTCTCCTCACTTTGCTTCAAAAGCAAGAAAAGTGCAAAAAGGCTATAACTGAGAAATCTGTTGTGGAGTGGATAAAAAACCTTCTATATACTAATACACAAACACATTGCAACCAAGGACACGACTTCTCAAGGCCAGAAACACTCCAAAACTCCCTATCACCAAAAACCTGTCAAAACGTGTAGTTTTTGGCCAAGCATAGCAATCCACAAATTGACTCGTGTGTTTCAAGTTTTAATCACTCAAACACTTTACCTACCTCATATCTAAGTGTTCCAGACCATCATCCCTGTACTGTAACTCCTCCTTCTCCATCTACCATTTTTGTTTTCCGAGCTTGCAGGTTAACTTGGATAGAGAGATTCAGGCACTTTCAAAGCAAGGCAAGAATTAGAGCACACTCAGGAAGGTTCAGGCAAGCTAAAGGAATCTTTAGGCCTTCATAAATCTCACTCAAACTCTATTCACGATCTCAGCTGAAAGAGGTAAGAACTCCAACTTTTATCTCTTCATACAAGCATCCATTCGCCACGATTTGTAAAAGGAAAATGTAGATATTATTGTGCTAAAGCCAACCATGTGCATAGAATTCATTTATATTCATTGTGTATAGAGAATTTTAGAGTTCAAATTTCTGTAAAAATTAGGTTTAAAATTAGGGCCTTTAAAATTCGTTTTGATCTTTGATTGTTAGTTTACATGAGTTACATAGTTGAAATCGTGGGAAAGAGTACTACCATTTTCATGTTTGTAGTTTGCATTTTCATGGAGAAATGAGAAAGATACAGAGGTTCTGGCCAACTTAAGGAAGAAGACGAAGTACAGGGCAAGGAAGGGATTCATGTTATGTATTTTTTTTTTTCATATGAACTAACGGATGTAGAGCCACCCCAGTGGCAAGGCAGCGCACTGAGAATGCCAAGGTCATGGTTTCGAGCCTTGGTTCCTGCCTTTTTGCCTATTTTCTCATTTTTGGTCATTTCTCTCATTTTTGCAGCGTGGGCTCAACGACTGGGCTTCATAATTTTTTCTGATGCTTACACCCTGTTTACTCAGTATACCCCCTGGCCCATGCATTTTATTTATTTGTTTTTATTTTTATTTTTATTTTATTAAGTATTTTCTTTAACACATAAAAATCATAAAAAATGTAAAAATGATAAATATTATATTTTGTTTATTTTACTTTATTTTCTCATAAAAAATATATTTTTTTAGTCATATATTAACTATTTTTCTTATTAAACTTATAATAAAAAATAGAATTAGGTTAATATCATTTTTTTTTCTTTTTCACACTTGTAAATATTTATTTTTGACATGTAAAAAGACTAAATATTTTCATAAAATATTATTTATTATTTTAAGACAAAAAATACAAAAATAATACTTAAAGAGCTTTATTTTCTTTTTACATTAGAAATTAGGGTTAACCATTTTTTCAAGAAATAATTCCCTTTTCTTAAGATATTAGGATTAGGTCAAAATTCTTTTGGCATATGAAAAATAAAAAAAATTCTTTTCTTTGCATATATATAACACTGCATATTTAAATTATATTGTATATTATTTATTCAAATATTTGTACAAACTCGATTTGGTTGTAATAGCTTAATTAGATTTACATTATTGCAAATCCCCATTCACAATTTTTATTCCCCCCTCCATGAAATGTTGTAATAGCGTAGTAATCTTTAAATTATGCAATTTACCGCTTTTACATACCATGCTAGTAATTAGGGCTTGTATGGTAAGATCAAAACAAATCAAATAGAAAACCCTAATCCAAGACAAAATCAAATCATGAAAACAACACACTTGCACACAAGCATCCTTAGGGTTTCTCCACTTGGTTGCCTTATACAAAAATAGCCATATTACGCATACGAAGTATCTTGGAAAAACAAACAAATATAAGATCATAAGTCCCTCGATGAAGCTATTCTAAGTTGCCTTACAAAATGATCTTGGTCCCCCAAAAATGCTAAGATACTTTGCAATATTTCTAATCATGGTTATACGATGACCCACGCCCGTCCCGTTAACATCCAAAGATAGGGTTACTTACCAAATCAATGGTAAGACAACAATGTCAAAAGAATAGTAAATGAACAAGAAAGACATTTAAGTAGGTAGATTACTTCTAGTTACTTGCTCTATTTTCAAACAATTATCCTTGCTATCTTCAAAATAAAAACACACATTTCCAAAACATTTTACAAACATTAAAAACATTTTTCAAAAAGACAAACATCTTTGTATACATTCTTATGAACGAGAATCATTACAAAGGTTGCCTAAACAATGGCCTCTTTTACAAAACACTTTCGAAAACTATGCAAAAGCATAATTTCAAAACAAAAAGCAAGTGATCTAGCAAGTAACTAAGAGCCCATGGAAAACCATGGATGAAAAGGGTGCTAATACCTTCCCTTTTTATAATCTACCCCCCGAACTCAAGAAATAATCTCAAAGGTCTTTACTGTGCTTTTTCACCTTTCCTTTTGGATAAAAGAAAAGTCGGTGGCGACTCTTGCTAACCGCAACATTTGCGATAAAACGCAAAACCCTCAAGTCGGTTCTCCCACTGTATCACAACTTCATTGGGGAGGTCAACACCACATTCTCAAAGGGAAAACCAATATACATTCTTTACTGGAGAAACCAGATACATGTGTTCTTCGAGAGTAATTATTGTACCAACTTCTCTGGGAAGAAAGAACTTCTATCAAACAAGTGAAACCTTCACCAGAGAAATATTAGATTGAGTCTTCATATCATGCAAACTCAGAAAAGAATAAAAATGAACCAAAACTTGATCGGGGATGCTGGAGTCACACACCCAATACAGTGAAAATGTCCTGAGAAAAACTTCCCCGGGAAACGAAACTTCTCAAAACAACTGGAGTTCGTCCATTCCTGGGATCACCACTTTTTGAAAATCAATTTTGTTATTTAATCTTTTCGCTTTGAAAGTTATTATCAATAATAAATGGAGTCTTTGCAAGCTAAAAAAAATAAGAAATACAAAGAATTAGGTAAAAGCTCAAATTTCATTAATAGAATGGTAGCCTGTGATTGGCGAGACTCCACAGATGATTACAAAGTTCGGAAAATGGTAATATATAATGGAAAAGATACATTGTGATACAATGACCACTATCCCCTCTAACAACTTTTGAAATCCTGAGCAGCAGCTTCCCATGAAGTATGATGAGGATCCGAGAAGATTATTTCTCCAACGATTAAGTCTTGTCTGATGTAGTTACTTGTCAAGAAAGTCCTTAACTTTTGCCTAAGCTGCCCTTGCGAGTTTTCAACTTAGCGAGAAATTTTATTCTGTTTATGTCTCTAATTTTTGCCTAGACCACCCTTTTGGGTTTTCGGCCTACCGAGACGCTCTTTTTTTCCTAAGCTACCATTTCGGGTTTTCACCTTAGTGAGTTGTTCTTTTATTTCTTTAGGCAAAGTATTTCTTGAGTGCATCAGCATTCATGGGACGTGGGAACTCCTCGCCATCCATAGTTTCAAGAATTAATGCACCGCCAGAGAAGGCTTTCTTGACAACATATGGGCCTTCAAAATTAGGAGTCCACTTGCCCCTAGAATCAGCATTAAAAGACATGATCTTCCTGAGCACGAGGTCGCCTTCTCTGAATTCATGAGGTTTGACCTTCTTATCAAAAGCTTTCTTCATTCTCTTCTGATATAACTGGCCATGACACAAAGCCGTAATTCTCTTCTCTTCAACCAAATTCAATTGGTCAAACCTGTTCTGGACCCATTCAGCCTCTGAAAAATTGGTTTCCATTATCACACGCAAAGAGGGAAACTCAACCTCAATTGGGAGTACCGCTTCCATTCTATACACAAGGGAGAATGGGGTTGCTCATGTTGAAGTGCAGACAGATGTTCGATATTCATGCAAAGCAAAGGGGAGAATTTCATGCCAATCTTTATAAGTAACATCCATCTTCTGGATGATCTTCTTGATATTCTTATTAGCAGCTTCAACATCCTCATTCATCTTTGGCTTGTACAGAGATGAATTGTGATGCACAATCTTGAATTCCTCACAAAGTTCTGTCATCATCTTGTTGTTCAAATTCGAGCCATTGTCAGTGATAATTCTGCTCGGCACACCATACCGACATATGAGGTTATTCTTAATGAAGCGCACAACCACCTGCTTGGTGACATTAGCATATGAAGCAGCTTCCACCCATTTGGTGAAGTAATCAATTGCTACCAAGATGAAACAGTGTCCATTCGAAGCTTTGGGTTCTATCATCCCAATCATGTCAATACCCCACATAGAGAAAGGCCATGGGGAAGAGATCACATAAAGAAGTGTCGGAGGCACATGAACCTTGTCCACATAAATCTGGAATTTATGACACTTCTTTGCAAATTTGTAACAATCAGATTCCATTGTCAGCCAATAGTAACCTGCCCTTAGCATCTTTTTAGCCATCGAATGTCTATTGGCCTGAGTTCCAAATGAACCTTCATGAATCTGATGCATCAACATGTCTGCTTCGTGTCTATCCATGCATATGAGCAAGAACATGTCATAATTTCTCTTGTGGAACACATTTTCACTGAGGAAGAAACTGCCAGCCAATCTTCTCAATGTCTTTCTATCTTTATTCGATGCACCAATCAGGTATTCCTGAGTTTGGAGAAAATACTTGATATCATAATACTAAGGTTTCTCATCTGCTACCTCTTCTGTTGTAAACACATGAGCGGGCTTATCCAGTCGCCAAACCATAATTCGATGTATATCATTCCAAGTATTCACTTGATATATAGAAGCCAGAGTTGCCAGAGCATCCGCCATTTGATTTTCATCTCTAGGAATGTGATGGAATTCAACTTTATTAAAGAAGGGCAACAACCTTCTAACAAAATATTTATAAGGGATCAATCCAGGGTGACGAGTATCCCACTCTCCTTTAATATGATTTATTACCAAAGCTGAATCATCATACATATCTAGAATTTTAATTCTGAGATCAATAGCTTCCTCGAGACCCATGATGCAAGCCTTATAGTCTGCCATACAATCAAATGTCAACCTTGCAGTAAAAGGAATGTGCGATCCATGTGGAGTGACAATCACAACACCAATTCCTTTACCATAAGCATTCATAACTCTATCAAATATCATACTCCAACGAGATTCAGGATCAGTACCTTCCTCGGGCAATGGTTCATCACAATCTTTCACTTTCAGAAACATCACATCCTCATCGGGAAAGTCATACATCACAGACCGATAATCATCAACTGGCTGGTGAGCAAGATAATCTGCTAACTAACTGCTTTTAATAGTTTTTTTAGTGTGGTATTCGATGTCATATTCAGATAACAGCATCTGCCAGCGGGAAATTCTCCCAGTAAGAGCAGGCTTTTAAAAAATGTACTTGATAGGATCCATTATGGAGATCAACCAAGTAGTGTGATTCAACATATATTACCGCAAATGTTTTGCCGCCCAGGCCAGAGCATAATATGTCTTTTCCAGCATGGAATACCGCGACTCACAATCAGTAAACTTTTTACTGAGATAATAAATAGCATACTCTTTCTTCCCCGTTTCATCTTGTTGTCCCAGAATACAACCCATGGAATTATCTAATACCGTCAGATACATAATCAACGGTCTTCCTTCAACGGGAGGGAGCAATATAGGAGGTTCAAGTATATATTCTTTAATACTTTCAAATGCCCTTTGGCAGTCATCTGTCCACACACAACCTTGATCTTTCTTTAACAACTTAAAGATCAGTTAACATGTTGCAGTCATGTGAGAAATGAATCTAGAAATATAATTCAAACGCCCGAGGAACCCTCTGACTTGTTTTTCAGTTCTCGATGCTGGAATTTCTTGAATTTCTTTGACTTTATCAGGGTAAACTTCAATTCCTTTCTGGCTAACAATGAAACTCAACAATTTCCCTGATCGAACACCGAAGGTACATTTATTTGGATTCAAGGGAGATGATACTTCCTCAAACACTGAAACAACTTCAACAAATCTTCTACATGCCCTTCTTCAGTCTGGGATTTAGAAATCATATCATCAACATATACGTCAATTTACTTGTGCATCAGATCATGGAATAAGGTAGTCATATCCCTCTGGTACGTTGCACCAGCGTTCTTCAACCCGAAGGGCATCACTCTGTAACAGAATGTTCCCTAGGGTGTGATAAACGTTGTTTTTTCCATGTCCTCTGGAGCCATTCTTATTTTATTATACCCATAAAATCCGTCCATGAACGAGAATAATTTGAATTTTGTTGTGCTATCCACTAACATATCAATGTGTGGCAATGGAAAATCATCTTTTGGACTAGCTTTATTTAGATCTCTGTAATCTACGCACATGCAAACTTTTCCGTATTTTTTCAGTACTGGGACAATATTGGAAATCCATTGAGGGTACACTGACGTCACAAGAAAACCGACATTATTCTGCTTTAGAACCTCCTCTTTGATCTTTACTGCCATATCTGGGTGAGTTCTTCTCAACTTCTTTTTTATTGGCGGACACTCTGGATTCAACGGCAAACGGTGCTCTACAATATATGTATCTAGACCAGGCATATCTTGATAAGACCAAGCAAACATTTCCACATACTTTTTGTTCCCCAAAATTTTCCCTCCCATATTTCCCAAGACATTGCAAGAATAATCTCCAAGTGGCTCAAGATTGCTCAAGAGTTGGACAGTCAAGTCATCTCCTAAGGCAGTCAATCTCAAATTAGGGTTTTGTGTTGTATCAAGGTCCTTGCATCAAAATTACCTCATGTTCTCCCCAATGTCTTAATATGCTCTCAAGTTCATCCATGTCAAATTTCAAGCTTTGTAGAGGAAGTTTGGTCAGTCAATTGCTCAAGAGGTCCAAAAATCGACTGTGCTAGGGCAAAAGTCAACTGTGACCTACAAATAGTCAAACCTCAAGATTTTTTGTCAAAGTTCTCATTTTGAAGGATATTTCATCATTTGATCAAGGTTTGGTCATGATTCATCAAGGATTGCTCAAAATTCATCAAGACTTAAAAGTTGCTAAATTAGGGTTTTGCAGGAAAAGTAAACTCAACTTTGACCAAGCATAACTTTCTCATAATTTATGATAAATGACCCATCCAAAGCTCATTTTTAAGAGGATTCAATTTCCTACAATCCATATTCATACCCCAAGATCAATAAATGCACTCACAAAAAGTTACAAATTTGGACATTATAGGTCATTTTTGAAAGTCAACAAAAACACCTTTTTTTCCAAAGCTTATAACTTGATCATGGAATATCAAAATCATATGAGACCAACAGGGTTGATTAGAGGACATCTCAAGGTTTCTAAAAAGATCAAGAACACCTCTAAAAGTTCCAAATTGGAGAAGTTATGCATTGTTGAAGTTGGGCATTTTTCCAAAATTGTCAAAAGTCAACTATCCCCAAAACATCAAATTTTGTCAAATGGGCCCACTTTTTTCCACTTGATTTGATCTTGTCACACTACACACGTGTCCTATCTTCAGTCTTGTGTCCAATTATTAATTTTTCTATTTTATTTGATTTTTATTGAATTAATTCATTTTTAATCAATTTAAATCCAAATAAAATCTAAAAATTGATAACTTGGTATCTTTTTGATTGATACAGGTCTTAAATATCATCATGTACACAATCAAACTCTTATCAAGCTATATCATGCACAAAATATTGGATTTGGAATGAAATTGTAAGCTTTTTAATGGAGAATCATATCATATCTCCAATCATCAATGCCTAAGGATTCAAAGCCCAAAACTTGACCTAATTGATTCCATGTTACATATACAATACAAAGCATTAGAGTTCAGGACCTGGAGGCTGCACAATCTGGAAAACCAAACTTGGAAATTTATCAAAAAAGCTTAGAATCGAAATCAGTCTTGGAGGCCAATTCAATACAAAATCTCAACGTAGACCTCTTGCTGGACATCCACTGAATCAAAACCAATCCTTTACAAGCTCTAAAACCTCATCAAATGCGTTGTAAGTCTTCCTGAAAACCGCCCTGAACTCGAAATTATAACCTCACATTCTTGCATTTTTTTGAAAAGTCATGGGCATATTCTTGATCCTTGTTCGATTTCTAAGCTTTCTGTGATATTCAATTGTATTTTTATAGCCTGTAACGCGATACCCGAACCTAGGGTTTCGAAGTTTGTTTTTTGGGCATTTTTGCTACATGTAAAATCAGGACAAATAATGGACATGGATGGAATCAGGAGAGGAAGGTGAACATGGTTGTGGTCTTGGAATTAATTTCCATGGCCTAGAACTCATTTTAGGATGATCCTAGGGATTTAGCTGCGGATAAAAATCCGCAGGTAAATAACCAGGTTGTAACGAAGAAGACGACTACGTGCCCCTTCCCCATTGGATCGTTCATAATTTCGCGCTTATTTTTTATAATTTATGGCATTTGTTTTGTTTGCTAATATATTAATTCTTACCTAATCCATTAACAAATAAAATACATTGGCTCAGTGGCCAGGCGCTAGTACAAAATCCATTGGGACCTGAGTTCAAATCCCATGTCCCCCAATATTTGTTGTATTTTGTCTCCAGGTTATCCAATACCTTTCCAAAGACGCAGTTCACCATACACCACCATTCCAATGTCTGCCTGATGGCCCTCAGGCCAAATCTGATGGCCCATATGGAAGGCCTATCATACGCTCCAGTCAACGTGTCATATGGAAGCAGAAAAAGTCAATACAGGCTTGCGCCTGTTGGGCCAAAGAACTGCCAATCTCACCTCCTTTCCAGGCCCAACACCCCCCTTTGGTTATTTCTTTCTATTTCTTTTTTATTTCATTTTATTTATTAGTTTTGTTTAATTATTATTATTATTATTTAAACTAACCAATTAATCTTTTTTCCTCATAAAATCAAAAAAAAAACACAAAAATATATTTTTATTTATTAAAATTAAATTCATGCTTTATTTTTGTAAATAAATTAATTTAATCAATTTAACTTTAATTAGGTTTAACTTTTAATATTTTTTGCAATATTTAAAATCAATTTAGATAATTAGGTTTTATTAACATTAATCCAATTTATTTTATTTCCTTAAATATCAAAAAAATCCAAAAAAATATCTTTTTTAATTAATTTATTTATTTAATTGTTAATTTAGGTTTGATTCCTTTTAATTCAAAAATAAACCAAAAAAATGTTTTCTTTCAATAAAGGGGTCAAAACCCTAAAAAACGCGCCCGATTTAATTTTCACGCATGCGATCTATTATTGTACTTGCTTCTGGAATGTAATAGCTTTTAATTAGGACTATATTTTATCGCTTTATTTATTTTTCGCACTTTAAATTAAAGGGTTGCTTTTGGCGATGTAAATACCCGACGCCTTGTAATAGTTTAGATTTAATTTCCGCAATTTTAAATTCTGCAACTATAAACTGTTAGATGTATGGTAATAAGGAATGCATGACAAGATCGAACGTATGAACTTAAAATCAACATAGCTCACCCGTGACATGTACAAAGATAAAATTAACCGAAATAACACACTCACACATGCGCACTCTTAGGGTACACCTCACTTGGTTGCCTTCGAACGTGGTCATTGAGTATAGGAAGTTTTAGAGGTCGCCCTCTTGTCCAAAGATCATAGTTGCCTCGAAATGGTTGCCTCGGAAAAATGATCTAAGGCATTAGAGTTACCGCTAAGGCGTCCTAACATTACTTTAGTGACCACACGTCCCTTAATCGAATTGACCCTTAAAACTCCAACGAAGATGCTACCTACTCATCAATAGTGGGATAGCATTGTCTAAAGGACATTTGTACAAATTACTTCCTTTTTCGAGTAGGTAGATGGTTCTTAAGTACTTGCTCTCTCAAAATAAAATAAAAGTTTTCGCACTTACACCTTTCAAACAAAAACTCCTTTCAAACCCACAAACACAAAGAAAAGCAAATTTTGAAAACACTTTGAGCAAGTACCTAAGAGCCAGTGGATAACTACAGATAGAAAGGGTGCTAACACCTTCCCTTTCTATAATCTATCCCCCGGACCCGAGAAACATCTCGGAAAAGGAATTTTTCTGTGCTTTTTTCCTTTCCTTGTTGGATAAAATAAAATACGGTGGCGACTCTTGCTTACCGTGAAATTTTGCAAAAACAAACGCAAAACGCGAACCAACATTCCAAAAATAGTCAGTTCTCTCCCACCGTATCACAGAACTGGTGACTCTGCTGGGGAGTATTTAATAAGTGGGGTGTAACTTAGGATTAGATCATTGTGTTTTCAATTGTATGCTTTGTATGCTTTATATTTGTGGGCTTGTATCGGAGTTACTATAGATCCTAACCCGGATCTGGGGGATACCCTTTAGGTAAGTAGCAATAAACTGTGAGGGAACTGTACAGCGTAGACCGATACAGTTGAAGCAGTAGCTATGTTGGTGTGGCACTTTAGATTGTACTGATATCCCTTGTGTTGGAACAAGGAGAATATGGGTCATCTAAGGGGTCATTAAGCACCAACTGACCTTAGAACCTTTAAATTGGCCAACTTGGCCATAGAACAGTAGCAGTATGCTATACTCATTGAGACTAAACTCTCGCGATGATTCCGGCTGCAAGAAAAGGTTGCTAAACTGGAATTATGACCGATCGAGGGTAGTCAGTGATATTGAGATCCTCTAGAACCCGGTTACTATTTTTAGGACAGGTTTAAACCAACTGAACTGAAAGAGGGTAGTACCTAAACTCCTTGCCTGCCTGAAATCAAAGGGGATCTCTGTGTGACTTGTATGCCTTTACCATGTTTGCTTTTTGTGGATACTTGTGGTGTGCTTACTATCATGACATCATGACATCATAAACATTTCATACATCTTGCATTGGACTAACCTATTTCAAAGACAGGAGGGATTCATCTTTGCTCTGTTTTGTAGGTCATCATGATGCCCATGCGTAGGAATACCATCTGGATCAACTTTGTCCAGGTTCCCACCTTGCTTAAAGAGTTGGTTGCAAAGATGCCTGATACTACTTCCTTCCTCAGGAGGCATGGTTATCTTCTCAGTTTGGTCACCTCCAAATTGGACGAGCAGATGATGAGTGTCCTATTCCAATTCTATGATCCGTTGTACCACTGTTTTACTTTTCAAGACTATCAGCTGGTTCCCACCTTAGAAGAGTTCTCTGAGCTGCTCGGTATCTCTGTTCTGGAGCATACCCCGTTTACTGGTTGGGAGAAGATGATTAGACCCGAAGAGATTGCTGCAGCCCTTCATTTGACCAAAGAGGAGGTAATGGCTAATTGGGAGACTAGAAGCGGAGCAAAGGGCTTTCTGACTAAGTTCTTGGTTGGTAAAGCTAACTATTTCTGGGGTAGTCTGGATTTCAAAGCATTCGAGGATATTCTGGCTCTTCTGATATATGGCTTAGTATTATTTCCGAACTCTGACTCCTTTGTTGATGTTAATGCGGTAAAGATCCTCATCTCTCGGAATACGGTACCCACTCTCTTGGGTGACATCCTTCATCAGCTTTATGCTCGTACTTCCTGAAAGCGGGGAACCTTGATGTGCTGTGCTCCCTTATTGGCGAGGTGGTTTATTTCGCACCTTCCCAAGTCAGTGCTGAAGAATAAAGAAGGCATGGGCTGGGCCTATAGAGTTATGTCTCTCTCGCATAATGACATCATATGGACTCTCAAGGGTATGGATGAAGAGGCTATCATTGATCGCTGTGGGGAGTATCCCAATGTTCCACTGTTAGGAACCCATGGAGGAATTTCTTACAATCCGTGCTTAGCCTTACGTCAGTTTAGGCGTGCCAGAAGAGAAGGATCTCATGAGATGCTAATCCCAAGTATCATCTTTGATTTTCAAGGGGATAGCGACGAGCAACGTTGTAGATTCATAAAGGCCTGGGATAGAGTTCACGGGTTTGATCCACATGAGCTGGGTCCAAAGACTTCGCTTCCAATGGAGCCATATCTTAGATGGGTCCGTATCCGTGCCCAAAAGTTGGGTATGCCATATGAAGTTGTCCGGACTGTCATTGTTGAAGTTGCTAACGAAGAAGGGGTTCTTCCAACCATCCTCCATCCTCATATGCCCACTGACATTGGGGCACTGAAAAGGTCTTGGATGCAACTGAGGGAAGAACGGGATTCTTACTGAGAGAAGTTCAACGAGCAAGAACAGAAGATCCAGAGGTTGACTAGGCAGTTAAAGAACGAGGGTATTCTCAATGACTATGTCCGCACTGATAAGAAGAGACCATGGGAGCATTGATTGACCTTGGATTATTTCCTTTCCAGTTTTATTTACTTTCCAGTATTGCCATTCGTGTAACGCCTTAAGGGCAATTTGTTGAACAATTTGAATTACAAAGTTATCTAATAAAGTGTGTTTCCTTTCTTGTTTACAAATTTGAATCTCCCGATTGTCTTTGAAATCATAATCATATGCATTTCATCCCATGCACTTCATAAACAGGTACCCATTACAGGTCTCTTATCTTCTTCGTTGTTTATTTCAGCACTCATCATGTCTGCTGAACCTTCAACTGAGCAAGCCATCAAGGCCCTCCAGGCCCAGAATGCCCAATTCCAAGAGTTGTTCATGAATCTAGCTAAGGGTCAGCAAGACCTGAAGACCTTGATTCTGAAAGAGAAGAAGAAGAAGAAGAAGAAGAGGACAATCCTGTTCAACACAGGGCACATGTTTGGAAACAGGCTACATAATGAAGTTGATATGACTACCTCATCTGGATGGAAAGATAGTCAGGAAGAAAGGAGGGCACCTAGCCCTGTGGTCTCCAACAATGAGACGGTCTTCGATGAAGAACAGTATCCTCCTGCTGAGGATAGATACAAGCAACTGGAAGACCATTTGAGTGCTATGGAAATTCAGAAAGTGCCTGGTCTGGACTTTGGTGATCTAGGTCTATCATCTGGGGTAGTGATTCCCCACAAGTTCAAGGCACCAGCCTTTGCGAAGTATGACGGAGTTTCTTGTCCGAAGCTGCACCTCCGATCATATGTGAGGAAGATTCAGCCGTACACCGCTGATAAGAACTTATGGATCCATTTCTTTCAAGACAGCCTCTCAGGGACTCAGCTTGAATGGTTCTACCAGTTAGACGGAGCCAGTATCCGCAGTTGGGAAGATTTGGCTACTGCTTTCTACAGGCAGTACCAATACAACTCCGACCTCGCTCCCACGCGTACCCAACTCCAGGGTATGTCAATAGGAACGGGTGAAGGATTCAAAGATTATGCTCAGAAGTGGAGATACCTCGCCGGTAGAGTGCAACCACCCTTGGCTAATCGGGAGCTTGTGGACATGTTTTTGGGGACCCTGTCTGGTCCATTTTTAAACCACCTGATTGGAATCTCTTCGTCTGGGTTTACAGAGCTTATTTTGACCGGTGAGAGGATTGAGGCTGGTATTAAGGCTGGTAAGATACAAAAGGGTTCCTTATCAAGCACCGAGAAGAAGCCCTTTAAGAAAGAGTCCAGTGTTGTCTACAGTGCGAGAAGACAGAATAGACCTGAACACCGCCAAGCTGTTAATGCAGTTGTTATTTCAAAACCTGTTGGTACTCCTCAGTACAACAATCAACAAAAGGACGAGAGACCTCGAAGGCAATTCACCCGTCTTAGCATGACCTTATCTCAGATTCTGCCACAGTTGCTGAAGACCAACCTAGTGATTCTAAAGGAAGCTCCGAAGAATCCAAACACAACGTCACCAAATTATAACCCTAATTCCCACTGTGCTTTTCACTCTGATAGCCCAGGGCATAATACGGATGATTGTTGGGTTTTGAAGAATAAGGTACAAGATCTTATCGATGCGAAGGAGATTGAGTTCGGAGCACCAAAGAAGCCTAAACAAGATGCATAGGTGAATGCTATTAGGGATGACGATGATGAAGAGTTTGATATCGACAGTTGGATCTACCCGACTGCCAATGGTGGATTAAGCAACTGGACATCGAAGGATTCTATGCTCGTTTCTGTTATCACCCAGTAATGAAACTTTTTGTTTTGAATTTGTAACAGACAATGTTTTAAACTTTACGGCCCGGTGTCTTACCCGGGGTACTGCAGCTTCATTTGTGAGGGCTTTATGTGTGTCATTTTCATATATCATTAATAAAAGCATTGGACGTTTCTTGCATTTCAAATTTTGCGCTCCTTGTTTTTCTTTATTATATATTGTAAAACAACAATTTTACACACACTCACATATACAGGTCCACATCGGCTCTGGATCTCACTGGTAACGACTCTGCTACTGCCAGTTATGACTTCGAAAATCCGATCAACTTAGCCGAAGACGAAGGTGAAGATGATTGCGAAGTGCCTGGTGAACTTGCAAGACTGTTACTCCAGGAAGAGAGGGTTATTCAGCCGCACGAAGAACCGGTGGAATCAGTGAATCTGGGTACAGAGATAGACAAAAAAGAGGTCATGGTCGGTGCAAATCTGGAGCGTAGTGTGAAGCAACGGTTGATTCAGATGCTGCATGACTATGTTGAGATCTTTGCCTGGTCTTACAAAGATATGCCTGGGTTGGATATTGATATTGTGGTTCATCGCCTATCTACCAAGGAAGAGTGTCCTCCCGTGAAACAGAAGGTCCGCCGAATACGCCCAGAGATGTCTGATAAGATCAAGGTTGAAGTTATGAAACAGTTTGACGCCGATTTTCTAGTAGTTACTTCTTACCCTCAGTGGGTTGCCAATGTGGTTCCTGTGCCGAAGAAGGATGGTAAGGTCCGAATGTGTGTTGACTACAGGGATTTGAACAGGGCGAGCCCCAAGGATGATTTCCCTCTACCTCATATCGATGTTCTGGTTGATAACAATGCTCAGCATAAAGTCTTCTCCTTTATGGATGGTTTCTCCGGTTATAATCAGATTAAAATGGCTCCCGAAGACATGGAGAAGACAACCTTTGTTACTCAGTGGGGTACCTTTTTCTACAAGGTCATGCCTTTTGGATTGAAGAACGCTGGGGCAACATATCAGCGTGCCATGGTTGCTTTATTTCATGACATGATCCATCATGAGATTGAAGTATACGTCGACGATATGATTGCAAGGTCCCAGACTGAGGAGGAATACCTTGACCATCTACAGAAGCTGTTTGACAGGTTGAAGTTGTACAACCTGAGGTTGAACCCGAACAAGTGCACCTTCGGGGTGAGATATGGTAAACTGTTGGGTTTCGTCGTAAGCGATAAAGGTATTCAAGTGGATCCTGCAAAGGTGAAAGCTATACAGGAAATGCCAGCTCCCAGAACAGAGAAATAAGTCAGAGGCTTTCTGGGACGTCTGAATTACATTGCCCGATTCATCTCGCACCTGACTACTACTTGTGAGCCAATCTTCAAACTACTGAAGAAAGATCAAGTGGTACGTTGGAACGATGAATGCCAGGCCGCTTTCGAAAGGATTAAAGAGTATCTCCAAGAGCCACATATTCTAATGCCACCAGTTGAAGGGAGACCTCTGATCTTATACTTGACAGTACTCGACAACTCATTGGGGTGTGTGTTGGGGCAGCATGACGAGTTTGGCCGAAAAGAGCATGCTATTTATTACCTTAGCAAAAAGTTTACCGACTGTGAGACCCGATACTCACTGCTCGAGAAAACTTGTTGCACTTTGGCATGGGCTGCTCGCCGGCTGAGACAGTATATGTTGACTCACACTACTCTGTTGATATCAAAGATGGATCCAATCAAGTATATCTTCGAAAAGCCTGCCTTGTCCGGAAGAATAGCAATATGGCAGATGATATTGACTGAGTATGACATCCAATACACGACCCAAAAGGCAATCAAAGGAAGTGTGTTAGCAGACCATTTGGCACATCAGGCAGTGGATGATTACCATTATATGAACTTTGAATTCCCGGACGAGAATATCATGCTAGTAACTGATTGTGAGACACCTGGACCGGATGAAGGACCTGAGGAAGGATCCCGATGGTCTATGTACTTTGATGGAGCTTCAATTTCTTTGGGTAATGGCATTGGCATTATGATCATATATCCTAAAGGCTCTCATACTTCGTTTACCGCCCGACTATGTTTCAACTGCACCAACAATATGGCGGAGTATGAAGCGTGCATTATGGGTCTTCGAGCATCAATTGACCTAAGGATTAAGTTTCTAAGTGTCTTCGGAGATTCCGCTCTCGTGATCAGTCAGATCAAAGGCGAGTGGGATATGAAACACCCAAATCTTATTCCTTACAAGGAGTATGTGTTGACTTTGCTTCCCCACTTTGAAGAGATAACCTTTGAACACTTCCCTAGAGAGGAGAATCAGTTGGCGGACACGCTGGCTACGATGTCTTCTATGTTCAAAGTCAATTGGGACAGCGAAGCTCCCCGGATTATCATTGAAAGATTGGAAGAACCTGCACATTGATGTGATCTTGAGACTGAAGAGGTAGCAGATAAACCCTGGTTTCATGAGGTGAAGAGATACCTTGAGGCTCAGGAATACCCTGAGGGTGCATCTGTTAATGACAAAAAGTTTCTGAGAAGGTTCGCGGCAAAGTTCTTCATCAGCAATGGCATCCTATACAAGTGTAACCATGATTCGACCTTACTACATTGCATGGATAAGAAAGAAGCAGAAAGGATCATGGCAGAGTTACATGAAGGTACTTTCGGGACCCATTCCAGTGGACACACCATGGCAAAGAAAATCCTTCGGGCAGGATATTATTGGTCCACAATGGAAGCTGACTGTTATCAACATTCTCGGACATGTCACAAGTGCCAGGTGTATGCTGATAAGGTGCACATACCTCCAGTACCTCTGAATGTCTTGACGGCACCTTGGCCTTTTGCAATGTGGGGTATTGATATGATTAGCGAGATCAGACCTACGGCATCCAACGGGCATCGTTTCATCCTGGTAGCTATTGATTACTTTACAAAGTGGGTGGAAGCAGCATCCTTTGCTACTGTAACCAAGAACGTCGTGGCACAGTTCATTCGGCACAATCTGATCTATCGATATGGTGTACCAGAGAGGATCATTACGGACAATGGTACCAATCTTAACAACAATATGATCACTGAGCTCTACGAGCAATTCAAGATACAGCATCACAACTCTTCTCCCTACCGGCCGAAGATGAATGAGGCTGTTGAAGCGGCCAATAAGAACATTAAGAAGATAGTGCAGAAGATGACAGTGACATACAAAGATTGGCACGAGATGTTACCATTTGCTCTTCATAGGTACCGTACCTCAGCACAGACGTCAACAGGGGCAACACCCTATTCCTTGGTTTATGGTATGGAGGCAGTCTTTCCCATTGAAGTTCAGATACCTTCTCTCTGAATCATGAAGGATGAAGGTTTAAGTGAAGATGACTGGATTCAGAGCTGGCTTGATCAGCTGAACCTAATCGACGAAAAGAGACTTACTGATATTTGTCACGGTTAAACGTACCAAAAATAGATGATCAAGGCATTTAACAAGAAAGTCAGACGACAAGAGTATCAAGTTGGGGATCTGGTAATCAAGCGCATTATCCTACCTCAAGGTGATCCTAGGGGCAAATGGACCCCTACTTACGAAGGGCCATTTGTGGTTAAGAAAATTTTCTCAGGAGGAGCTATGATTCTAACCACTATGGATGGTGACAACCTTCCTCACCCCGTCAATACAGACATAGTGAAAAGATACTACGCATAATCAAAGACCCGCTAGGTTGACTAGCCTAGGCAAAAATAAGGGCTTCCCGACGAACCAAAAGGGTTCGGGCAAAAGTAAGGGATGAAAAAAAAAATCTGTACACCCGGCAAGTCGAAAACCTGAAAGGGCAGTTTGGGCAAAAATGGGTATCCCGGTGGACTGAAAACCTGAAAGGGCGGTCCAGGTAAAAGTTAGGGATCAAAGTGTAACACTATGTCTCATTGGATCACCTTGCATCCAGACTTCGGTATCAATTATCAAGCTCGGACGACACTAATCAATCTGATTCATCTTCAACCAACAACAAATCGATGAGATGCTCGAGGACATAAAGGCAATAGCAGAGTTGGAACCCAGTGGGATCATTCATATAGCTGTTTCGTTTTCTTTTCACAAATTATGTAAATTCTATTATTCGGCGGCGTTATCTTACTAGGACGACAGCCTCTTATACAAAAAACGCCTATTTACAGGCCAAACTTCAAAATCAATACAAATTCATTTTCAGACAAATTTCAAACTGTTTTCTCTTTATCTGTTTTGTTTTGCAAAGAACATCCAATGTTTGTTTTTTGATATATGCATTTGACATTAATTGTTGATCATAAATATTTACATACGAAACAAAAGATGAACTACTGGTAATATCAGAAGCAGGGGCAATAAGAATTGTCCGAACTGTATAGTTGCTTTGACCACCAGGTACCAAGGTAGATTCAGCTGAAGAATATGGCTAAGATACTTTCACTCCCCGCAGAGTAAAGCAGTAATGATAGCTCTCCCAGCTGAGACTTACAGCTATGAACGAATCAGCAATACTCTCCCCAAGCAGAGTTAGTCTACCATCAGCATTAAAAGGGTCTTAATATTCCCCAGTGGAGTATAAGAATATTCCCCAGCAAGTATAGGAGTATCCCCGACAGTCTTAATATTCCTCAACGAAGTATAAGAATGTTCCCCGGTAGAATACAAGATACCCCCAGTGGAGTCAATATTTCCCCAGCGCGCTCTAAAAAAACTTCCCCAACGGAGTTGAATCATCATTCCCCAGTAGACTCTAGAAGTTCACCCCCCAGCGGAGTACAAAATAAATTTCCCCAGCCAAATTCAAAGGATTATCCCCACAAGAGTCTAACAGGGTTATCCCCAACAAGTTGCAACTGAAAGATCATCCCCAGCGAAACTCTTTCCTTTCACAAGCAGGAGTTCAATCCTCAACGGACTCAGTATCACCAGCAACGGTAATCCATCCCCAGCGGAGTTTATCAGTGGAATCTTCAGCAGAACGTCTCTTCCCCACAGAGTAATTCCCCTCGGAGTAATCTCTTCATCAGTTATTCCCCAACGGAGTTATCCTCTCCTACAAGTTCATCATCTTCGTTCGTCATCCCCAGCGGAAACGAAGAATTCAACTCTATTCTCCAGCAGCTCCGAGATTTATTTTCCCTAGCTAAAACATTACATTTTCATACATCATAATACATGCATAAACGCATCGTACCATACAATCTCATTTATGTTGAGAACATCATTGCTTGATCCATATCATGCATTGCATATGACTGACCTTTGCCTTTTAGGAAAGATCCAGTTAAGTTCTTAGCTATATCAAAGACCTCCTCTGGTCTAGTTAAATCGATTCCTAAATATTTTTCTGATGCGAACACAGTCAAAGGAGACAAGACCAGTTAAATCGATTCCTAAATATTTTTCTGATGCGAACGCAGTCAAAGGAGACAAGACCAGTTAAATCGATTCCTAAAGATTTTTCTGATGCGAACGCAGTCAAAGGAGACAAGACCAGTTAAATCGATTCCTAAAGATTTTTCTGATGTGAACGCAGTCAAAGGAGACAAGACCAGTTAAATCGATTCCTAAAGATTTTTCTGATGCGAACGCAGTCAAAGGAGACAAGACCAGTTAAATCGATTCCTAAAGATTTTTCTGATGCAAACGCAGTCAAAGGAGACAAGACCAAGTAAATCGATTCCTAAAGATTTTTCTGATGCGAACGCAGTCAAAGGAGACAAGACCAGTTAAATTGATTCCTAAAGATTTTTCTGATGCGAATCCAGTCAAAAGAGACAAAACTAGTTAAATCGATTCCTAAAGATTTTTCTGAGGCCAATCCAGTCAAAAGAGACAAAACCAATTAAATTGATTCCTAAGGATTTTTCTGATACCAATCCAGTCAAAGGAGACAAAACCCCCTCTGGTCCAGTTAAATCGATTCCTAAAGATTTTTCTGACGCTGATCCAGTTGAAGTTCAGACCACCTATCAACAATCTCCAAATGGCATCTGTAAGCCCATTCCCGACATCACAATGTTGATACTACATCATGCGAGTGCAAATTTCTGGGCACTCTAGTGTTCAATCATCTTCCACCTTCGGATCACGAAAGGCTCGAAAGTCAATCTATATTCTCAGGTTTAAGAAAATTGAACAGGGGCAGCTGTTGTACCCCAAAATTTTCCCTCCCATATTTCCCAAGACATTGCAAGAATAATCTCCAAGTGGCTCAAGATTGCTCAAGAGTTGGACAGTCAAGTCATCTCCTAAGGCATTCAATCTCAAATTAGGGTTTTGTTTTGTATCAAAGTCCTTGCATCCAAATGACCTCAAGTTCTCCCCAATGTCTTAATATGCTCTCAAGTTCATCCATGTCAAATTTCAAGCTTTGCAGAGGAAGTTTGGTCAGTCAATTGCTCAAGAGGTCCAAAAATCGACTGTGCTAGGGCAAAAGTCAATTGTGACCTACAAATAGTCAAACCTCAAGATTTTTTGTCAACATTCTCATTTTTAAGGATATTTCATCATTTTATCAAGGTTTGATCATGATTCATCAAGGATTGCTCAAAATTCATCAAGACTCAAAAGTTGCTAAATTAGGGTTTTGTAGGAAAAGTCAACTCAACTTTGACCAAGCATAACTTTATCATACTTTATGAGAAATGACCCATCCAAAGCTCATTTTGAATAGGATGAAATTTCCTACAATCCATATTCACACCCCAAGATCAAGAAATGCACTCACAAAAAGTTACAAATTTGGACATTATAGGTCATTTTTGAAAGTCAACAAAAACACCTTTTTTTACAAAGATTATAACTTGAGAATGGAATATAAAAATGATTTGAGACCAAAAGGGTTGATTATAGGACACCTCAAGGTTTCTAAAAAGTCCAATAATACCTCCAAAAGTTCAAAATTGAAGAAGTTATGCATTGTTGAAGTTGGGCATTTTTCCAAAATTGCCAAAAGTCAATTATCCCCAAAACTTCAAAATTTGTCAAATGGGCCCACTTTTTTCCACTTGATTTGATCTTGTCACACTACACACGTGTCCTATCTTTAGTCTTGTGTCCAATTATTAATTTTTCTATTTTATTTGATTTTTATTGAATTAATTCATTTTTAATCAATTTAAATCCAAATAAAATCTAAAAATTGATAACTTGGTATCTTTTTTATTGATACAGGTCTTAAATATCATCATGTACACAATCAAACTCGTATCAAGCTATATCATGCACAAAATATTAGATTTGGAATGAAATTGGAAGCTTTTTAATGGAGGATTATATCATATCTCCAATCATCAATGCCTAAGGATTCAAAGCCCAAAACTTGACCTAATTGATTCCATGTTACATATACAATACAAAGCATTAGAGTTCAGGACCTAGAGGCTGCACAATCTGGAAAACCAAACTTGGAAATTTATCAAAAAAGCTTAGAATCGAAATCAGTCTTGGAGGCCAATTCAATACAAAATATCAACGTAAACCTCTTGCTGGACATCCACTGAATCAAAACCAATCCTTTACAAGCTCTGAAACCTCATCAAACGCGTTGTAAGTCTTCCTGAAAACCGCCCTGAACTCGAAAACGTAACCTCTCATTCTTGCATTTTTTGATAAGTCATGGGCATATTCTGGATCCTTGTTCGATTTCTAAGCTTTCTGTGATATTCAATTGTATTTTTATAGCCTGTAAAGCCATACCCGAACCTAGGGTTTGGAAGTTTGTTTTTTGGGCATTTTTGCTACAGGTAAAATCAGGACAAACAATGGACATGGATGGAATCAGGAGAGGAAGACGAACATGGTTGTGGTCTTGGAATTAATTTCCATGGCCTAGAACTCATTTTAGGATGATCATAGGGATTTAGCTGCGGATAAAAATCCACAGGTAATTAACCAGGTTGTAACGAAGAAGACGACTATGTGCCCCCTCCCCATTGGATCGTTCATAATTTCGCGCTTATTTTTTATAATTTCTGTTGTTTTGTTTGCTAATATATTAATTCTTACCTAATCCATTAACAAATAAAATACATTGGCTCAGTGGCCAGGCGCTAGTACAAAATCCATTGGGACCTGGGTTCGAATCTCAGGTCCCCCAATATTTGTTGTATTTTGTCTCCAGGTTATCCCATACCTTTCCAAAGGCGCAGTTCACCATACACCACCATTCTAATGTCTGCCAGATGGCCCCTAGGCCAAATCTGATGGCCCGTATGGAAGGCCTATCATACGTTCCAGTCAACGTGTCATATGGAAGCAGAAAAAGTCAATACAGGCCCGCGCCTGTTGGGCCAAAGAACTGCCAATCTCACCTCCTTTCCAGGCCCAACACCCCCCTCTTGGTTATTTCTTTCTATTTCTTTTTTATTTCATTTTATTTATTAGTTTTGTTTAATTATTATTATTATTATTTAAACTAACCAATTAATCGTTTTTCCTCATAAAATAAAAAAAAACACAAAAATATATTTTTACTTATTAAAATTAAATTCATGCTTTATTTTTGTAAATAAATTAATTTAATCAATTTAGCTTTAATTAGGTTTAACTTTTAATATTTTTTGCAATATTTAAAATCAATTTAGATAATTAGGTTTTATTAACATTAATCCATTTTATTTTATTTCCTTAAATATCAAAAAAATCCAAAAAAATATATTTTTTAATTAATTAATTTATTTAATTGTTAATTTAGGTTTGATTCCTTTTAATTCAAAAATAAACCAAAAAAATGTTTTCTTTCAATAAAGGGGTCAAAACCCTAAAAAACGCGCCCGATTTAATTTTCACGCATGCGATCTATTATTGTACTTGCTTCCGGAACATAATAGCTTTTAATTAGGACTTTATTTTATCGCTTTATTTATTTTTCGCACTTTAAATTAAAGGGTTGCTTTTGGCGATGTAAATACCCGACGCCTTGTAATAGTTTAGATTTAATTTCCGCAATTTTAAATTCCGCAACTATAAACTGTTAGATGTATGGTAATAGGGAATGCATGACAAGATCGAATGTATGAACTTAAAATCAACATAGCTCACCCGTGACATGTACAAAGATAAAATTAACCGAAATAACACACTCACACATGTTCACTCTTAGGGTACACCTCACTTGGTTGCCTTCGAACGTGGTCATTGAGTATAGGAAGTTTTAGAGGTCGCCTTCTTGTCCAAATATCATAGTTTCCTCGAAACGGTTGCCTCAGAAAAATGATCTAAGACATTAGAGTTACGGCTAAGGCGTCCTAACATTGCTTTAGTGACCACACGTCCCTTAATCGAATTGACCCTTAAAACTCCAACGACGATGCTACCTACTCATCAATAGTGGGATAGCATTGTCTAAAGAACATTTGTATAGATTACTTCCTTTTTCGAGTAGGTAGATGGTTCTTAAGTACTTGCTCTCTCAAAACAAAATAAAACTTTTCGCACTTACACCTTTCAAACAAAAACTCCTTTCAAACCCACAAACACAAAGAAAAGCAAATTTTGAAAACACTTTGAGCAAGTACCTAAGAGCCCGTGGATAACCACAGATAGAAAGGGTGCTAACACCTTCCCTTTCTATAATCTACCCCCCGGACCCGAGAAACATCTCGAAAAAGGAATTTTTCGGTGCTTTTTTCCTTTCCTTGTTGGATAAAATAAAAGACGGTGGCGACTCTTGCTTACCGCGACATTTTGCGAAAACAAACGCAAAACGTGAACCTGCATTCCAAAAATAGTCAGTTCTCTCCCACCGTATCAGAATAGTCTTTCAACAACTCAATCAACTTGCTCTTCACATCAGGATGCAACGACGCTCCGATCTTGACTTCTTTCGGATCTTCTTCTGAACCCAAATTGATTACTTCTAATGGCTCTTTATATGGTTGAATGGAATTTTCCTCGCACTCAAGAAACCGTGAGAACTCTTCTGGAATCTCATCATAGTCTTCTTCTTCTTCCCCATATACAGGACATTCAAAGTTGGGAGAGGGTGCAGGGTCATTGTATTCAATGAGTTTTTTAATTAATCTGCACATATGATTTATGATTGCTTTTAGAAACTGACACATATAATAAGTGATCATGCATATTGAATTTCAGTTATTATTTATTTTGAAAGGTTTTTTCTGATTACCATTTTCCAAGAAAAAGCAGAAAATAATGACACAATTTGGGAAACAAAGGCAACTTTTATTATTGATTTTAAAAGTCACAGCAAACAGATAAGCCCATACAATATTAATACTTTCACCTTGGGCAGAGTGAAACCTTTTCAAAAAGATTAATTAAAAAAATTACTTTGAAACATGTATGCAAGAGGGAACATCAATGGTGATCCAGTTCTGAACCCTAACTATGTGCATCACATAATTTGGCATTTCCAGCTCTGCTTCATATTCCACAATGGCATTAATCTCTGAGATAGTTGGATGAAGATAACCCCCGCTACGGAAGATATCTTGATACTTGCCTGCAGCAGACTTCGGCTTCATGCTCTTACCTTTTTCATTCTTCAAAGAGAATCCCAAGCCAACTCTATTCATGTTTACAGGTGGATCCACAATCTGCCCCCATACCTCACTATGACCTTTACGCACAACTTGTTGCGCATCCTTTAGAGAAAACATGGAATTCTCATTTCCTCTTATGTTATCAATGGATAAGGCTTGGAACTGGGTTCCAACAGTAGCTTTATTCGCCTCCACAATGCTGAAAGAGGACAAATATCAATAATTCCTGTTCTCTATTTATAATTACCAATTTTCCTTCACGTATAAACTTCAGCTTCTGGTGTAAAGTTGAAGTGATATCCCCTGCCTCATGTATCCAGGCCTTCCTAGAAAACAGCTATAAGCGGTTACAATATCCATGACTTGGAAAGTAATCTGAAACAAATGTGGGCCTATATAAATAGGCAAGTCCACTTCACCAATAACAGATTTCCTTGATCCATCAAACGCTTTCACAATAATGCCACTTGGGCGCATGGGCGTTCCTTGATATCTCAATTTAATAAGTGTTCTCGTCGGTATCAATCAGAACATTGGATAGTGAATCATTCTTGCAATTCATTGAGATGTGGAGGGCCAGGTTGTGATTCCTTCCTTCATTTGGAAATTCGTCGTCGTGGAAACTCAGGTTATTACATGACGTAATGTTTCCTACTACACTTCTGAGTTGGTCTATAGGCATCTCACTTTCTACAAAAGCTTTATCCAATACCCTCATCAGAGATTCTTTGTGAGCAGAGGAATTCATCAATAAAGCCAAGATAGATATTTTTGAAGGAGTCTGCAGTAGATGATCTACAATTCTGTAGTCGCTCATCTTGATTATCTTCAAAATATCATCCACTTCTTTCTCTAATGTAGCTCCACTAGATTCACCCGTAATCTTCTTGGGTTCAACATTCTCAATAATTTTCTTTCCAGTGCTAACATCTCCATGAACAACTGGTGCAAATACACGACCGTTGCGGGTCACTCTGCTAGTCTCAGCAATATTTTCAACATCAGGCATTGGTTGGATGGGAACTCCCACACCATCCTCTAAGATTGTAGTGTTATATTTGTAGGGCATAACCTTATCTAACTTATAGGGGACAAGACCCGACAAACTAATCACTAATGGAGTAATAGCCGGCTTGCTACGATACTCGACTTCAAAATGGGCGAGTGCACCAAAATAAGGCACAATGACATTTACACCTTCTTCAACATAATCAGTCATTATGGAGTCATCTCTTGAAAAAAAATCTTCATCCGAGGAGAAGAACTCATCTGCAGAGGCATACTCATCATATGATCCTTCTTCAGCCAAACAAGACTCAATCATATCAACATCATGGTAATCATCCCTTTGACTTGTAACCTTGATAGTTCCATTACCCAATAACAACTGAACATCTTTCCTCACGATTGAACATCCTCGGGAGTCCCAGCAGCAAATTCGGCAAGATCCATACTAATGTTCCACCTGACCGGCCATGTGGCAGAAAGTAGCATGCAATTTTACAAGATCCTCATTCATGTGCTTCACATTAAAAAATTTGAAATCTCCAGGACATCCAGAAACCATGTTCACCTCCTCTTTATACTTTGCCCTAGGCTTGATTATATGGATGAGGCCCTCATCCATCATTTCCTGCAAATCAACCTTTATCTTATCGCAACCCTGTATGTCTGTACTGCAAATAGCACAAATGGAATGGTCATGCGTATAGTAGCTAAATTCACAGAGGTCTGCATGCATTTTCACAAAATCTCCTCTAACCATATTAATATAAAAAATCCGAAAGTCGCCTGGACAACCGGCCACCATGTTTACAGCATTCACTCCTCCATGCTTGGGTAGAGGATTATCTTTCACACTAGGGCCCACATCCTTGAAAGATAGAATACCAGACTTCACCAATTTTTGCACCTCAGTCTTCAAAGGATAGCAATTCTCAACATTATGCACTGGTTCTCCCTGATGAAAAGCACATGTTTGGTCTGCTTTGTAATACCAAGGCAATGGTAATGGTACAACGGGATGTGGTCGGGTCTGCACCAACTTCTTTTGAATCAATGTTGGTAGTAACTCTGTATAACTCATAGGAATAACATCATAAGTCTCCCTTCTCCGATTATACCCTTGATTCCACTGCTGGGATGGTCTCTGATAAGCAACAGTGGTTGGAGCTACACCAACAATTGGAGTAACTGAGGCGACTTGCTGATGACGCTGATAATTTCTTCTAGGAGGATTAACCCTCATCTCTTGCATAACATCATTTGTATCCCCTTCCTTCTTCTTGGTAAACCCATAAGATGGCTTCTTTACATCTCCAGATCCTTCACCCTTCGTTAAACGTCCTTCTCTTATAGCCTCTTCTAAACGGATACCCATGCCTACCATTTCAGTAAAGTCACTTGGTGCACTTGCTACCATCCTCTCATAGTAGAAAGCACCCAGAGTCTTCAAGAAAATCTTAGTCATCTCCTTCTCATCCATGGGAGGAATCACTTAGGCGGTTACCTCACACCATCTCTGTGCATATTCTTTGAATGATTCCTTGTCTTTCTGAACCATGGCCCTGAGTTTATCACGGCCAGGCGCATGTCCATGTTGTATTTGTATTGTCTGATAAATGCTTCTCCCAAGTCATTGAAAGTATAGATGTTGACGCTGTCCAAGCTCATATACCACTTCAGCACATCATCGGTCAGACTATCCTGAAAAAAGTTAATCAGCAAACGCTGATCATCAGTATGGGTAGACATTCTCCTTATATACATTACCAGATGAGCACGAGGGAAAGTGTTGCCCTTGTACTTTTCAAACTCCGGGACCTTAAACTTTGTAGGTATCTTAACATTCGGGACCAAGCATAGTTCATTCACATCCTGCCCGAATAACTCTTTTCCCCTGAGGGCCTTCATCTCCCTATGCATCTTATCAAACTGTTCTTGAAAATCATCCATTATGTCATAAAGACCCAAGTCTTCACTTGGTGGAGGAAAATGATGACACACATCATCATTAATAAATGGAACCAAATTCACCGAAGGAGGTGTAGCAGGAGCAGTGTGCACCATAGGAGGTGTAGAAGTAACAGTAGTCTGAACAACTGGAACTTCTTGAGGACCAAGATTGAAACCTTCGGGTGCAAAATTCTCTGGCATTCCCCATGGATAACCTTGAGGCATGCAATTCTGAACAACAGCTGGGGTAGCAGACACAGGAACAGTCGGAACTTCAGCAGTAGCCCTTGTTGGTTGAGGTTGAACACTCGGTGGATGATTCTCAGCAGCCACCAGAGACTCCATCAGAGCAGTAAGATTGGCCATATCGGCCTTCAAAGCAGAAACTTCCTCGCGCAGCTCGCGATTCTCTTGTTCTAAGTTGTCCATCTTCCTTCTGAAATTAGCTCGAGTGTTGTATGATGAAGGGATCTTAGGGGCAAAAATTGGGGTACAACATTTGCCCTGATTTAAGTTTATTCTATCCGGAGATATGAAGGTTAAAAATCTTTGTGTCAACACGATCGAAGATACTTAAATATAAAACAAACCCTATTTTTGGCCCTAAGATGCCATGCAATGCTTATGAGCGTGAATGTATACGAGCAAAATCAAAGAGACACAAAACACCACTGGGGATGTAACAAAGGAAATACAGAAACAAAAGAGAAACCCAACCAGGAAAATAAATCACTCATGGATCAAAAGACCTGATTAATAGAGGATGATAAAAAGTCAAAGGATATACTAACTTTTACTGAAGGCGAAACTACCAACATTTATTGAAGAGGAAAGAAATAATAACACTGACGTTTACTAACGGCGAGCTACCGACATTTACTGAAGGTAGAGAGAAGAAATCATCGACGTTTACTGAAGATGAACTACTAGCTTTCACTGAAGGTAGAGAGAAAAGAAAATATCATAACACTGCCGTTCACTGATAGTGAACTACCAACGTTCACTGAAGGTAACAAAAAGATGACAATCACCAACTTTCACTGAAGGTGACCTACCAACTTTCACTGAAGGTAGAAAGAGAAAATATAATAGCACCGCTGTTCACTGACGATGAACTACCAAAGTTCACTAAAGGTAGCAAAAAGATAACAAGCACCAACTTTCACTGAAGGTGACCTACCAACTTTCACTGAAGGTAGAAAGAGAACATATATCATAGCACCGCCGTTCACTGACGATGAACTACCAACGTTCACTGAAGGTAGCCAAAAGATGATAAGCACCAACTTTCACTGAAGGTGACCTACCAACTTTCAATGAAGGTAGAAAGAGAAAATATCATAGCACCTTCGTTCACTGACGATGAACTACCAACGTTCACTGAAGGTAGCAAAAAGATAACAAGTACCAACTTTCACTGAAGGTGACCTACCAACTTTCACTGAAGGTAGAAAGAGAAAATATCATAGCACCGCCGTTCACTGATGATGAACTACCAACGTTCGCTGAAGGTAGAAAAAAGATAATGTGATGCGGTGGGAGAACTGACTTGATGGTTTTGCGTTTTATCGCAAATGTTGCGGTTAGCAAGAGTCGCCACCGACTTTTATTTTATCCAAAAGGAAAGGTGAAAAAGCACAGGAAAGACCTTTGAGATTATTTATTGAGTTTGGGTGGGGGGGGGGGGGGGTAGATTATGAAAAGGGAAGGTATTATCATCCTTTTCATCCATGGTTATCCATGGGCTCTTAGTTACTTGCTGGATCACTTTATTTTGTTTTAAATTGTGTTTTGTGTGGTTTTGAAAGTATTTTGTAAAAGAGGCCATTGTTTTAGGCAGTCTTTGTAATGATTCTCGTTCGTAAGAATGCATACAAAAATGTTTGATCTTTTGAAAATGTTTTCAATTTTGTAAAGTGTTTGAAAGTGTAGGTGGTTGTTTTTGAAAATAGCAAGGATGTTTGATTTTAAATGGAGCAAGTAACTAACAGTAATCTACCTACTCAAATGTCTTTCTTGTTCATTTTCTTTTCCTTTGATATTGTTGTCTTACCATCGATTTGGTAAGAAACCCTATCTTTGGATGTAAACGGGACGGACATGGGTCATCGTATAGCTATGATTAGCAATGTTGCAAAGTATCTTAGCATTTTTTAGGGACTAAGATCATTTTTGTAAGGAAACTTTGATCTTGTATTTGTTTGTTTTTGCTAAGACACTTTACATGCGTAATATGGCCATTTTTATAAGGCAACCAAGTGGGATAACGCTATGGGTGTTTTATGTGCAAGTGTGTCATTTTCATGCTTGATTTTGTCTTGGATTAGGGTTTTCTATTTGATTGGTTTTATCTTGCCATACAAACCCTAATTACTAGCATGTTATATAAAAGCGATAAATTGTGAAATTTAAAGTTACGACGCTATTACAATCATTTGTGGGAGGGGGTATACAATTTATGAATGGGGAATGCAATAATATAAACCTAATTAATTTATTACAACCAAATTGAACATGTACAAATATTGGAATAAATAATATACAAAAATGAATTAAACATGCAAAGGTATGTAAGTGCAAAGAAGATTTTTGTTTGGTTTTTTTATGTGGAAAAAGTTTTAACCTAAACCTAATAAATAAATCAAAATTAACTTAAATAAATTAAGAAAAGAAATTATTTTTTAGAAAAGATTTTTAAATAAACCCTAATTCTATTTGATTAAAAGAAAATAAATTTCTTTAAGAAAAAAAAGTATTTTTGTATTTTTTGTCTTGAAAATAATACATGGCATTATGTAATATTTTTGGTCCCCTTTTTTTATATTAAAATAAATATTTAATGGGTATAAAGAAAAAATAAATATTAAACTAGTTCTAATTTAATTTACAAATTTAATTTAAAAAAAGGATGATATATAACTAAATAAAAATATTTTTTGAGAGAAAAATAAAATAAAATAAACTAAAATATAAATCTATCATTTTTATATTTTTTATGATTTTTAATATTAAGAAAAATATATTTAATAAAATAAAGATGAAAATAAAATGAATAATAAAAATATATTAGGCCAAGGGTATCATGAGTAAACAGGATGCAGAGTTAGAAAAAAACATAGGCCCAATGAAACAAAAAGCCCAGCGCTGCAAAGTGACAAAAAAAAGGAAAAAATGTGAGAAAATGCAAAAGGCATGCGCTAAGGCTCGAACACGTAACCTATAGCATTTTTGCGCGCTGCCTTACCACTGGGGTGGTTGTACATCCGTTCATATAAACAAAGGCATAAATATATATTAGAAAACGCCTCCTGAAGGCAAGTTCATCTTCAACCTTGAGCCATGGCCGGACCACCTGTATTTTCTTCATTTCTCCATAAAAATGGAAAGTTCAAACATGAAAATTATGGTGTTTCTTCCCACGAGTTCAACCATATAATTTATGTCAACTAGCAGTCAAAGATCAAAGCTAATTTTACTTTCCCTAATTTGAAACCTAATTTTTACAGAAATTTCAAATCCAAAATTCTCTATGCACAGTTAATATAAATGAAATCTATGAACATGGTTAGCTTTAGAGCAAGGATATCAATATTTTTCTTTCACAAATCAGGACCAAAGGATGCTTGTATAAAGAGATAGAAGTTTGAGTTTTTACCTCTTTCAGCTGAGATCGTGAATGGAGTTTGAGCAAGTTTTGAGAAGGCCTGAGGATTTGTTTAACTTGCCTGGAACTCCCTGAGTATATTCCAATCCTTACTTTGTCTTGAAACCCCTTGAATCTCCATACTCAAGTTAACCTGGCAGCTTGATATTTGAAAATGGTGGATGGAGGAGGAGGAGTTACAGTGAGGGAACAGGGGTCTGGATCACTTAGGTGTGATGTATATTAAGTGTTTAGGTGGTTAAAACTCAAAACGCACGAGTGGATTTGGAGATGGCTGAGTAAGGTTCAGAATTGTCAAGCTATGGCAGATTTTCAATGGAAAAGTGTTTGGGAGTGTTTCTGAGTCTTAGAATTCGTGTCTTAGGTTGCAATACATGTGTGTATAAGTATGGAAGAGGTTAGACATCAAGCTTTCTCAAGATTTTTGAGATATATCCTTTTGGCTCTATAACTTGCTTTTGAAGAAAAGTGAGGAGACAAGTCTCTAAGTTTGTACAAGCATGGTCTGGTTTGGTAGAGGCTTCAGGCAAGTTGATTTTGGTTTTGTATTTTCTTGTGTACAGAGAAAATGAGTGCAAGGCTCAAGAAGTGGAAAATTGCAAAAGTAGTGCTTTATCAAAATGGAAATGGCACCTTTGTGCAAAAAATGGAATTGTTCTTGTACAATGCATTTAATGTTGGGCTTAAAGCTTCTAACATCTGTGAAAACATTTAATTATGGAGTGAAAGTCAAGTTAGGAGCCTGCAAAGTAAGATTTGTTCAGTATGCTTGAGGATTTGAATTTTTGTTCTTCATGAAATGGCTTGAAATCAAAGTGATAAATCACCAACTTCATCTCTTCGATTCTCCCACTCAAGAATGATCTCAAGGAGTTCTTGGACATTTTGGAAAGCTTTCAATGTTCTTTAAAACCCATATTTAAATTGCTTTTGAATATTCCCCTTGGAACTATGTAAAAAATTGGCATGAAGTTAGGTCAAAAATCTGCCTAACTAGGGCAAAATTTCACTAAGTTATTTTGGTTCATGAGCATGTATTCACAAAATTATATCTTGAGATCCAAGAATTTTTAAGAGAAATTGTGTGAAGAAAAGTTGTAGATTTCATGGAGATCTACAACTTTAATGTTGGAAGTTTCCTTTGAATCATCTTTCATCATGGTGAAAATTTGGCTCAAAGTTGAGAAAAAATAAGAAATTCTCTATACTTAGAAAAATTTCTAAGTTAAGAAATTTCAACTTTTCAAAACCAAATCTTAAATCCTTGGTTTCTTGATGAACAAGTTTCAAATTTTGACATGTTTTGATGAATTATGATCTTTGGCACTTGATTTTGACCAAAAAGTCAAAGTTTGACTTTTCAGTATACAGTTGACTTTTGATCAGTTGACTGCAAAATTCATCTGTTAATCCAATGGGTTTGTAATGTTTTGAACCATGTCATTAGGTCAATATGATGCAATTGATCTCTTTAAATCATGCTTCAAACCAATTGACCATTTGTTAGGTTAAAAATTAGAAATTGCCCTTTCTCAATCAAAACCCTAAATTTGACCATTTTGCCCTTTTGATGATTTGATCAAATTTCTTGAGGAATTATGGTCCAAACTTGATAAAATGATCGATATGAGTCTAAGATGTTGATTTGGATCAAAAATTATGAAGTTTGACTGTAAATTGGCCATGGTTGACTTTTTCTCTAATACAGTTGATTTTTAGGTCAACTGTTCAATTGATTGATCAAAAGTGTGATCCAAGGCTTGAAACTTGACATGAATAAACTTGGGGGCCCATAATTGTCCTTGTAAGTCATATGAAGCATTGATAGTCCAAAAATCCTTGTTCAAACTAAAACCCTAATTTTGATCATCAGTGCATGAGGAGTTGTCTTAAGCTGGTCAAACCTAATGCAGTCTTGAGTTCATGAGATCTTGTGAGGAAATATTTGATAAGTGAGAGGGAAAATTTTGGGGTACAACACCTGCCCCTGTTCAATCTTCTTAAAGCTGAAGAGTTAGACTGGCGAGTTTTGCCATTCGTGACTCGAAGGTGGAAGATGATTGGACACTAGAGTGCCCATAAATTTGCACTCGATGATGTGATGATAGAAGGAATGGGCTTACAGATGCCATTTGGAGAGGTGATAGAAAGTTGTAGGAGATGGGTCTAAAGATGCCATCAAAGGTGATTGTTAAATTATAATTTGTAAGCTGAAAGAATGAGTATCAGAATGGCGTCTGTGTCTGGAGCGTATCTGAACTGTATCTGAACTGTAACTGAAAGTTCAGTCTAAATGAGTATCAGAATGGAGTTTGTGTCTGGAGCGTATCTGAACTGTATCTGAAAGAGGTTCAGAATGAGTATCATAATGGCATCCGTATCTGGAACGTATCTGTACTGTATCTGAACTGTAACTGAAAGTTGAGTCTGAATGAGTATCAGAATGGCGTCCGTGTCTGGAGCGTATCTGAATTGTATCTAAAAGAGGTTCTGAATGAGTATCAGAATGGCATTCGTATCTGGAACATATATGTACTATATCTAAACTGTAACTGAAAGTTGAGTCTGAATGAGTATCATAATGGCGTTCATGTCTGGAGCGTATCTGAACTGTATCTGAAAGAGGTTCTGAATGAGTATCAGAATGGCATCCGTATCTGGAACATATATGTATTGTATCTGAACTGTAACTGAAAGTTGAGTCTGAATGAGTATCAGACTGGCGTCCGTGTCTGGAGCGTATCTGAACTTTATCAGGGTTTGGTAGCTGTTAATCTTACCCTGAAAAGGGTAAAATGTTAGCTAAAATGCAAAGTCATGTTGCATGAAATATATTATGTGATGCATTTTCTTTATCAATGTTTATAATATGAGAATGCAATGTATGCGTATGTGAGCTAATTTGCTGCATCGCTGTTGAGTTGAGGAAAATAAATCCCTGAATATTGCTGAGGATGTGTAAGCCTTCATGTCTTGAAGCTGAAATATTGGTGAATTTCTCCCGAGAGAAATAAACTTTGTTTGTGAGGGCAATGCCATATACTTCTTGTAAATCCTATTGGGGGAATCCTGAGAAATTTGACGACTTCTACTGGGGATCAACAAATTGAAGCTTTGTTCCGTTGGGGATTTAAATGACATACGGCAGGGGATTACTTATGGGATAGCCTAGAGGTACTTCCCTATCCTTTCAACCTATCAGTAATTGCCCCTTTTCATTTCGTTTATTTGTAAACATTAATTATGTATAAATGCATATGCTCAACAATGAATCATTGGACGTTTTTATAAACAAAACAAGCGTAAAGAAAAGACAAATAGTTTTTTCACTTTCAAAGAGATATCTATGTATTGATTTTGAGTAAGTATTTTAGTACAAGGAGACAAAAATTCTAGTAAGAGAATGATGTCGTAAAAAATGAAAATTTTGATGAAAAGATAGCTATGTGTATATAAAAAAATTCTGTGGGGTTTCCATTCTGCTATAGCCTTCGTATCTCCGAGCGTCTGGTCTATTTGTTGCCTTGTTTGAAGATGATTGAATTGATCAGAAACTCTGAGTTTGTCAGTGGAAGTCAAAGTTTGTCCATAAATTGATCCAACGGGACATAGTCATACGCTTTAATTCCCTAACTTTTGCCTGGACCGCCCTTTCGGGTTTTCAGTCCACCGGGAAACCCTTTTTTGCCCAAGTCGCCTTTTCACGTTTTCAACTTGCCGGGTGTACAGATTTTTTTTTGTTTTATCCCTAACTTTTGCCCGAACCTTTTGGTTCACCGAGATGCCCTTGTTTTGCCTAGGTGTGTCAACCTAGCGGGTCTCTTATGCGTAGTATCTTTTGACTATGTCCATGTTTGCAGAATGTGGCAAGTCGTCACCATCCATGGTGGTCAAGATCATTTCCCCACCAGAGAAAATGTTTATGATTACAAATGGTCCTTCATAGGTAGGAGTCTATTTTCCCTTGGGGTCACCTTGTGGCAATATGATGTGTTTGATCACTAGGTCTCCAACTTGATACACTAGGCGTCTGACTTTCTTGTTGAAGGCCTTGATCATCTGCTTTTGATACATTTGACCCTGGAAAACAGCAGCAAGTCTCTTCTCATCGATCAAGTTCAGTTGATCAAGTCGAGTCTGGATCCAATCGTCTTCGTTCAACCCTGCATCTTTCATAATCCTCAGAGAGGGGATCTGAACCTCAATAGGTAAGACGGCTTACATGCCGTAAGCCAGAGAATAGGGTGTTGCCCCGGTTGATATGCGAGCTGTGGTACGATACCCGTGGAGAGCGAACGGGAGCATCTCATGCCAGTCTTTGTATGTGACTTTCATTTTCTGTATGATATTTTTAATGTTCTTATTTGCAGCTTCTACATCACCATCCATCTTTGGCCGATAGGGAGACGAATTATGATGTTGAATCTTGAATTGCTCGCACAAGGCGGTGATCATAGTGTTATTGAGATTTGTACCATTGTCAGTGATGATTCTTTCTGGGATACCATACCGGCAAATGAGATTTTGCTTGATGAAACGGGCAACAACATTCTTGGTAATGGAGGCGAAGGAGGCTGCTTCAACCCACTTTGTAAAATAGTCAATGGCCACTAGGATGAAGCGGTGTCCATTGGAGGTTGTCGTCTTAATTTCCCCAATCATATCAATCCCCCACATAGCGAAGGGCCAAGGAGCTGTCAAGATATTCAGAGGAACCGGAGGTACGTGCACTTTGTCAGCATAAATTTGACACTTATGGCAAGTTCGAGAGTGTTGATAGCAATCTGCTTCCATGGTAGACCAGTAATAGCTTGCCCGTAGGATTTTCTTTACCATCGTATGCCCGCTGAAGTGGGTGCCAAAAGTGACTTCGTGCAATTCGGCCATGATCCTTTCAACTTCAATCTTATCTATGCACCGAAGTAACACAGAGTCATGATTGTGTTTGTACATGATGCCATTACTAAGGAAGAATTTAGCAGAGAATCTCCTTAGGAACTTCTTATCATTGATTGAAGCTCCTTCTGGATATTCTTGAGTCTCGAGATACCTCTTGACTTTGTGAAACCAAGGTTGGTCCACTACTTCTTCAGTATTAATCTCGTGACAGTGTGCTGGTTCATCCATTTGTTCGACGATGATCTGGGGAGCCTCGTTATCCCAATTAAGTTTAAACATAGATAACATCGTGGCTAGAGCGTATGCTAGCTAATTTTCTTCTCGCGGGAAATGCTCGAAGGTAATCTTCTCAAAGTGTGGTAGAAATGTCAAAAGATGTTCTTTGTAAGGGATAAGGTTTGGGTGTTTGGTGTCCCATTCCCCTTTGATTTGGCTGATAACCAAAGCTGAGTCTCCGAATACATCTAAGGATTTAATTCCCAAGTCTATGGCAGCTCTGAGACCAAAGATGCATGCTTCGTATTCGACCATGTTGTTTGTACAATTGAAGCAAAGTCTGTTAGTAAAGGGAGTATGACACCCTTTTGGAGATATGAGTACAGCACCAATACCATTGCCGAGTGCATTGGAGGCTCCATCAAAGAACAGGGTCTATCGGGATCCTTGTTCAGGTCCGTCATATGGCCTGAATCCTTCACAGCTGTCTAATGTCATGATGTCTTCATCCTGAAATTTGAACTTCATGGATTGGTATTCTTCTACAGCTTGGTGAGAGAGGTGATCAGTTAGTACACCCCCCTTTATAGCTTTCTGGGTAGTATAATGTATGTCATATTCTGTCAGGATCATCTGCCATCTCGCTATTCTCCCAGAAAGAGCAGGCTTCTCAAAAATGTATTTTATCGGATCCATCTTAGATATCAACAAGGTAGTATGCGTCAGCATAAACTGTCTTAGCCGGCCAGCAGCCAATGCTAGAGCGCAGCAAGTTTTCTCAAGCAGTGAATATCTGGTTTCACAGTCGGTAAACTTTTTGCTCAAGTAATAAATAGCATGCTCTTTTCGGCCAGACTCGTCATGCTGCCCCAATACACACCCCATTGAGTTTTCTAAAACCGTCAGATACATGATCAATGGACTTCCCTAAACTGGTGGCATTAACACAAGAGGCTCTTGTAGGTATTCTTTGATTTTGTCAAAAGCAACTTGGCATTCATCATTCCATTTGACCACTTGATCTTTATTCAACAGTTTGAAGATTGGTTCACAAGTAGCTGTCAGGTGAGAAATGAATCTGGCGATATAGTTCAAACGTCCCAAGAATCCTCTGACTTCCTTCTCAGTACGAGGAGCAGGCATCTCTTGTATTGCTTTAACTTTGGCAGGATCGACCTCAATACCTTTATTGCTGACTATAAAGCCTAGGAGTTTACCAGACCGTACCCCAAATGTGCACTTGTTAGGATTCAACCTCAGCTTGTACTTCTTCAGTCTCTCAAACAGTTTTTGTAAGGGATCAAGATGCTCTTCTTCTATTTGAGATCTGGCTATCATATTGTCCAAGTATACTTCTATTTCGTGATGTATCATGTCGTGAAATAGAGCTACCATGGCACGCTGATAGGTTGCCCCAGCATTCTTCAGTCCGTATGGCATTATCTTATAGCAGAATGTTCCCCATTGTGTGACAAAAGTTGTTTTCTCCATGTCCTCAGGCGCCATTTTGATTTGGTTGTAACCTGAGAATCCATCCATGAAGGAAAACACTTTGTGTTGTGCCGTATTATCAACTAGGATATCAATTTAGGGGAGCGGAAAGTCATCCTTAGGGATTGCCCTATTCAAATCTATGTAGTCCACACACATTCTCACTTTTCCTTCCTTTTTGGGTACGGGAACAACATTGGCAACCCATTGGGGGTAAGAGGTGACAACCAAGAATCCAGCGTTGAATTGCTTCATGACCTCTGCTTTAATCTTTTCTGGCATATCCGACCTCATTCGACGAACCTTTTGCTTTACTGGCGGATAATCCTCTCTTGTAGGCAGAAGATGTTACACAATATCTTCATCAATTCCTAGCATGTCTTCATATGACCAGGCAAAGACTTCGACATAATCATGTAACAATTGAATCAGACGCTTCTTGATACTGGGTTCCAGATTGGCACCCACTTTGACCTCTTTTTTATCTTCTTCAGTACCTAGGTTGATCATATCCACGGGTTCCTCGTGAGGCTGAATGGTTCTCTCTTCTTGTTGTAACAGTCTGGCAAGTTCCCCTGGTACTTCAAAATCTTCCTCACCTTCGTCTTTGGCTTGGTAAATTAGATTCTCAGAGTCACGAAATGCCATAACAGTATCGTTACCCATGGGATCCAGAATGGATGTATACCTGCATTGTGAGTGTGGGTGTGTGTAAGGGTATAGCTATCTTTGAAAGAAAGTAAAATGTAAAAATAAAAACAATGAGCACAAAAGTTTTAATGGGAAAACGTCCATGAGTCATTGATGTCATATGAAAAATGAGATAAAAACCCTTACAAAAAGACCATTGTGCCTCAGGTAAGACACAAGGTTTTAAGAGTGCGAATTGTTTTGAATATTACATATCCAACAAAATGTAAAGACAAATTACTTAGGGATGAAAGTGACCGGGATGAAGTCTCTAGCCTCCCAATTATTGAGCCCTCCATTGACAGTCGGAAAGATCCAATCTTCTAGGTTGCAACCATCTTCACCGTCTTCCACTGCGTTGACTTCACAGTTTCTGATCTTCAAGGGTGACCCTCCAGCACGGGCATGGCGTACAGCCTTTTGAGCACTTGAAGTGAAACCTAGGCCAAACTTGTCAGACTTATATGGGATATCTGAGAGTTGTCCCCAAATAGTACATCCTCCTTCTTCTACCACTGCTTTGGCATCCTTAAGTGACGACATCCGGACCGGAGGCCTGGTAATCTTGGGAACAACCTTAGTCCCTACCACCTCTTGAGGGACCTCTTCAAAGTGTTGAAATGGAGTTTCAATGAATTCTCCGTCCAATTCCATATATCTGAAGGAATTGAGATGGCTGATCATGTATTCTTCCTCTCCATGAATGGTGATAATCTTCCCTTGAACTGGATACTTCAACATTTGGTGCAGCGTAGAAGTAACAGCGCCAACATTGTGGATCCATGGCCGGCCTAGCAAGCAGGAGTATGAAGGGCGAATGTCCATCACATAAAAGGTTGAATTGAAGGTTTGGGTTCCAACCTTTATGGGAATTTCTACCTCCCCATGTACCATCCTCTTTGAACTGTCAAAAGTCCTTACCACTATGTTACTTGGCTTCAAAGTCAAACCCCCACAGTCAAGTCTATTGAGAGCTTTTTTGGGTAATACATTCAGAGATGAGCCAGTATCCACCAAAACATATGCTAGAGTGGTGCCCCTACATTCCACTGATACATGAAATGCCTCATTATGCTTACTTCCCCTCGGTGTCAGATCAGCATCTAAAAACCTAAACCATTGTTCGCAGTTAGGCTGGCCACGCAGCCTTGAAATTGATCAGCAGATGTCTCTTGAGGTACATGGGCTGTTTTTAGAAACTTCACCAAGGCTTTTGCATGCGCCTCGGAACACAGTAGTAATTCCAGCATGGAGATCTTAGAGGGAGTTTGCCCCAATTGTTCAACTACATCATAGTTGCTTCTCTTTATAATTTTTAAGATCTCCTCCATTTCATTCTTGGAGGTCTCAGGGATAGTCAATGACTGAGCCTTTGTCCGGACAGGCTCAACCATAACACCTTTTCCTCGAGCCTCGGTTAACTCGGCAGTAGGAGTGTCAGTAAGAATGATTACAGGGGTTGCAACAGCTTTGTCAATTGGAGTACTTGCGGAGATGATTATGGGTGTAGGAGTAACCTTTGGAGCAGCCATAGGGATAATTACGGGTCCAGAAACTGCTTTTAGGGGAGTAATTTCTGGAGAAAAGATCCTACCACTTCAGGTAATTTTGCTAGTTCCGACAATATTACTGACATCGGAGTCTTCTTTCTCATAATATATCTCTTTGGCGGCCAGCCAGTCTTGCTTAATATCATGGTAATAGAAATCTCCTCCATAATTCCACGGTATGGTTTTGTCTGATGTATATGGGATTGGCCCAGGAATTATGATTATTAAAGGAGCTGCTTTCGAAACTGATGTAATTCTAACGGGTCTTTTGGTGGAGACCCTGGAAGAATTGGCATAAATGGTAATGATAGAAACATATTCAAAAGGAACAAGTGTAACAGGAGTTTTCTCAAACAAAATCTCTTTGTTATCTATCAGGCACTGAACGCCTACTTTTAACAAAGGACAACTAGTTGGTGAGGATAAACAGAAACAACAATCTTTACCACAACCCGGGAACACACCGACATTCAACAAATTTATTTTAACAGTCAGAAGTGGGGTCATGAGTTCATCAACGGAGGTAAAAAACAAATTTTCTTCAATGGAATTAGTGTTGTGGCCATGTCTGGGCATAGGAGCAGAAATGACATTTGGCTTCTCGGGCGTATTGAACTCGATTTCTTTAGCTTTGATGAGGTCTTGTATTTTGTTCTTCAAGGCCCAACGGTTATTAGTATCGTGACCAGGACTTTCAGAGTGATATGCGTAACGGGAATTGGGATGATAATGAGGGGATGTTGTATTGGGGTTTTTCGGAGCTTCTTTCAAGGTTACCAAATTGGATCTCAAAAGATGCGATAATACTTGACACGGAGTCATGTTGATTCTGGTAAACTACCTGACTGGCCTTTCTACCCTTGGTTGATTACTTCTTTGTTGATCATATGTAGGCTTTGGGATCATAAAATCCCCCACCATTGGTCGGCGTTCGGCCCTATCTTGGTTTCTTTGCGGATATACGGCGGCCACCTCTTTCTTTCTGATAAAATGCTTCCTTATAGCTGTAGAAGAAGATGTATCTTTCTGAATCTTTCCATTCTTTATACCGGCTTCTATCCTCTCTCTGGTCAATATTAGTTCAGTAAAGCTTGCAGATGAACTTTCGATTAAATGATTGAAGAAGGGACCAGACAAAGTGCCCAAAACATGTCCACCAATTCTCTCTCACATAGAAGGGGTTGAACTCTTCCAGCCAAATCTCTCTATTTTTGTGCATAGTCTTTGAAACCTTCATTGGACACCATGGTCATACTCTGGAGTTGAGTACGGGTAGGCGCCAAATCAGCATTGTACTGGTATTGCTTGTAGAAAGTTGCGGCAAGATCTTCCCAATTGTGAACATTAGCCTTTTCTAGTTGGTAGAACCAGCCAAGTTGGGTCCCAGACAGACTGTCTTGGAAGAAATGCACCCATAAGTCTTTATCAGCGGTATGGGGTTGAATTTTCCTCACATATGATCGGAGATGCATTTTAGGGCATGAAACTCCATCATATTTGGAAAATGTAGGCACTTTGAATTTCGGAGGAATCACAATACTCGACACTAGCCCCAATTCCTCAAAGTCCAAGCCTGGCACCTTTTGGATTTCCATCGCGCTCAACCGCTCTTCAAGATGTTTATACTTGTCATCAACCGGAGGGTATTGTTCCTCAGAGTAGTCCTCTTCTTCTTCCTCTTCTTTCGATTCTGATGGGACAACTGTTTCCTTGCCTTTCCCCTCTCCTTCACTGGATGTTGTTGCAAAGTCCAAAGTCCTTCTTGCCTGCCCATGAAATCTTCTTCCCATGTTTAAGACTCCGGTTACCTTCTTTGTTTTCTTTTTCCTCTCTTCAGCCAGGAGAGTCTTCAACTCTTCTTGCCCCTTGGCTAGGGTCATGAGAAACTGTTGAAACTGCGTATTCTGAGTTTGGAGATCTTTCACTGTTTGCTCGAGATCCATCTTACTGAAATAAATAGTAGAGAGATGAGGAGACTTATTGAAAAATACTTGTTTATGTTATGATGAATGATATATGCATATGCAATGTTTTCAAGGATTTCAAAGATTCAAATTTGTTTTAGACAAAAAAGAAACACACGTTATATTAATAAGATAAAATTTGAGTACATCAATGCCTCTTGGGAAAAATGATACAAAAACTCTAAGATGGAAAAGTAGTGCGCATCCTCTTTGGTGCAATGTAGGCATTCAGAGTCTTCTCCTCATGAAGTAGCCTAGTCAGTTCCAAAACCTTCTTCTCGCTTGCGTAGAATTGGGCTTCGAAAGTATCTTACTCTCCTTTGAGTTGTATCCAATCCCTTTGGAGGTCTTCAAGAGATGTGGGCATGTCATGATGTAGGATAGTGTATGGAACGTCTCCCTCCATGAAAGGCTCAATGATTACCGGGAGAATGGAGGGGTAAGGCATCATAAGACTCTGAGCGCGAGTTCTTACCCATTTGAGGTAAGGCTCAAGAGGGATGGAATTCTTGTGCCCCAAAGTCTTGCTATCCACCTTGTTTAGCATCCTCCAAGCTTGGATGAATATATGGCGAAGACCTTGATCGTCGTTGTCGTAGTCGAATACCAAACCTTAAATCAGTATCTCGTGCGGGCCATCCCTCCGGGCATAACCAAACTGTCTTAAGGCTAAACATGGGTTGTAGGTGATACCTCCCCTAATTCCAAGTAAAGGTACATTAGGGAATTCTCCACAATGGTCGACAATGATAACATTCTCTTTGGAACGGGAGCACCAATGAATGTTTGAGCGTCATCAACCTTTGTGACCACCTTGAACCTTGCTCATTCTTTAATACAGATTCGGGAAGATGAGAAACAAACCATCTTGCCAAGATATGAGTGCAACACATAAGGACACCTCTTTTCCTCATTGTGCGAGTGTGAAAAGAGTGTAGGATATCCCCTAGCAATGTAGGCACCGGGTTGCATGATATGAAGATTTTGACGGTGTTGACATCTATGAGTTGGTCAAGATTTGGAAACAAGACCATCCCATAGATGAGGAGAGCCACAATTTCCTCAAAGGCTTACAATTCTTAGGAATTCCAACAGCTTTGGGCTTTCTCAAATAGAAACTTTGCTAGGGAGCCTTTGACACCACTCCTTGTTTCCCAATGAGTTGTGATATCAGATGAGTGCAAGTGTAGAACTTGAGAAATCTCTTCTGGCTTTGGGTCTCTTTCCATACCGTTGAAAGGTAGTTGATTGAGAATAGGAATCCACAAGAGTTGGGAGAATTCTTCCAAAGTAGGCATAAGTTGATAGTCGGGGAATGTGAAGCAATGGTGCAAAGGATCAAAGAACTGAAAGATCACCTTCATCATGTCCTCATCTGTGTTAGAGGTGACCAAGTTGAGTAGACGACCAAGTCTCTCGGTGAATGGAGAGTTTTCAGGAATCCTTTAAGCTAGCTCCTTAAGTTGTGGAGGGATTCTCACAAGGTTGACTTGAATAGTTTTCCTGCGAAGTGAGTCCATATCCTACAAAACAAGAACAAAGATGAATCCCAAAATCCTTGAAATGGTTAGTGGATGCATATGATGTTCATGATGTCCATCACGTTATGTACAAGTATGCATATGCAAACAAAGCAAACAATTCCTAGGTTTAGGCTTGCATGGAGTTTTATATGTAAGTACCCTCTTGAAGTTTAGTTGGCTTAAACCTGTCCTAGTAATAGTAACCGGGTTCTAAGGAGCTCAATATCACTGGATTGTTTCCTTGGCCATTGTTTCAGCTCAAGCATCTTTAGTGGAGACCGAAATATACCAAGAAACCAAACCTCAATGAGTGTAGTATCGAGTATCTACCAACTTCAGACTGCACCAAAGCCGGTCATCTCACTACATCCTAAAGGCCAAGTTTGTCGAGTAAAGGTTCTAGAAGTTCATTAGTGCTTCATGACATCACTCAACGGCCCCGTATTCTCTTTGATTTACTCAAAGGCTACCGGTACCTACAAATATGTCGCACTAACTTAGCTATTGCTTAGACCATGTCGGTATACCCCGTACAGTTTCCACAACGTATTGCTACTTACCTATAATGTATCCCCAAATCTGGGAAAAGGATTCAAACGCAAAGAAAGAACCATAATGTAAAGCATACAAGTAAAACAATGTAAGCAAGTAAATGTGATCTATCCCTAAGGTAACCCAACTTTTAGAATTTTCCCCAGCAGAGTCTCCAGTTTTGTGATGCGGTGGGAGAACTGACTTGAGGGTTTTGCGTTTTATCGCAAATGTTGCGGGTAGCAAGAGTCGCCACCGACTTTTCTTTTATCCAAAAGGAAAGGTGAAAAAGCACATGAAAGATCTTTGAGATTATTTCTTGAGTTCGGGGGATAGATTATGAAAAGGGAAGGTATTAGCATCCTTTTCATCCATGGTTATCCATGGGCTCTTAGTTACTTGCTAGATCACTTGCTTTTGTTTGAAATTGTGTTTTGTGTGGTTTTGAAAGTATTTTGTAAAAGAGGCCATTGTTTTAGGCAGTCTTTGTAATGATTCTCATTCGTAAGAATGTATACAAAGATGTTTGATCTTTTGAAAATGTTTTCAATTTTGTAAAGTGTTTGAAAGTGTAGGTGGTTGTTTTTTAAAATAGAAAGGATGTTTGATTTTAAATGGAGCAAGTAACTAAAAATAATCTACCTACTCAAATATATTTCTTGTTCATTTTCTTTTCCTTTGATATTGTTGTCTTACCATTGATTTGGTAAGCAACCCTATCTTTGGATGTAAACGGGACGGGCGTGGGTCATCGTATAGCCATGATTAGCAACGTTGCAAAGTATCTTAGTATTTTTTAGGGACTAAGATCATTTTTGTAAGGCAGCTTTGGATAGCGTCATCGAGGGACTATGATCTTGTCTTTGTTTGTTTTTTCTAAGACACTTTACATGCGTAATATGGCCATTTTTATAAGGCAACCAAGTGGGATAACCCTAGGGGTGTTTTGTGTGCAAGTATGTCATTTTCATGCTTAATTTTGTCTTGGATTAGGGTTTTCTATTTGATTGGTTTTATCTTGCCATATAAACCCTAATTACTAGCATGTTATATAAAAGCGATAAATTGCGAAATTTAAAGTTACGACGCTATTACAATCATTTGTGGGAGGGGGTATACAATTTATGAATGGGGATTGCAATAATATAAACCTAATTAATTTATTACAACGAAATTGAATATGTACAAATATTGGAATAAATAATATACAAAAATGAATTAAACATGCAAAGGTATGTAAGTGCAAAGAAGATTTTTGTTTGGTTTTTTTTATGTGAAAAAAGTTTTAACCTAAACCTAATAAATAAATCAAAATTAACTTAAATCAATTAAGAAAAGAAATTATTTTTTAGAAAAGATTTTTGAATAAACCCCAATTCTATTTGATTAAAAGAAAATAAATTTCTTTAAGAAAAAAAAGTATTTTTGTATTTTTTGTCTTGAAAATAATACATGGCATTATGTAATATTTTTGGTCCCCCTTTTTTATATTAAAATAAATATTTAATGGGTATAAAGAAAAAATAAATATTAAACTAGTTCTAATTTAATTTACAAATTTAATTAATAAAAGTGGATGATATATAACTAAATAAAAATATTTTTTGTGAGAAAAATAAAATAAAATAAACTAAAATATAAATCTATCATTTTTATATTTTTTATGATTGTTAATATTAAGAAAAATATATTTAATAAAATAAAGATGAAAATAATATGAATAATAAAAATATATTAGGCCAGGGGTATCATGAGTAAACAGGATGCAAAGTTAGAAAAAAAACATAGGCCCAATGAAACAAAAAGCCCAACGCTGCAAAGTGACAAAGAAAAAGGAAAAAAATGTGAGAAAATGCAAAAGGCAAGCGCTAAGGCTCGAACCCGTGACCTACAACATTTTTGCGCGCTGCCTTACCACTGGGGTGGCTGTACATCCGTTCATATAAACAAAGGCATAAGTATATATTAGAAAACACCTCCCGAAGGCAACTTCATCTTCAACCTTGAGCCATGGCTGGACTACCTGTATCTTCTTCATTTCTCCATAAAAATGGAAAGTTCAAACATGAAAATTATGGTGTTTCTTCTCACGAGTTCAACCATATAATTTATGTAAACTAACAGTCAAAGATCAAAGCTAATTTTACTTTCCCTAATTTGAAACCTAATTTTTACAGATATTTCAAATCTAAAATTCTCTATGCAAAGTTAATATAAATGAAATCTATGAACATGGTTAGCTTTTGAGCAAGGATATCTACATTTTTGTTTCACAAATCAGGACCAAAGGATTCTTGTATAAAGAGATAGAAGTTTGAGTTTTTACCTCTTTCAGCTGAGATCGTGAATGGAGTTTGAGCAAGTTTTGAGAAGGCCTGGGGATCTGTTTAGCTTGCCTGGACCTCCCTGAGTGTATTCCAATCCTTACTTTGTCTTGAAACCCCTTGAATCTCCATACTCAAGTCAACCTGCAAGCTTAATATTTGAAAATGGTGGATGGAAGAGGAGGAGTTATAGTGAGGGAACAGGGGTCTGGATCACTTATGTGTTATGTATATTAAGTGTTTAGGTGGTTAAAACTCAAAACGCACGAGTGGATTTCGAGATGGCTGAGTAAGGTTCAGAACTGTCAAGCTATGGCAGATTTTCAATGGCAAAGTGTTTAAGAGTGTTTCTGAGTCTTAGCATTCGTGTCTTAGGTTGCAATACATTTGTGTATAAGTATGGAAGAGGTTAGACATCAAGCTTTCTCAAGATTTTTGAGATATAGCCTTTTGGCTCTATAACTTGCTTTTGAAGAAAAGTGATGAGACAAGTCTCTAAGTTTGTACAAGCATGGTCTGGTTTGTTAGAGGCTTAAGGAAAGTTACTTTTGGTTTTGGCTTTGCTTGTGAGCAGAGAAAACCAGTGCAAGGCTCAAGAAGTGGAAAATTGCAAAAGTAGTGCTTTATCAAAATGGAAATGGCACCTTTGTGCCAAAAATGGAATTGTTCTTGTACAATGCATTTAATGTTGGGCTTAAAGCTTCCAACATCTGCGAAAACATTTAATTATAGAGTGAAAGTCAAGTTAGGAGCCTGCAAAGTAAGATTTGTTCAGCATGCTTGAGGATTTAAATTTTTGTTCTTCATGAAATGGCTTCAAATCAAAGTGATAAATAACCAACTTCATCTCTTCTATTCTCCCTACTCAAGAATGATCTCATTGATTTATTGGACATTTTGGAAAGCTTGCAATGTTCTATACAACCCATCTTTGAATTTCTTTTTAATATTCCCCTTGGAACTATGTGAAAAATTGGCATGAAGTTAGGTCAAAAATCTGCCTAACTAGGGCAAAATTTCACTAAGTTATTTTGGTTCATGAGCATGTATTCACAAAATTATATCTTGAGATCCAAGAATTTTTAGGAGAAATTTTGTGAATAAAAGTTGTATATTTCATGGATATCTACAACTTTCATGTTGGAAGTTTCCTTTGGATCATCTTGCATCATGGTGAAAATTTGGCTCAAAGTTGAAAAAAAATAAGAAATTTTCTATACTTAGAAAAATTTCTAAGTTAAGAAATTTCAAATTTTCAAAACCAAATCTTAAATCCTTGGTTTATTGATGAAAAAGTTTCACATATTGACATGTTTTGATGAATTATGATCTTTGGCACTTGATTTTGACTAAAAGGTCAAAGTTTGACTTTTCAGTATATAGTTGACTTTTGATCAGTTGACTGCAAAATTCATTTGTTAATCCAATGGATTTGTAATGTTTTGAACCATTTCATTAGGTAAATATGATGCAATTGATATCTTGAAATCATGCTCCAAACCAATTGACCATTTTCTAGGTCAAAAATCAGAAATTGCCCTTTCTCAATCAAAATCCTAATTTTGACCATTTTGCCCTTTTGATGATTTGATCAAATTTCTTGAGGAATTATGGTCCAAAATTGATAAAATGATAGATATGAGTCTAATATGTTGATGTGGATAAAAAATTATGAAGTTTGACTGTAAATTGGACATGGTTGATTTTTCCCCAATACAATTGATTTTTAGGTCAACTGTTCAATTGACTGATCAAAAGTGTGATCCAAGGCTTGAAACTTGACATGAACAAACTTGGGGGTCCATAATTGTACTTGTAAGTCATATGAAGCATTGATAGTCCAAAAATCCTTGTTCAAACTCAAACCCTAATTTTGGTCATCAGTGCATGATGAGTTGTCTTGAGCTGGTCAAACCTTAATGCAGTCTTGAGTTCAAGAGATCTTGTGAGGAAATCTTTGATAAGTGAGAGGGAAAATTTTTGGGTACAACAGATAACAATCACCAACTTTCACTGAAGGTGACCTACCAACTTTCACTGAAGGTAGAAAGACAAAATATATCATAGCACCGCCGTTCACTGATGATGAACTACCAACATTCATTGAAGGTAGCAAAAAGATAACAATCACCAACTTTTACTGAAGGTGACCTACCAACTTTTAATGAAGGTATAAAGAGAAAATATCATAGCACCGCCGTTCACTGACGATGAACTACCAACATTCACTGAAGGTATCAAAAAGATAACAAGCACCGACTTTCACTGAAGGTGACCTACCATCTTTCACTGAAGGTAGAAAGAGAAAATATATTATAGCACCGCCATTCACTGAAGATGAACTACCAATGTTCACTGAAGGTAGAAAAAAGATAACAGGCACCAACTTTCACTGAAGGTGACCTACCAACTTTCACTAAAGGTAGAAAGAGAAAATATCATAGCATCGCCGTTCACTGACGATGAACTACCAACGTTCACTGAAGGTAGAAAAAAGATAACAAGCACCAACTTTCACTGAAGGTGACCACCAACTTTCACTGAAGGTAGAAAGAGAAAATTTCATAGCACCACCGTTTACTAACGATGAACTACCAACGTTCACTGAAGGTAGCAAAAAGATAACAAGTTTTCCCTAAAATTTCAGCATTTCACCTAGAACGGGTCTCAACTTCTTCTTTAACCAAGGAATTTTTCCTTGAAAGGGTAATATATAAGTTATCCCAAATAAAGAGACTACCACTTGCAAAGATTTCACAACGAATTGTCTCTGCGATATTGAAAGACTTTCCATCCACTGGAGTAATTTGACAACGAACTACTAACTATCCCCTCATAGAGAAGATAGCAAAAAAAAGTAACGTCGACTTTTACGGGGAAGTACAAGTTGCTCAAATAAAGAGACCAACTACTTGCTGTTGTGAAGGATTATAAAAATGACTTTCTGGGGAAAGCAATATAGCTTCTTGGGGAAAGAAATATGACTTCCTGGGGAATGAAATATTCCTTCCTGGCGAATGCCAACATATTCCTGATGAGGAGATAAAGTCTTCTCGTGCAAAATAAATGCACATTCTCAAACCAATGCTTGAAGCTTGCAGAAATCCAAAGTAATAATATTGTTGGGAAACAAAGATTTGATCCAAAAATAAACTGGAGTAAAATAGTCTACCAAAATACATTCTATGAGAAATGAACTGAAGAGGGAAACCCAAATCATCCAGACAAAGAGCTGTACAGGAAGGCTAAAGCAAAAATCTTCCACGAGGGACAACTCAGTGGGGAAATTGAAAGAACACGCACTTTATGCTTATGACTGACACACTATTGGAGAGGGGACAACACAACTCTGCAAAACAGGGTAATACGTCCACAAAACAATAACGAATGTGAATGAGCAATGATTTTCCAAATTTTAACTATGCATAATGTATGTATGAATGTATGAGTGTTATCGTGCATATGCTGACAAAACAGACATATAACACTGGGAGTAACCATGCAAAACCAACTTGGGCATAATCAAAACTCGGCTAAATCACATCCAAGATGAACATTCAATAAGAAAAAGTAGGCACCAACTGAGGAAACAAACCTACTTCATGGCTTAACTTCACTGGGGAGAAATGTGATTCAGAAGTAAACAAAACATAGCGAAAAAACAGTACAGATACATAGATATAACATCCTTTCCCAGGCTTTACCAGGGAATAACACTCATACTTCAACGGGAAAACAAATATTTTCAAAAGTAATGCTTCTACTGGGGATTATAAAATCAATTTCAACTAAAGCAGACGGACACCAAATCATCAAAACATTCACTGGGGAATTCAGGCCTATTCTGAAGGAGGAAAAGCATACAAACTTTGCTAAGGCATATAATGTTCCATCATCAAGACATTAACTAGGGATTTCGTGTTGACTTCATTGGAGAGGTCAACACCACATTTTCAAAGGGAAAACCAATATACGTTCTTTACTGGAGAAATCAGAGACATGTGTTCTTCGAGAGTAATTATTGTACCAACTTCTCTGGGAAGAAAGAACTTCTATCAAACAAGCGAAACCTTCACCAGAGAAATCTTAGATTGAGTCTTCATATCATGCAAACTCGGAAAAGAAGAAAAATGAACCAAAACTTGATCGGGGACACTGGAGTCACAAACCCAATATAGCGAAAACATCCTGAGAAAAACTTCCCCGAGAAACAAAACTTCTCAAAACAACTAGAGTTCGTCCATTTCTGGGATCACCACTTTTGTTTTTCTCTTGCGTCACAAATTTTAAAGTAAAAGCAAATTGTAAATTATTTTTGAAAATCAATTTTGTTATTTAATTTTTTCTCTTTGAAAGTTATTATCAATAATAAATGGAGTCTTTGCAATCTAAATAAAATAAGAAATACAAATAATTGGGTAAAAGCTCAAATTTCATTAATAAAATGGTAGTCTGTGAATTTCAAGACTCCATGGATGATTACAAAGTTCAGAAAATGGTAATATATAATGGAAAAGATACATTGGGATACAATGACCACTATCCCCTCTAACAACTTTTGAAATCCTGAGCAGTGGCTTCTGTTGAAGTATGATGAGGATTCGAGAAGATTGTTGCTCCAACAATCAAGTCTTATCTGATGTAGTTACTTTCCAAGAAAGTCCCTAACTTTTGCCTAAGCTGCCCTTGCGGGTTTTCAACTTAGCGGGAAATTTTATTCTGTTTATGTCTCTAATTTTTGCCTAGACCGCCCTTTCGGGTTTTCAGTCTACCGAGACGCTCTTTTTTTCCTAAGCCGCCATTTTGGGTTTTCACCTTAGTGAGTTGTTCTTTTATTTCTTTAGGCGAAGTATTTCTTGACTACATCAGCATTCATGGGACGTGGGAACTCCTCACCATCCATAGTTTCAAGAATTAATGTACCGCCAGAGAAGGCTTTCTTGACAACATATGGGCCTTCAATATTGGGAGTCCACTTGCCCTTTGAATCAGCGTTAAAAGATATGATCTTCCTGAGCACGAGGTCGCCTTCTCTAAATTCATGAGGTTTGACCTTATTTTTAAAAGCTTTCTTCATTCTCTTCTTATATAACTGGCCATGACACAAAGCCGTCATTCTCTTCTCTTCAATCAAATTCAATTTTTCAAACCTGTTATGGACCCATTCAGCCTCTAACAACTTGGTTTCAATTATCACACGCAAAGAGGAAATATCAACCTCAATTGGGAGTACCACTTTCATTCCATACACAAGGGAGAACGAGGTTGCTCCTGTTGAAGTGTGGAAAGATGTTCGATATCCATGCAAAGCAAAAGGGAGCATTTCATGCCAATCTTTACAAGTAACAACCATCTTCTGGATGATCTTCTTGATATTCTTATTAGCAGCTTCAACAGCCACATTCATCTTTGGCCTGTACGAAGATGAATTGTGATGCACAATCTTGAATTCCTTATAAAGTTTTATCATCATGTTGTTCAGATTTGAGCCATTGTCAGTGATAATTTTGCTCGGCACACCATACCGACATATGAGGTTATTCTTAATGAAGCGCACAACCACCTGCTTGGTGACATTAGCATATGAAGCAGCTTCCACCCATTTGGTGAAGTAATCAATTGCTACCAAGATGAAACGATGTCCATTCAAAGCTTTGGGTTCTATCATCCCACTCATGTCAATACCCCACATAGAGAAAGTCCATGGGGAAGAGATCACATTAAGAAGTGTCTGAGGTACATGAACCTTGTTCGCATAAATCTGGCATTTATGACACTTCTATGCAAATTTGTAACAATCAGATTCCATTGTCAGCCAATAGTAATCTGCCCTTAGCATCTTTTTAGCCATCGAATGTCTATTGGCATGAGTGCAAAATGAACTCTCATGAATATCATGCATCAACATGTCTTCTTTGTGTCTATCCACGCATCTGAGCAAATCCATGGTATAATTTCTCTTGTACAACACATTTTCACTGAGGAAGAAACTGCCAGCCAATCTTCTCAATGTATTTCTATCTTTAATCGATGCACCAATCGGGTATTCCTGAGTTTGGAGAAAATGCTTGATATCATAATACCAAGGTATCTCATATGCTACCTCTTTTGTTGTAAACATATGAGCGGGCCTATCCAGTCGCCAAACCATAATTCGAGGTATATCATTCTAAGTATTCACTTGGTACATAGAAGCCAGAGTTTCCAGAGCATCCGCCATTTGATTTTCATCTCTAGGAATGTGATGGAATTTAACTTTATTAAAGAAGGGTAACAACCTTCTAACATAATCTTTATAAGGGATCAAGCCAGGGTGACGAGTATCCCACTCTCCTTTAATCTGATTTATTACCAAAACTGTATCATCATACACATCTAGAATTTTAATTTTGAGAACAATAGCTTCCTCGAGACCCATGATGCAAGCCTCATATTCTGCCATATTATTAGTACAATCAAATGTTAACCTCGCGGTAAAAGGAATATGCGATCCATGAGGAGTGAGAATCACAACACTAATCCCTTTACCATAAGCATTCACAGCTCCATCAAATACCATACTCCAACGAGATTCAGGGTCGGGGCCCTCCTTAAGAAATGGTTCATCACAATCTTTCACTTTCAAGAATATCACATCCTCATCGGGGAATTCATATTCTGCAGACTGATGATCTTCCACTGGCTGGTGAGCAAGATAATCTGCCAACACACTACTTTTAATAGCTTTTTGAGTGCAGTATTTAATATCATATTCAGATAACAGCATCTGCCAGCCGGTAATTCTCCCAGTAAGAGCCAGCTTTTCAAAAATGTACTTGATAGGATCCATTTTGGAGATCAACCAAGTAGTGTGATTCAACATATATTGCCGCAAACGTTTTGCCGCCCAAGCCAGAGCACAACATGTCTTTTCCAGCATGGAATACCGCGACTCACAATCAGTAAACTTTTTAATGAGATGATAAGTGGCATACTCTTTCTTCCCCGTTTCATCTTGTTGTCACAGAATACAACCCATAGAATTATCTAACACTGTCAGATACATAATCAACAGTTTCCCTTCAACAAGAGGGGGCAAGATAGGAGGTTCAAGCAGATATTCTTTAATACTTTCGAATTCCCTTTGGCAGTTATCTGTCCACACACAACTTTGATCATTTTTTAACAACTTAAAGATCGGTTCACATGTTTCAGTCATGTGAGAAATGAATCTGGAAATATAATTCAAACGCCCGAGGAATCCTCTTACTTGTTTTTCAGTTCTCGGTGCTGACATTTCTTGAATTTCTTTGACTTTATCAGGGTCAACTTCAATTCCTTTCTGGTTAATGATTAAACTCAACAATTTCCCAGATCAAACACTGAAGGTACATTTATTTGGATTCAAGCGGAGATGATACTTCCTCAAACGCTGAAACAACTTCTACAAATATTCTACATGCCTTTCTTCAGTTTGGTATTTAGAAATCATATCATCAACATATACCTCGATTTCCTTGTGCATCAGATCATGGAATAGGGTTGTCATAGCCCTCTAGTGCGTTGCACCAGCGTTCTTCAACCCGAAGGGCATCACTCTGTAACAGAATGTTCCCTAGGGTGTGATAAACGTTGTTTTTTCCATGTCCTCTGGAGTCATTTTTATTTGATTATACCTGGAAAATCCGTCCATGAACGAGAATACTTTGAATTTTGTTGTGCTATCCACTAACATATCAATGTGTGGCAATGGGAAATTTTTTGGACTAGCTTTATTTAGATCTCTATAATCTACGCACATGCGAACTTTTCCGTCTTTTTTCGGTACTGGGACAATATAGGCAATCCATTGAGGGTACACTGACGTCACAAGAAAACCTGTATTAATCTGCTTTAGAACCTCCTCTTTGATCTTTACTGCCATATCTGGGTGAGTTCTTCTCAACTTCTTTTTGACTGGCGGACACTCTGGCTCCAACGGCAAACGGTGCTCTACAATATCTGTATCTAGACCAGACATATCTTGATAAGACCAAGCAAAAATATCCAAATACTCTTTCAACAACTCAATCAACCTGCTCTTCACATCAGGATGCAACGACGCTTCGATCTTGACTTCTTTCGGATCTTCTTCTGAACCCAAATTGATTACTTCCAATGGCTCTTTATATGGCTGAATGGCATTTTCCTCACACTCAAGAAAACGTAAGACCTCTTCTGTAATCTCATCATAGTCTTCTTCTTCGTCCCCATACATAGGACAATCAATGTTGGGAGAGGATGCAGGGTCATTGTATTCAATGATTTTTTTAATTAATCTGCATATATGATTTATGATTGCTTTTAGAAACTGACACATATAACAAGTGATCATGAAAATTGAATTTAGTTATTATTTATTTTGAAAGTTTTTCTCATTATCATTTTCCAAGAAAAAGCATAAAATAAAGACACAATTTGGGAAACAAAGACAACTTTTATTATTGATTTTAAAAGTCATAGCAAACAGATAAGCTCATACAATATTAATACTTTCACCTTGGGCAGAGTGAAATCTTTTCAAAAAGATTAACAAAAAAAATTACTTTGAAACATGTATGCTAGAGGGAACATCAATGGTGATCCAGTTCTGAAACCTAACTATGTGCGTCACGTAATTTGGCATTTCCGGCTCTGCTTCATCTTCCACAATGGCATTAATCTCGGAGATAGTTGGATAAAGATAACTCCCGCTATGGAAGATGTCTTGATACTATCCTGCAGCAGACTTCGGCTTCATGCTCTTACCTTTTTCATTCTTCAAAGAGAATCCCAAGCCAGCTCTGTTCTTGTTTACAAGTGGATCCACAATCTGTCCCCATACCTCACTATGACCTTTACGCACAACTTGTTGCGCATCCTTGAGAGAAACCATGGAATTCTCATTTCCTCTTATGTTATCAATGGATAAGGCTTGGAACTGGGTTCCAACAGCAGCTTCATCCGCCTCCACAATGTTGAAAGAGGACAAATGAGATATCAATAATGTATGTTCTCCATTTATAATTACCACTTTTCCTTCACGTACAAACTTCAGCTTCTGGTGTAAAGTTGAAGTGACATCCCCTGCCTCATGTATCCACGGCCTTCCTAGAAAACAGATATAAGCGGTTACAATATCCATGAATTGGAAAGTAATCTGAAACAAATGTGGGCCTATATGAATAGGCAAGTCCACTTCACCAATAACAGATTTCCTTGATCCATCAAACGCTTTCACAATAATGCCACTTGGGAGCATGGGCGTTCCTTGATATTTCAATTTCATAAGCGTGCTCCTCGGTATAACGTTTAAAATGGATCCATTATCAATCAGCACATTGGATAGTGAATCATTCTTGCAATTCACTGAGATGTGGAGGGACAGGTTGTGATTCCTTCCTTCATCTGGAAATTCGTCGTCGTGGAAACTCAGGTTATTACATGACGTAATGGTTCCTACTACACTGCTGAATTGGTCTATAGGCATGTCACTTTCTACAAAATCTTGATCCAATATCCTCATCAGAGATTCTTTGTGCGCAGAGGAATTCATCAATAAAGCCAAGATATATATTTTTGAAGGAGTCTACAGTAGCTGATCTACAATTTTGTAGTCGCTCATCTTGATTATCTTCAAAATATCATCCACCTCTTTCTCTAACGTAGCTCCACTAGATTCACTCGTAATCTTCTTGGGTTCAACATTCTCAACAATTTTGTTTCTAGTGCTAACATCTTCACGAATAACTGGTGCAAATACACGACCGTTACGGGTCACTCTGCTAGTCTCAGCAATATTTCCAACATCAGGCATTGGATGGATGGGAACTTCCAAACCATCCTCTAAGATTGTAGCGTTATATTTGTAGGGCACAACCTTATCTGACTTGTAGGGGTAGGACCTGGCAAACTAATCACTAATTGAGTAATAGCCGACTTGCTACGATACTCAACTTCAAAATGGGCGGGTGCACCAAAACAAGGCACAATGACATTTACACCTTCTTCAACACAATCATTCATTGTGGAGTCATCTCTAGAAAACAAATCTTCATTCGAGGAGAAGAACTCATCTGCAGAGGCATACTCATCATCTGATCCTTCTTCAGCCAAACAAGACTCAATCATATCAACTTCATGGTAATCATCCATTTGACCTGTAACCTTGATAGTTCCATTATCCAACAATAACTGAACATCTTTCCTCATGATTGAACATCCTCAGGAGTCCCAGTAGCAAATTCGGAAAGATCCATACTGATGTTCCACCTGATCGGCCATGTGGCAGAAAGTAGCATGCAATTGTACAAGATCCTCATTCATGTGCTCCACAAAAAAAATTATGAAATCTTTAGGACATCTAGAAACCATGTTCACCTCGTCTTCATACTCTGCTCTAGGCCTGATTATATGGATGAGGCCCTCATCCATCATCTTCTGCAAATCAGGCTTTATCTTATCGCAACCTTGTATGTCTGTACTGCAAATAGCACAATTAGATTGGTCATGCACATAGTAGCTAAATTCAAAAAGGTCTGCATGCATTTTCACAAAATCTCCTCTAACCAGGTTAATATCAAAAATCTGGAAGTCACCTGGACAACCGGCCACCATGTTTACAACATTCACTCCTCCATGCTTGGGTAGAGGATTGTTTTTCACATTAGGGCCCACATCCTTGAAATATAGAATACCAGACTTCACCAATTTCTGCACCTCAGTCTTCAAAGGATAGCAATTCTCAACATTATCCCTGGTGCTCCCTGATGAAAAGCACATGTTTGGTCTGCTTTGTAATACCAAGGCAATGGTGATAGTATAACGGGAGGTGGTCGGGTCTGCACCAACTTCTTCTGAATCAATGCCGGTATTAACTTTGTATAACTCATAGGAATAGGGTCATAAGTCTCCCTTCTCTGATTATACCCTTGATTCCCCTACTGGGATAGTCTCTGATAAGCAACGGTGGTTGGAGCTACACCAACAACTGGAGTAACTGAGGCGACTTGTTGATTGTAACACCCCAATTCTACCCCAAGCAATTATGCAAAATAAATCAGAGTTATAAAATTTCATTCATACAAATGAATCGGGACGTCACAAATTCTTCTAACAAAATTCATTGCATTCATCATGGATATATAAAACTTTTTTCAAACATCGGATGAACCATCAACATAACATAACATCTTTAACCAAATAAGTCAACATCTACACAGCTGAATTCTTAAATACATCTCTAACAAAAACAGCAACTTCGAAACATCTCATATTTAATGATAATCAAATTAAAATTCAACAACTAAAAATAATCAATCAAAACAGCAAGCATTCATCCCCCCGAGTGTTACATATCAGAGCAATGACACCGACTCGAACTATTGAAGGTATACAACCTTCACTCTCGATTACCTGCACGTTACCAACATAAGGGCAACATTCAAACAAAAGGGGTGAGATTTCTTACAATATAATAAAGCACATGATAATTAATATATTAAATTAGATCAACAACATCACCACTTCTCATCTCATAATCAACAACAATCTCAGCAATAATATACATTCATCCACATCAAAATACACTTCTTTATGAAATCATATAATGCGACTCAATACTATGCAAATTCATGTGGTACCATTGGAGAAGAACTCCCATCTCAAAAATTTGCGAATTAATAGAGGCATTAACAAGCATAGCCTTCATCTCAAAATTTGCCAATCCAGGCCATCTCAACGAGCATAAGCTCCATCTCAAAAATGCAATGTATGCGACACAACCATGAATGTAATGATAACACCCAAGTTAACAACATCTCAAATCATCTCAAAACATCTCAAATTATCATCTCAAAACATCTCAAATTATCATCTCAAAACATCTCAAAATACATCTCAAAATAACATCTCAAAGACATCTCAAATTAACATCTCAAAATAACATCTCAAAATAACATCTCAAATTAAAATCTCAAAATAACATCTCAAATAATCAAAATAATTCATCAAACTTCATTTATTTATAAATCATCAAACATCATTTATTTATTAATAACTTCTCATTTATAACTCAGCAGTATTTTAATTTCCACAGTAAATCAACACTGTCATTCTGTAACTCTAACGTCAAGACCGACACTTTCCTACTGTTATAGCTCAAACAGCAGCTTCTAAGCATCTAATGTTCATAGCTCTTCACAAAACAACGCAAAGGCCATCCAACTTCTGACCACGCAACCTCTAACCAACGCTATTTCTAAATACACGACTTCTGATGATGCAACTTTGGGGCGACACAATCTTCTGACTACTATAACTTCTGAATACTGCAACCTCTGATCAGATGCAACTTCTGATCATCACAGCTTCTGGCTAACCCCATCTTCTGACCAGGTACAACTTCTGATCATCACATCTTCTAACTAATGCCATCTTCTGACTAGTGCAACCTCTGACCAGATACAACTTATGATCATCACCGTCCTCTGACTAACCACATCTTCTAACTAGTACAAATGCTGACTACTGCAACTTCTGACGACACAGTCCTCTGACAGCATAGCTTCTAACCCATACAACTCCTAACATCAGGACTTCTATTTTCTAGTAATTCAACGCAACTTCTAACATCAGAATTTCCACCTTTCACTAGACCACGCAACTTCTAACACCTACGTCTAGCATCAGAACTGCTATTTTCTATTCATCCTATTGTTCTAATTCTTCGCCTGGTATCAATCTAACTAAGAATAGTATTAACAAATTCTATTCTCCAAATTAATTCAGTAATTCTAATACAATGGCGCCTGATATCATTCCAGCATAATTATGCGTTTTCATTACTGCTATATTCAACGTTTGCCATTACTGCAATATTCTACATTTCCTTCCCTGCATCCCACTATGGGATTCACGATTAAATCCCTAAAACTTAATATATTCATGACAATTCATCACCTATAATCATCTGATAATCCTACACCAATTAAACAACATCATGACATCAATATCCATCTAAAATTCATCAAATCTTCATCATACATCATCATATACATCCAATTCAAGAACAAGACAACAATCATTACTAATCCCACATACCAATCATCATAAACCCAATTATAGAGTTAGAACCCCGCCCTTACCTTGTATTGAAGGTCGCTCTACAATTTCTAGTTGAATTCTCGTGCTTGTCGTTTTCCACTTCTCTAGCAGCTTGCACGTTCTCTTCCAAATCCTTATTCTTCTACTGCTTCTTTCTTTCTATTCCTTCTAACAAATAATAAAATAACCCTATTATTCCTTATTGGGCTTAAAACCAACACACACCCTGATTACTTCTACTCTCCCAAAATAAGCCCACATTAAATAATATTACACTTTTAATATTATTTCACCACATAATATTATATCTCTAATATTATTTCTCCACTTAATAAAATAAATCCAATTAATTAAAACACATCTTCATAAATATTCCAAAAATAATTTAATTAAATAATTAATTAAATTACGGGCGTTACACTGATGACGCTGATAATTTTTTCTAGGAGGATTAACCCTCCTCTCTTTCATAACATCATTTGTATCCCCTTAATTCTTCTTGGTAAACCTATAAGACGACTTCTTTGCACCTCCATATCCTTCACCCTTCGTTAAACGGCCCTCTCTTATAGCCTCTTCTAAACGGATACTCATGCCTACCATTTCAGTAAAGTCACTTGGCGCACTTGCTACCATCCTCTCATAGTAGAAAGCACCCAGAGTCTTCAATAAAATCTTAGTCATCTCCTTCTCATCCATGGGAGGAATCACTTGGGTGGCTACCTCACGCCATCTCTATGCATATTCTTTGAATGATTCCTTGTCTTTCTGAACCATGGCCCTAAGTTGATCACGGTCAGGCACCATGTCCATGTTGTATTTGTATTGTCTGATAAATGTTTCTCCCAAGTCATTGAAAGTATGGATGTTGACACTGTCCAAGCTCATATACCACTTCAGCGCAACACCGGTTAGACTATCCTAAAAAAATGAATCAGCAGACGCTGATCATCAGTATGGGTAGACATTCTCCTTATATACATTACCAGATGAGCACGAGGGCAAGTGTTTCCCTAGTACTTTTCAAACTCCGAGAACCAAACTCCGGAAACAAATCATGCGCATTGCATATCATGTATCATATTTCACATATTTCTTGCATTTGTTATGCATATCCATGTGTCTTACCAAGCTTCTTTACTTTGTTCAGCAAGCTGACTCACCACTACAACACTCGAGCTAATTTCAGAAGGAAGATGGACAAATTAGAACAAGAGAGTCGCGAGCTGCACGAGGAAGTTTCTTCTTTGAAGGCCGGTATGGCCAATATTACTGCTCTGATGGAGTCTCTGGTGGCTGCTCAGAATCAGCCACCGAGTGTTCATCCTCAACCAACAAGGGCTACTGATGAAGCTCCAACGTTCCTGTGTCTACTACCCCAGCTTTTGTTCAGAATCGCATGCCTCAAGGTTATCCATGGGGAATTCCAAAGAAATTTGCACCCGAAGGTTTCAATCTTGGTCCTCAAGAAGTTCCAATTGTTCAGACTATTGTTACTCCTGCACCTCTTGTGGTGCATACTACTCCTGTTGCACCTCCTTCGTGAATTTGGTTCCATTTGTTAATGATGATGTGTGTCGTCCTTTTCATCCACCAAGTGAAGGGCAACACTTTCCCTCATGCTCATCTGATAATGTACATAAGGAGAATGTCTACCCATACTGATGATCAACGTCTGTTGATTCACTTTTTTCAGGATAGTTTGACCGGTGTTGCGCTGAAGTGGTATATGAGCTTGGATAGTGTCAATATACATACTTTCAATGACTTGGGAGAAGCATTTATCAGACAATACAAATACAACATGGACATGGCGCCTTACCGTGATCAACTCAGGGCCATAGTTCAGAAAGACAGGGAATCATTCAAAAAATATGCACAAAGATGGCGTGAGGTGGCCGCCCAAGTGATTCCTCCCATGGAAGAGAAGGAGATGACTAAGATTTTCTTGAAGACTCTGGGTGCTTTTTACTATGAGAGGATGGTAGCAAGTGCGCCAAGTGACTTTACTGAAATGGTAGGCATGGGTATCCGTTGAGAAGAGGCTGTAAGAGAGGGCCGCTTAACGAAGAGTGAAGGATCTGGAGGTGCAAATAAGCCATCTTATGGGTTTACCAAGAAGAAGGAAGGGGATACAAATGTTTTTATGCAATAGAGGAGTGTTAATCCTCCTAGAAGAAATTATCAGCGTCATTAGCAAGTCGCCTCAGTTACTCTAGTTGTTGGTGTAGCTCCAACCACTGTTGCTTATCAGAGACCGTCCCAGTGGGGGAATCAAGGGTATAATCAGAGAAGGGAGAGTTATGACCTTATTCCTATGAGTTATACAGTGTTACTACCGGCATTAATTTAGAAGAAGTTGGTGCAGACCCGACCACCTCCCACTGTACCATCACCATTGCCTTGGTATTACAAGGCGGACCAAACATGTGCTTTTCATCAGGGAGCACTAGGGAATAATGTTGAGAATTTCTATCCTTTGAAGAATGAGGTGCAGAAATTAGTGAAGTCTGGTATTCTATATTTCAAATATGTGGGCCCTAATGTGAAAGACAATCCTCTACCCAAGCATGGAGGAGCGAATGTTGTAAACATGGTGGCCAGTTGTCCAGGCGACTTCCGGATTTTTGATATTCATCTGGTTAGAGGAGATTTGGTGAAAATGCATGCATACCTCTGTGAATATAGCTACTATACGCATGACCATTCTGGTTGTGCTATTTGCAATACAGACATATAGGGTTGCGATAAGATATAGGCTGATTTGCAGGAGATGATGGATGAGGTCCTCATCCACATAATTAGGCCTAGGGAAGAGTATGAAGAGGAGGTGAACATGGTTTCTGGATGTCCTGGAGGGTTCATAATTTTTGATATGGAGCGCATGAATGAGGATCTAGTACAATTGCATGCTACTTTTTGCCACATGGTTGGTCATGTGGAACATCAGTATGGATCATGCCAAATTTGTTGCCGGGACTCCCGAGGATGTTCAATCGTGAGGAAAGGTGTTCAGTTGTTGTTGGATAATGGAACTATCAAGGTTACATGTCAAACAGATGATTACCATGAGGTTGATATGATTGAGTCTTGTTTGGCTGAAGAAGGATCGGATGCTGAGTATGCCTCTGCAGATGAGTTCTTCTCCTTGGATGAAGATTTATTTTCCAGAGATGTATCCATAATGACTGATTGTGTTGAAGAAGGTGTAAATGTCATTGTGCCTTGTTTTGGTGCACCCTCCCATTTTGAATTCGAGTATCATAGCAAGCTGACTATTACTCCATTGGTGATTAGTTTGCCGAGTCCTGTCCCCTACAAGTCAGATAAGGTTGTACCCTGCAAATATAATGCTACAATCTTAGAGGATGGTGTGGAAGTTCTCATCCAGCCAATGCCTGATGTTGGAAATATTGCTGAGACTAGCAGAGTGACCCGCAGTAGTCGTGTATTTGCACCTGTTGTTTGTGGAGATGTTAGCATTGGAAAGAAAATTGCTGAGAATGTTGAACCCAAGAAGGCTACGGGTGAATCTAGTGGAGCTACGTTATAGAAAGAAGTGTATGATATTTTGAAGATAATCAAGATGAGCGACTACAAAATTATAGATTAGCTACTGCAGACTCCTTCAAAAATATATATCTTGGCTTTATTGATGAACTCCTCTGCTCACATAGAATCTATGATGAGGGTATTGGATCAAGATTTTGTGGAAAGTGACATGCCTATATACCAATTCAGCAGTGTAGTAGGGAACATTACGTCATGTAATAACCTGAGTTTCTGGGACGATGAATTGCCAGATGAAGGAAGGAATCACAACCTGGCCCTCCATATCTCTATGAACTGCAAGAATGATTCACTATCCAAGGTGCTTATTGATAATGGATTCGCTTTGAACGTTATACCGAGGAGCACGCTTATGAAATTGAAATATCAAGGAACGCCCATGTGTCCAAGTGGCATTATTGTGAAAGCGTTTGATGGATCAAGGAAATCTGTTATTGGTGAAGTGGACTTGCCTATTCATATAGGCCCACATTTGTTTCAGGTTACTTTCTAGGTCATGCATATCGTACCCGCTTATAGTTGTTTGCCAGGAAGGCCGTGGATACATGAGGCAGGGGTTGTCACTTTGAATTTACACCAGAAGCTGAAGTTTGTATGTGAAGGAAAAGTGGTAATTATAAATGGAGAACAGGCATTATTGATATCTCATTTGTCCTCTTTCAACATTGTGGAGGCGGATGAAGCTACTGTTGGAACCCAATTCCAAGTGTTGTCCATTGATAACATAAGAGGAAATGATAATTCCATGGTTTCGCTTAAGGATGCGCAACAAGTTGTGCGTAAGGGTCATAGTGAGGTATGGGGACGAATTGTTGATCCACCTGTAAACAAGAACAGAGCTGGCTTGGAGTTCTCTTTGAAGAATGACAAAGGTAAAAGCATGAAGCCGAAGTCTGCTGCAGGCAAGTATCAAGACATCTTCTGTAGCGGGGGTTATCTTCATCCAACTATCTCCGAGATTAAGGCCATTGTGGAAGATGAAGCAGAGCCAGAAATGCCAAATTACGTGATGCACAGAGTTAGGGTTCATAACTGGATCACCATTGATGTTCCCTCTTGCATACATGTTTCAAAGTAGTTTGTTTTGTTAATCTTTTTGAAAAGCTTTCACTCTTCCCAAGGTGAAAGTATTAATATTGTATGGGCTTATCTATTTGTTGTGACTTTTAAAATCAATAATAAAAGTTGTCTTTGTTCCCCAAATCGTGTCTTTATTTTCTGCTTTTTCTTGGAAAATGGTAATCAGAAAAAAATTTCAAAATAAATAATAATTGAAGTTCAATCTGCATGATCACTTGTTATATGTGTCATTTTCTAAAAACAATCATAAATCATATGTGTAGATTAATTAAAAAAACCCGTTGAATACAATGACCCTGCACCCTCTCCAAACTTTGAATGTCCTGTGTATAGTGCTGAAGAAGAAGACTATGATGAGATTCTAGAAGAGGTATCACGATTTCTTGAACGCGAGGAAAATGTTATTTAGCCATATAAAGAGCCATTGGAAGTAATCAATTTGGATTCAGAAGAAGGTCTAAAAGAAGTCAAAATTGGAGCATTGATGTATCCTAATATGAAAATCAGGTTGATTAAGTTGTTGAAAGAGTATTTGGATATTTTTTCTTGGTCTTATCAAGATATTCCTGGTCTAGATACAGATATCGTAGAGCACAGTTTGTCGTTGAAGCCAGCATGTCTGCCAATCAAACAGAAGTTGAGAAGAACTCACCCAGATATGGCAGTAAAGATCAAAGAAGAAGTTCTAAATTAGATTAATGCCGGTTTTCTTGTGATGTCAGTGTACCCTCAGTGGATTGCCAATATTATCCCAGTACCAAAAAAAGACGGAAAAGTTTGCATGTGCGTAGATTACAGAGATCTAAATAAAGCTAGTCCAGAAAATTTTCCATTGCCACACATTGATATGTTAGTGGATAGCACAGCAAAATTCAAAGCATTCTCGTTCATGGACGGATTTTCCGGGTATAATCAAATAAGAATGGCTCTAGAGGACATGGAAAAAACAACGTTTATCACACCCTGGGGAACATTCTGTTATAGAGTGATGCCCTTCGGGTTGAAGAACGCTGGTGCAACGTACCAGAGGGCTATGACAACCCTATTCCATGATCTGATGCACACGAAAATCGAGGTATATGTTGATGATATGATTGCTAAATCCCAGACTGAAGAAGGTCATGTATAAGATTTGTTGATGTTGTTTCAGCGTTTGAGGAAGTATCATCTCCGCTTGAATCCAAATAATTGTACCTTCGGTGTTCGATCAGGGAAAATGTTGGGATTCATTGTTAGCCAGAAAGGGATTGAATTTGACCCTGGAAAATTCAAAGAAATTCAAGAAATGCCAGCGCCAAGAACTAAAAAACAAGTCAGAGGGTTTCTCGGGCATTTTAATTATATTTCCAGATTCATTTCTCACATGACTGCAACATGTGAACCGACCTTTAAGTTGTTAAAGAAAGATCAAGGTTGTGTATGGACAGATGACTACCAAAGGGCATTTGAAAGTATTAAAGAATATTTGCTTGAACCTTATATCTTGCTCCCTCCTTTTGAAGGAAGGTCATTGATTATGTATCTGACAGTGTTAGATAATTCCATGGGTTGTATTCTGGGACAACAAGATGAAACAAGGAAGAAAGAGTATGCCATTTATTATCTCAGTAAAAAGTTTACTGATTGTGAGTCGTGGTATTCCATGCTGGAAAAGAAATGTTGTGCACTGGCCTGGGCGACAAAAAGTTTGTGGCAGTATATATTGAATCACACTACTTGGTTGATCTCCAAAATGGATCCAATCAAGTACGTTTTTGAAAAGCCTGCTCTTACTGGGAGAATTGGCCGCTGGAAGATGCTGTTATCTGAATATGACATCGAATACTGCACTCAAAAGGCTATTAAGAGCAGCGTGTTGGCAGATTATCTGGCTCACCAACCAGTTGATGATCATCAGTCTGTGAAGTATGACTTTCCCGATGAGGATGTGATGTTTCTAAAAGTAAAAGATTATGATGAACCGTTTCCTGAGGAAGGTCCTGATCTTGAATCTTTTTGGAGTAAGATATTTGATGGAGCTGTGAATGCTTATGGTAAAGGAATCAGTGTTGTGATTGTCACTCCACATGGATCACACATTCCTTTTACTGAAAGGTTGACATTTGATTGTACTAATAATATGGCATAATATGAGGCTTACATCATGGGTCTCGAGGAATCTATTGATCTCAGAGTTAAAATTCTAGATGTGCACGGTGATTCAACTTTGGTAATAAATTAGATTAAAGGAGAGTGAGATACTCGTCACCTCGGCTTGATCCCTTATAAAGATTATGCTAGAAGGCTGTTACCCTTCTTTAATAAAGTTGAATTTCATCATATTCCTAGAGATGAAAATCAAATGGGGGATGCTTTGGCAACTCTGGCTTCTATGTATCAAGTGAATACTTGGAATGATATACCTCGAATTATGGTTCAGTGACTGGATAGGCCCGCTCATGTGTTTATAACAGAAGAGGTAGCAGATGAGAAACCTTGGTATTATGATATCAAGCATTTTCTCCAAACTCAGGAATATCCGATTGGTACATCAAATAAAGATAGAAAGACATTAAGAAGATTGGCTGGCAGTTTCTTCCTCAGTGAAAATGTGTTGTACAAGAGAAATTATGACATGGTCTTGCTCATATGCGTGGATAGACACGAAGCAGACATGTTGATGCATGAGGTTCATGAAGGCTCAGTTGGCACATATGCCAATGGACATTCGATGGCTAAAAAATGCTAAGGGCATATTACTATTGGCTGACAATGGAATTCGATTGTTACAAATTTGCAAAGAAGTGTCATAAATGCCAGATTTATGCGGACAAGGTTCATGTGCCTTCGACACTTTTTAACGTGATCTCTTCCCCATGGCCTTTCTCTATGTGGGGTATTAACATGATTGGGATGATAGAACCCAAAGCATCGAATGGACACTGTTTCATCTTGGTAGCAATTGATTACTTCACCAAATGGGTGGAAGTTGTTTCATATGCTAATGTTGCCAAGCAGGTGGTTGTGAGCTTCATTAAGAATAATCTCATATATCGGTATGGTGTGTCGAGCAGAATTATCACTGATAATGGATCGAATATGAACAACAAGATGATGACAAAACTTTGTGAAGAATTCAAGATTGTCCATCACAACTCATCTCTGTACAGACCGAAGATGAATGGGGTTGTTGAAGCTGCTAATAAGAATATCAAGAAGATCATCCAGAAGATGGTTGTTACTTATAAAAATTGGCATGAAATGCTCCCTTTTGCTTTACATGGATATCGGATATCTGTCTGAAGTTCAACAGGAGCAACCTCGTTCTCCCTTGTGTATGGAATGGAAGCGGTACTCCCAATTGAGGTTGAGATTCCCTCTTTGTGTGTGATCATGGAAATCAAGTTGTCAGAGGCTGAATAGGTCCAGAACAGGTTTGACCAATTGAATTTGATTGAAGAGAAGAGAATAACGGCTTTGTGTCATGGCCATTTATATAAGAAGATAATGAAGAAAGCTTTTGATAAGAAGGTCAAACCTCGTGAATTCAGAGAAGGCGACCTCGGGCTCAAGAAGATCATGTCTTTTAACACTGATTCTATGGGCAAGTGGACTCCTAATTTTGAAGGCCCATATGTTGTCAAGAAAGCCTTCTCTGGTGGTGCATTTTTTCTTGAAACTATGGATCGTGAGGAGTTCCCACATCCCATGAATGTTGATGCAGTCAAGAAATACTTCACCTAAAGAAATAAAAGAACAGCTCGCTAAGTCGAACACCCGAAAGGGCGGCTAAGGCAAAAAAGAACGTCTCGGTAGGCCAAAAACCCGAAAGGGCGGTCTAGGAAAAAATTAGAGACATAAACAGAATAAAATTTCCCGCTAAATTGAAAACCCGCAAGGGCAGCTTAGGCAAAAGTTAGGGACTTTCTTGGCAAGTAACTACATCAGACAAGACTTGATCGTTGAAGCAATAATCTTCTCGGATCCTCATCATACTTCAACAGAAGGTGCTGCTCAGGATTTCAAAAGTTGTTAGAGGGGATAGTGGTCATTGTATCTCAATGTATCTTTTCCATTATATATTACCATTTTCCGAACTTTGTAATCATCCATGGAGTCTCGCCATTTGCAGACTACCATTCTATTAATGAAATTTGAGCTTTTACCCAATTCTTTGTATTTCTTATTTTATTTAGCTTGCAAAGACTCCGTTTATTATTGATAATAACCTTCAAAGCAAAAAGATTAAATAACAAAATTGATTTTCAAAAATAATTTACAATTTGCTTTTACTTTAAAATTTGTGACGCAAGAGAAAAACAAAAGTGGTGATCCCAAGAATGGACGAACTCCAGTTGTTTTGAGAAGTTTTGTTTCCATAAGAAGTTTTTCTCAGGATGTTTTCACTGTATTGGGTTTGTGACTCCGGTGTCCCCGGTCAAGTTTTGGTTCATTTTTCTTCTTTTCTGAGTTTGCATGATATGAAGACTTAATCCAAGATTTCTCTAGTGAAGGTTTCGCTTGTTTGATAGAAGTTCTTTCTTCCCAGAGAAGTTGGTATAATAATTACTCTCGAAGAACACATGTCTCTGTTTTCTCCAGTAAATAATGTATATTGGTTTTCCCCTTGAGAATGTGGTGTTGACCTCCCCAATAAAGTCAGCACGAAATCCCCAGTTAATGTCTCGATGATGGGACATTATATGCCTTAGCGAAGTTGGTATGTTTTTCCTCCTTCAGAATGGGCCTGAATTCCCCAATGAATATTTTGATGATTTGGTGTCCATCTACTTTACTTGAAATTGATTTTGCAATCCCCAGTAGAAGTGTTACATTTGAAAATATTTGTTTCCTCGTTGAAGTATGATTGTTATTCCCTGGTGAAGCCTGGAGAAGGATGTTATATCTCTGTATCTGTACTATTTTGTCGCTATATTTTGTTTACTTCCGAATTACGTTTCTCCCCAGTGAAGTTAAGACATGCAGTAGGATTTTGTTTCCTCAGTTGGCGCCTACTTTTTCTTATGGAATGTTCATCTTGGATGTGATTTATCCGAATTTTGATTGTTCCCGAGTTGGTTTTGCCTGGTTACACCCAATGTTATATGTCTGTTTTGTCAGCATATGCACGACAACACTCATGCATTCATACATACATCATGCATAGTTAAAATTTGGCAAATCATTGCTCATTCACATTTGTTATTTTTTTATGGACGTATTGCTCTGTTTTGCAGAGTTGTGTTGTCCCCCCTCCAATAGAGTGCCAGTTATAAGCAGAAAGTGTGTGTTCTTTCAATTGCCCCACTGAGTTGTCCCTCGTGGAAGATTTTTGCTTTAGCTCTCCTGCACAGCTCTTTGTCTGGATGATTTAGGTTTCCCTCTTGAGTTCATTTCTCAAAGAATGTATTTTGGTAGACTATTTTACTCCAGTTTATTTCCAGATCAAATCTTTGTTTCCCAACAATATTATTACCTTGGACGTTTGAAAGCTTCGAGTTTTGGGTTGAGAACGTGCATTTATTTTGCACGAGAAGACTTTATATCCTCAGCAGGAATATACTGGCATGTCCCCAGGAAGCCATGATTAATTCCCCAAGAAGTCATATTTCATTCCCCAGGAAGTCATATTTCATTCCCCAGGAAGCCATATTGCTTTCCCCAAGAAGTCATTTTTATAATCCTTCCTATAACACCAAGTAGAAGGTCTCTTTATTTGAGCAACTTGTACTTCCCCTTAAAAGTCGACGTAACTTTTTGATATATTCTCTATGAGCGGATAGTTTGCAGTCTGTTGTCAAATTACACCAGCGGGTGGCAAGACTTTCAATGCCACAGAGACAGTTCATTATGAAATCTTTGCAAGTGGTAGTCTCTTTATTTGAAACAGGTTATATATTACCCTTTCTAGGCGGAGTGCCTTGTTTAAAGAAGAAGTTGAGACCCGTTCTAGGAGAAACGCGGGAATTTTGGGAAAAGACTTGTTATCTTTTTGCTATCTTCAGTGAATGTTGGTAGTTCATCATTAGTGAACGACGGTGCTATGATATATTCTCTTTCTACCTTCAGTGAAAGTTGGTAGGTCACCTTCAGTGAAAGTTGGTGCTTGTTATCTTTTTGCTACCTTCAGTGAATGTTGGTAGTTCAGTAAACGGCGGTGCTATGATATATTCTCTTTCTACCTTTAGTGAAAGTTGGTAGGTTACCTTCAGTGAAAGTTAGTGCTTATTATCTCTTTTCTACCTTCAGTGAATGTTGGTAATTCATAATCAGTGAATGGTGATTCTATGATATATTCTCTTTCTACCTTCAGTGAAAATTGGTAGGTCACCTTCAGTGAAAGTTGGTGCTTGTTATCTTTTTTCTACGTTCAGTGAATGTTGGTAGTTCATCTTCTCCTACCGGTATTCTTGCAGTTATCATCCCCAGCAGGAGTAAAAGCTTATTCTTCAATATCAGCCCAGGAATGACTTCCCGGCACCCGTCAAGGATTTACTTTCCTAGACGAAAACACATTCATAAAACATCGCATACATCATTATAGCATGTATAGACGCATCATATCATACAAACCTCATTCATGTTGAGAACATCATTGCTTGATCCATATCATGCATTGCATATGACTGACCTCTACCTTTCAGGAAAGATTCAGCTAAATTCTCCATCATATTTCAAGTCCTAGACCGGTTCAGTTAATCGACTCCGAAGATTTCTTATCCAGTCCAAGGCCTTCTCTAGTCCAGCTAAATCGACTCCCAACAGATTTTTCTGATGAAGACTCAGTAGAAGTTATCAGGTTATAATTTCCTACGGTTCCCTCCCCGACGGTGCGTGAGGTGATAATTCCTTTTGAGATTATAATTTCCTATGGTCATCTCCCCGACGGTGCGTGAGATGTAATTCCCTTTTAGGTTATAATTTCCTATGGTCCTCTCCCCGACGGTGCGTGAGATGTAATCCCCTTTTAGGTTATAATTTCCTATGGTCCTCTCCCCGACGGTGCGTGAGATGTAATTCCCTTTGAGATTATAATTTCCTATGGTTCTCTCCCCAACGGTGCATGAGATGTAATTCCATTTCATATTATAATTTCCTATGGTCCTCTCCCCGACGGTGCGTGAGATGTAATTCCCTTTTAGGTTATAATTTCCTATGGTCCTCTCCCCGACGGTGCGTGAGATGTAATTCCCTTTTAGGTTATAATTTCCTATGGTCCTCTCCCCGACGGTGCGTGAGATGTAATTCCCTTTTAGGTTATAATTTCCTATGGTCCTCTCCCCGACGGTGCGTGAGATGTAATTCCCTTTTAGGTTATAATTTCCTATGGTCCTCTCCCCGACGGTGCGTGAGATGTAATTCCCTTTTAGGTTATAATTTCCTATGGTCCTCTCCCCGACGGTGCGTGAGATGTAATTCCCTTTTAGGTTTTAATTTCCTATGGTCCTCTCCCCGACGGTGCGTGAGATGTAATTCCCTTTCAGGTTATAATTTCCTATGGTCCTCTCCCCGACGGTGCGTGAGATGTAATTCCCTTTCAGATTATAATTTCCTTTGGTTCTCTTCCCGATACTGCAAAGATGGTAATTCCCACCAAGATTTTCTCAACGAGCGTTGTTGAAGTTAAAGTCACCCAAGGTTCTCTTACCATTCATGCTAAGGTAGTAACCATCCCTGGTTCATTCATCATCTTGTGAAGCTCCAGACTCAGCTCCTGTAACCAGTCAGGACATATCTATACCAAGCATCTGAAAACCAACTCCTGCAACATGTCAGGTACTCATTTTTCTGTTGTGCAGGTACGCAAGTTCTCGCTAAGGAATCTCTTATGCGATCAACGTCCAGATGGCATCTATAAGCCCATCATCCTACTCGTCAATCTCTAAATGGCATCTATAAGCCCATTCCCATCATCGCATTGCTACTATGTGAGCGCAAATTTCTGGGCACTCTAGTGTTCAATCACCTTCTACCCTCGGATTACGAAAGGCACGTCAGCCAATCTGCATCCTCAGGTATAAGAAGATTGAACAGGGGCAACTGTTGTACCCCAAAATTTGCCCTCCCATATTCTCCAAGAAATTGCCAAGTCAAAGCTTCAAAAGTTCCCCAAGGGTTGCACAGTGCAAGGGTCTCCTAAACAGTCAAAATTAGGGTTTATGGTCTGATCAAGAAAATGAAGTTTCCAAAGGTCCAATCAAGTCTCACATGCTTATAAATATGGTCAAGCATCCTCATATCAAGTTTCAAGGCCTACAGCTCAAAATTGCACAGTCAAAACCCTAATTGCACTACAGTCAACTGTAGGGGCAAAATGGTCATTTGACAGTCAAAAGTTCAAATTTTTGGTCAACATATCATTTTGAAGCCACAAACATCATTTGATCAATGCTTGATCATGATTCTCAAAGCTTGGCTCAAAAATCATCAAGATGCAAAAGTTTCCTTATTTGGACAGCTGAAAAAGTCAACTGTAAATTGACCAGGGCATAACTTTCACATGGATTATCAGAAAAATTCCATCCAAAGCTCATTTTGAAGAGAAAGACATTTCCTACAACTCATCTTCATACTTCAAGTCGAAGAAATGCTCTCACAAAAAGTTATCAATTTCAACATTATAGGTCATTTTCAAAAGTCAACAAAAAAGGACTTTAAGTCAAAGGCCATAACTTGAAATTGGTAAATCAAAATGACATGGGACCAAAGGCATTGGTTAGAGGACTCAAAGAACTTTCCAAAATGTCCAAGAACATGAGAAAATCTTAAAAATTGAGCAAGTTATGCCTTGTAGTAGTTGGGAAATTTTTGGATATTTTGAAAAGTCAACATTGATTCAAATGACCTAAAATTGCTAATGGGCCCATTTTTCTTCCATAATTCATCATCCATGGCATGTGCACGACCACTTGGCCCAAAGGGAAGTATTTCTTCATTTTTTATTTATTTATTTGAATTTTTATTTATAATAATTCATTTAAATCAAATTAAATACATGGAAAATATTTAACCTACTATTTCAAATCTTTTTATACATGATATGCCTTCAATATTTCGTGCATGGTTAAGATTGGAAAGAATCAATTTGATTGGATCATAATTGGTACAAAAATGCATGGAAAAGATTGAAAAAACAATGCTTGAAAATCAAATCTTCAAAGCCATGAATACAAAAGATCTTGATCAATTTTCTTGACCTAATTGGTTCATTACATAAGCCTGAATACAACCCTAATGAGAAGAACCATAAAGCTGCGCTAGAAACCATTCATCAAACTTGGAATTTTTTGCAAAAAACTCAAAACTGAAAACCACATTCTAGGGCGATTCAAGGCACGATTTTTGTTTCATTAGCTTGCTGAAGGTTCACTGAACGATTCCCAATCAAAAACATTCATCAAAACCTCAAGAATCGGTATACAGAACTTAAAATATTTCATGAAAAATGCATATTCGTGTTTTGATTTACAGGCATCCTCATGACATTTTGTTCATTGATTCATATTCCTTGTGTGATTCTGAAGCTAACCCATGTGTTTGATTGAATTTTTGCAAGCTATATACGATTTCACCATTACCAAATTCTAGGGTTTTCAGAGTTGTGAATTGGGCGTTTTCAAATAGCATAAAATTAGAGAACCACAGTGCCATGAACGTATTCAGCAAGCTTGGACGAAAAGTTTGAGACCCTCGCGCTCAATTTATGAGCGTCACAGGGCTAATCGCTATTTTTTAATAGCTGGCCTAAGAGAACGCTAACAAAACCGTTGCCAATGTTTTATGTTTTCAGGAAAATAAAATCCAATGGAGAAGATGATTTCGTGGCCAGCCATGATTGGCTCTTTTGAATTTACGCGCTCTAACCCACTAACGATTTGGTTTTGTTTGATATTATTTGTTTATTATGTTACATACAACACGCGCATCTGGCTCCACTGGCAAGCATAGTGACTAGTAAAGTGCATGACCTGGGTTCGAGCCCCAGGTCTTCGTTACTTCCATATTATTTTTCAATAAAGGTTCATATGCAGTTTCAATAACAAAGACCACCATACACTTCCAAGATCCAGTCGTCCACGCGTCCAATGGAATCAAATCAAAGGCTCAGATCTAAGGCACATGGTAGTCCCAGTCAACGCGCCAGCATGCTCCCTGGAGAAAGTCAAACAAGCCAAGATTAATGGGCCAGATTACTAAACTTGAACCTCCATGTTGGGGACTACAACCCCCCTAGGTTTGCCATAATATTTTTTATTTTATTTTTTATTTGCTTTTAATTATTATTTGTTTAATTAATTTATTATTTTCAAAATATAAAAAACACCTAAAAATCAAAAAAATCAGAAAGAAGGGAAAAAATATAATAAATATTTTATTTTTAGTATTTTCATAAATAAATGTATATAATTAAATTTAGTTTAAATTAGGTTGTAATTTTAATTCTTTTAATAAAAAATCTAAAAAATGTAGAATTAGGGTTTCATTAATTTTTCATCCTTTTTATTTTTCTTTCATAAATAATTAAATAATTAGATATTTATTTTTTATACTTAAATTTGCATATAAAAATTAGGGTTAATTTAGGTTAAAATTCAATGTTTTCTTAATAAATTAAAAGCCATTAGAATTAGGGTTAGTATTTATTTTAATTAATTCTTTTTTCATATTAAATCCTAAAATACTAAAAAATACCAAAAAAACAAGTTCTTTCTTTCTTTTAATTTTAATTAATTCCGCATTAGTTTAATTTTGCAAAAAGGGTCCAACGCCCTCGTTTCGATTTAATTCTTATTCGCATATTTATTTTATTTCTTTATAATATTTCTGTATCTCTCCCAAAGCCTTGTAAACTCGGACATTTATATTTTCTCGCACTTTTCTTTACTTTATTTATTTTTCTGTCAAATCGGGTTCTGGTTAATTTTGGCGATGTGGACCCGCGCCGTTTGTAATAGCTTAGAATTTACTTTTCTCGCAATTTTTTAGACAAATGGCATGAAAGAATGTATGGATTAAAATAAAAACAAGCGTAGAACACCTATGACATGACAAGATAAATGCAAATGAAAACGACACACGAATCACACACCACCCCTAGGGTACGCCTCACTGTTGCCTTGCCTCGAAAGGTGATCGTCGAGTAGAGAATGTCTTAGTAAGTCCTCATGATCCGGGAACCTGGCATGAGGGTAGCTTCTAAGGTGTCTTCCCATTGCTCTGGTGATCACCATGTCCCGAACCTCGAATTGACCCGAACACCTCCAACGGTGGTGCTACCTACCTCTCAATGGTGGGATGGCACTACTTTAAAGGACATCTACACAGACGAATTCCTTAGGGTAGGTAGGTTCTCATAGATACTTGCTCTAATCTCAAAACAAATTCAAAAAGACTTTTCACACTGACACCTTTTCAAAAAGCTTTCGAAAGCAATTTTTCGAACACTCTTGAGGACCGATACAAGAGTCGAACTGAAATTTTCAAAGAAACTTTTTTTAAAACCCACAGTTGAAAAGCAAACAAACTATTTTGAAAACACAAGTGAGCAAGTATCTAAGAGCCCATGGATAACCATGGATAGAAAGGGTGCTAACACCTTCCCTTTCTATAATCTACCTCCCGAACCGAGAACAATCTCTTTAAGGAATTTTTCTGTGCTTTTGTCCTTTCCATTTGGAGAAAATAAAAGACGGTGGCGACTCTTGCTTCCGCGACATTTCGCGAACCAGCTTTAAACAGTCAGTTCCAGATCCACCGATCACAGTCACCTTCAGTGAAAGTTGGTGATTATCATCTTTTTTCTACCTTCAGTGAACGTTGGTAGTTCACTGTCAATGAATGGAAATGTTATGATATTTTCTTTTCTCTCTATATTCAGTGAAAGCTGGTAGTTCATCATCAGTAAACGTCGATGATTTCTTCTCTCTACCTTTAGTGAATGTTGGTAGTTTTGCCTTTAGTAGAAGTTATTGTATCCTTTGGCTTTTTATCATCCTATAGAAGTCATGTCTTTTGATTCACCAGTGATTTATTTTCTTGGTCGCATTTCTCTTTTGTTTCTTTATTTCCTTTGTTACATCCCCAGTGGCGTTTTGTGTATCTTTGATTTTGTTCATGCGCATTCATGCTCATAAGCACTGCATGGCATCTTAGGGTCAAAAATAGGGTTTGTTTTAAATTTAAGTATCTTCGATCACGTCGACACGAAGATTTTTAACCTTTGCATCTCTGGATAGAAGAAACTTAAATAAGGGAAGTTGTTGTACCTCAATTGTTTCCCCTAAGATCCCTTCATCACACCATATTAATTCCATCACAACAAGATCACATTAGGGTTCTTGGTTCTCCTTCCTATCTTTAGCTTTGCTCTTTGAGGAATCACCAAGCACCTTGACTTGTTTTCTTTTGTGATCATGAATATTTTGTCTTGATTTTTCCTTTTAATTAATAAAATACAATGTTGGTTTGTCTTACTTGTTACTAATGTAGGTAAAGGCAATGAGGTTTAGCAAGTTGCTCTATGGGTTCATGAGTTTATTTCCATGCCCTAGGCAATAAAGCTTGATAAGTCCAAACCTCACCATTGAATTTATTTTGGAAGGGATGGCATGGCAAGGTTATTTTGGTTCACTACATTTCCAAGATATCAAGATTGATTTAAAAGTACAAGGGATTGATTGAAGAAGTTTTCAAGGTTGGACAAAGTCTTGTTCCCATTGATCACAAGTGCATATTTCTCTCAATTCTCAAGATATGGAAGTAGTTTTGGTGGCTATGAGTTCTCATTTTCATCCTCAACAAATTCTATTTACAAATCAAGAGTGTTGGTACAAGAAGGTGGTTCAAAATTGTCAAGGTTCCTCAAAGCATTTTCTTGATCTAGGAGCTAGGGTTTTGAACTTCAAAGAAGTATATCTTGCTCATCTTTTGGTATTTTTGAGATATTCCAAATACATCCTTCTCTTTAAATGGTTGTTAACAAATCACTTCAAAATTTCCAAGGAGTTTTCATGTGGAAGAAACTTGATGATGAAGAAAGATTACAAGTCTTCCAGAAGAACCCCCAATTTCTCATGTGTGACTTCAAATGATCATAACTTGGTCAATTTTTATCACCTTGAGCCCACTCTTTTTCCACAATTATCTTGATAATGTTAACTTTATCCCTTGTGTTATATGAAAAGTGAGAAAATGGATGGAAGATGCCCTAAGGATACAAAAGATTATAGGTCATTTCATGATTTGTTGCCAACTTCAACAATTCATAACTCTCTTAATTTTTGGAGATTTTGAATGGTTCAAGTTTCAAAATGTCATTCAAGAGGTCTAATTCATGCCATCTTTTTTGGTCAAGAGCAAATTCCAAGTGGAAGGCCATGTTTGAATAAAAAACATTAAAGGTCACTTTTGAAGAAATATTTGAAATATTTTCAAGTATGGAAAATCGACCCTTTTTCTCCAACTTTGACTAAATGAAACTTTCAGCTCAAACATCCATTTGACTCCATTATTTTCCCATTGCAAAGCTTGTAACCTCGTCTTTCTAAAGCATTAGGAATCATGTCCTAAGACCCCTTGAGCTGAATGCCATTAATTTGAACTTGGTAACTTGGAACTGAAGTTTCTTCAAAAATCAGAATATGAAATCATTGATTTAGCCTCTAAACACTTTGTTTATGCACATTTTTGCATCTAAACATGTTTAGTGAACTTCCAGAAGTGATTAGCACAACAAAACGCGTGTTTTGGATGAATTTTGATCAAATTAGAAGTCACACTTTTCTTGTTTACAACTTCACACGATTTCCCTCCAAACTTCATCATTTCACACGCTTGGACATTCCATTTGATTCCCTATAAATAGAGGGTCGTCCCTCATTCATTTTCTTAAGCTTGGATAGCCAGAATCACCCTACCAAACTTGTTCCATAACTAAAATTTCTGCAACTTCGAAATCTTATTTCAAGCCTTTTTCAATCCAATTTTTCTATCAATTTACCTTCCTTGATCTTCCCTGAAGCTAACCATATAATTACCTTCAAGAAGCGTGCCCTATATTGCTCCATGGAAGTCCATTTTCAGAGCTCTACAACTCAATTTCAATGGGTAGATTTCTTCATCAATTCTTCAAAACTTTGATATCATTGTGATGCCCTCATTTCCCTGGTTCTAGTTGCAACACTTACTTTTATCTAGAAACATGTTTTGACCATGAAATTTCAAATCCCTTTTCAAAACATTCCTTCCAAATTGCTTGAGCTACATTTTATATAAATTTATCGCGAAGGTATGGTTGTCTTCGTCTTGAAGAGACGAAGCAAATGGCATAGGTCTCTTGCTCTAATTTTACAGATTGAGCAACCTGGTTTTGGGACTGGCGAGAGGTTGAAGATGACCAACGTGTCATCCTTCAACCAATGAAACAACGCCATTTGGATTTTTTGAATTTCTAATTTACATTTGATTCAGTGCTTTATTCACTAATGACCATGATATGCACAATGTGCCAGATCCCTTGGATTTGATTACTAACGCGTTTTGACTCTCATCCAATGGTCCATATATTTTTGACTTTATTTTTTCTTTTCTGATTTTTATATTTAATTGTTTTAAATTTCAAAAAATCATAGAAAATTCATTTTTAGTCAAAAAAATCTGAAAAAATTATGAAAAATATTTTTGAATTTTCTCTTTCTTATTTTTATTTTTTCACAATTTTATTTTGTGTTTTTATATTTTTTATAAATTTTTACTTTATTTGAATTATTGGTGACCTCATTTATTTTTTATTTCTGACTTTGCTATTTTTTATCATTTTTGGTTTATTTTACTCATTTCTTTTAAATTTAAAAATAGTTTCTGACTTTAAAAAATTACCAAAAATTTTATAAAAATATTTGAGTCCATTTCTGATTTTTCTATGGTCTTACTTATTTTTTCTTGATTAATTTGAACATAGTTTCATTTTTTTCTATTATTTTTATTTTTAATCATTTTTAAACCCTTATTCTTTTATTTTAAAATACAATTTAATTTTTGTATATTTACTGGCCGATCTTGGGTTGAATTTTGATCATGAACTTTGTTAACATCATTGGATCCATGGTGTTGAGTTTAACTCCACAAAAATGGATGAATGATTTTAATAATAATTTGATTAAATTTTAATTCAAATGTGGTTTGTATATTCTTCCCCACCCATCTTCATCTTATCCCTTTCTTTTTTTATTGTGCTACATGTTAAGGGATGATGATCTCTATATCATTTATCCAAACATGAAGTACATAGATTGTTATTGACCGGCTTCAAAATAGGTGCGACTTCTACATAAGTCCACTTACGATTGCTTAACATAGCGCTAAATTTTGTCCCAATTCGAATAGATGATCATTCGTGGCTCAAACCTATGTTTGCAAGCCCAAGTGTGTTAATTTGATCTCTTTGATCCAATAACCTTAAGATTCATTGTGTGGAGGCTTTGGTTCTACCAATCCTCTAATGGAACTACAACACTTTTGGTCAACGCGGATCACTTAAACATTGTTGATCATTAAATGGTACTTTTGAGGATTCCAAATGGATGATATACTTGACAAAAAGAAAATGCAACTTGTTGTGTGGAGCCTTTGGTTCTTCCAATCCTCTAATGAGTTCCAAATGCAAGTTTCAAGATGGTCATCCAACTAACCACTAATTATTAAATTGTTTTTTACTTTATGCCCTTTTATTTTTTATGCTTTATGTACCATTTACTTTAAGCATTACTTTTCATGTCATTTTTATTCTGCTCACTTGAGCCTTTTCTTTTCTCTTCTAAGACACCTAATAATCAACATGAATCATAAAAACCTTTAAAATACATGGACTATTTGGATAATATCCTTGGCATTATGGAGCATTGGACTTCTTGGACTTAGGATTAGAAACCTTGGCCTATGTTGGAGAACTTGTGATCTTAATTGATATTTTGTCTGGAGTTCTTGAGGTTTACCTCAAGACATTGGGTTGTTTGTTTATTTTATGTGCAGGTTATTGTGATTACATTCTTTGCTTGTAATCTGGAATTCACATGTATACAGCCGTTACTCTGCCCAATTTTTGTGAAGACTTAATACACTTGAAGTTTGGTTCTCTCAATAGGTCTAGTATCTTTGCTTGTTTGGTTTCAATCTAAAGAATGGGAATTCTATCTCGACTCATAATGTCAAGTATTGGCTTCTTGTTGATTAGATGGTTCTTATCCCTAGCTTTTACTTTATGCTTTAGGATAGTCTCTTCTTCTCCTCCCATCTTCTTTAATTTCATAAATCTTCTCCCTCCTTTTGAAAATTCTTCTTATTTTTAAACTTGAACCACTTTCATAATAAACTTAGACTTAGGTCCATGCATTTTCAAAACATTTTCATAAATAAACTCTAACCAACTTAATAATACCTTGACTTTTTTTTTGTGAGAAGACTAAAAGTCAATCAATCTCATTACAAACCTTTTTGCCACTTTGTCTTTTTACTTTAAAACCTTTCTCAAAAGATTGGACTCTTGTCAATCCTTGTAGTGGTGCAAACAACTATACTTCTACAATATGTAGTGAAGTGATATATTTTCCACTTGGGTGTTGAGTGAGGCATTGTTGATTTTAAGATCCAAGTCATATCCTCCACTTTGAGATGATGCAAATTCTCCTTTCTCATAATTGTGGGTAGTAAGTATGTTTTCCACACGGACAAGGACGATGATGTCTTATCTCATAAAATAAACCAACACACTTATGTTTTAAAATGTTTAAAAGAGGAACTACGTGTACCCTGATCCCCTATTGCATGAAAGGTGGTACGTAGGCACTAAAGGTTCGCAACCGCAACGGATGCAAAAATCATAAAAAATATATTTCTTCTCTCACCTCCACCATCTATTTTACATACAACATTTTATAGCCAAATTATACAGATTTTACAAAGAGGATCCTGCGGAGTACCGTAGATGTTTATGGTGCTAATAACTTCCCTTTGAATAATCAACCCCCTTACCTTGAATCTTTCCCCCTCTTTTTGGGTTACTCGCTCTTTTCCCATTCCTTTGGAAATAATAAAGTGTGGTGGAGATTTTTATTTTGATTTGTATAAGTCTAGTCAATCCAATGGCTTAGTCTTAAACATTTCTACCTCTACAGTATGGACAAGAAGGAAGCAAAGAAAATTATGGAGGATATGCACGAAGGTATCTTTGGTACTCACTCCAGCGGGTATACCGTGGCTAAGAAAATCTTGAGAGCATGTTACTATTGGTCAACTATGGAAACCAACTATCATCATCACTCGAGAAATTGTCATAAGTGTCAGATCTATGCTGATAAAGTTCAGTGCCTTCAATACCTTTAAACGTCATGACTGCTTCTTGGCCATTTGCAATGTGGGGCATTGATATTATCATAGAAATTAAGCCTACTGCTTCTAAGGACATCATTTCATTCTCGTCTCCATTGACTATTTCACAAAACGGGTTGAAGCAGCCTCGTTCGCCTCTGTTACCAAGAATGTGGTCGCCCAGTTCATCAAGCATAATTTTATCTGTCGGTATGGCATCCCTGAGAGAATCATCACTGACAATGGTACCAACCTCAACAATACTATAATCACTGAACTCTACACGCATTTCAAGATCAAGCACCATAATTCTGCTCCGTATAGACCAAAGATGAATGGCACAGTGGAAGCCGCCAATAAGAACATAAAGAAGATCGTGCAAAAGATGGTTGTAACTTACAAAGACTAGCACGAGATGTTACCATTTGCTCTCCATGGATATCACACTTCTGCTAGAACATCAACTGGGGCAAGCCCATTCTCTTTGGTTTATGGTATGGAAGTCGTTCTATTTTAGAAGTTCAAATTCCTTCTCTGAGAATTATGAGATGCAGATTTAGACGAAGATGAGTGGATTCAGACTAGGTTGGATCAGTTGAATCTGATTGATGAAAAGAGGCTTGCAGCTGTCTGTCACGGCCAAATGTATCAGAAATGTATGATCAATGCATTCCACAAAAAGATCAAGCATCTGGTATATCAGGCTTGTGACTTGGTAATAAAGCGCACCATTCTACCACAAGGTGGTCCCAGGGGCAAATAGACTCCCACCTTCGAATGGCTGTTTGTTGTCAAGAAACTATTCTCGAGCGGTGCTATGATACTAACCACCATGGATTATGAAGATTTCCCACACCCCGTGAACACATATATAGTCAAAAGATACTACGCATGAAAATGACCCGCTAGGTTGACTGGCCTAGGAAAAAATAAGGGCATCCTGTTCGGGAAAAAATTAGGGATATATAAAAGATTATACACCGGACAAGTCAAAAACCTGAAAAGGCGACTTGGGCAAGAAAGGGTATCCTGATGGACTGAAAACATGAAAGGGAGGTCCTGGAAAAAATTAGGGATTAAAGGCATATGATTATGTCCCAATGGATCACTTACCGCAAGCTTCTTTACCAAGATCAAAAGTTTAAATAGTACAAGATCAATCAACTTCTTCTGACAGCAAGGGATGAGATGTTCGAAGACATAAGGGCAATAGCAGAGTTGGAACCCAACGAGATCATTTCCACATAGCTATATATTTTGTTTTCACCTTGTACTCTTTTCATTTCACGATGATTTTCTCTTACTGGGATTTTTGTCTCTTTGTACAAATCGCCTGTTTATAGGAAAACTATCAATATAAACACAGTTTCAAAATTCAATTTTTTAATTTTTCTTTTTTTTTTTGCAAAAACGTCCAATGACTAAAATTGAATGAACGTGTACATATGAACATGATTGACTGTTAACAAATATATGCATAAGGAATAAGTGTTTACTCAAGATTCTAGGAGTTAGGATGACGTTCAAGCTATCCATAAATCCCCACAGACCCACTTCTATGAGATTATCCCCCACAGAGTAATCTTCACAAATTCATCCCCAATAAAGATACATTCCCCGCAATTTCCCCAACCTACGGAGTTCAAATCAATACAATTCATGGAAATTCTCTTCCCCAGCTGAGTTTATTCCTCCAAAACTAAAAAAACCTGCAGATTTCTTCTCTCTAGAAAAATTCTATTTTCCAGGAGAGTTTGTTTCCTCACCAGAATATTTCTTTGTCAATAGGGTTTATTTCCCCAACAGGGTTTATTTACCCAACAGATTACAGTCTCCTCAGCTTGAGTCTATTCCTCATATTTCTACAAATCACTGGCAAAATTCCTCTCCTCAGTGAAGTGGCCATTATCCCCAGAGAGCCGCTACGAAATCTGGAACCGGACTGGATACCAGTTAACTTTATCCTCCTCAGATGAGTCGGAAGGTTATCCATCTCTTTTATCCCCAGTCAGGGTATCTAAGAATTATCCTCCCGAGACGAGTCGAAAGGTTATCCATCTCTTTTATTCCTTATCAGGGTATGTAAGAATTAAATTCCCCAGTAGAGCAATGAACAATCAATGTTCCTAAAACTCTTCTCCCCAAAGCAGAAGTCAACATTCGCCAGCGGCGTTTCCTCAAACAACAAGCAGAAATCTCCAGTGGAAGCATTCTAGACTAGATAGAAGATACACATACTTTTCATCCCCAACAACGGTTAGGGATTTATTTTCCCAGATAAAGATACGGCTCGAGTTTATAAATACATTTCAACAACATCACACATTCATACGTCATAACATATGCATACGAAACGCATATAGCACAATATCATTTATTTTGAGAACATCATTACGCAATACATTTCATACATCATGACATTGCATGCAACTAATTCTTTACCTTTTCAGGAAGGATCAATCAACAGATGAATATCATCAACAATTCTCAAATATTTCCAAGATTAATTCTCGAAACAAGACGGGGCAACAATCTGGATGACCAGCCACAAATTATTTCCTGAAACAAGATAGGGCAACTATCCGTGAAAAAACATATTGTAGATTAATTCCCGAAACAAGACGGGGCGAATATCTACACGATGAACAATTTCTTCAAACATCTTCTAGCTCAGATTAAATCGACCAAATATTTATTCTGATACTTCTCTCAGTAGACTTTTTCTGGATCAGATTAAATCGACCAAATATTTATTCTGATTCTTCTCCCAGTTAAAGATGGGCGCACACATCTTCTGTCTTAGATTAAATAGACTAAAGATTTATTCGGATACTTCTTCCAGTAGAAATCTTTTGGCTTAGATTAAATTGACCAAAGATTTATTTTGATACTTCTTCCAGTAGACATTTCATGGATCATATTAAATCGACCAAAGATTTATTTTGATAATTCTTCCATTAGACATTTCCTGGCTCAGATTAAATCGGCCAAAGATTATTTTTGATACTTCTTCCAGTAGAAATTTTCTAGCTCAGATTAAATCGACCAAAGATTTATTCTGATACTTCTTCCAGTAGACATTTCCTGGCTCAAACTAAATCGACAAAAGATTTATTCTGATACTTCTTCCAGTAGACATTTACTGGCACATATTAAATCGACCAAAGATTTATTCTGGTACTTCTTCCAGTTACAGACAGACATAGATATCTTATGGCTCATAGTAAATTAAGCGTAGATTTATTCTGATACTTCTCCTAGTTAAAGTCAAGCGTAGACTTAGTTACTTTGGATGGAATCTATAAGCCCATCTCCAACAGCTCTTCATCACCTCTCCAAATGGCATCTTTAAGCTCCTTCCCAGTATTACAGTGTTACTTCGGGCATAAGTGAGTGCAAATTTTTGGGCACTTATAAGTTCAATCATCTTCCACCTTCAAGTCACGAATGGCGGACATGCCAATCTTACTATTCAAGTTTAAGAATATTGAACAGGGGCAGTGTAACGCTCGTAATTTAATTAATTATTTAATTAAATTATTTTTGGAATATTTGAGAAGATGTGTTGTGATTAATTGGATTTAATCATTTTATTAAGTGGTGAAATAATATTAGAAGTATAATATTATTTGATGTGGGCTTGTTTTTAAAGAATGGAAGTAGTAATAAGGGGGTGTATTAGTTTTAAGCCCAATAAGGAATAAAGAATAATAGGTTATTTTATTGTTGCTAGAAAGAATAGAAAAGAGGAGGCAGTAGAAGAATAAGAATTGAGAAGAAGAACATGAAGCTGCTGGAAAAAGAGGAAAAAACGGCAGAACGAGGTTTCAACCGGAAGATTATAGAGCGACCATCAATCCAAGGTAAGGGTGGGGTTCTGACTTTATAATTGGGTTCATGATAATTGGTATGTGGGATTAGAGGTGATTGTTATCTTGTTCATGAATTGAATGTATATGATATTGTATGATGAAATTGATGAATTTTAGATGAATAATGATGTTCCGATGTTGTTTAATTGACGTAGAATTAGAGGATAATTATAAGTGATGATTATCTATGATTAGATTAAGTTTTTAGGGCTTAAAGTATATAACACGTAGTGAAAACACAGAGAAAATTGCAGAAACTATGCAGGACAGAGCAATATGCATCGACCCCAAACATGATATGTCGATACATGAAGGGTTAGAGACTTAGGATGAGTCGACACGAAGAGGTTTTGCGTTGATACATGAGGACTTTTAGACTCAGGATGAGTCGATACGTAGGAGCATGTGTCGATACATGCAGTGTGGTAGACTCAGTATGAGTCGATACAAGAGAGGATACGTCGACTCATGTTGTGAGTTTAGTGCAGTACGCGTCGATCCAAGACATTATGCGTCGATTCAAGTTGCCTGGTTTTTGGTAGAATCAGTTTGAGAATGTTGTAACTTGAGTTTTTGAACTCCGTTTGAGGTGTCGTTCGAAGCATTGAATAGCTAAAGCAATGAGCTTTATTCTTAAGGGTTAAAATGAATATAGGAAGGATAACCATAGGATTTTAATTAGTTCCCGTGTTGATCGTTATGTTTGTTTTGTGGAGAAGAATGACGATGAGATACTTAGAAGCTGCTGTTTGATTTGTAACAGCAGGATTAATGATGATAATGATGTAATATTACAGAATAGTAGTATGTAGAGATTTTGTGATTTAGAAGTAAGCCTTAGTTGGTTAATTAATTTTAGGCAATATCTTGTATAGGCCTATGGCCAATGTTATGAAATTGATGAGTTACTGTCATATTAAAGTATAGTTGAGTTGTTGATGAGATGTTATTAATGAAGTTGTGTTTGATGAATAAATGATGTTTGATGAATAAATGATGTTTGATGAATTATCATGAATTATATGAGATGTTTGATGAAGAGATGTTGAGATGCTTTTGAGATGCAGGCCTTTGGCCAACGATGATGTTGTATTGAGATGTTGTTAATTATGGTGTTGTTATCATTCATGATTGTGTCGCATACATTGCATTTTGAGATGGAGCTTATGCTCGTTGAGATGGCTTGTATTGGCGAATATTGAGATGAATGCTTATGCCTTGTTGATGCCTCTATTAATTGGCAAATTTTTGAGATGGGAGTTCTGCTCCAAATGGTGCCACATGCATTTCCATAGTATTGAGTCGCATTATACGACTGCATAAAGAAGTGTGTATTTATGTTGTGAATGTGTATTATTGTTGTGATTATTGTTGATTATGAGATGAGAAGTGGTGATGTTATGTGATCTAATTTAATATATTAATTATCATGCGCTTTATTATATTGTTAGATATCTCACTCCTTCTGTTTGAATGTTGCCCTTATGTTGGTAACATGCAGGTAATCGAGAGTGAAGGTTGTATATCTTCAATAGTTTGAGTCGGTGTCATTGCTCTGATATGTAACACTTGGGGGGATGAACTCTTATTGCTTTTGATTGTTGATTATTTAGTTGTTTAACTTTAAGTTGATTATTATTAAGTATTTATTGGTTTGAAGTTGTTGTAATAATGATAAAGATGTTATTAAGAATTCCACTGCGTAGATGTTGAATTATTTAACTAAAGATGTTATGATGATGGTTCATCTGATGTTTTAAAAGTGTTATATATCCACGATGAATGCAATGTGTTTTGAAATAAGAACTTGTGGCATCCCGATTCATTTGAATGAATGATTTTATAACTCTGATATATTTATATAATTGTCGGGTAGAATTGGGGTGTTACAAAGTTGGTATCAGAGCAAAAGGTTGGTTCGACCTTGTCGTCGAGTCGTAGTTGTCTAACAATCGAGTATTGTTAACTTGAGTTCTAACCGTTGTTTATGTTATAGTGATAAGTTGAGATGGCTTGAAGGATTGATGTTGCACTTGCTGCTGCTTTAGAAATAATGGCTCATGCGATGGAGAATCAGCTGAATGCTGACAGGGATGCTGGATCTCATAGCTTCGCGACTTTCCAGAGAGAGAATCCACCTATGTTCAAGGGAAAGTATGACCCTGACATAGCATTGGAGTGGTTGAAAGAGATTAAGAGAATCTTCCGTGTGATGGACTGCACTCCAGCGCAGAAGGTTCGATATGGGACTCATATGCTAGCAGTCGAGGCTGATGACTGGTGGCTAGAGACTTGTCAGAAGTTGGAAGTTGCAGGTGAGAATGTCACTTGTGCTGTGTTCTGAAGGGAGTTTCTGAGGAAGTACTTTCCTGAAGATGTCTGTGGTAAGAAGGAGATTGAGTTTCTTAGATGAAGTAAGGGAATATGTCAGTTGTTGAGTATGCTGCCAAGTTTGCTGAGTTATCAAAGTTTTATCCACATTACACTGATATAGTGCTGAGTTTCAAAGTGTATCAAGTTTGAGAACAGGTTGCGCCCGGAGATCAAGAAGGCAGTTGGATACCAGAAGATCCGTGTCTTTGCTGATTTGATTGATAGTTGCAGGATTTATGAGGAGGATAATAATGCTCATTACAAGATTATCAGTGAGAAGAGGGGTAAGCACCAATAGAATCGTGGTAAGCCGTATGATGCCCCAGCTAGTAAAGGTAAACAAAAAGTTGCTCCAAGTCAGAGGACTCGTGGGGGAGATGCTCCTGCTGGTGTGGTTTACTTTAAGTCAAAAATCTAGGCACAAGAGTAATGTGTGCACTACTAAAGTGAAGAGGTGATTCCGTTGTGGCAATAACGGACATGTTGTATCTGAGTGTGAATATAAGGATGTGATTTGTTTCAATTGTAGAGAAGAAGGGCACATTGGTAGTCAGTGTCTGAAACCGAAGAGGGCTCAGACAAGTGGTAAAGTGTTTGCTTTGGTGGAGGATCAGACAACTGCTGAGGACAGACTTATCAGAGGTAGATGTTTCATTAATAGTACTCCTTTAATTACTATTATGGATACCGGTGATATGCATTGTTTTATTGCTACTAATTGCGTTGAAGGATTGGGTCTTATGTTGTCTTCTTTGAATGGGGAAATGGTTGTCGATACTCCAGCCAAGGGGTCGGTGACTACTTCTTTTGTGTGTTTGAAGTGTCCCTTGTCGATCTTCGACAGAGACTTTGTCGTCGATTTGGTTTGTTTACCGTTAAGAGGTTTATATGTAATTTTGGGCATGAACTGGTTAGAGCATAATTGTGTTCATATTAACTGTTATAACAAGTCTGTGAGGTTTTCTACTCCTGAAGCAGAAGAAGATGGTCGGTTGTCTGCTAGACAGTTGAGGAAGATGATGCAAGAGGAAGCACATATGTTCTCGTTGATGACGTCACTATCTGTAGAGACTCAAGCTATAATTGAGGAATTACATGTGGTGTGTGAATTTCCTGAAGTTTTCCCTGATGAGATTTCTAATGTACCGTCGGAGAGGGAAGTTGAATTTGCTATTGATCTTTTACCTGGTACCAAACCCGTGTCTATGGCACCATACAAGATGTCTGCATCTAAATTGTCAGAGTTAAAGAAGCAATTGGAGGAGTTACTTGAAAAGAAGTTTGTAAGACCAAGTGTATCACCGTGGGGAGCTCCAGTGTTGTTAGTAAAGAAGAAATATGTAAGTATGAGGCTTTGTGTTGATTATAGACAGTTGAATAAAGTGAAGGTTAAGAACAAGTATCCGCTTCCAAGAATAGATGACTTGATGGACCAATTGGTGGATGCTCGTGTGTTTAGTAATATTGATTTGAGGTCGGGTTATCATCAGATTAGAGTGAAGGATGAAGATATCCAAAAGACGGCTTTCAGAATGCGTTATGAACATTATGAGTATTCGGTGATGCCTTTCGGTGTTACTAATGCGCCGGGAGTATTCATGGAATACATGAATCGTATCTTTCATACTTATTTGGATCGGTTCGTAGTGGTGTTCATTGATGATATTTTGATTTACTCTAAGTCAAAAGAAGAGCATGTTGAACACTTAAGAGTAGTATTGCAAGTTTTAAAAGAGAATAAGTTGTACGCAAACCTGTCCAAGTGCAAGTTTTGGTTAAAAGAGGTTAGTTTTCTTGTTCATGTGATTTCAGGTAGTGGAATCGCTGTAGATCCATCAAAGGTTGATGTTGTGTTGCAATGGGAGACTCTGAGGTCAGCTACTGAGATTAGAAGCTTTTTGGGATTAGTTGGTTACTATAGAAGGTTTATCGAAGTTTTTTCCAAGTTAGCACTTCCGTTGACTAAGTTGACTTGTAAAGGTAGAGTTTTTGTATGGGATGTTTAGTGCGAAGAAAGTTTTGCAGAATTGAAGAAGAGGTTGACGTCGGCTCCGATTTTGACGTTGCCTAGTCTAGAAGAGCCTTTTGTGGTGTATTGTGATGTTTCTAAGATGGGTTTAGGAGGTGTGCTTATGCAGAATGATAAGGTAGTTTCTTATGCGTCAAGGCAGTTAAGGACTCATGAGAAGAACTATCCTATGCATGATTTAGAGCTTGCTGCAGTTGTTTTTGTGTTGAAGATTTGGAGGCATTATCTTTATGGTTATAGATTTGAAGTGTTTAGTGGCCATAAGAGTTTGAAGTATCTTTTCTATCAGAAGGAGTTGAATATGAGGCAGCGAAGATGGTTGGAATTGTTAAAGGATTATGATTTTGGTTTGAATTATCATCTAGGAAAAGCGAATGTGGTAGCTGATGCGTTAAGTCGAAAGACTTTACATATGTCAGTAATGATGGTTAAAGAGTTGGAATTAATTGAGCAGTTCAGGGATATGAGCTTAGTTTGCGAGGTTACTCCGCAAAGTATTATGTTGGGTATGTTGAAGATTAATAATGAATTTCTAGAAAGTATCAGAGAAGCTCAGAAGTTGGGTGTTAAACTGGTAGATTCGATGGTTAGAATCGATCAGTGTGAGAATAGTGATTTTAAGTTAGATGTGTAGGGTGTGTTGAAGTTTCGTAACCGGATTTATATTCCTGATGATGCTGAGATGAAGAAGGTGATACTGGAAGAGATCCATAGAAGTAAGTTAAGTATTCATCCAGGAGCTACAAAGATGTATCAAGATTTGAAAGGTTTGTTTTGGTGGCCGGGAATGAAGAGTGATGTGGCTCGATTTGTGTATGCATGTTTGACTTGTCAGAAGTTGAAAGTTGAACATCAGAAGCATGCAAGGTTGATGCAACCGTTAGAAGTTCCAGAATGGAAATGGGATAGCATTTCAATGGACTTTGTGATGGGGTTGCCTAATACTTTAAGAGGACATGATTCGATTTGAGTGATTGTTGATAGGCTTATGAAGTCGGCTCATTTTATTCCTATTAACATCAGCTTTCCAGTGTCGAAGTTGGCTGAGATTTACACTAGTGTAATTGTGAAGCTGCATGGTGTTCCTTTGTGCATTGTGTCAGATAGAGACCCAAGATTTACTTCTGATTTTTGGAAAAGTTTGCAAATAGCTTTGGGTTCTAAGTTGAGATTTTGTTCAGCGTATCATCCTCAGACAGATGGTCAGACTGAATGGACGATTCAATCGTTGGAAGATTTGTTGAGGGCATGTGTTCTTGAGCCGGGAGGTTCGTGGGATACTTATCTTCCGTTGATAGAGTTCACTTATAATGACAGTTACCATTCTAGTATTGGGATGGCACCTTTTGACGCGTTGTATGGTCGAAGATGTAGAACTCCGTTATGTTGGCATGAATTTGGTGAAAGTGTAGTACTTGGACCTGAACTTGTTCATGAAACTACTGAAAAGTTGAAGTTGATTCGAGAAAAGATGAAAGCTTCCCAAAGTAGACAGAAGAGTTATCATTACAAGCGAAGGAAGGATTTAGAATTTCAAGCTGGTGAGCATGTGTTTTTAAGAGTTACACATGTAACTGGTGTTGGGCGAGCATTGAAGTCTAAGAAGCTCACTTCTCGTTTTATTGGACCATATCAGATTTCGGAGAGAGTGGGGAATGTTGCTTATAGATTGGCTTTACCGCCTAATATTTTGAATTTGCATGATGTGTTTCATGTGTCGCAACTCCGGAAGTATGTTTCAGATCTATCTCATGTGACTCATATGGATGATGTGCAAGTACGGGATAATCTTACGGTGGAGACGATACCTGTACGGATCGAGGATCGTGAAACTAAGACTCTGAGGGGCAAAGAGATTTCTTTGGTTAAAGTGGTTTGGCTAGGAGCTGCGAGAGAAAGCATGACTTGGGAGTTGGAGAGCAAGATGCGAGATTCCTATCCTGAGTTGTTTGATTAAGGTAAATTTTCGAGGACGAAAATATTCTAAGTGGGGGAGAGTTGTAACGCCAGTAATTTAATTAATTATTTAATTAAATTATTTTTGGAATATATGAGAAGATGTGTTGTGATTAATTGGATTTAATTATTTTATTAAGTGCTGAAATAATATTAGAAGTATAATATTATTTGATGTGGGCTTGTTTTTAAGGAATGGAAGTAGTAATAAGGGGGTGTATTAGTTTTAAGCCCAATAAGGAATAAAGAATAATAGGTTAATTTATTGTTGCTAGAAAGAATAAAAAAGAGGAGGCAGTGGAAGAATAAGGATTGAGAAGAAGAACGTGAAGCTGCTGGAAAAAGAGGAAAAATCGGCAGAACGAGGTTTCAATTGGAAGATTATAGAGCGACATTCAATCCAAGGTAAGGGTGGGGTTCTAACTCTATAATTGGGTTCATGATAATTGGTATGTGGGGTTAGAGGTGATTGTTGTCTTGTTCATGAATTGAATGTATATGATGTTGTATGATGAAATTGATGAATTTTAGATGAATAATGATGTCCCGATGTTGTTTAATTGACATAGAATTAGAGGATAATTATAAGTGATGATTATCTATGATTAGATTAATTTTTTAGGGATTAAAGTATAGAACCCGTAGTGAAAACGCAGAGAAAATCGCAGAAATTATGCAGGACATAGCAGTATGCGTCGACCCCAAACATGATGTGTTGATACATGAAGATTTAGAGACTCAGGATGAGTTGACACAAAGAGGTTTTGCATCGATACATGAGGACTTTTAGACTCAAGATGAGTCGATATGTAGGAGCATGTATCTATACATGCGGTGTAGTAGACTCAGTATGAGTCGATACAAGAGAGGATGCGTCGACTCATGTTGCGAGTTCAGTGCAGTACGCGTCGATCCAAGACGTTATACGTCGATCCATGTCGCCTGGTTTTTGGCAGAATCAGTTTGAGAATGTTTTAACTTGAGTTTTCGAACTCCGTTTGAGGTGTCGTTCGAAGCGTTGAATAGCTAACGCAATGAGCTTTATTCTTAAGGGTTAAAATGAATATAGGAAGGATAATCATAGGATTTGAATTAGTTCCAGTGTTGATCGTTATGTTGGTTTTATGGAGAAGAATGACGATGAGATACTTAGAAGCTAATGTTTGATTTGTAAGAGTAGGATTAATGATAATAAATATGTAATATTACAGAATAGTAGTATGTAGAGATTTGGTGATTTAGAAGTAAGCCTTAGTTGGTTAATTAATTATAGGAAATATCTTGTATAGGCCTATGGCCAACGTTGTGAAATTGGTGAGTTACTGTCGTATTAAAGTACAATTGAGTTGTTTATGAGATGTTATTAATGAAGTTGTGTTTGATGAATAAATGATGTTTGATGAATAAATGATGTTTGATGAACTATCATGAATGATATGAGATGTTTGATGAAGAGATGCTGAGATGCTTTTGAGATTTAGGCCTTTGGCTAACGATGATGTTGTATTGAGGTGTTGTTAATTATGGTGTTGTTATTACATTCATGATTGTGTCGCATACATTGCATTTTGAGATGGAGCTTATGCTCGTTGAGATGGGATGTATTGGCGAATATTGAGATGAAGGCTTATGCCTTGTTGATGCCTCTATTAATTGGAAAATTTTTGAGATTAGAGTTCTGCTCCAAATGGTACCACATGCATTTGCATAGTATTTAGTCGCATTATATGACTGCATAAAGAAGTGTGTATTGATGTTGTGAATGTGTATTATTGTTGTGATTATTATTGATTATGAGATGAGAAGTGGTTATGTTATGTGATCTAATTTAATATATTAATTATCATGCGCTTTATTATATTGTTAGATATACCATCCCTTTTGTTTAAGTTTTTCCCTTATGTTGGTAACGTGCAGGTAATCGAGAGTGAAGGATGTATACCTTCAATAGTTTGAGTCGGTGTCATTACTCTGACATGTAACACTCGGGGGGATGAATGCTTGTTGCTTTTGATTGTTGATTACTCAGTTGTTAAACTTTAAGTTGATTATTATTAAGTATTTGTTGGTTTGAAGTTGCTGTAATAATGATAAAGATGTTATTAAGAATTCTGATGCATAGATGTTGAATTATTTATAACTCTGATTTATTTATATAATTGTCGGGTAGAATTAGGGTGTTACAAAGTTGGTATCAGAGCAAAAGGTTTTTCCGTACTTCTCGTCGAGTCGTAGTTGTCTAACAATCGAGTATTATTAACTTGAGTTCTAACCATTTTTTATGTTATAGTGATAAGTTGAGATGGCTGGAAGGAATGATGATGCACTTGCTGCTGCTTTAGAAGCAATGGCTCATGCGATGGAGAATCATCTGAATGCTGATGGGGATGCTGGATCTCATAGCTTGGCGAAATTCCAGAGAGAGAATCCACCTACGTTCTAGGGAAAGTATGACCCTGACAGAGCATTGGAGTGGTTGAAAGAGATTGAGAGAATTTTCCGTGTGATGGAGTGCACTCCAGCGCATAAGGTTCGGTATAGGACTTATATGCTAGTAGTCGAGGCTGATGACTGGTGGCTAGAGACTTGTCAGAAGTTGGAAGCTGCAGGTGAGAATGTCACTTGGGCTATGTTCCGAAGGGAGTTTTTGAGGTAGTACTTTCCTGAAGATGTATGTGGTAAGAAGGAGATTGAGTTTCTTGAGCTGAAGCAAGGGAATATGTCAGTTGTTAAGTATGCTGCCAAGTTTGCTGAGTTGGCTAAGTTTTATCCATATTACGCTGATGAAGATGCTGAGTTTTCAAAGTGTATCAAGTTTGAGAACCGGTTGCGCCCAGAGATCAAGAAGGCAATTGGATACTAGAATATTCGTGTCTTTGCTGATTTGATTGATAATTGCAGGATTTATGAGGAGGATAATAATTCTCATTACAAGATTATCAGTGAGAAGATGGTTAGCACCAACAGAATCGTGGTAAGCCTTATGATGCCCCAGCTGGTAAAGGTAAACAAAAAGTTGCTCAAAGTCAGAGGACTAGTGGGGGAGATGCTTCTGTTGGTTCCGTTGTGGAAAGAACAGACATGTTGTATCTGAGTGTGAACATAAGGATGTGATTTGTTTCAATTGTAGAGAAGAAGGGCACATTGGTAGTCAGTGTCCGAAACCGAAGAGGGCTCAGACAAGTGGTAAACTGTTTGCTTTGGTGGAGGATCAGACAACTGCTGAGGACAGACTTATCAGAGGTACATGTTTCATTAATAGTACTCCTTTAATTACTATTATTGATACCGGTGCTACGCATTATTTTATTACTGCTGATTGTGTTGAAAGATTGGGTCTTATGTTGTCTTCTTTGAATGGGGAAATGGTCGTCCATACTCCAGCCAAGGGGTCAGTGACTACTTCTTTTGTGTGTTTGAAGTGTCCCTTATTGATCTTCGACAGAGACTTCGCTGTCGATTTGGTTTGTTTATCGTTAATTGGTTTAGATGTGATTTTGGGTATGAACTGGTTAGAGCATAAATGTGTTCATATTAACTGTTATGACAAGTCTGTGCGGTTTTCTACTCCTGAAATAGAAGAAGATGGTATGTTGTCTGCTAGACAGTTGAGGAAGTTAATGCAAGAGGAAGCACATATGTTCTCGTTGATGGCGTCGCTATCTGTAGAGACTCAAGCTATAATTAAGGAATTGCATGTGGTGTGTGAATTTCTTGAAGTTTTCCCTGATGAGATTCCTGATGTACCGCCGGAGAGGGAAGTTGAATTTGCTATTGATCTTGTACCTGGTACCAGACCAGTGTCTATGGCACCATACAGGATGTCTGCATCTGAATTGTTGGTGTCATTTGCACTTTTTTTCTAAAGAAAAAATGTAGATATCATTGTGTGATACGATGGGATAACTGAATTGAGGGTTTTGCGTTTTATCGAAAATGTTGCGGTTAGCAAGAGTCACCACCGACTTTTCTTTTATCCAAAAGGAAAGGTGAAAAAGCAAAGAAAAGACCTTTGAGATTGTTTCTTGAGTTCGGGGGGTAGATTATGAAAAGGGAAGGTATTAGCACCCTTTTCATCCATGGTTTTCCACGGGCTCTTAGTTACTTGCTAGATCACTTGCTTTTGTTGTTTAAAAATGTGTTTGGTATGGTTTTGAAAGTATTTTGTAAAAGAGGCCATTCGTTTAGGCAATCTTTGTAATGATTCTCGTTCGTAAGAATGTATACAAAGATGTTTGTATTTTTGAAAATGTTTTCAATGTTTGGAAATGTGTGTGTTTGTTTTTGAAAATAGCAAGGGTAGTTGTTTGGAAATAGAGCAAGTAACTAAGAGTAATCTACCTACTCAAATGTCTTTCTTGTGCATTTTCTATTCCTTTGACATTGTTGTCTTACCATTGATTTGGTAAGAAACCTTATCTTTGGATGTAAACGGGACGGGCGTGGGTCATCGTATAATCATGATTAGCAATATTGCAAAGTATCTTAGCATTTTTTGAGGGACCAAGATCATTTTGTTGGCAACTTTGAATAGCGTCATCGAGGGACTATGATCTTATATTTGTTTGTTTTGCCAAGATACTTCGCATGCGTAATATGGCTATTTTTGTATAAGGCAACCAAGTGGAGAAACCCTAAGGGTGCTTATGTGAAAGTGTGTTATTTTCATGCTTTGTTTTTGTCTTGGATTTAGGGTTTTCTAGTTGATTTGTTTTTATCTTGCCATACAAACCTTAATTACTAACATGGCATGTAAAGCGGTAAATTGCATAATGTAAACATTACTAATCTATTACAACAATTTATGGGAGGGGGGAATACAAATTTGAATGGGGATTTGCAAGAATGTAAATCTAAATAAGCTATTACAACCAAATCGAATTTATACGAATATTGGAATAAAAAAATATACAATATTTAAATAAAATATGCAATGATGTATATATGCAAAGAATATTTGTTTGGTTTTTTATATGAAAAAAGTTTAACCTAAATCTAATAATTTTAAGGGAAAGAAATTAATTCTTGAAAAAAAAAACAAAGTTAACCCTAATTCCTAGTTTAAAAGAAAATAAAGTTCTTATGATCTATTTTTTTTTTGTGTATTTTCTGTATTAAAAATAATCAATAATATTGTATGAAAATATTTAGTTTTTATATGTTAAAATAAATATTTACAAATATATATAAAAATATAAAAGAAAAGATAAGAATATATCTAAATTTATTTTTACAAATTTATTTAAGAAAGATAGTTAGTATATATTGAAGATAAAATATATTTTGTATGTGAAAAATAAAAATAAAATAAAATAAAAATGCAATATTATCATATTTATATTTTTCATGATTTTTATATATTAAAGAAAATATTTAATAAACAAAAATGAAAACAAAAACAAATAAATAAAATCTATGAAAATAGTTGGGCCAGGGGGTATCCTGAGCAATCAAGTGGTGAATGTTAGGAAAAAAACATAAGGCCCGGCGTGGAGGCCCAAATCTGCAAAACAGAAAAAACTGAAAAAATGAAAAAAATGTGAAAAAAAACAAAAGGTATCGCCAACGTTCGAACCGAGGACCTAGGCCTCACCAGCACGCTACCTTGCCACTGGGGTGGCTATACATCCGTTGATTTATGTGAAACAAAAGCAACATAACACAAACAAAGTCCTTGCTCTGTACTTCATCTTCTTCTTCAAGCTGGCATGAAGCTCTGTAACTTTCTCATCTCTCAATAAAAATGGAAACCGATAACATGAATGTTGTAGCATTTTGTCTCACGATTCTAACCATGTAAATCATGTAAGCTAACAATCAAAGATCAAAACGAATTTTAAAATCCCTAAATTTAAACCTAATTTTTCCAGGAACTTCAAGTTCAAAATTCTCTCAACTCAGGCCAAATCAATGCAAGTTATAGATATGTACAACTTCGTAGCAATGAGGTCTACATTGTTTATTCACAAATCATGGCCAATGAATTTCTGTATGAAGAGATAGAAGTTGAGATTTTTACTTCTTTCAGTTGAAATCGTGAATGGAGTTTGAGTGAGTTTTATGAAGGCCTGATGATTGCTTGAGCTTGCTTGAACCTCCCTGAGTGCGTTCCAACCCTTGCCTTGCTTTGGAAGTTCCTGGAACTCTCTATCCAAGTCAACCTGCAAGCTTTGAAAACAAAAATGGAAGATGATGGAGAAGGAGTTACAGTGCAAGATGATGGTCTGGATCACTTAGATATCAAGTAGGTAAAGTGTTTTGATGGTTAAAACTTGAAACGCACGAGCCAAATGATGGATTGATATGCTTATGCAAAAACTACAAGTTTTGACAGTTTTCTGGTGAGAGGGAGTGTTTGAGTGTTTCAGGACCTTAGCAATCATGTTTCTAGTTGTAATGTGTTTGTATATTAGTATAGAAAATATTTTAAGTCAGCTCCTCAACGGATTTGTGAGCCCTAGCCTTTTTGCATAATTTCTTGCTTTTGAAGCAAAGTGAAGAGACAAGTCTTCACATGCTTGTACTGGCTTGCTTAGGGTTGGTATAAGCTTTGTACAATTTGCCTTAGATCTGTAGTACTTGTGTGTACAGAGAAGACAGATCCAATGCTCAAGATTTGTAAAGTTGCAAAAGTGAAGCTTTTTCAAAATGGCAATGGCCACTTTATGCCATTTATGGAATTACAACTTGGACAAAGGCTCTTGAACTTGAATTAAAGCTTTGTCAACTGAGTAAGAATTAAATTATGAAGTGAGAAATAATTTTGGGACCTGTAAAGCATGGATTAGGCAGCCTAGGTACTGATTTGAAATTTGTTCTTCATGAAATGCTTGAATTCAAAGTGAGAAATTGCCAACTTCCTTTCTCGATTCTCTCTACTCAAAAATGATCTTGAGGAGTTCTTGGACATTTTGGAAAGCTTGCAATGTGCTATATAACTCATCTTTGAAATTCATTTCAAGACTCCTCTTGGAACAAGGTGAAACATTGCCATGAAGTTGGGTCCAAAACCTGCCTAAATTAGGGCAAAATTTCACTAAGTTATCTAGTTCATGAGCATGTATTCATAAAATTATATCTTGAGATCCAAGCATCTTTAGGGAAAGGTGTGTGAAGCAAAGTTGTAGATTTCATGGAGGTCTACATCTTTCATGTTGGTAACTTTCCTTGAATCATCTTGTATCATGGTGAAAAAATGGCTTAAAGTTGAGAAAAAATAAGAAATTTTCTATACTTAGAAAAAATTTGAAGTTAAGAAAATTTCCAATTTTAAAACCTAATCTTCAATCCTTAATTCCTTGATGAACAAGTTTCATATTTTGACATGTTTTGGTGAATTGTGACCCTTGGCACTTGATTTTGACCAAAAAGTCAAATTTTGACTTTTCAGTATACAGTTGACTTTTGATCAGTTGAATGCAAATTTCATTTGTCTATTCAATGGATTTGCAATGTTTTGAATCATATAATTAGGTCAAGATGATACAAATTAAACCTTGGAATCATGATTCAAATCAATTGGTCATTTGCTAGGTCAAAAATCAGAAATCGCCCTTCCTCTGTCAAAACCCTAATTTTAACCATTTTGCCCTTTTGATGATTTGATCAAATTTCTTGAGGAATTGTGATCCAAACTTGATCAAATGATACATATGAGTATATAATGTTTATGTGGATAAAAAATTATGATGTTTGACTGTAAATTGGCCATGGTTTACTGTTTCCCCAATATAGATAATTTTTAGGTCAATTATCCAATTGACTGATCAAAAATGTGGTTCAAGGCTTGAAACTTGTCATGAGTAATCTTAGGGATTCATAATGATGTTTGAAAGTCATATGAAGCAATGATAGCCCAAGAATCCTTGTGCAAACTCAAACCCTAATTTTGGGTCAATAGTGTAAGATGAAATGTCTTGAGCTGACCAAACCCTAATCCAATCTTGAGTTAAAGAAGTCTTGTGGGAAAAGTCTTGATAAATAAGAGGGAAAATTTTGGGGTACAACAACTTCCCCTATTCAATCTTCTTAAACCTGAAGAGTTAGATTGGCGAGTTTTGCCATTCGTGACTCAAAGGTGAAAGATGATTGGACACTAGAGTGCCCAGAAATTTACACTCAACAATGTGTGGTTGAGGAAATGGGCTTAAAGATGCCATTTGGAGGAGTGATAGAATCTTGTTGGAGATGGGCTTGTTAGATGCCATCCAAGAATGTTTGTTGAATTGTAAGTTGTAAGCTAAAAAAATGAGTATTAGAATGGCGTCTGACTAGAGTGTATCTGAACTGTATCTGGATTTTAACTTTGAATGAGTATCTGAATGGCATCCGTGTCTGGAGTGTATCTGAACTGTACCTGAAAGTTGAGTCTGAATGAGTATCAGAATGGCATCCATGTCTAGAGCGTATCTGAACTGTATCTGAACTTGAAATCTGAATGAGTATCAGAATGGTATCCGTGTCTAGAGCGTATCTGAACTGTATCTGAAGTATGAATCTGAATGAGCATCAAAATGGCACCCGTGTCTAGAGCGTATCCGAACTGTATCTGACCTTGAAATCTGAATGAGTATCAGAATGGCATCCGTGTCTGGAGCATATTCGAACTGTATCTGACCTTGAAATCTGAATGAGTATCAGAATGGCATCCGTGTCTGGAGCGTATCTGAACTTGAAATCCGAATGAGTAACAGAATGACATCCGAGTCTGGAGCGTATCCGTACTGTATCTGAAAGTTGCATCTGGATGAGTAACAGAATGGCATCCGAGTCTAGAGCGTATCTGAACTTGAAATCTGAATGAGTAACAGAATGGAATCCGTGTCTAGAACGTATCTGAACTGTATCCTGATTGCATATTGTTAATGGTAGCTGTTTAATCTTATCTTGAAAAGGGTAAAATGTTAGCTGAAGCAAAGTTATATTGCATGAAATGTATGATGCAATGTATTTGCTTTATCAAGGTTTATGATATATGGATGTAATGTATGCATATGTAAGCTGATTTGCTATTATTGCTGTTTGATTGAGGAAAATAAATCCTTTGAATGCTGCTGAGGATAAGTTGAATTTTCATGTCTTGAAGTTGAAGTACTGACGAACTCTTGTTGAGAGAAGTAAATTCTGTTGTCAGGGAAATGCCATGTACTGCTTGTAAGATCTGCCTGGGGAATCTTGAGAAACTTGACGATTTCTATTAGGAATTAATAATTTGAAACTTTGTTCCGCTGGGGATTTAAATGACGTATTGTGGGGATTACTTATGGAATAGCCTAGAGACATTTTCCCGTCCTTTCAACTTATCAGTAATTTATCTTTCTCATTTTGTTTATTTGTAAGCAGTAATTATGTTCAAATGCATATGTTCATCAATGAATCATTGGACGTTTTTGCAAACAAAACACAAATGTAAAGAAAAAGACAAATAGCTTTTTCACTTTCAAAGGGATATCTTTGTATTGACTTTGAGTAAGTATTTTGTACAAAGGAGGAAATCATTTTAGTAAGAGAATGGTGCCATAAAAATAAGAAAAATTTATACAAAGAAAGATAGCTATGTGTAATAATCCCATGGGGTTCCCATTCTGCTATAGCTTTTGTATCTATGAGCATCTTGTCTATTTTTTGCTTCGTCCTAAGATGATTGAATTGATCAGAAACTCCTGAGTTTGTCAGTGGAAGTCAAAGGTTGTCTGTGAAGTGATCCGACGGGACATAGTCATACGCTTTAATTCCCTAACTTTTTCCTGGACCGCCCTTTCAGGTTTTAAGTCCACCGGGAAACCCTTTTTTGCCCAAGTTGCCCTTTCGGGTTTTCGACTTGCCGGGTGTATAGATTTTTTTATTTTATCCCTAATTTTTGCCCGAACCTCTTTGGTTCGCCGGGATGCCCTTGTTTTTCCTAGGTGTGTCAACCTAGCGGGTCTCTTATGCATAGTATCTTTTGACTATGTCCGCGTTCACAGGGTGTGGCAGGTCGTCGCCATCCATGGTGGTCAAAATCATTTCCCCACCGGAGAATATATTCTTGATTACAAATGTTCCTTCATAGGTAGGAGTCCATTTTCCCCTGGGATCACTTTGTGGCAAGATGATACATTTGATCACTTGATATACTTGGCGTCTGACTTTCTTGTTGAAGGCCTTGATCATCCGTTTTTGATACATTTGACCATGGCAAACAGCGGTAAGTCTTTTTTTATCAATTATGTTCAACTGATCAAGTCGAGTTTGGATCCAATCGTCTTTATTTAAACCTGCATCTTTCATAATCCTCAGAGAGGGGATTTGGACCTCAATAGGCAAGACAGCCTCCATGCCGTAAACCAAAGAATAGGGTGTTGCCCCAGTTGATGTGCGAGCCGTGGTATGATATCCGTGGAGAGCGAATGGTAGCATCTCATGCCAGTCTTTGTATGTGACTATCATTTTTTGTATGATCTTTTTAATATTCTTGTTTGCAGCTTTAACAACACTTCATCTTTGGCCGGTAGGGAGAAGAATTATGATGCTGAATTTTGAATTGCTCGCATAAGGCGGTGGTCATAGTGTTGTTAAGATTTGTACCATTATCAGTGATGATCCTTTCCGGGATACCGTACTGGAAAATGATATTTTGCTTGATGAAGCGGGCAACAACATTCTTAGTAACGGATGCGAAGGAAGCTACTTCAACCCACTTTGTAAAATAGTCAATGGCCACTAGGATGAAGCGGTGTCCATTGGAGGCTGTCGGCTTGATCTCCCCAAAAATTATCAATTCCCCACATAGAAAAGCGCCAAGGAGCAGTCAAGACACTTAGAGGAACCGGAGGTACATGCACCTTGTCAGCATAAATTTGACACTTATGACAAGTCCGAGAGTGTTGATATCAATCTACTTCCATAGTAGACCAATAATAGCCTGCCCTGTTGGTGTAAGCCCTAGAGGCCAATACTTTTGGTACTTGTATCGAATTATTTATTAATAATAAAAGGCATTTCTTTATTATGTTTGCTTTCCAAAATAATAAAGTCCCTAGAATGGTTTATTTGTTTAATGAAATGTTAAGTGTGACTTAATCATGAGATCCCATTAAACATAAGACACTATTCTTAAAGTATCCGTAGTCAAGCTTTAATGTGAAGTGGGATAACATTAAAGCATTAATATTATTATGAAGATAGATTGATGATCACATCTCATGGATCATAGATAAGGAGTTATCAAGTCTTGACATAGGTATGAATATTAGGAGTAATATTTATACTGGATTGACCCGCTATGAGAATACTACATAGAATGTTATGCAAAGTGTCATAAGTTATTCTCATGATGATAATGGTGTATACCACCCTTCGACCTGAAACCACTATGGACCCTAGATGTAGAGTCAAGTACTTTATTGCTGATCAAACGTCATCCGTAATTGGATGACTATAAATACGGTTGATGGGTACTTCACAAAGCATGCTAAGGGACATGAGTGACCTAGATGGAATTTGCTCATCCTGCATAACAGGATAAATGTCTAAGGGCCCAATATTGAACTGGACAAGGGTGACACAGTGTATGCCTTGTGTTCAATATAGACATGAGGGCAAAAGGGTAATTGTACAACACAAATATTATCACGGAAAAGGTTTGGTCAGATCACATGACATTTTCGTGACTTGGGTAACAGTGATGTGTTGCTAGATACCGCTCACTGTTTATTATATTAAATGTGTGATTTAATATAATTGCCAACATCGCGAAAACCTACAGGGTCACACACATAAGGACAGGTTGATGAGAGATAGAATAAATAAGGAACATCGTAAGGTACGGTGCACTTAAGTGTAATACGGAAAGTGGTAAGGTACCACGTGGATAAGTGATATATGGTACATCATAAGGTATGATGTCCATAAGCTTAATTGGGCTTTTAGCTTATAACCTTAATTGGGCTTTTAGTTTGTAGCCCACACAAGTGATTTTATAAATAGATCCCTTGTGATGAAGCAATTTCACTTGATGCAATTTCGTTTTTGATTCTATCTCTCACTCATAAGGTTTCCGTTCGTGATCAGCTAGCACTGTGACCGGAAGCAATCTATTCGTGTGGACTGAGTAGAGGCGTTGTTCTTCATCAACGCTCGTGATCACAACATCAAAGCTCTGAATCGCCACAAGAGGTAAATATTTATATCACTGACCATGCTCATTCGTAAGGATCGCTAAAGGAAAATTTTAAATTCTGCTGCGCTTTTGATCGCAATTTTCCATCAGTGGTATCAGAGCCACTTACGAAACCATGGATCTGATAGTTGTTTATGTTCTATATTTTCTGTTTTGATTCGATTAAAACCAGAATGAATTGAATAATAAATGATTAATTAAATTTGGCATCTGTTGTGTATGATTTGGATGATTGATGTTGACTATGCTTCGGAATCCGACATTAGTATGGTGAAGCAGCAATACATCGATCGTTCATAGGTTACACAAATAAGATCGATCACTTTTATATATGATATAAGTAAATCTTATGCAACGATGGTGTTGTACCCCAAAATTTTCCCTCCCATATTCTTCAAGGTTTGTCAAGAATCATCTTCAAATGGTTCAAGACCACTCAAGGATTGCACAGTCAAACCATCTCCTAAGCCAGTCAAAATTAGGGTTTTGGTTCCTTCAATGAATTTGGGATTTTCAATGGCTCAATCAAGTCCCATAGGCCTATACATATTCTCAAGCATCTACATATCAAGTTTCAAGACTCACAATGTCAAATTGCACAGTCAAAAGCCCTATTTGGTTCACAATCAACTACAGGGGCAAAATGGTCATTTTACAGTCAAAAGTCAGAATTTTTGGTCAACATCTTATTTTGAGTCCACAATCATCATTTGATCAATTCTTGATCATGATTCCACAAGAATGGCTCAAAAAATAATCAAGATGCAAAAGTTAGTATTTTTGGACAGTAGAAAAGTCAACTGTATCTTGACCAAGGCATAACTTTTTCATGGTTCATAAGAAAAATCCCATCCAATGTTCATTTTGAAGGGGATGACATTTCCTACAACTCATCTTCATATTCCAAGTCCAAGAAATGCTCTCACAAAAAGTTATCAATTTCTACATTATAGGTCAATTTCAAAAGTCAACAAAAAGGCACTTTAAGTCAAAGACCATAACTTGAGATTGGTAAATCCAAATTACATGGGACCAAAGGCATTGGTTAGAGGACTTCAATACCTTTCCAAAATGTCCAAGAACATGTTCATATGATCAAAATTGAGCAAGATGTGCATTGGAGAAGTTGGGAAATTTTTGTGAATTTGCAAAAGTCAACTTTGCTCAAAACACTTTGTTTTTGCTAATGGGCCTCAAATTTCTTCTTGAAACTTTATCCAAGGCCTATGCACGACCCATCAAGCTTAAATTGATTTATTTTCTTATTTTTTTATTAATTAATTGGATTTTTAATTGATTTTAATTCATTTAATTAATTTAAAATGTAGGAAATTCAAAGATTTGATTTTTTCAATCTTTTGTGAAGCAAACAAGCTCAATATATGCTGTCAAATTCGTGTGCACATCAAGGAGACAAGAATCTCCATGTTTGGCAAGTTTTCTCAATCAAAAAGATGCAAAAAGATATGATTACAAATCAAATATGCAACCATCAATTCCATGGATTTCTTGTCAAGAATTTAACCTAATTCCATTCTACTATAAGTACTGAAGTTAAACCTAATGCATTGGACGTGAGAATCGCTGCAGAAAGCCATAGCCAATATTGAAAAAAATCAAGAAAACTTGAAAACTATTTTCCAGGTTCCAACATGATTCAAAGCATTTTGTGGATTCCAATACATTGCTAGAACTCCCAGAAACGTTTTGGAATCAAAACTAAGTGCTAAGGCCTAAGAAATCGCTCCACACGAACTCACAGTTTTCTTATTTTTTCCATAATCGAACCTCATGATTTGTGCATCATTAACATGATTTCTTGTATGTTTTGTGTTGCTTGAATCCACAAGAAGCTTTTGGCATAGGTTAATTGGACTGAAACGCCCTGAATCACAAATCACCATGAACGAAATCTAGGGTTTCCAAGCTTCCAAATTGGGGCTTTATTATTCAGGCAAAATTAGAACCCCTAGCGCATATGGTTGAAATCGTTGCATCAAGACGAATTTAACCCTACCCTCGCGAACAATTTATATTAAACACAGACCTGTTCGCTATTTTTCCTCATGCTATTTTATGGGGGTTAAAAACCCCCGCTATCTCTGTCTTTTTCACAGGTAAACGAGGAAGATGATGAGTTGTTAGTACGTGGTTGGACAGTTTGAATAAGTGCGCGCGTTTTCGTTTTTACAGCCTATGAATTAATTATTCAATATATTAAATGCTTGTTATCTTACTAACGACTAATGCAGAGTGGTGGAGTGGTTGGCCAGATGTTCAGTAGGCGTTGGGACCTGGGTTCGATCCCCAGGTCCACCCAATATTTGTTTCACATTTTTCTTAACATGGTTATATGCAGGCTTCTAAAGAAATTCCACCATACGCCTCATCCAGATGCACGCCATGTGGCCACAATCATAAATCCAGTGGCCAAAGGATGATGAACACCATGCTCTCTGGTCAACCATGCGCTGGACAATCAGGAAAGTCAGAAAGGCTTGAGAAACAAATGGGCTTCAGATTCCAGAACAAACCACCCTTAGGGCCCAACACCCCCTTGGTTCTTTCATAATTTTCCTTTTATTTTCTTTTACTAATTTTTAATAACTATTATTATTATTATTTAATTAATTCACAAATAATTATTTTTCATAATAAATTCAGACAACTAAAAAATGTAAATATTATTTATTTTTATTATTTATTATTTTCACCTTTAATTATTATTTTGTAAATAAATACTAATAAATTAATTTAGTTTAATTAGGGTTAATATTGAATATTTTTGCAATAAATAAAATCAATCTAGAACTAGGGTTTTGACAACTTTATTTTATTTTATTTTCATTTTCATTAAGACCTAAAAACTAAAAATTACTCTTTTTCTTTTAATTAATTAATTAAATTAGGTTTAACATTAATTAAATGCAAAGAGGACCAAACTTCATTCTTTTCTCAAAAAGGGTCAAAACCCTAAAGGACGTCCCCGATTTAATTTCTTTTCGCGCACATTTATTCTTGAATATTATTTTGATCATATTGATGTAACTGTTCCGAGAATGTAATAGATAATTAGGACTTTTATCGCTTTCTTTATTTTCTCGCAATTTATTTTCAAGGGTTATGTTTTTGGCGATGTAAATACCCGACGCCTTGTAATAGCGTAGATTTACTTTCCGCAATTTATTTCCCGCAAATTATTAACTGTTAATTATGCATGCAAGACTTGTCTGACAAATAAAATAAACCTGTAGCTCACCACAATAACATGTGCAAAGATAATCTTAAATTGAATCCTGACACACATGCACATGCCACTCTTAGGGTACGCCTCACTTGGTTTCCTCGACGTGGTCATCAAGTATAGGGTGTTTTAGAGGTCGCCCTCCTGTCTAAAGATCCAGTTGCCTCGAAACGGTTGCCTCGGATAAAAAGGATCTAGGACATTAGGGTTACCGCTAAGGCGTCCTACTATTGCTTTGGTGACCACACATGTCCCTAATAATCGAATTGACCTGAATAACTCCAACGAAGGTGCTACCTACTTCTCAATAGTGGGATAGTACTGTCTGAAGGACTCTTACACAGCTTAATTCCTTAGAGTAGGTAGATTTCTCCTGGGTACTTGCTCTTATCAAAAACAAAACAAACTTTTCGCACTCACACTTTCAAAAAGTTTTCAAACAAACACTTCATACACTCTTGAGGACAGATACAAGAGTTACCTAGAAGTTTTCAAAATAAACTTTTTTCAAAACCCACATACACAAGAAAAGCAAACATTTTTTGAAAACATAGTGAGCAAGTACCTAAGAGCCCGTGGATAACCACGGATAGAAAGGATGCTAACACCTTCCCTTTCTATAATCTGCCTGCCGAACCGAGAAACATCTCGAAAAGTAATTTTGCTGTGCTTTTGTCCTTTCCTTGTTGGAGAAAATAAAAGACGGTGGCGACTCTTGCTTACTGCAACATTTCGCGAACCAGCATTTCAAAATAGTCAGTTCTATTTCCACCGATCACAGAAATGGCGACTCTGCTGGGGACTTTAATAAGTGAGGTATACCTTAGGATTAGACCACTCTTATGTTTTCAATTATATGCTTTGTTTGCTTTTATATTGTGGGCTTGCATCGGAGTTTCATAGATCCTAACCCGGATATGGGGAATACCCTTTAGGTAGCATAAGCTGTGAGGGACCTGTCCGACGTAGACCGACACGGGTGAAGCAGTAGCTACATTGGTGTGACACCTTGGTCTGTACCGATATCCCTTGTGTTGGAACGAGGAGAATATGGGTCTTCTGAGGAGTCATTAAGCACCAACCGACCTTAGAATCCTAAATTGACCCAACTTGGCCATAGAACAGTAGCAGTATGCTACACTCATTGAGGCTAAACTCTCGCGATGGTTCTGGCCACAAGAAAAGATTGCGACGTTGGAGTTATGACCGATTGAGGGTAGTTAGTGATATTGAGATCCTCTAGAACCCGGTTACTATTTTCTAGGACAGGTCTTAACCTACTGAAACAGAAAGAGGGTAGTACCTAAACTTCACGCTGGCCTGAACTCTAAGGGTTGTTTTGTGTGACTTGTGTGCCTTATCATGTTTGCCTTTTGTGAATACTTGTGGTGTGCTCTATCATAACATCATACCATCATAACATTGCATGCATCCTGCATAAGGACTGACCCATTTCAAAGACAAGAGGGTTTCATCTTTGCTTTGTTTTGTAGGACATCATGATGCCCGTGCGAAGGAATACTATCCGGCTCAACTTTGTTCACCCACCTGATTTGCTTAAAGAATTGGTTGACAGAATTCCAAATACTACTTCCTTCATTCAGAGGCATGGTTCTCTTCTCGGTTTAGTCACTTCAAAGTGGGATCAACAACTGATGAGTGTCCTGACCCAGTTTTATGATCCCCTGTATCATTGCTTCACCTTTCAAGACTTCCAGCTGGTTCCTACCCTGGAAGAATTCTCTGATTTGCTTGGTATCCCTGTTTTGGAGCAGATTCCATTCACTGGTTGGGAAAAGACTCTTAGGCTTGAGGAGATTGCTGCAGCCCTTCCCTTGACCAACAAAGAGGTAATGGATAACTGGGTGACTAGAAGTGGAGTTAAGGGCTTTTTGGCAAAGTTTCTGATTGGTAAGGCTAATAGTTTCTGGAATGACTTAGACTTCAGGGCGTACGAAGACATTCTGGCTCTCCTAATCTATGGTCTAGTATTGTTTCCAAATCCCGATACCTTTGTCAATATCAACGCCATAAAGATCTTCATCTCTCGGAATCCTGTACCCACTCTCTTGGGTGATATCTTGCAACAACTCTATGCTCGTACTGCCCAAAGACGGGGAACTTTGTGGTGTTGTGCTCCTTTGTTAGTGAGGTGGTTTATTTCACACCTCCCTAAGTTCGTGTTGAAGAACAAAGAAGGAAGGGGTTGGGCTCATAGGTTAATGTCTCTCACTGATAATGACATCATTTGGACTCTCATAGGTTTAGATGAGGTAGCTGTTATTGATCCTTGCGGAGAATATCCTAATGTTCCATTGATCGGTACCCAGGGAGGAATCTCTTATAATCCATGTTTAGCTCTCCGTCAATTTGGAAGAGCCAGAAGAGCAGGGCCTCATGAGATGTTGGTACCTCACATCAGTTTTGAGTTTCAGGTAGATAGTGACGAGCTGCGTCGTAGATTCATCAGGACTTGGGACAGAATTCACAAAGCTGACCCACATGAGTTGGGACCGAAGACTTCCCTACCAATGGAACCCTACTTCAGATGGGTCCGCATCCGTGCTCAGAAGTTAGGTATGCCATACGAAGCCGTCAGACCTATTATTCTTGAATTTCATGATAGAGACGGGGTTCCTCCAACTGTTCTCTCTCCTCAGATACCCACTGATGTTGATACACTAAAGAGGTCTTGGGCGCAACTACAGGAAGTACGGGATTCTTATCGGGAAAGGTTCAATGAACAAGAACAGAAAATCCAGAAGCTGACCAAGCAATTGGAGAACGAGCGGATCCTGAATGACTACATTTGTACTGAGAAGAAGAGGCCATGGGAGCACTGATGGGCCTTGGATGTTTCTTTTACAGCTTTCATTTCCTTTTCAGTATTTTCATTTATGTAACGCCTAAGGGAAATTTCTTGAACAATTCAAAGTTTAATCTAATAAAGTTTGTTTCCTTTTGTCTACAAAGTTGAATCCCGATTGTCTTTGAAAACATAAATTATACGCATTCCATTCATCATGTGCATAACAGGTACTCTTTTTTATAGGTCACTCATCTTCTTCGCTGTTTATTTCAGCAATCATCATGTCTTCTGAACCTACTACAGAACAAGCTATCAAGGCCCTCCAGGCCCAAAACTCCCAGTTCCAGGAGTTGGTCATGAGCTTAGCCCAGGGCCAACAGGAGTTGAAGACGCTGATTCTGAAGAAGAAGAAGAAGAAGAAGAAGAAGAAGAGGATTGTGTTGTTCAACACTGGACGAAGATTTGGGAATGGACTGCAAAATGAGGCTGATCTGGCTACTTCCTCTATAGGGAAAGACAGTCCCCAAGAGAGAAGGGTTCCTAGTCCCGTGGTCTCCGACAACGAGACAGATTACAATGACGAGCAGTACCCTCCTGCTGAGGACAGGTACAAACAGCTGGAGGACCGCCTAAGTGCTATGGAGATTCAACATGTGCCCGGGTTGGACTTTGGAGACCTAGGCTTATCCTCTGGGGTGGTGATCCCACACAAGTTCAAGGCACCTGCTTTTGCAAAGTACGACGGGGCTTCCTGTCCTAAGCTGCATCTCAGATCATATGTAAGGAAGATCCAACCGTACACTGCAGACAAAAATCTATGGATCCATTTCTTCCAGGATAGTATTTCAGGGACTCAACTCGAATGGTTCTATCAGCTGGATGGAGCCAGCATTCGTAACTGGAAGGACTTGGCTACTGCATTTTATAAGCAGTATCAGTATAATTCCGACCTCGCTCCTATGCGTACCCAACTCCAGGGTATGTCACTAGGGACGGGAGAAGGTTTTAAAGAGTATGCGCAAAAGTGGAGAGACCTAGCTGGAAGGGTGCAGCACCTTTGACTGACCGTGAGCTCGTTGATATGTTCCTGGGGACCCTGTCTGGTCCGTTCTTCAACCATCTGATTGGGAATTCTTCTGCTGGGTTTACAGATCTGATCTTGACTAGTGAGAGGATAGAAGCTGGTATCAAGTCGGGGAAGATACAGAAAGGTGCCTCCTCGAGTACTGAAAAGAAGCCCTTCAAGAAAGAATCTAGTGTTGTTTATAGGTCAAGGAGACAGAATAAACCGGAACGCCGCCAAGCTGTCAACGCGGTGGTAATTTCAAAGCCTGTTGCTGCTCCTCGGCAATATAACCAACCAAGGGGTGAGAGACCCAGAAGGGAGTTCACTCGGCTCAGTATGACTCTATCTCAGATATTGCCGCAACTACTGTCAACCAATCTGGTAACTATCAAAGAAGCTCCGAAGGTAGTGAACACAACCTCTCCAAAGTACAATCCCAACGCCCGCTGCGCTTATCACTCTGACAGCCCAGGGCATACTACGGATGATTGTTGGGCTCTGAGGAATAAGGTTCAGGACCTTATCTATGCTAAAGAAATACAGTTCGAGGCGCCTGAAAGGCCCAATGTTGTGACTGCTCCCATGCCTCAGCATGGAGTGAATGTTGTGGAAGAAGACCTGTATGTAGCCTATGTGGATGAGATTGTTACTCCGGAATGTAGTAAAGGTTGCCATTTGTGTTCCGTTTCACCCGATGGTTGTCCTTTGCTGAAGTCAGGTATCCAAAACCTGATGGATAATAAAGAGATCTTGTTTGAGAAGGTTGTTGTTTCTGCTATCCCTACTGAAGAAGTGTCCGTTGTTACTATTTTCAACAACTCTCCTAAGGCTCCCTCAAAGAAGCCTGTCAAAATCATGTCTGCTCAGAAGATTGCTCCTATCATTATCACTGTTCCGGGGCCCCTCCCCTATACATCTGACAAAGCTGTCCCTTGGCACTATGGGGCAGATGTTTATGTGCTTGGAGTTAAACAGTAGTTTGATACTAGTACCGACGTCAGTAACATCACCGGGCCTGCTAAAGTCACCCGCAGCGGTAGGCTGTTCTCACCAGATATTGCGCCACCAGCTATTCAAATACCTATTGTTATCACACCTGCAAGTGTGCCTGCTTCCCTTCCTGACCAAGTCCCTATTTCTACCCCTGCTGCCGAGTCATCTGACGCTCGGGGAAAAGGGATTGCTACTGATATGCCTGCCCAGACGGAGGCACTGAAGACTACCACTGTTGAAGCTTCCAAGCAGGAGATGGAAGAAATTCTTAAGATTATCAAGAAGAGTGATTTCAACGTAGTTGAGCAGCTGGGGCACACCCCATCAAAGATTTCTATGCTATCACTGTTGTTGTGTTCAGAGGCCCATGCCAAGGCCCTGATTACCTTCCTGAAGACGGCCCACGTGCCACAAGAGATGTCAGCTGATCAATTTACCGAGTGTGTGTCCAACTTAACTGTTGATAATGGTTTGGGTTTCTCTGAAGCTGATCTGACTGCTAAGGGGAAGAACCATAATGATGCCCTGCATGTCTCCATTGAATGCAGGGGCACTACTCTTTCCCATGTGCTGGTTGACACTGGTTCCTCGTTGAACGTATTACCCAAGAAAGCTCTAGACAGGCTGGATTATGAGGGTCTAGAGCTAAAGCCAAGTAACATTGTTGTCCGGGCCTTTGACGGGTCCAAAAGGATGGTACATGGCGAAGTTGATATTCCAATCAGGGTTGGTTCGCAGGTCTTTGATTCAACATTCTACGTTATGGACATCCGACCATCCTACTCTTGTTTGTTGGGTTGCCCATGGATCCACAAGGCTGGAGCTGTGACCTCAACTCTACATCAGAAGCTGAAATACCCAGTCAGGGGGAAGATTGTGACAGTTCAAGGGGAGGAGGAATACATGGTCAGCCACCTTAACTCGTTCCGGTACATAGAGATGGATGGGGAATTCATTGAGACCCCCTTTCAACATTTTGAAGAGGTTCCTCAGACATTGGCGTCAGCAGAGACTGTGACTGAAGAAGATTCTCCTTTGAAGATGGCTTCCTTAAAGGATGCCCGGGCTGTTATTGAGAAGGGTGAGTGCACAAACTGGGGCCGACTTCCTGATTTCACTCTGAAGACTGACAAGTTTGGTTTGGGTTTCACTGCAGAAGCTCAAAGGGTTGTTCGTAAGGCAAGGATTTAAAGACCTCCTGTGATCATCACCAACCCAGGAGTAAATGCTATTGAAGATGGCGTGGAGGAATCTGAATTCGACAGCTGGATCTACCCAACGACCAACGATGGACCAAGCAACTGGACTGCCAAAGACTTCACACCTATTACTTTTGTCACTCAGTAATGAACTCCTTTGTTTTGAATTTGCAACAGACAATAATTTGAAACTTTATGGCCTGGTGTCTTACACGGGGCACCGTGGCTTCATTTGTGAGGGCTTATTATTTGTCATTTTCATATATCATGAATAAAAGCATTGGACGTTTTTGCATTTCAAATCTTGCGCTCCTTGTCTTTCTTTATTTATTGCAAAACATCTATATTTACACACACTCACCTATACAGGTTCCAATCCACTCTGGATCTCACTGGTAACGACTCTGCTACTGCCAGTTATGACTTCGAAAATCCGATCAACTTAGCCGAAGACGAAGGTGAAGATGATTGCGAAGTGCCTGGTGAGCTTGCAAGACTGTTACTCCAGGAAGAGAGGGCCATTCAGCCACATGAAGAGCCAGTGGAAACGGTAAATCTGGGTACTGAGACAGACAGAAAGGAAGTCAGGATTGGTGCCAATCTGGAGTCTAGTGTGAAACAGCGGTTGATTCAGATGCTGCATGACTATGTGGAAATCTTTTCCTGGTCTTACAAAGACATGCCTGGGTTGGATACTGACATTGTGGTTCATCACCTGCCTACCAAGGAAGAATGCCCTCCGGTAAAACAGAAGGTCTGCCGTATGCGTCCAGAGATGTCCGAGAAAATCAAAGCTGAGGTTATGAAACAATTCGACGCCGGTTTTCTAGAAGCGACTTCTTACCCTCAGTGGGTTGCCAACGTGGTTCCAGTGTCGAAGAAGGATGGTAAGGTCCGAATGTGTGTTGATTACAGGGATTTGAACAGGGCGAGCCCTAAGGATGATTTCCCTCTGCCTCATATCGGCATTCTGGTTGACAACACTGCTCAGCATAAGGTATTCTCCTTCATGGACGGCTTCTCCGGTTATAATCAGATCAAGATGGCTCCTGAAGACATGGAGAAGACCATTTTTGTTACTCAGTGGGGCACCTTTTGCTACAAGGTCATGCCTTTTGGGTTGAAAAATGCTGGGGACACCTACCAACGTGCCATGGTTGCTTTGTTTCATGACATGATCCATCACGAGATCGAAGTATATGTCGACGATATGATTGCAAGGTCCCAAACTAAGGAGGAACACCTTGACCATCTACAGAAGCTGTTTGACCGTCTGAAGTTGTACAAGCTGAGGTTGAACCCGAACAAGTGCACCTTCGGGGTGAGATCTGGAAAACTACTAGGTTTCGTCGTGAGCGACAAAGGTATTCAAGTGGACCCTGCCAAAGTGAAAGCCATACAAGAGATGCCAACTCCCAAGATAGAGAAAGAAGTCAGAGGCTTTCTAGGACGGCTGAACTACATTGCCCAATTCATCTCACATCTAACTGCTACCTGTGAACCAATCTTCAAGCTACTGAAGAAAGATCAAGTAGTACGTTGGAACGATGAATGTCAGGCCGCTTTCGAAAGAATCAAAGAGTATCTCCAAGAACCACCCATTTTTATGCCACCGGTTGAAGGGAGACCTCTAATCTTATACTTGACAGTACTTGACAGCTCAATGGGGTGCGTGCTGGGGCAGCATGACGAGTCTGGCCGAAAAGAGCACGCTATTTATTACCTTAGCAAAAAGTTTACCGACTGTGAGACCTGATACTCACTGCTCGAGAAAACTTGCTGCGCTTTGGTATGGGCTGCTCGTCGGCTGAGACAGTATATGTTGACTCACACTACTCTGTTGATCTCAAAAATGGATCCAATCAAGTACATATTCGAAAAGCCTGCCTTGTCCGGAAGAATAACAAGATGGCAGATGATCTTGACCGAATATGATATCCAGTACACGACTCAGAAAGCAATCAAGGGAAGTGTGTTGGCAGACCATTTGGCACACCAGGCAGTGGATGACTACCAATCGATGAACTTTGAATTTCCAGACGAGAATATCATGGTAGTGACTGATTGTGAAGTACCTGGACCGGATGAAGGACCTGAGGAAGGATCCCGATGGTCTATGCACTTTGACGGAGCCTCAAACGCTTTGGGTAACGGCATTGGCGCTGTGATCATATCTCCAAAAGGCTCTCATACTCCACTTACCGCCCGACTATGTTTCAACTGCACCAACAATATGGCGGAATATAAAGCATGCATTATAGGTCTTCGAGCTGCAATTGACCTAAGGATCAAGTTTCTGAGGGTCTTCGGAGATTCCGCTCTCGTGATCAGTCATATCAAAGGCGAGTTGGATACGAAACACCCAAATCTTATTCCTTACAAGGAGTATGTGTTAACATTGATCCCCCATTTCAAAGAGATAACTTTTAAACACTTCCCAAGAGAAGATAATCAGTTAGCGGACGCGTTAGCTACGATGTCTTCTATGTTCAAAGTCAAATGGGACAACGAGGCTCCCCAGGTCATTATCTGGAAATTGGACGAACTTGCACATTGCTGCAATCTTGAGACCGAAGAGGTAACAGAAAAACCCTGGTATCATGAAGTGAAGAGGTACCTTGAAGCTTAAGAATACCCCGAAGGTGCATCTGTTAATGACAAAAAGTTCCTGAGAAGATTCGCGGCAAAGTTCTTCCTCAGCAATGACATTCTCTACAAACGAAACCATGATTCAACCTTACTGCGTTGCATGGATAAGACTGAAGCAGAAAGGATCATGGCAGAGCTGCATGAGGGTACCTTCGGGACGCATTCCAGTGGACATACCATGGCAAAGAAAATCCTTCGGGCAGGATATTTCTGGTCCACAATGGAAGCCGACTGTTACCAACATTCTCGGACGTATCACAAATGTCAGATCTATGCAGATAAGGTGCACATTCCTCCAGTACCTCTGAATGTCTTGACAGCACCATGGCCTTTTGCAATGTGGGGCATTGATATGATCGGCGAGATCAGACCTATGGCATCCAACGGGCATCGTTTCATCCTGGTAGCAATTGATTACTTCACGAAGTGGGTTGAGGCAGCTTCCTTTGCTACCGTAACCAAGAATGTTGTGGCACGGTTCATTCGGCATAACATGATCTGTCGATACGGCGTACCTGAGAGGATCATTACGGACAATGGTACCAATCTTAACAACAAGATGATCACTGAGCTCTGCGAGCAATTCAAGATACAGCACCACAACTCTTCTCCTTACCGACCGAAGATGAATGGGGTTGTAGAAGCAGCTAATAAGAATATCAAGAAGATTGTGCAGAAGATGACAGTGACCTCCAAAATTGGCACGAGATGTTACCGTTCGCTCTTCATGGGTACCGTACCTCAGCACGAACATCAACAGGGGAAACTCCCTTTTCCTTGGTCTATGGCATGGAGGCAGTCTTGCCTATTGAAGTCCAGATACCCTCTCTCCGGATAATGAAGGATGCAGGTTTGAGCGAAGATGACTGGATCCATACCCGGCTTGATCAATTAAACCTGATTGACGAAAAGAGACTCACTGCTATTTGCCATGGTCAGACGTACCAAAAACGGATGATCAAGGCATTTAACAAGAAAGTCAGACGACAAGAGTATCAAGTTGGGGACCTGGTAATCAAGCGCATCATTCTACCTCAAGGTGATCCCAGGGGGAAATGGACCCCTACGTACGAAGGGTCGTTTGTGGTTAAGAACATCTTCTCAGGAGGAGCGATGATTCTAACTACCATGGATGGTGACGACCTTCCTCACCCCGCCAATGCAGACATAGTAAAAAAATACTATGCATGACTAAAGACCCGCTAGGTTGACACACCTAGGCAAAAATAAGGGCTTCCCAGCGAACCAAAAGGGTTCGGGCAAAAATAAGGGATGAAAAATGAAAAAATCTGTACACCCGGCAAGTCGAAAACCTGAAAAGGCGGCTTGGGCAAAAAAGGGTATCCCGGTGGACTGAAAACCCGAAAGGGCGGTCCAGGAAAAAGTTAGGGATAAGCGTAATACTATGTCTCATTGGATCACCTTGCATCCAGAATTCGGCATCAACCATCAGGTTCAGACGACATCGATCAATCAGCTTCATCTTCAACTAAGCAGCCAAGTGATGAGACGCTTGAAGACATAAAGGCGATAGCAGAGTTGGAACCCAGTGGGATTTTTCACATAGCTGTTTTGTTTTCCTTTTCATAAAATTGTATAAAACTCTATCTTGTTCGGCGGCGTTCTCTTACTAGGACGTCAGCCTCTTGTACACAAATGCCTGTTTACAGGCAAATTTCAAAATCAATACAAACTCACTTTTCAGACAAATTGCCATTTGTTTTTTCCTTTATCTGTTTTGTTTTGCAAAGAACGTCCAATGTTCATTTTTGATATATGCATTTGACGTTAATTGTTTTTCATAAATATTCGCATGCGAAACAAAGGACTAATTACATGTGACATCAAAAACAGGGGCAATAATGAGTTGTCTAAGCGATCTAGTTGCTCTGTCCACCAAGGTACCAAGGTAAGTTCAGCTGAAGAATGTAACCAGGATACCTTCACTCCCCGCAGAGTAAGACAAGATTCAGCAAATACTCCACCCAAGCATAGTTGGTCTCCCGTCAGCCCTAAAAAGGCACAGTATTCCCCAGCAAGTCAGCAATACTCTCCCCAAGCAGAGTTAGTCTATTGTCAGCCTTAAGGAAGTTGGGTATCCCCAGAAGATCTCAACATTCCCCAGCGGAGTATGCAGATGTTCCTAAGCAAGCATCCCCGACAGTCTTAATATTCCTCAACGGAAATATAAGATTGTTCCACGGCGGAATACAGACACCCCAGTGGATCCATTCCCCCAGTACAGTCCGAAGTTTCCCCAGGAGAGTTGAATCAATCTCCCCAGTAGATTCTGGAAGCTTATCCTCAGTAGATTCTGGAAGCTTATCCCCAGTAGATTCTGGAAGCTTATCCCCAGTAGATTCTGGAAGCTTATCCCCAGTAGAGTCTGGAAGCTTATCCCCAGTAGAGTCTGGAAGCTGGTCCCCTGCAGAGTGAAAATATCTCTCCCCGACCATGTTCAAAGGTTATTCCCCACCAGGGTCTAACTGGGTTATCCTCAGCTAATTACCACGGAAAGATCGTCCTCTGCGAAGTTCTTCCTATCCCCCAGCGGAGTTCATCAAATTCCCCAACATAACTTATCAATGGAATCCCCAGCGGAGTTCTCATTAAAATCTCAGCGAAGCATCTCTTCCCCACATAGTACTTCCCCACAGTATTTCCCCACAGAGTAATTCCCCGTAGAGCAATCTCTTCGACAAGTTTATTCCCCAGCGGAGTCATCTTCTCCTACCGGTTTATTCTTGCAATCATCATCCCCAGCGGAAACGAAGAACTCAACTCTTCAATGTCAGCCCAGGATTTAACTTCCTGGCATTCGTCAAGGATTTATTTTCCCAGACGAAAACACATTCATAAACATTTCACATTTTATATCTCCTATTTACATACATGATAAAGTGCATACGACACGATCTCATGACATCATGCATTTCATACATCATGACATTGCATACCACTAATGTTTTGCCTTTTCAGGAAAAGGTCAATCCAAAGATGATTACCATCAACCTTTAGTTCCAGATTCGATACCTGTATCTAGCCAGGGCATATCTGTGGACAACTAATTTCAGATTCGATACCTGTATCTAGCCAGGGCATATCTGTGGACGACTAATTCCAGATTCGATACATGTATCTAGCCAGGGCATATCTGTGAGCGATTGATTGTAGATTCGATACTTGTATCTAGCCAGGGCACATCTGCATGAAGAGTTTGAAGATCAACCCCTATAACAGGCCAGGAAATTATCTTTCATTCTCAGGTAAGAGGTCTACACCTGTATCCAGCCAGGAAAGCTATCTCGACCAACCTTCTGAAGTTCCAGATTCGATACCTATATCCAGCCAGGGCATATCTGTGAGCGATTGATTGTAGATTCGATACATGTATCTAGCCAGGGCATATCTGCATGCAGAGTTTGAAGATCAATACCTGTATCTAGCCAGGAAGTCATCTTTCATTCTCAGGTCAGAGGTCTACACCTGTATCCAGCCAGGAAAGTTATCTCTACCAACCTTTTGAAGTTCGAGATTCGATACCTGTATCTAGCCAGGGCATATCTGTGAGCGACTAATTCCAGATTCGATACCTGTATCTAGCCAGGGCATATCTGTGAGCGATTGATTGTAGATTCGATACCTGTATCTAGCCAGGGAACATCTGCATGAAGAGTTTGAAGATCAACCCCTGTATCTAGCCAGGAAGTCATCTTTCATTCTCAAGTCAGAGGTCTACACCTGTATCTAGCCAGGAAAGTTATCTCTACCAACCTTTTGAAGTTCCAGATTCGATACCTGCATCTAGCCAGGGCATATCTGTGAGCGACTAATTCCAGATTCGATACCTGTATCTAGCCAGGGCATATCTGTGGGCGACTAATTCCAGATTCGATACCTGTATCTATCCAGGGCATATCTGTGAGCGATTGATTGTAGATTCGATACCTGTATCTAGCCAGGGCATATCTGCATGAAGAGTTTGAAGATCAACACCTGTAACAGGCCAGGAATTCATCTTTCATTCTCAGGTCAGAGGTCTACGCCTGTATCCATCCAGGAAAGTTATCTTGATTAACCTTTTGAAGTTCCAGATTCGATACCTGTATCTAGCCAGGGCATATCTGTGGGCGACTAATTCCAGATTCGATACCTGTATCTAGCCAGGGCATATCTGTGAGCGACTAATTCCAGATTCGATACCTGTATCTAGCCAGGGCATACCTGTGAGCGATTGATTGTAGATTCGGTACCTGTATCTAGCCAGGGCACATCTGCATGAAGAGTTTGAAGATCAACCCCTGTATCTAGCCAGGAAGTCATCTTTCATTCTCAGGTCAGAGGTCTACACCTGTATCCAGCCAGGAAAGTTATCTCTACCAACCTTTTGAAGTTCCAGATTCGATACATGTATCTAGCCAGTGCATATCTTTGAGCGACTAATTCCAGATTCGATACCTGTATCTAGCCAGGGCATATCTGTGGGCGACTAATTCCAGATTCGATACCTGTATCTAGCAAGGGCATATCTGTGAGCGATTGATTGTAGATTCGATACCTGTATCTAGCCAGGGCATATCTGCAAGAAGAGTTTGAAGATCAACACATGTAACAGGCCAGGAAGTCATCTTTGTTAGAACAATGTTTGAATCTAGTACCCTATATTTAAGTTTTGATGATAACAAAGTGAAAAGATATAGTATCTATATGTTTCATGTTTGGACTATATGCTGCCTAAAATTACTATGCTCTGACTTGCAGATACGCTGATTGAAATAAGCAAGATCACCTCTTCAGCATCAGAATTTGATTTGACACACTAGCATCAGAAGTTGCTGAATCAGAACGTGAAGATCAGATGATCAACTCACGTACACGCTGAAGCTTGATGAACAGAACTGCGCGTAAACACTCTGATACAGAAACATAAGTTCATCAGCAGCGAAGCAGAATCAGAATGAGCCAAGCCAGAACGTGCATTGAAGAAGCAACGGTACTGTGCATTGAACGCTAATTAATTCCAACGGCATCATTCTAGACAAGATCTGCTCAAAAAGGAAAGCTTGTTATTAGCATTGAATCAAGAATATTGCATTCAACGTTCATCTTCTCAAGTGCTATATAAACAAGGCTTCGAAGATTATAATGGCTAATGCTTCCAAAACTCTCTACACGCACAAAGCTGAACAATAATCTTCATCTACCAGTTTTGCTAAACCAACAAACTCTGATACTCCATTAGTGTTTAGCATTCTAAGTTTCTAAGCTTAATTTGTGTATACATCACAGTTGTGATATAGTTTTGTAGAAAACATTCACACACATTTGTTTTATACCTTTGTAAGAAAGTGTTGCCTTGACAAACCGGATTGTGGTTTGAATCAAGAAGGCTTTAGCAGTTGTTAAAGCAGATTTGTATTCAGTTGAATATAGTGAATTAAGACCTCGTTGGAGAGAGGCGAAATCACCTTGACGGGTGGACTGGAGTAGTTTGAGATCAAACGAACCAGGATAAAAATATCTTGTCAATTGCTTTAAGATTCCAGTTTTACAATTCAACCCCCCCTTCTTGTGTTTTTCACCCCTTCAATTGGCATCAGAGCGCCTGGTTCTGAGCTAAAACACTTAACCGTGTCAGTACAAGATCCAGCGTCAGAAAAACACAATGGCAGGAAACAACTCTCATTTCAGCAATGACAACAATGAGGATAGAGACAGATTCAGCGGCAAACCTCCAGTCTTTGATGGAGAAAACTTTGATTACTGGAAAGACAGAATTGAAAGCTTCTTTCTAGCACATGATGCTGATCTGTGGGATATGGTGACAGATGGATACACGCACCCTGTGAATGCAACTGGTCAGAAGATTGAAAGAAAATCAATGACTGATCAACAAAAGCGTGACTTCAAGAATCACCATAAGGCCAGAACCATCCTCCTCAGTGCCATCTCCTATACTGAGTATGAGAAGATCTCCAACAGAGACACAGCTAAGAACATCTTTGATTCTCTCAGAATGACGCATGAGGGCAACGTACAAGTCAAAGAAACAAAAGCTCTGGCGCTCATTCAGAAGTATGAGGCGTTCAAAATGGAAGAATCTGAATCCATTGAAACTATGTTCTCTAGATTCCAGATTCTGGTAGCTGGTCTCAAAGTTCTGGACAAAGGATACTCTACTGCTGACCATGTCAAGAAGATAATCAGAAGTTTACCCAAGCAGTGGAGGCCTATGGTTACTGCTCTGAAGCTGGCGAAAGATCTCAACAAAATCACTCTGGAGGAACTTATAAGCTCCCTCAGAAGTCATGAGATAGAGCTAGAAGCTGACGAGCCTCAGAAGCAAGGTAAGCCTTTAGCTTTAAAATCTAACAGAAAATCTGAATCTAAAGTTTTGCAGGCAGTTGAAGAAACATCTGATGGATCCTCATCAGAAGAAGACGAACTTTCCCTTCTCTCCAGAAGAGTAAATCAACTGTGGAAGCAAAGACAAAGGAAGTTCAGGAATCCCAAAAGATCTGATCAGAACGAGTCTTCTTCCAGATACAGAAGGACAGATTCTTCCTCTAGATACAGAAGATCTGAAGGCTCCTCCGATAGCAAGAAGCCAAACACAAAAGACATCATCTGCTACGAGTGCAATGAGCAAGGACACTACAAGAGTGACTGCCCAAAGCTTCAGAGGGAAAAGCCCAAAAAGAAGTTTGGAAGAGAGAAGAAGAAAAGTCTCATGGCCACATGGGATGACTCTGACTCGTCTGAAGCTGACTCAGAATCAGATGATGAAAGGGCAAACATAGCGCTCATGGCTAACATTCCAGATGACAGTGAAGCTTCTGAATCAGACTCAGAATCAGACACAGAAGAGGTATTCCCTAACTTCGCTGTTAATTTTACAAAGGCTGAACTTGCTGAAAGCCTCAATGAAATTCTGGAACGTTATCAGCAGATTAGAGCTAAATTCAGAGACCTGAAAAGGACTCTTGAATCTGACTCTAATAAGTCTGAGAGTCTCAAATTGGAAAACTCTGAGCTGAGAGATAAAATTTTAAAATTAGAAAACTCTTTACAAAACTCTCAGAAGGTACCAATTTCTGAAACTCCCAGCAACGCTGATGAGATCATCAAGGAGTATGATCATAGTTTCCAGAAGTTCCTTGCTAAAAGCATAGATAGAAGCAGAATGGCTTCAATGATCTATGGAGTTAGCAGAAACGGCAGGAAAGGAATAGGATACCAAGGTAAGGTTCCTACCCCTAAGAATGTCATGGATTTAGTTATTAAACACACTCCTCTAAATTCACACTTTGTGTATGGTCACACACACGACATCAAATACACTAGCAGTAAGCACTCTGTGAAACCAAAATTCAACCAGAGTTTTGGTAAAACTAACAAGTCAGGACCCAAGAAGATCTGGGTACCTAAGGACAAAATAATACATGTTGCAGATATCTTTAGCAGCAAGTCAGAAACAACAGTCATGGTACCTGGACTCTGGCTGCTCACGACACATGATGGGAAGAAGGCATATGTTCCAAAGCCTGGAACTTAAGCCTGGAGGCCACGTTGGCTTTGGAGGCAATCAGAAGGGAAAGATAATTGGCTCTGGAACTGTAGGTAACGGAAATCTTCCCTCTATTAATAATGTTCTGCTAGTTGATGGATTGATGCATAATCTGTTATCCATAAGTCAATTAAGTGATAACGGTTATGATATAATCTTTAATCAAAAATCATGTAAAGCTGTTAGTCAGAAAGATGGGACTATCCTATTTAATGGTAAGAGGAAAAACAACATTTACAAAATCAAACTTTCTGAACTAAAGAGTCAGAACGTAAAATGTCTTCTGTCTATTAACAACGAGCAGTGGATCTGGCACAGAAGATTGGGGCATGTTAGTATGAGAAGAATATCTCAGATTAACAAACTCAATCTGGTCAGAGGACTTCCAAATTTGAAGTTCAATTCAGATGCTCTGTGTGAAGCATGTCAGAAAGGCAAATTTGCAAAACCTTCTTTTAAATCCAAAAATGTTGTTTCTACCTCTAAGCCATTAGAACTTCTGCACATTGACTTATTTGGACCAGTTAAAACTGCTTCAGTCAGTGGCAAGAAGTATGGGTTAGTAATCGTAGATGACTATAGCAGATGGACATGGGTAAAGTTCTTAAGACACAAGGACGAGTCACACTCTGTGTTTGTTACTTTCTGTAACCAAGTTCAGAATGAAAAAGATCTTAGAATCGTTAAAGTCAGAAGTGATCATGGTGGAGAATTTGAAAATAAAGATTTTGAGTCATTCTTTAATGACAAAGGCATTCTGCATGATTTCTCTTGTCCTAGAACTCCCCAACAAAATGGAGTTGTAGAACGAAAGAACAGAACATTGCAAGAAATGGCCAGAACCATGATCAATGAGACAAACGTTGCTAAGACTTTCTGGGCAGAGGCAATAAACACAGCGTGCTACATTCAGAATAGAATCTCAATAAGACCTATTCTGGAAAAGACTCCATATGAATTGTGGAAGAACAGAAAGCCCAACATTTCGTATTTTCATCCATTTGGATGTACTTGCTATATGTTAAATACAAAGAATTATTTGAACAAGTTTGATTCTAAGGCACAGAAGTGTATTATGTTAGGATACTCTGAACGCTCAAGAGGGTACAGAGTATACAATACAGAAACACAGATTGTGGAAGAATCAATCAGTGTTCGTTTTGATGACAAGCTTGACTCTGAAAAGTCAAAGCAGAATGAAAATCTTGCAGGTATAGAAATTGAATTTGCAGGTTCTGAAGACAAGTCATCAGAAGCTCTCAACACAGACATTCCTTCAACGTCTGAAAGAAGCAATGCTAGAAATCCTTCAACAGCTGCTGATCAACCTCAGAAGAGATTACCCAGAAGCAGTTTGGATCACCCAGAAGAGACTATCCTAGGAAGAAAGGAAGATCCAATCAGAACAAGAGAAAGCTTCAGAAACTCTGAAGAAACTCTTATGGGACTTGTGTCTCTGATTGAACCTTCTTCTATTGATGAAGCACTTCTGGACAACGACTGGATTCTGGCAATGCAAGAAGAGCTGAATCAATTCACCAGAAACGACGTGTGGGATCTCGTTCCCAGACCTAAAGGATTCAACGTCATTGGAACAAGATGGGTGTTCAGAAACAAGCTTAATGAACAAGGTGAAGTCGTCAGAAACAAGGCACGACTGGTTGCACAAGGTTATAGTCAGCAAGAGGGGATAGACTATACAGAAACCTTTGCCCCAGTCGCCAGGTTAGAATCTATCAGACTTTTAATTTCATTTGCTGTTAATAGAGGCATCACTCTGTATCAGATGGATGTCAAAAGTGCATTCTTAAATGGTTATATAGAAGAAGAAGTTTATGTTCACCAACCCCCAGGTTTTGAAAATACAAAACATCCAGAACATGTTTTCAAACTGAAAAAGTCACTCTATGGTCTGAAACAAGCTCCCAGAGCTTGGTATGAAAGGCTAAGCAACTTTCTGCTTGAAAATGAATTCACCAGAGGGAAAGTGGACACTACTCTATTCTGTAAAACAGTTAAGAGTGACATTTTAGTCTGTCAAATTTATGTTGATGATATTATTTTTGGTTCTACTAATCCTTCTCTTGGAAGAAAATTTGCTAAGTGTATGCAGGCAGAATTTGAGATGAGCCTCATGGGGGAACTGAAATTCTTTCTAGGAATTCAGATAAATCAAACTCCAGAGGGAACTTACATTCATCAGAGCAAATACATCAGAGATCTTCTGAAGAAATTTGACCTCTCAGAATGTAAGCCATCAAAGATTCCAATGCATCCCACGTGCATTCTGGAAAGAGAAGAGGTAAGCAAAAGTGTAGAACAGAAGGTCTACAGAGGTATGATTGGTTCTCTCCTTTATCTGACAGCTTCAAGACCTGATATCTTATTCAGCGTATGTATTTGTGCTAGATTCCAATCAGATCCTAGAGAATCTCACTTAACAGCTGTTAAGCGAATTTTCAAGTATCTGAAAGGTACTACTAATCTGGGTTTGTTTTATAGAAAATCTAGTGATTACAGCTTAGTAGGCTACTGCGATGCTGATTTTGCTGGAGACAGAGTGGAACGTAAAAGTACTTCTGGAAGCTGCCAGTTTCTGGGAGAAAATCTGATCTCGTGGTCCAGCAAAAGGCAATCAACAATTGCTCTGTCAACAGCAGAAGCTGAGTACATAGCAGCAGCTGGATGTAGCACACAAATGCTCTGGATGAAAAGTCAGCTTGAAGACTTCCAGATTTTTGAGAGTAACATTCCTATTCTTTGTGATAATACTTCTGCTATTTGCTTAAGTAAGAATCCTATTTTACATTCTAGAGCTAAGCATATAGAAATAAAACATCATTTCATTAGGGACTATATTCAGAAAGGTATTTTAAACTTGAAATTTATAGATACAGACCATCAATGGGCTGATATCTTTACTAAACCCCTTTCAGAAGATAGGTTCAATTTCATTCTGAAACATCTCAGCATGAAAGTATGCCCAGAATGAAAATGTTTTAATTCCATGTATTTATCTTCAGAATGTAATTATATTACTGTGAACTTCTGATCAATCTTCTTTCAGAAAGATAGAACATGCAGATTGTATCAGATGCAAGTCTAAAGATCTGAGAGTCTAATCTCAAATACAGACGTGCTGATCACTACATCAAACAAGTGTCATCCAATCATCAGCAAATCCCTGAAGCAGAACGCGTGCACGCTTCTGAGAAGGCAAAGCGCTGATTGGGTGCATTGAGACACATGTCTGGTAACCGTTTTTAACTTTTTAGTGAGAACAATGGCATCCTCCAGCATTTCTGCAGGAAATCAGAAGAAAGAAACCTCTGAACAATATCAGGTGCCTATCATAACTCTTCTCACACCGGTCAAGAATCTTGAGGTTCTCTCTGAGTTAATCGTCGACTTTGAAAGTTTGAAGGAAAATGGATTTGACCTAACTGAAGAGATTAGGGCTCAAAAGTGGGAGAGGTATTTCGATAGGTTGGTTGGACTAACCTTCCCAGAGCTTGTCAAGGAATTTTGGATTCACGCCAAGATTCATAAACATCTAGTCATCTCTTCTGTCATGGGAAAGAAGATAGTAATTTCTGAAGACCTCATTGCTAGGTTAATTGGTCAAAGTGGTGGTGGAGTCCGTTGTGTGGACATGGCTGATAGATGCCCTGATATAGGTGTGGTAGCCAACTGCATTTTCACTCTTGGATTTCCCAGCAGCAAAATTAAGGATCTGAAGGATCACTGCAGAGTATGGGCCAAGATTGTTCTGGGCTGTTTCAATCACAGGAAGCCAACAAGCTCTCCTGATTATATAAACGTGGATCAGCAATTTCTGATCTACTTTATTGATCAGAGGGTGAAGATCAATCTGGCACACTTCCTGTTCAACCATCTGAAGACTAGTGTGAAAGAGACTAGAGAAGAAGAAAGGACCAAAAGGGACTGGATACCGTTTGGAAGGCTCATATCAGATATTCTGACAGAGAATAAGCTGATAGATTATCTGAGCGAAGCTCAAGTGCTGGGCACTATGGAACCAACTGTTGGAAAACCGCTGAACGCTAAGAACCTGAAAAAGATGAAGCTGATAGAAAATATTAGGAAGGAACCCAGAGCTACTTCAACTGCTGACATCTCCAGCAGAAGAGTGCCTCTGAATGATTTCCCAAAATTTTCTGAAATGGAATCCCAACCGGATATGTTTCTCAAGTATCCAGATTCATACAAGGAAGAAGATACAGGTTCAAAGCTGAAGATCAAAGATCTGAGTCAACCCCAACCTGAAGTGACTCAGAAGAAGACAAAGAAGAGGAAAGCAGAAGGACCATCTCATCAGACTCCAAAGAAACGAGGTAATTCATCTGCTGCTCCTATTTCTATTTCATCTACTATTCCAACATCTGCTGCCCCTCCTAAAACCTCTCACAGAATATCAATCCCAATCCCTACTATTGATGAAACCATACCAGAAGACCCTTCTGAGACCTTACAACTCAGAAGAACCAGAATCAAAATTACCAAACAACCAACTGTCTCAACAACACCAGCACTTGATAGAGTGCTAGCTGATATTGAGCGTGAACATACTTCTGCTCAACCAAATTCTGAACCACCAAATATTCCTCCTCCACAACCAGAATCACAACCTGAACCAGAAATACAACAACAACCAGAACCAGAACCAGAATCACAACAACCACTCACAGAAGAACCTCTGATCCCTGAGCAATCAGAGATTCCACCTCCTCAACCAGAAAATAATCCACCTTCACCACAAACAGAGTTTCACCGCTATGAAACCCCTTCTCCTCATCATTCTGATCCCCACTCACCTCAACCTTCACCGCTGGCAATCCAGTTGCCATGTGGAACCACTATTGTCAGGCCCCAGTTGCCATCTTCAGAGGAATCAACACCTCCAAAAACTCCAACCACTCCAATAGAAATATCCTCTGATTCTGATAACCCTCCTCCAAAACAAACAACCCCTCAGCAAACATCTGAAAACCCCAGCAGAACTTTCATTGACTTAACAAGTCTTGAACGTCTTGCTGATCTAAGACACAAAATTGCCATACCCAAACCAAAGCAACCAGATGTTGGCTCTGGTATTTTGAATTTTGAAACAGGTATGCTGCAATGGATTGCTTCTTTGAAGCAAGTCTGTCCGGGGATGATCGACCCAGCTGCTTCTGATCAGCTCTGGTCACAGTTCAGACTATGGGTACGTGCTGAAGCCCTCAAGCTGCAGGACGTCAACTATGAGCAGGCTCAACAGAACTTTAGCAAGCTGCTGAAGGAAGTTGAGAGTCAGCTGCCTCAAGAAGTTGTGCTCCCTCTGGACAGTGAGTCTTGGTCTGAGAAAGAGCAAGCTGCACAGGTGCAACCATCAGAAGAAGACAAGACCCTTCAGGAAGAAAATCCAGCAGAAGATGTAGCTGAAAGTTCTGAGAAGCTTCCTCCTTCTGAAAGTTCTCAAGCTGCCTTGGACAGGCAGGCTCTGGAAGAATTAAGGCTGAATGACTTGCGTCTACAGCAGCGGATGGAAGAGAATGATCAGAAGATGAAAGCAAGAATGGACGTACAGGACAGCAAGATTGACACTGTTGTCACCATGGTTCAGAAGCAGAATGAAACTTCTGAAAAGATTCAAGCAATGCTGGAAAGCCTGTTCTCACGCATGCCCCCACAACCTTAAATTTTTTTTTCATGCATGACATTCTCTATGTTTTCTTCATTTTCTGATGTATTGTTTTGACTATGTTTTGTAATGCTATTTTGCTCTGATTCTGAACTATTTTAATACAATTAGTTTTTCTGATCTTAAGTGTTTTTACACATCACCAGCACTTTTTGATTGCTGACAAAAAGGGGGAGAACAAGAATGATATTTAAAATCAATAACGGCTAACTAGATAGAAACTCTCAAACATTCTAACTCTATTACTTGAAATGTTTTTCTGTTTTTGTTTTTAAGTCTACAGGCACAATGAAGACTAGAAGCTAGAAGCTCTGATCAAATGTAGAAGCTCATGTTGCTCTGATCAAATATGAAGTTCGGATCGACCTAACACTCTGATCCGAAGCAAAGCTCTGACAGCAAAAGCTCTGAAGCTCTGCTCTCTGATAAGTCAAAGACCTATAATCTGATGTTCAAAGATAGATAAAGATCTGATCCTGAAGAACACGCATATCAAAGGGAAGTAACAAACTCAGGGGGAGTATCTCTTAAACTCTGATCTCTCTTTACTTCTTAACTCTGAAACATTTCCTAGATACCTTTTCACGTTATTTTTTATTTAAAATATCTAGTTTTTGTCATCATCAAAAAGGGGGAGATTATTAGAACAATGTTTGAATCTAGTACCCTATATTTAAGTTTTGATGATAACAAAGTGAAAAGATATAGTATCTATATGTTTCATGTTTGGACTATATGCTGCCTAAAATTACTATGCTCTGACTTGCAGATACGCTGATTGAAATAAGCAAGATCACCTCTTCAGCATCAGAATTTGATTTGACACACCAGCATCAGAAGTTGCTGAATCAGAACGTGAAGATCAGATGATCAACTCACGTACACGCTGAAGCTTGATGAACAGAACTGCGCGTAAACACTCTGATACAGAAACATAAGTTCATCAGCAGCGAAGCAGAATCAGAATGAGCCAAGCCAGAACGTGCATTGAAGAAGCAATGGTACTGTGCATTGAACGCTAATTAATTCCAACGGCATCATTCTAGACAAGATCTGCTCAAAAAGGAAAGCTTGTTATTAGCATTGAATCAAGAATATTGCATTCAACGTTCATCTTCTCAAGTGCTATATAAACAAGGATTCGAAGATTATAATGGCTAATGCTTCCAAAACTCTCTACACGCACAAAGCTGAACAATAATCTTCATCTACCAGTTTTGCTAAACCAACAAACTCTGATACTCCATTAGTGTTTAGCATTCTAAGTTTCTAAGCTTAATTTGTGTATACATCACAGTTGTGATATAGTTTTGTAGAAAACATTCACACACATTTGTTTTATACCTTTGTAAGAAAGTGTTGCCTTGACAAACCGGATTGTGGCTTGAATCAAGAAGGCTTTAGCAGTTGTTAAAGCAGATTTGTATTCAGTTGAATATAGTGAATTAAGACCTCGTTGGAGAGAGGCGAAATCACCTTGACGGGTGGACTGGAGTAGTTTGAGATCAAACGAACCAGGATAAAAATATCTTGCCAATTGCTTTAAGATTCCAGTTTTACAATTCAACCCCCCCTTCTTGTGTTTTTCACCCCTTCAATCTTTCATTCTCAGGTCAGAGGTCTACGCCTGTATCCAGCCAGGAAAGTTATCTCGATTAACTTTTTGAAGTTCCAGATTCGATACCTGTATCTAGCCAGGGCATATCTGTGGGCGACTAATTCCAGATTCGATACCTGTATCTAGCCAGGGCATATCTGCGGACGACTAATTCCATATTCGATACCTGTATCTAGCCAGGGCATATCTGTGAGCGATTAATTGTAGATTCGATACCTGTATCTAGCCAGGGAATATTTGCATGAAGAGTTTGAAGATCAACACCTGTAACAGGCCAGGAAGTCATCTTTCATTCTCAGGTCAGAGGTCTACGCCTGTATCCAGCCAGGAAAGTTATCTCGATTAACCTTTTGAAGTTCCAGATTCGATACCTGTATCTAACCAGGGCATATTTGTGGGCGACTAATTCCAGATTCAATACCTGTATCTAGCCAGGGCATATCTGCGGACGACTAATTCCAGATTCGATACCTGTATCTAGCCTGGGAATATCTGTGAGCGATTGATTGTAGATCTATACTTGTATCTAGCCAGGAAAGTATCTGCATGAAGAGATTGAATATCAACGCCTGTAACAGGCCAGGAAATTATCTTTCTTTCTCAGGTACGCAAGTTCTCGCTAAAGAATCTCTTACGCGATCGACACCCCTGGATGGCATCTTTAAGCCCATCTCCACAACTATCCATTACATCTCTAGATGGCATCTATAAGCCTGTCCTCTTATCCATCATATCTCCAAATGGCATCTATAAGCCCATTCCCGCCATCGCACTGCTGATACTACACTATGTGAGTGCAAATTTCTGGGCACTCTAGTGTTCAATCATCTTCCACCTTCGGATCACGAAAGGCACGCAAGCCAATCTACATCCTCAGGTCTAAGAAGATTTAACAGGGGCAAATGTTGTACCCCAAAATTTGCCCTCCCATATTCTTCAAGGTTTGTCAAGAATCATCTTCAAATGGTTCAAGACCACTCAAGGATTGCACAGTCAAACCATCTCCTAAGCCAGTCAAAATTAGGGTTTTGCTTCCTTCAATGAATTTGGGATTTTCAATGGCTCAATCAAGTCCCATAGGCCTATACATATTCTCAAGCATCTACATATCAAGTTTCAAGACTCACAATGTCAAATTGCACAGTCAAAAGCCCTATTTGGTTCACAATCAACTGCAGGGGCAAAATGGTCATTTTACAGTCAAAAGTCAGAATTTTTGGTCAACATCTTATTTTGAGTCCACAATCATCATTTGATCAAGTCTTGATCATGATTCCACAAGAATGGCTCAAAAAATCATCAAGATGCAAAAGTTACTATTTTTGGACAGTAGAAAAGTCAACTGTATATTGACCAAGGCATAACTTTTTCATGGTTCATCAGAAAAATCCCATCCAATGCTCATTTTGAAGGGGATGACATTCCCTACAACTCATCTTCATATTCCAAGTCCAAGAAATGCTCTCACAAAAAGTTATAAATTTCTACATTATAGGTCAATTTCAAAAGTCAACAAAGAGGCACTTTAAGTCAAAGACCATAACTTGAGATTGGTAAATCCAAATGACATGGGACCAAAGGCATTGGTTAGAGTACTTTAAGACCTTTCCAAAATGTCCAAGAACATGTTCATATGATCAAAATTGAGCAAGATATGCATTGGAGAAGTTGGGAAATTTTTGTGAATTTGCAAAAGTCAACTTTGCTCAAAACACTTTGTTTTTGCTAATGGGCCTCAAATTTCTTCTTGAAAATTTATCCAAGGCCTATGCACGACCCATCAAGCTTAAATTGATTGATTTTCTTATTTTTTTATTAATTAATTGGGTTTTTAATTGATTTTAATTCATTTAATTAATTTAAAATGTAGGAAATTCAAAGATTTGATTTTTTCAATCTTTTGTGAAGCAAACAAGCTCAATATATGCTGTCAAATTCGTGTGCACATCAAGGAGACAAGAATCTCCATGTTTGGCAAGTTTTCTCAATCAAAAAGATGCAAAAAGATATGATTGCAAATCAAATATGCAACCATCAATTCCATGGATTTCTTTTCAAGAATTTAACCTAATTCCATTCTACTATAAGTACTGAAGCTAAACCTAATGCATTGGACGTGAGAATTGCTGCAGAAAGCCATAGCCAATATTGAAAAAAATCAAGAAAACTTGAAAACTGTTTTCCAGGTTCCAACGTGATTCAAAGCATTTTGTGGATTCCAATACATTGCTAGAACTCCCAGAAACATTTTGGAATCAAAACCAAGTGCTAAGGCCTAAGAAATCGCTCCACACGAACTCACGGTTTGCTTATTTTTTCCATAATCGAACCTCATGATTTGTGCATCATTAACATGATTTCTTGTATGTTTTGTGTTGCTTGAATCCACAGGAAGCTTTTGGCATAGGTTAATTGAACTGAAACGCCCTGAATCACAAATCACCATGAACGAAATCTAGGGTTTCCAAGCTTCCAAATTGGGGCTTTATTATTCAGGCAAAATTAGAACCCCTAGCGCATATGGTTGAAATCGTTGCATCAAGACGAATTTAACCCTACCCTCGCGAACAATTTATATTAAACACAGACCTGTTCGCTATTTTTCCTCATGCTATTTTGTGGGGGTTAAAAACTCCCGCTATCTCTTTGTCTTTTTCACAGGTAAACGAGGAAGATGATGAGTTGTTAGTACGTGGTTGGACAGTTTGAATAAGTGTGCGTGTTTTCGTTTTTACAGCCTATGAATTAATTATTCAATATATTAAATGCTTGTTATCTTACTAACGACTAATGCAGCATGGTGGAGTGGTTAACCAGATGTTCAGTAGGCGTTGGGACCTGGGTTCGATCCCCAGGTCCACCCAATATTTGTTTCACATTTTTCTTAACATGGTTATATGCAGGCTTCTAAAGAAATTCCACCATACGCCTCATCCAGATGCACACCATGTGGCCACAATCATAAATCCAGTGGCCAAAGGATGATGAACACCATGCTCTCTGGTCAACCATGCGCTGGACAATCAGGAAAGTCAGAAAGGCTTGAGAAACAAATGGGCTTCAGATTCCAGAACAAACCACCCTTAGGGCCTAACACCCCCCTGGTTCTTTCATAATTTTCCTTTTATTTTCTTTTACTAATTTTTAATAACTATTATTATTATTATTTAATTAATTCACAAATAATTATTTTTCATAATAAATTCAGACAACTAAAAAATGTAAATATTATTTATTTTTATTATTTATTATTTTCACCTTTAATTATTATTTTGTAAATAAATACTAATAAATTGATTTAGTTTAATTAGGGTTAATATTGAATATTTTTGCAATAAATAAAATCAATCTAGAACTAGGGTTTTGACAACTTTATTTTATTTTATTTTCATTTTCATTAAGACCTAAAAACTAAAAATTACTCTTTTTCTTTTAATTAATTAATTAAATTAGGTTTAACATTAATTAAATGCAAAGAGGACCAAACTTCATTCTTTTCTCAAAAAGGGTCAAAACCCTAATGGACGTCCCCGATTTAATTTATTTTCGCGCACATTTATTCTTGAATATTATTTTGATCATATTGATGTAACTGTTTCGAGAATGTAATAGATAATTAGGACTTTTATCGCTTTCTTTATTTTCTCGCAATTTATTTTCAAGGGTTATGTTTTTGGCGATGTAAATACCCGACGCCTTGTAATAGCGTAGATTTACTTTCCGCAATTTATTTCCCGCAAATTATTAACTGTTAATTATGCATGCAAGACTTGTCTGACAAATAAAATCAACCCGTAGCTCACCACAATAACATGTGCAAAGATAATCTTAAATTGAATCCTGACACACGTGCACATGCCACTCTTAGGGTACGCCTCACTTGGTTTCCTCGACGTGGTCATCAAGTATAGGGTGTTTTAGAGGTCGCCCTCCTGTCTAAAGATCCAGTTGCCTCGAAACGGTTGCCTCGGATAAAAAGGATCTAGGACATTAGGGTTACCGCTAAGGCGTCCTACTATTGCTTTGGTGACCACACATGTCCCTAATAATCGAATTGACCCGAATAACTCCAACGACGGTGCTACCTACTTCTCAATAGTGGGATAGTACTGTCTGAAGGACTCTTACACAGCTTAATTCCTTAGAGTAGGTAGATTTCTCCTGGGTACTTGCTCTTTTCAAAAACAAAACAAACTTTTCGCACTCACACTTTCAAAAAGTTTTCAAACAAACACTTCATACACTCTTGAGGACAGATACAAGAGTTACCTAGAAGTTTTCAAACAAAACTTTTTTCAAAACCCACATACACAAGAAAAGCAAACATTTTTTGAAAACATAGTGAGCAAGTACCTAAGAGCCCATGGATAACCACGGATAGAAAGGGTGCTAACACCTTCCCTTTCTATAATCTGCCTCCCGAACCGAGAAACATCTCGAAAAGGAATTTTGATATGCTTTTGTCCTTTCCTTGTTGGAGAAAATAAAAGACGGTGGCGACTCTTGCTTACCGCGACATTTCACGAACCAGCATTTCAAAACAGTCAGTTCTATTTCCACCGATCACAGATGGTATATGGGATATACTGTTTCTGTTTCGTTCATTAAAACACTTGATGATTGTTATTCCTTTGACCGATCACTGTTCATATGCTTCAGAATCCGACATTAGTATGGTGAAGCAATGGCATGTGATTAATCATATTGAATTATCAATCGAGATGTGTTTGACAGCATGAAACTGTTGCATTAGGGTTCATGACGACACAAGGGTTGTGTTTTTGCAGAGTTATGCGATTAGGGTTGTGAATGCACAAGAGTTGTGCGAAAATGACGCTGATTTCAAATGAATTATTCATTAAAATTTTGCGTCGGGGCGCTGCCCCTCGCAACCCCGCAAAGGGGCGCTGCGTAGTGTGATCAATCGTCGAAATTTAATTTGCCTTTTTTTAATTAACAAAATTTAAACTAATAATAAAAGTGTGTTTATTATTATTGTCTTGTGGTGATCAGTTATGGCCTTAGGTTTTTCCTTTATTTTGTTTTGGGATTGTAAAATACGGCCTGCGTGTCGTGCCTCTCTCTAAAATTCTTGATGTAACTTCTTTTCTCATCTCACTCCCTCGTATGTAAAACGAGTTTCTTTTATGTAATGTAATGTTATGAAGAAAGAGAAGAATACAATATCAAAGGAGGATAACCTTGGAGATCTTGCTTGGAGAAGTTTAGATCGTTGTTAGGTTAGCTTAGGTTCTCTCATTGGCTTGGGAGAACAATTGCGCTAGGGGCCATAACTGTATCCTTTTATGTATATTGATGCATGTGTTTGTATGTTGATGCATGAGAGAGACGAATTGCATGTTAAGCCGGTGAGATCAAACTAATAACAAAATCCCTCAAGTTAAATATTAAGTTCATGCTTTCCAAGGTTTAGCACTCATCAAGACTAGTATCGAACAATGTAGGTTTTGCCTACGCGAGGTGCATGTTCTATATTAGTAAGGTGCGATGGGATAATTGTAATATCCAACTGCTAAAACAATGGGTCAAACTTAACTAAACACATTATAATAAGATTATACATGTTTAGAAGCAAGAGTTGGGAATGATTCATATGATGAATTAGAATAAGGAGTTATTCACCCAACTGAAAATATTCGAGAGTTGTATGAGATACAATTGGAAGGAGTTCCTACCTAAATAACCTAGTTTTGTGTAATCAGCCTAACGCTGACTTAGAACGAAGTGAAATGTGGATCTCGACCCACTAGAAAGTCTTCCAACGGGATTGTCTGAATCAAATGAAGAGGGTCATTTGGTTTGAGTAAAATAGTGGGAGCATATTTGATTAAAAGCCTAATTAAATATGTTGTTTCAATGATACTTATATTTTCATTTTTTTTTGTAGATTACCATGACAACATACAACCATATTTTGCGATCAATCCTAGATAAGGAAAAATTGTCTGGGACAAATTTCCTGGATTGGCACCGAAATCTGAGGATTATCCTCAAGCACGATAAGAAGCTGTATGTATTGGAGACACCTGTTCATGAAGAGGAACCGCCTAGTTTGGCACCTAAGGCAGAAAGAGATGCTTATAAGAAGCATCTTGATGATGCTAACGAAGCCGCTTGTCTCATGCTAGCTACTATGAACTCGGAGTTGCAAAAGCAACACGAGAACATGTCAGCGTTCGATATGATCGAACATCTGAAAATGCTCTATCAAGAGCAAGCAAGAAATGAGAGGTTTCAGGTTTCAAAGGCCCTTTTTAACAGCAAGTTATCTGAGGGAAACCCTGTAGGTCCCCATGTACTCAAAATGATTGGGTATGTGGAGAACCTTGAAAGGTTAGGGTTTCCGCTTGGAAAGGAACTTGCAACTGATTTTATCTTGCAATCATTTCCAGATAGCTTTAATCAGTTTGTCATGAATTTCAACATGAATGACATGGATAAGAGTCTTCCAGAATTGCTAAGCATGTTGAAAACTGTTGAGCAGAATATGAAGACAAAAGGGAAGTCCATTCTGATGGTCAGTAATGGAAAGAAGCTGAACAAGAGGCCTACCAAGCAGGTTGGTAAAGGGATAGGCAAGGAAGTTGCCAAGCCTAAACCTATTGTTCCTGCTTTGAAGCCTAGTGGAGGCATAGCAAAGGAGGGCACTTGCTTCCATTGCGGTAAGACCGGACATTGGAAGAGAAACTGCCCAAAGTACCTGGAAGATAAGAACAATGGAGTAGGGACTTCAAATTCAGGTATTTTTGTTATTGAAATTAATTTATCTACTTCTGCATCATGGGTATTAGATACTGGATGCGGTTCTCACATTTGTACTAATGTGCAGGGGCTAAAAAGGAGTAGAGATTTGGCAAAAGGTGAAGTTGACCTACGAGTTGGAAATGGAGCAAAGGTTGCTGCTTTAGCCGTAGGAACTTATGTTTTGACTTTACCTAGTGGTTTAATAATTCAGTTAGAGAACTGTTATTATGTACCTGCAATTAGTAGGAATATTATTTCAGTTTCTTGTTTGGACAAGTTTGGTTTTTCATTTATAATAAAGAACAATTGTTGCTCTATTTATTTGAATGATATATTTTATGCTTCTGCACAAATGAACAATGGACTATATGTCCTTGATCTTGAAATGCCAATATATAACATTAATACTAAACAGATTAAACCTAATGAGTTAAATCCAAGCTACCTTTGGCATTGTCGCTTAGGCCACATAAATGAGAAACGCATTTCCAAACTCCATAAAGATGGACTCTTTGACTCTTTTGATTATGAATCATATGAGACATGCAGATTTTGTTTAATTGGAAAGATGACAAAGTCCCCATTCATAGGAAAAGGTGAAAGGGCTAATGATCTTTTGGCCCTCATACATACTGATGTATGTGGACCACTGAACATACCAGCCATAGGAGGTTTTCAATACTTCATCACATTTACTGATGATTTCAGTAGATATGGTTATGTGTATTTAATGAAACACAAATCTGAAACCTTTGAAAAATTCAAGGAATTCAAGAATGAAGTACAAAACCAACTAGGTAAGAATATTAAAGTTCTTCGATCAGATCGAGGCGGTGAATATTTAAGCCTAGAGTTTGATGACCATCTAAAGGAATGTGGGATTTTATCCCAACTTACTCCTCCTGGAACACCACAATGGAATGGTGTATCTGAGAGAAGAAATTGAACCTTGTTAGACATGGTCCGATCCATGATGAGTCACGCCGATCTTCCGAACTCCTTTTGGGGACATGCACTATTGACTGCAACTTACACACTTAACCGGGTTCCATCCAAAAAGGATGATAAGACACCATATGAGATATGGAGTGGTAAGAAACCACATATGTCTTACATGAAGATTTGGGGTTGCGAAGTTTATGTGAAACGACAAATTTCAACTAAGCTTGAGCCCAAATCTGACAAATGCTTATTTGTGGGGTATCCTAAAGAAACAAGAGGGTATTACTTCTACAATCCTTCTGAGGGCAAAGTGTTTGTCGCTCGAACTGGAGTTTTTCTGGAAAAGGATTTTATTTCCAAAAGAATCAGTGGGAGGAAAATAGAGCTTGAAGAAATTTAAGAACCATAAAGCATTGATACACCTATGGAGGAATTAGAGCAGGAAACACAAGTAGTTGTGGAAGAGCAACCTGCTCAAGTAGAACAAGACCAGCGTAGGTCAAGCAGGATACATCAACAACCTGAGAGATATGGATATCTCATAAGTGATCAGGGTGATGTATTACTCATGGATCAAGATGAGCCTGTGACCTACCAAGAGGCCATAAATGGTCCTGAGTCCGAGAAGTGGCTAGAAGCCATGAAATCTGAAATGGATTCCATGTACACAAACCAGGTTTGGACCTTGGTAGAGCCTCCTATAGGAGTTAACCCTATAGGATGCAAGTGGGTCTTCAAAAAGAAGACTGACATGGATGGTAAGGTACATACCTATAAGGCAAGACTGGTTGCAAAAGGCTATAAACAAATTCATGGGGTTGACTATGATGAAACCTTTTCACCAGTTGCAATGCTTAAATCTGTTCGGATTTTACTTGATATCGCTGCATATCATGATTATGAAATATGGCAGATGGATGTCAAAATTGCTTTCCTTAATGGGAATCTTCTTGAGGATGTGTACATGACACAACCTGAAGGATTTGACATACCAGAAGAAGCCCGAAAGATATGTAAGTTACAGCGATCAATTTATGGATTGAAGCAAGCTTCCAGAAGCTGGAATCTTTGTTTTGATGAAACAGTAAAATAATATGGATTCATCAAGAATGAAGATGAGCCTTGTGTCTACAAGAAGGTTAGTGGGAGCATGATCGTATTCCTGGTATTATATGTAGATGACATATTACTCATTGGAAACGATGTCCCTACCTTGCAACAAGTGAAGACTTGGTTAGGGAAATGCTTTTCAATGAAGGACCTAGGTGAAGCAGCCTATATATTAGGAATCAGGATCTATAGAGATAGGTCACAAAAACTGCTTGGCCTAAGTCAGAGTACATACATAGAAAAAGTGTTGAGACGCTTTAATATGCATGATTCCAAGAAAGGATTCATACCTATGCAACATGGCATGTGTCTGTCAAAAACACAATCCCCTTCAAGTAAAGAACAAAGGGATTGCATGGATAAGATTCCATATGCATCTGCAATAGGATCTATCATGTATGCCATGCTATGTACTCGACCAGATGTCTCATATTCTTTAAGTGCAACGAGTAGGTACCAGTCTAATCCCGGTGATGCTCATTGGGTAGCTGTCAAGAATATCCTTAAGTACTTGAGAAGGACTAAGGACTCATTCTTGATATATGGAGGTCAGGAAGAGCTTGCTGTAATTGGATACATCGATGCTAGCTTCCAGACAGATAAGGATGACTTTAGATCACAATCTGGTTATGTGTTTTGTTTAAATGGTGGCGATGTGAGCTGGAAAAGTTCAAAGCAAGATACAGTTGTTGATTCTACAACCGAGGCTGAGTATATTTCTGCCTCAACTGCATCAAAGGAAGCTGTTTGGATCAAGAAGTTCATTAGTGAACTTGGCATAGTCCATAGCATTGTGGATCCCATTGATCTCTATTGTGATAACAATGGTGCTATCACACAAGCTAAGGAGCCTAGATCTCACTAACGATCCAAACACATACTTAGGCGTTATCATCTCATTCGAGAGATAATCGATCGGGGAGATGTGAAAATATGCAGAGTACCTACACTTGACAATGTTGCTGACCCATTAACAAAGCCTCTTGCACAGCTGAAGCATGATGGACATACTAGATCTATGGGTATTAGGGGTATGCCTGATTGGCTCTAGTGCTCGTGGGAGATTGTTGGTGTAAGCCCTAGAGGCCAATACTTTTGGTACTTGTATCGAATTATTTATTAATAATAAAAGGCATTTATTTATTATGTTTGCTTTCCAAAATAATAAAGTCCCTAGAATGGTTTATTTGTTTAATGAAATGTTAAGTGTGACTTAATCATGAGATCCCATTAAACATAAGACACTATTCTTAAAGTATCTATAGTCAAGCTTTAATGTGAAGTGGGATAACATTAAAGCGTTAAGATTATTATGAAGATAGATTGATGATCACATCTCATGGATCATAGATAAGGAGTTATCAAGTCTTGACATAGGTATGAATATTAGGAGCAATATTTATACTGGATTGACCCGCTATGAGAATACTACATAGAATGTTATGCAAAGTGTCATAAGTTATTCTCATGATGATAATGGTGTATACCACCCTTCGACCTGAAACCACTATGGACCCTAGATGTAGAGTCAAGTACTTTATTGCTGATCAAACGTCATCCGTAACTGGATGACTATAAAGACGGTTGATGGGTACTTCACAAAGCATGCTAAGGGACATGAGTGACCTAGATGGAATTTGCTCATCCTGCATAACAGGATAAATGTCTAAGGGCCCAATATTGAACTGGACAAGGGTGACACAGTGTATGCCTTGTATTCAATATAGACATGAGGGCAAAAGGGTAATTGTACAACACAAATATTATCACGGAAAAGGTTTGGTTAGATCACATGACATTTTCGTGACTTGGGTAACAGTGATGTGTTGCTAGATACCGCTCACTGTTTATTATATTAAATGTGTGATTTAATATAATTGCCAACGTCGCGAAAACCTACAGGGTCACACACATAAGGACAGGTTGATGAGAGATAGAATAAATAAGGAACACCGTAAGGTACGGTGCACTTAAGTGTAATACGGAAAGTGGTAAGGTACCACGTGGATAAGTGATATATGATACATCATAAGGTATGATGTCCATAAGCTTAATTGGGCTTTTAGCTTATAGCCTTAATTGGGCTTTTAGTTTGTAGCCCACACGAGTGATTCTATAAATAGATCCCTTGTGATGAAGCAATTTCACTTGATGAAATTTCGTTTTTGATTCTCTCTCTCACTCATAAGGTTTCCGTTCGTGATCAGCTAGCACTGTGAGCGGAAGCGATCTGTTCGTGTGGACTGAGTAGAGGCGTTGTTCTTCATCAATGCTCGTGATCACAACATCAAAGCTCTGAATCGCCACAAGAGGTAAATATTTATATCACTGACCATGCTCATTCGTAAGGATCGCTAAAGGAAAATTTTAAATTCCGCTGCGCTTTTGATCGCAATTTTCCATCATGCCCGTAGGATTTTCTTCGCCATCGTATGCCCACTGGAGTGAGTTCCAAAAGTACCTTCATGCAATTTAGCAATGATCTTTTCAGCCTCAATCTTATCCACACACCGAAGCAGAACAGAGTCATGATTCCGCTTGTACAGGATGTCATTACTCAGGAAGAACTTAGTAGAGAATCTCCTTAAGAACTTCTTATCATTGATTGAAGCTCCTTCTGGATATTCTTGAGCCTCGAGATACCTCTTGACTTCATGGAACCAAGGTTGGTCCACTACCTCTTCGGTATTAATCTCGTGACAGTGTGTTAGTTTATCCATCCGTTCGATGGTTATTTTGGGAGCTTCGTTATCCCAATTAAGTTTAAACATAGATGACATTGTAGCTAGAGCGTCTTCTAGCTGGTTTTCTTCTCGCGGGAAATGCTCGAAGGTAATCTCCTCAAATTATGGTAGCAACGTCAAAACAAGTTCTTTGTAAGGGATAAGATTTGGGTTCTTAGTGTCCCATTCTCCTTTAATCTGACTGATGACCAAAGCTGAATCTCCAAACACGTCCAAGGATTTGATTCCCAAGTCTATGGCAGCTCTGAGACCAAAGATGCACGCTTCGTATTCCGCCATGTTGTTCGCACAATTGAAGCAAAGTCTAGCAGTAAAAGGAGTATGACACCCTTTCGGAGATATGAGTACAACACCAATACCATTACCAAGTGCATTGGAGGCCCCATCAAAGAACAGGATCCATCGGGATCCTTGTTCAGGTCCGTCATATGGTCTGATTTCTTCACAGTTGTCTAATGTCATGGTGTCTTCATCCGGGAATTCAAACTTCATGGACTGATAATCTTCTACAGCTTGATGAGCAAGATGATCAGCTAGCACACTGCCCTTTATAGATTTTTGGGTAGTATACTGTATGTCGTATTCTGTTAGGATCATCTGCCACTTAGCTATCCTCCCAGACAGAGCAGGCTTTTCGAAGATGTATTTTATCGGATCCATCTTAGATATCAACAAGGTAGTATGAGTCAGCATATACTGTCTTAGCCGGCGAGCAGCCCATGCCATAGCGCAGCAAGTTTTCTCGAGCAGTGAATATCTGGTTTCACAGTCAGTAAACATTTTGCTCAGGTATTAAATAGCATTCTCTTTTCGGCCAGACTCGTCATGCTTCCCCAATACACACCCCATTGAGTTCTCTAAAATGGCCAGATACATGATCAGTGGTCTTCCCTCGACTGGTGGCATCAAAACAAGAGGCTCTTGTAAGTACTCTTTGATCTTGTCAAAAGCAAACTGGCATTCATCATTCCATCTGACTACTTGATCTTTCTTCAATAGTTTGAAGATTGGCTCATAAGTAGTTGTTAGGTGAGAAATGAATCTAGCAATATAGTTCAAGCGTCCCAGGAATCCCCTGACTTCCTTCTTGGTATGAGGAGGAGGCATTTCTTGTATTGCTTTAACCTTGGCAGGATCAACCTTGATGCCTTTGTTACTGACGACAGAACCTAAAAGTTTACCGGACCGTACCCCGAATGTGCACTTGTTCGGGTTCAACCTTAACTTATACTCCTTCAATCTCTCAAACAACTTTTGCAAGTGATCGAGATGATCTTCTTTAGTTTGTGATCAGGCTGTCATATCATCTATGTAGACCTCTATTTCATGATGTATCATATCATGAAACAAAGCTACCATGGCACGCTTATAGGTGGCCCCAACATTCTTCAGTCTGAACGGCATCACTTTGTAGCAGAATGTGCCCCACTGTGTGACAAATGTAGTTTTCTCCATGTCCTCAGGTGCCATTTTGATTTGATTATAACCTTAGAATCCGTCCATGAAGGAAAACACTTTATGTTGAGCGGTATTGTCAACCAGGATATCTATGTGGGGGAGTGGAAAATCATCTTTAGGGTTGGCCCTATTCAAATCTCTATAGTCCATGCACATTCGTACTTTGCCGTCCTTTTTAGGCATGGGAACAATGTTGGCAACCCATTGGGGATAGGAAGTGACAACCAAGAATCCAGCATTGAATTGTTTCATGACTTTCGCTTTGATCTTCTCTGACATATCAGGTCTCATGCGGCGGGCTTTTTGTTTTACAGGTGGACAATCTTCTCTTGTTGGAAGACGATGTACCACGATGTCTGCATCAAGTCCTGGCATGTCTTTATATGACCAGGAAAAGATCTCAACATAATCATGCAACAGCTGAATCATACGCTCCTTGACACTCGGCTCTATATTGGCACCCACCTTAATTTCTTTTTTATCCTCCTCGGTACCCAAGTTGATTGTATCCACTGGTTCCTCATGAGGCTGAATAGCTCGTTCCTCTTGTTGTAGTAGTCTAGCCAGTTCCCCTGGTACTTCACAATTTTTCTCACCTTCGTCTTCGGCTTGGTAGATTAGATCCTCAGATTCACAAAAGGCCATAGCAGTATCGTTACCCATGGGATCCGGAATGGAGGGGTACCTGCATTTGTGAGTGTGGGTGTGTGTAAGGGTATAACCATCCTTAAAAATAAAATGCAAAAGAAAAACAATGAGCACAAAAAGTTTGTATGTGAAAAATGTCCATGATTCATTGAATGTCATATGAAGATGAAATAAAAAACCCTTACAAATGGACCATTGTGCCTCGGGCAAGACACAAGGTTTAAAATGTGAGAATCGTTTGTGAATATTACAAGTCCAACAGAAATGTAAAAGATAAATTACTGAGGGATGATAGTTATTGGGACAAAGTCTCTGGCTTCCCAATTGCCAAGTCCTCTGTTGATAGTAGGAAAGATCCAATCCTTCAAGCTACAACCCTCTTCACCATCTTCCACCGCATTGACCTCTCGGTTGCTAATCTTCAAGGGTGGCCCCCCTGCACGGGCATGCCGCACAGCCTTCTGAGCACTCGAAGTAAACCCTAAGCCAAACTTGTTAGATTTATACGGAATGTCCAAAATTTGCCCCCAAATGGTGCATCCACCCTCCTCTATTACTGCTTTGGCGTCCTTTAGAGATGACATCTGGAGCAGAGGTATTGTAATCTTAGGGATCTGGGACACCGTCTTGGTTACTGCTACCTCTTGAGAGACTTCTTCGAAATGTTAAAAAGGAGTTTCAATGAACTCGCCGTCCAATTATACATACCGGAAAGAATTGAGATGGCTAATCATATACTCTTCCTCTCTGTGGACTGTGATAATCTTTCCATGGACCGTATATTTCAGCATCTGGTGCAGTGTAGAGGTGACAGCGCCGACATTATGGATCCACGGCCGTCCTAGCAGATAGGAGTAAGAGGGGCGGATGTCCATTACATAGAAGGTTGAGTTGAAAGTTTGAGTCCCAACCTTTATGGGGATATCCACCTCCCCGTGTACCATCCTCTTTGAGCCATCAAATGCCCTTACGACTACGTTACTGGGTTTCAACGTCAATCCTTCGCAGTCCAGTCTGTCGAGATCTTTCTTCGGTAAAACATTCAAAGATGAGCCGGTGTCCACCAAGACATGGGCCAGAGTTGTTCCTCTATATTCCACAGAGACGTGTAATGCCTTGTTGTGCTTTCTTCCCCTTGGTGTTAGATCAGCATCTGAGAAGCCTAGGTTGTTGTCCACCGTCAAACTGGCCATACAATCTTGAAATTGGTCAGCTGACGTCTCTTGAGGCACATGGGTTGTCTTCCGAAACTTCACCAGGGCTTTCGCATGTGCCTCAGAGCACAGTAACAATGCCAGCATGGAGATTTTGGATGGAGTTTTCCCCAACTGTTCAATTACGTCGTAGTCGCTCTTCTTTATTATTCTCAGGATCTCCTCCATTTCCTTCTTGGAGGTTTCGGGGATAGTCAGTGGTTGAGCCTTCGTCCAGACAGGCTCTTCTTGAATACTTTTTTCCTCGAGCTTCAGCAGTAGGGGTGATGGTAGGGATAACAGCAGGGGTTGTGTCGTCTTTGTCAATAGGAGCACTTACAGATATGATTATTGGTACGAAGGTAACCTTTGGAACAGCCACGGGTCCAAAAACTGCCTTTGGAGGGGCAATTTCTGGAGAGAAGATTCTACTGCTACGGGTAATCTTACTGGTTCCGGCAATATTGCTAATGTCGGAGTCTTCTTCTTAGGAGCTCATCTCTTCGGCGGCCAGCCCATCTTGTTTGATACCATGGTAGTAGATGTCTCCACCGTAATTCCACGGCACTGTTTTGTCTTATTCATACGGGACCGGCCTGGGCATTGTGATTATAAGAGGAGTAGTTTTTGGAACCGATGTAATTCTAACGGGTCTTTTGGGGACCCTGGAAGAATTGGTGGAGATGGTTATGATTGAAACGTCTTCAACAGGAACAGGTAAAACAGGAGCACTTTCAAACAGAATCTCTTGGTTGTCTATCAAGCGTTGAATGCCTGTTTTCAACAAAAGGCAATCAGTTTGTGAGGATAAGCAAAGATGGCAGTCTTAATTACAACCCAGGAATACACCAGCTTTCAACAAGTTTATCTTAATGATTGGGAGTGGAGTCAAGAGTTCATCAACTGTGGTAATAAACAAATCTTCTTCTATTGCATTGGTGTTGTGACCATGCCTAGGCATAGGAGCAGAAATGACGTTTGGCTTCTCGGGCGCATCAAACTCAATCTCTTTTTCATCTATAAGGTCTTGAATTTTGTTTTTCAGGGCCCAACAGTTTTTAGTATCATGACCCATACTTTCGGAATGATATGCGCATCTGGCATTTGGGTGATAATGAGGGGACGCCGTGTTGGGGTTCTTTGGAGCTTCTTTTAAAGTTGCCAGATTGGATTTCAGAAGATGCGGTAAAACCTGGGCTAGAGTCATATTAATTCTGGTGAATTTCTGGATTGGCCTTTCCACCCTCGGTTGATTACTTCTTGATTGATCAGATGTAGGCTTTGGGATCATAACATCTCCTACCATTGGTTGACGTTCATCTCTCCCTTGGTTCCTTTGTGGATAAACAGCAGATACCTCCTTTTTCCCAGTCAAAGGCTTTCTCACAGCTGTAGAGGCAGATGAATCCTTCTGAATCTTTACACTTTTTATGCCAGCTTCCACCCTCTCTCTGGTTAGTATTAACTCAGTAAATCCTGCGGATGAGCTTCCAATCAGATGATTGAAGAAAGGGCTCGATAGAGTGCCTAAGAACATATCCACCAACTCCCTTTCAGACAGAGGGGGTTATAATCTCCCAGCTAGATCTCTCCATTTCTACGCGTAATCTTTGAAACTCTCATTTGAAGCCATAGCCATACTCTGAAGTTGAGTACGGGTAGGCGTTAAATCTGCATTATACTGGTATTTCTTATAGAAAGTTGCGGCCAGATCTTCCCAATTGTGGACGTCGGCCCTTTCCAATTGGTAGAACCAATCGAGTTGTGTTCTAGATAGGCTATCTTGGAAAAAATGCACCCATAGGTCTTTATCGGCGGAGTGCGGCTGGATCTTTCTCACATATGATCAGAGGTGCATCTTAGGACCTGACACCCCATCATATTTTGCAAACAATGGCACTTTGAACTCCGCTGGGATCACAATTCCCGACACTAGTCCCAATTCTTCAAAGTCTGGACCTGGTACCCTTTGTATTTCCATAGCGCTCAAACGCTCTTTAAGATGTCTGTACTTATCATCTGCTGGAGGATACTGTTCTTCGGAGTAGTCTTCCTCTTCTTCCTCCTCTTCGGATTCAGACGGAACCGCTGTTTCCTTTCCTTTTCCTTTTCCTTCATCAGATGTTGTTGCAAAATTCAAGGTTCTTCTAGTCTGTCCTTGAAACCTTCTCCCCATGATTACAACACTGGTTGGTTTCTTCTCTTTCTTCTTCTTCTCTTTAGCCAACCGAGTCTTCAACTCCTCTTGTCCTTTGGCCAGGGTTGTGAGTAACTGTTGAAACTGCGTGTTTTGAACTTGAAGATCTTTGACTGTCTGTTTGAGATCCATCTTACTGAAATAAACAGTAGAGAGATGAGGAAACTCGTTGAAAAAGATATGTTTATGTTATGATGAATGATATGTAAACATGCAATGTTTTCAAGGATTTTAAAGATTCAAGTTCGTTTTAGACAAAAAGAAACACACGTTATATTAATGAAATAGTGTTTGAGTACATCAATGCCCCTTGGGCAAAATAATACAGAACTCTAAGATAAAAAAAGTATTGCGCATCCTTTTTGGTGCAATGTAGGCATTTAGAGTCTGCTCCTCATGAAGTAGCGTAGTGAGTTCCAAAACCTTCTTCTCGCTTGCGTAGAATTGGGCTTCGAAAGTATCTCGCTCTCCTTTGAGCTGTATCCAATCCCTTTGTAGGTCTTCAAGAGATGTGGGCATGTTAGGATGTAGGATAGTGTATCGAACTTCTCCCTCCTTAACAGGCTCAATGATCACTGGTAGGATGGAAGGATAAGGCATCATAAGTCTTTGAGCGCGGATTCGTACCCACTTGAGGTAAGGCTCAAGAGGGATGGAATTCTTGTGTCCCAAAGTCTTGATATCCACCTTGTTTAGCATCCTCCAAGCTCGGATGAATCTCTGGTGAAGATCTTGATTGTCGTTGTCGTAGTCGAATACTAAGCCTTGAATCAGCATCTCATGCGGGCCATCCCTTCGGGCATAACCAAACTGTCTTAGAGCTAAGCATGGGTTGTAGGTGATGCCTCCCCTAATGCCAAGTAGAGGGACACTAAGGAATTCCCCACAACGGTCAACAATGATAACATTCTCCTTGAATTGGGAGCACCAATGAATATCTGAATGTTTGAGCGTCATTAACCTTTGTGACCACCTTAATCCTTGCTCATTCTTTAAGACTGATTGGGGAAGATGAGAAATAAACCATCTTTCCAGGAGAGGAGTGTAACACATAAGGACACCTCTTTTCCTCATTATACGAGTGTGAAAAGAGTGTAGGATATCTCCAAGCAATGTAGGCACCGGATTGCGTGACATAAACATTTTGACGGTGCTCACATCTATGAGTTTGTCAGGATTGGGGAACAAGACCATCCCATAGATAAGAAGAGCCACAATTTCCTCAAAGGCTTTCAAGTATAAGGAATTCCAACAGCTTTGGGCTTTCTCAAACAGAAACTTTGCTAAGAAGCCATTGACACCACTCCTAGTTTCCCAATGAGTTGTGACATCAGATGAGTGCAAGTGCAGAGCTTGAGAAATCTCTTATGAATTTGGGTCTCTTTCCGTACCGTTGAAAGGTAGTTGATTGAGAATAGGAATCCTCAAGAGTTGAGAGAATTCTTCCAAAGTAGGCACAAGCTGATAGTCGGGAAATGTGAAGCAAATGGTGCAAAGGATCAAAGAATTGAAAGAGCACCTTCATCTTATCCTCATTTGTGTTAGAGGTGACCAAGTTGAGTAGACGACCATGCCTCTCGGTGAATGGAGAATTCTCAAGGATCCTTGAATCTATCTCCTTGAGTTGTGGAGGAATTCTTACAAGGTTGACTTGGATAGTTTTCCTACAAAGTGAATCCATATCCTACAAAACAAGAACAGAGATGAATCTCCAAAATCCTTGAAATGGCTAAGTTTTATCCATATTATGCTGATGCTAATGCTGAGTTTTCAAAGTGTATCAAGTTTGAGAACGGGTTGCACCCGTAGATCAAGAAGGCAGTTGGATACCAGAAGATCTGTGTCTTTGCTGATTTGATTGATAGTTGCAGGATTTATGGGGAGGATAATAATGCTCATTACAAGATTATCAGTGAGAAGAGGGGTAAGCACCAACAGAATCGTGGTAAGCCTTATGATGCCCCAGATGGTAAAGTTAAACAAAAAGTTGCTCAAAGTCAGAGGACTAGTGGGGGAGATGCTCCTGCTGGTGTGGTTTGCTTTAAGTGTGGAAAATCTGGGCACAAGAGTAATGTGTGCACTACTGAAGTGAAGAGGTGTTTCCGTTGTGGCAAGAACGGACATGTTGTATCTGAGTGTGAACATAAGGATGTGATTTGTTTCAATTGTAGAGAAGAAGGGCACATTAGTAGTCAGTGTCTGAAACCGAAGAGGGCTCAGACAAGTGGTAAACTTTTTGCTTTGGTGGAGGATCAGACAAATGCTGAGGACAGACTTATCAGAGGTACATGTTTCATTAATAGTACTTCTTTAATTACTATTATTGATACCGGTGATACGCATTATTTTGTTGCTGCTGATTGTGTTGAAAGATTAGGTCTTATGTTGTCTTCTTTGAATGAGGAAATGGTCGTCGATACTCAAGCCAAGGGGTCGGTGACTACTTATTTTGTGTGTTTGAAGTGTCCCTTGTTGATCTTCGAAAGAGACTTCGCTGTCGATTTGTTTTGTTTACGTTAATTGGTTTAGATGTGATTTTGGGTATGAACTGGTTAGAGCATAACTGTGTTCATATTAACTGTTATGACAAGTCTGTGAGGTTTTCTACTCCTGAAGTAGAAGAAGATGGTCTATTGTCTGCTAGACAGTTGAGGAAGTTGATGCAAGAGGAAGCACAAATGTTCTTATTGATGGTGTCGCTATCTGTAGAGACTCAAACTATAATTGAGGAATTGTATGTGGTGTGTGAATTTCCTGAAGTTTTCCCTAATGAGATTCCTGATGTACCTCCGGAGAGGGAAGTTGAATTTGCTATTGATCTTGTACCTGGTACCAGACCCGTGTCTATGGCACCATACAGGATGTCTGCATCTGAATTGTCGGTGTCATTTGCACTTTCTTTCTAAAGAAAAAATGTAGATATCATTGTGTGATACGGTGGGAGAACTGACTTGAGGGTTTTGCGTTTTATCATAAATGTTGCGGTTAGCAAGAGTCGCCACTGAATTTTATTTTATCCAAAAGGAAAGGTAAAAAAGCACATGAAAGACCTTTGAGATTGTTTCTTGAGTTCGGGGGGTAGATTGTGAAAAGGGAAGGTATTAGCACCCTTTTCATCCATGGTTTTCCATGGGCTCTTAGTTACTTGCTAGATCACTTACTTTTGTTGTTTAAAAATGTGTTTGGTGTGGTTTTGAAAGTATTTTGTAAAAGAGGTCATTCGTTTAGGAAATCTTTGTAATGATTCTCTTTCGTAAGAATGTATATAAAGATGTTTGTCTTTTTGAAAATGTTTTCAATGTTTGGAAATGTGTGTGTTTGTTTTTGAAAATAGCAAGGGTACTTGTTTGGAAATAGAGCAAGTAACTAGAAGTAATCTACCAACTCAAATGTCTTTCTTGTGCATTTTCTGTTCCTTTGACATTGTTGTCTTACCATTGATTTGGTAAGCAACCTTATCTTTGGATGTAAACGGGACGGGTGTGGGTCATCGTATAACCATGATTAGCAATATTGCAAAGTATCTTAGCATTTTTTGAGGGACCAAGATCATTTTGTAGGCAACTTTGAATAGCGTCATCGAGGGACTATGATCTTATATTTGTTTCTTTTGCCAAGATACTTCACATGTGTAATATGGATATTTTTGTATAAGGCAACCAAGTGGAGAAACCCTAGGGGTGCTTGTGTGCAAGTGTGTTATTTTCATGCTTTATTTTTGTCTTGGATTTAGGGTTTTCTAGTTGATTTGTTTTTATCTTGTCGTTCAAACCCTAATTACTAACATGGCATGTAAAGCGGTAAATTGCATAATGTAAAAATTACTAAGCTATTACAACAATTTATGGGAGGGGGGAATACAAATTTGAATGGGGATTTGCAAGAATGTAAATCTAAATAAGCTATTACAACCAAATCGAATTTATACGAATATTGGAATAAACAAATATACAATATTTAAATAAAATATGCAATGATGTATATATGCAAAGAATATTTGTTTGGTTTTTAATATGAAAAAAGTTTAACCTAAATCTAATAATTTTAAGGGAAAGAAATTAATTATTGAAAAAAAAACAAAGTTAACCCTAATTCCTAGTTTAAAAGAAAATAAAGTTCTTATGTATTATTTTTTTGTGTATTTTCTCTAATAAAAATAATCAATAATATTGTATGAAAATATTTAGTTTTTATATGTTAAAATAAATATTTACAAATATATATAAAAATATAAAAGAAAAGATAAGAATATATCTAAATTTATTTTTACAAATTTATTTAAGAAAGATAGTTAGTATATATTGAAGATAAAATATATTTTTATGTGAAAAATAAAAATAAAATAAAATAAAAATGCAACATTGTCATATTTATATTTTTCATGATTTTTATATATTAAAGAAAATATTTAATAAACAAAAATGAAAACAAAAACAAATAAATTAAATATATGAAAATAGTTGGGCCAGGGGGTATCCTGAGCAATCAAGTGGTGAATGTTAAAACAAAAACCTAAGGCCCAACGTGGAGGCCCAAACCTGCAAAACAGCAAAAACTGAAAAATGGAAAAAATGTGGGGAAAAAAAACAAAAGGTAGCGCCAAGGTTCGAACCCAGGACCTGGGCCTCACCAGCGCGCTAACTTGCTACTGGGGTGGCTATACATCTGTTGATTTATGTGAAATAAAAACAACATGACACAAATAAAGTCCTTGCCCTGTACTTCATCTTCTTCCTTAAGCTAGCCAGAAGCTCTGTAACTTTCTCATCTCTCAATAAAAATGGAAACTGATAACATGAATGTTGTAGCATTTTATCTCACGATTCTAACCATGTAAATCATGTAAGCTAACAATCAAAGATTAAAACGAATTTTAAAAGCCCTAAATTTAAACCTAATTTTTCCAGGAACTTCAAGTTTAAAATTCTCTCAACTCATGCCAAATCAATGCAAGTTATAGATATGTACAACTTCGTAGCAATGAGGTCTACATTGTTTATTCACAAATCGTGGCCAATGGATGCCTGTATGAAGAGATAGAAGTTGAGATTTTTACCTCTTTCAGTTAAAATCGTGAATGGAGTTTGAGTGAGTTTTATGAAGGCCTGATGATTGCTTGATCTTGCTTGAACCTCCCTGAGTGCGTTCCAACCCTTGCCTTGCTTTGGAAGTGCCTGGAACTCTCTATCCAAGTCAACCTGCAAGCTTTGAAAACAAAAATGGCAGATGATGGAGAAGGAGTTACAGTGCAAGGATGATGGTCTGGATCACTTAGATATCAAGTAGGTAAAGTGTTTTGATGGTTAAAACTTGAAACGCGCGAGCCAAATGATGGATTGCTATGCTTATGCAAAAACCACAAGTTTTGATAGTTTTCTGGTGAGAGGGAGTGTTTGAGTGTTTCAGGCCCTTAGCAGTCGTGTTTCTAGTTGTAATGTGTTTGTATATTAGTATAGAAAAGATTTTAAGTCAGCTCCTCAACAGATTTGTTATCCCTAACCTTTTTGCACACTTTCTTGCTTTTGAAGCAAAGTGAAGAGACAAGTCTTCACATGCTTGTACTGGATTGCTTAGGATTGGTATAAGATTTGTGCAATTTTCCTTAGATCTGTAGTACTTGTATGTGCAGAGAAGACAAGTCCAATGCTCAAGATTTGTAAAGTTGCAAAAGTGAAGCTTTTTCAAAATGGCAATGGCCACTTTATGCCATTTATGGAATTACAACTTGGACAAAGGCTCTTGAGCTTGAATTAAATCTTTGTCAAATGATTAAGCATTTAATTATGAAGTGAGAAACAAGTTTGGTACCTTTAAAGCATGGATTAGGCAGCCTAGGTACTGATTTGAAATTTGTTCTTCATGAAATGGCTTTAATTCAAAGTGAGAAATTGCAAACTTCCTTTCTTCGATTCTCTCTACCTAAAAATTATCTTGAGGAGTTCTTGGACATTTTGGAAAGCTTGTAATGTGCTATATAACTCATCTTTGAAATTCATTTCAATAATCTTCCTGGAACTAGGTGAAAAATTTCCATGAAGTTGGGTCCAAAATCTCCCTAAATTAGGGCAAAATTTCACTAAGTTATCTAGTTCATGAGCATGTATTCATAAAATTATATCTTGAGATACAAGCATCTTTAGGGAAAAGTGTGTGAATAAAAGTTGTATATTTCATGGAGTTCTACAACTTTAATGTTGGGAACTTTCCTTGAATCATCTTGTATCATGGTAAAAAAATGGCTTAAAGTTGAGAAAAAATAAGAAATTTTCTATACTTAGAAAATTTTCTAAGTTAAGAAAATTTCCAATTTTAAAACCTAATCTTCAATCCTTGATTCCTCGATGAACAAGTTTCATATTTTGACACGTTTTGGTGAATTGTGACCCTCGGAACTTGATTTTGACCAAAAAGTCAAAGTTTGACTTTTCAGTATACAATTGACTTTTAATCAGTTGACTGCAAATTCCATATGTCTATTCAATGGATTTGCAATGTTTTAAATCATATAATTAGGTAAAGATGATACAAATGAAACCTTGGAATCATGCTTTAAATTAATTGGTCATTTTCTAGGTCAAAAATCAGAAACTGCCCTTCCTCAGTCAAAACCCTAATTTTGACCATTTTGCCCTTTTGATGATTTGATCAAATTTCTTGAGGAATTATGATCCAAACTTGATCAAGTGATACATATGAGTCTAGAATGTTTATGAGAGTCAAAAATTATGAATTTTGACTGTAAATTGGCCATGGTTGACTTTTTCCCCAATATAATTGATTTTTAGGTCAACTATCCAATTGACTGATCAAAAATGTGGTTCAAGGCTTGAAACTTGTCATGAGTAATCTTAGGGATTCATAATGATGTTTAAAAGTCATATGAAGCAATGATAGTCAAAGAATCCTAGTGCAAACTCAAACCCTAATTTTGGGTCAACAGTGTAAGATGAGATGTCTTGAGCTGACCAAACCCTAATCCAGTCTTCAGTTAAAGAAGTCTTGTGGGAAAAGTCTTGATAAATAAGAGGGAAAATTTTTGGGTACAACACATTGCCCTGAAGCTAACCATGTTCTTACTTTTCATTTATATTTCCTGCGTGATGAGAATTTTGAACCTGAAGTTTCTGAGATTTTTAGGGTTCCTTGTTTAAATTCACATAATTTTCATGTTTACATTTTTCAATTTGGTGGAGAAATGAGTATGTTATAGAATGAACAAAATGTTATTGTCACGGATGGCGTGAGGAAGAAGAAGAGGTGGATTCAAATTTTCAGAAATGAGTTCATTTCATATTTAGCGTAAGTTGTATAATGACCGGATGAAACAGCCACCCCAGTGGTAAAAGAAGCGCGCACGTATTGAAGGGACCTGGGTTCGAGCCCCAGCGGTACCCTTTTGCATTTTTATGTTTTATTTTGTGATTCCAAAACCCCAATGTGGGCTTCCTGATCTTGGGCCCAGTTTCTTCTGCTTTTCAGCACCCCCCCCCCAATCCCTTCTTCACACGCAGGCCCATTTAAGTTACTTTTTTTTATTTTTTCTGATTCAAACATAAAAAACTTGGTTGGGCCTGGTAGTTTTCTTGTCTTACCTCTCTTTTTCACTTCTAACCCAAACCCAATATTTTCCTTATTTTTATTTCTTTACATTTTCTTTTTTTTAGTTTTATTTATTTTATTTAATAAAAATACAAACAAATAATTTTAATGAAAAAAATAGATTTAGGTTTGATTAATTAATTGATTTTTCATAAATAAAATTATATTAATTTAATCACTTTGTTTTATTTTTATCAATTAATTTGTAAAAAATTAGTATTAGGTTTTATAATTTTACACTATAAAATATTTTTCCAAAATGACATTAACATCCAAATTATTTTCTAAACAAATCATTAAACTTAAGTTTTATTTTAATTTCCTTAATTTCAATTAACTTAGATTTTTAGGATTTGTTTAAAAGAATTAGTTAAACTTCTCTTTTAATTAAAACTAATTAGCTTTCTTAGGTTAATGATCAAACTTTGTTTTCTATCAAAAAATCACAAACAAAACATTTTCTTTTCCCTTTTATTTATTTTTCATCTTTGCGTGTTTTTATTACTTTGCATTATCATTTATGTAAATGGTTTGTAAAAGATAATTAGGATTTATTACTTTTCTCCTCGTTCACAAATTTGTATCCCCCATTCCCAAATCCTTGTAATATCGTAGGATATTTAATTTCCGTAATTTATCGCTTTCTATATTTCTGTTAATAATTAGGGTTTGTATGACAAGATTAAAATCAATCATAACAAAACCCTAATTCAAGATGAAATAATTGAATCAAACACACTTTGCACACTTACACCTCTAGGGTAACCTCACTTGTTGCCACAGATAAAAACAGTCGTGTCCCTCGAATGTGGGATACTTTAGCAAAGACCCTCGATTTAAAGATCATAGTCCCTCGATGACCCTTTGATGTTTCCTTCGGTAAACAATCTTAGTCCCTTACGACAATTGCTAAAGTGTCGTACAAGTTTCCTTCTGTGACTGTATGATGACCCACGTCTGTCCCTCACATCCAATGATGGGGCTTCCTACTAACTAATGGTAGGATAGCATTATCTAAAGGAGAAGTAAAAGAACAAAGACTTTTTGAGTAGGTATATTGCTCGTAATCGCTTGCTCACAAAAATAAAACAATCTTGACACCTCACACTTTTAAAACAACTATTTTCAAAACAAACATTTTGTATACATTCTCAATAATACGAGAATCATTACAAAATTGCCTTACATTGGCATTTTCAAAACATCTTTCCAAACACTCTCTTTCAACAAATATTTTCAAAACAAACATTTTGTATACATTCTCAACGATACGAGAATCATTACAAAACTGCCGCACTTAGGTATTTTCAAAATATTTGCAAATATACACAAACCCAAAGCATTTTCAAAGTGAGCTAGCAATTAAGAGGCCATAGATAACTATGAATGAAAAGGGTGCCAACATATTCCCTTTTCATATCCTACCCCCTGAATTCAAGAAAATTCTCAAAAGGCCTTTCATGTTCTTTTCACCCTTTCCTTTATTGGATAAAAGAAAAGTCGGTGGCGATACTTGCTATCCGCAACAATTGTGATAAAATGCAAAATACCAAGTCAGTTCTCCCACCGTATTACAATTTTAATGGTAAATATATGGTTTGTGTCTTTAATGGTTTTCCAAGATATTAGGGGTTATGGGTTGTGGGAAGTGGAATCTGGAGGATCAAAGTTCATCATTCGAAGATGTATTACTTTCAGTGAGCCGTGTCAAAGGAGGAAGAGTAAAGACCGAAAGATGAATGTTTTAGAAACTATGACAGAGAAAACTAGATTTTAGGTAAAGGTTCCTTCTATGGATACTAGATGTAATTCGAGAGGCATTACACATGCATTTGCTTATCATTAGACTTGTGCTAAGGTAAGAATGGATATCGGACCATTTAAATGGTACGATTATGCGGACCTTGGGAGTTATATTTTAAATGTGGGTGATGGGTTGTAAAACTCAAACGAGTGAAGTGAAATTTCAAGCATAAATGCAACGAAAAACAAAATATTCTCTTTGGTGAATCTTTATGAATGGACATGATCAATGATATGATGGTTACCTCTTATTGTGATTACCCTTTATGTTAAATCAGGAGCAATCACAAACATTGTATGAATGACAATACTTCTACTTAGTCCACGTGAATAAAATGTCTTCAATTTCAATGCCAATTGATTTGAATTAAGACATTGAGAGAGAGAGAGAGGGAGATTTTCTAGGTTTATCAACTGCTAGGGTTTCACAAACCAAATTTTGGTCCATTGTGAATACTTCATCATAAGGGTTCTATTTATAGAACTATTTGTATGGTTTGCAAGCCTAACAAGTTCAATTAAGCATATTTTACCTTACAGTGTATTGTATTTCACTTAAGTGTATTGTACTTTACGGTGTTACATATTCAACTTAAGTATGTTGTACCTTACGATGTTTTGTATTCCACTTAAGTAAATTGTACCTTATGGTGTACCATGTTTCTCTAATTAACGCGAGTGCATTGTAATACCACACAATCTAATAAGTTTCATTTATTTATTTTGTCTCTCATCAATCTGTCCTTATGTGTTTGACCCTATAAGTTATCGTGACGTTAGAAATAATATTATATCATACACCACTACTACCCAAGTCATGAAAATATCATATGGTCTGACAAAACCTATATGTGATAATGTTTATGTGCATAATTACTCATTTTCCCTCGTGTATATATTGAACACGAGACATAGACCATGTTTTCGAGTTCAATAGTAGACCCTTAGACAATTATCTTGTTAAGCAGGATGGAAAAATTCCATCAAGGTCACTCATGTCCCTCAGTGTTATATATGGAGTACCCATCAACCATCCTTATGGTCATCCTTTTACAGATAATATAAGAGCATAAATAAATTACTCGACTCCATATCTAGGATCTATAGTGGTTTCAGGTCGAAGGGTGGTATACACTACTATCACCATAACAATAACTTATTACACTTGCATAATATTCTATATAGTATTCTCATGGCATACTAAACCCATATAAATATCACTTATAATATTTATACATATGCAAAGAATTGATAACTCTTTATCTAGATAATAGTCTCATTATTTTAATGATATCCCACTTCACAATAAAGCTTGACTATAGATACAATAAGAATAATATTGTCATGCCCCAAATTTTCCCTATTGATTTTTAACTAAATTATTCTTTATTGTTATCTAATCGTATCATTTATATTACAATAAATATTAATCTGAATCAAATCTCTACAAATTACAATCAGAGCAAGAAATTATATCAATTACATATTCCAATTCGATCACACTTATTTCTAACACAAATCTAGCCCAATCAACTAATTTGTAAAGAAAATTAGAAGAAAATTTCCTATTCAATCTAATTCTTGAACCAATATAAACCCTATGATCTAAGATGTGAAGCGGGAGGAAAATTTGGAGAAGAAGACTCTAAACCAAGGAAAGAAGGAGAAGCAGTTAAAGTCTTGGAAGTTTCTTCTTGCTTGAGATCTAGGGTTTCAATTTCTGAAACCCTAAGATATGTTCTCCAAGACATCACCTCCACCACGTACCTGCAAACAGAAAGGAAGGAGATTAGAAGAGGAGGCAAAGGAGAAATCAGGGGAGGAAAATTATACGACCAGTTTCACTACAGGAGAGGTAATCTGAAACACTTAGCTTAGAGTTGCTAATTGTTGTAGTGATTGTTGAATGCTTGCATGATTCGTGTTTAATTATTGCGTTTTTGGAAAATTTAGGTTTATGGGGTTAGGGTTCTAACCTAGGGTTAGGGTTCGTAGGTTTGGGATTAAAGTTCTTCATGAACCCTTAGGGTTCTTGGGGTTAGGTCATACATTGTTAGGGTTCTAAGTTTCTGGGTTTTTCATGGTGGTTGGGTATGAAGGTTTGAAATTTCTGGTTGAAAGTCATCAGAAAACTGGACAGAGGTGGTGGTTGGTAGTGGCTCAAGGTGGACGACGGTCAAGGCGATTTCCAGTCGCCTGAATTTTAGAGAGAGGTCAGAGCCTCTCTCTCTCTAGGTTTTGTTTTAGTGAGAAGTGGATTATAGAGAGAGAGAGAGAGAGAGAGGCGGAGAAGGGGGAAAATGAGAAAAATAGGATAAATTGAATATATAACTCTCCATGTACTTCATTCGTATGCTTACAATGCTCCCTCAGTCTAACCATTGATCACGTCTGTCCAACCCTCCATGATAGACTTTTGAATTTCTCTAATGGAAAACCTTATATGGGAATTAGGCAGACCATTGACATTAAAGACTTAGCAATTGGTTTAGGGATCCCTTACTCTAAATTTTCACTTAATTACAAAAAATAAGGTGATGTACAAGGGATCAAGAGATGTTATTTGGAAGTTAAAGCTCTTTATTTTGCCGATAACAAAGAATGGGAGTTTTTTGTTGATTGCTTAGGGATACTTGTCTTTGGTGTAATTTTGTTTCCGTGGACTTTGGACAATATTGACCTTGCAATTATTAGTGTATTTTGGAGAGTAAACGCCTTGAATGCGGACCCAACTCCTGCTTTACTTGCTGGTGTTTATTATGCACTTCACACTCGGTGTGAAAAATGGAGGGTTACTTTAAATTGTTGCATCGCACTTTTACAATCTTGGTTTATGACTCGCTTCTATAAAGAAGATTACATGATTCCAAATCTGACGAGATACGAGTGGACTCAAAGAAGATTGGTCTGCAAGGGTCTCAAATGACTTTCATGGTTTATCATAGGTCCTCAATAATGCTTATGTAAAGTTTCAAGTCTTGCATCACATTATTGCTCAGTCAATGGCTCAGATGGTTGAAAATCAATTGTATTGGGTAAAAAGTCAACTATGGTCAACATACAGTCAAACTTCAAGATTTTTTGTCAACATCAAAATTTTACGGTGATATTCATCATTTGATCAAGGGTTTATCATGATTCCTCAACGAAAGCCCTCAAATCATCAAAGGTCAAAAAAATTTCCAAATTAGGGTTTTGACTAAGGATGACTGATCATTGACTTTTGGCCTAGTGCATGACCTAATGGCTTAAAGCATTATCTCAAGAGCTCAAATACAACATCTTGACCTAATTACATGGCTCAAGAAATTTCCAAAGATGCAAGTGATTAATAGTTGAGGAATTGAATCAATTGATGAAAAGTCAACAATCACACAAAAGTCAAACTTTGACTTTTTGGTCAACATTGGAATTCAAAAATCAAGAATCATCAAGATATTAAAAACTATCAAACTTGATCATCAAGAATCAAAAAAGTCAATAAAAGTCAAAAGTTGGAAAATTTTCCAACACTTGGAAAATTTTTAAGTGTTTTGTTCTTAACAAAATCACTACTTCATGGCCTTTTTTTTACTAAGATTCTAGTTGATTCAAAGAAAACTTTCAACATGAAAGTTGTAGGGATTGATGAATTCTAAAATTTTGTTAATTTGGTATGATCCTCAAAGAGTTCTTAGATTAAGAGATATGAGCCCATGAAGTTATGATGTTTTTTATCCAACACTTAGAAAAAATTTCAACATGTTTTGGTTAGTTTTTCATCTCAACTTCTTGACAAATTTCCACCAAGTTCCTATTTGATTTAGCCAAAGTGGTCAACATGAAAGTTGTATACAATATTTCAAGCTTTCCAAAATGTCCAAGAACACAAATTTATCATGCTTGAGCTAGAAGTTTCGAAGACATGAAGATGGCATGACAAACTTGAATTTTAGGTCATTCTTGTGAAAACCTTATGGCCAGATCTCACACCATGCTGCATAATCTCACTTTTCAGGCCTCTAAACCTCCAAATATATCCATAATCAAAATATTGCACACACTTTTGAGCCATTATCCAAGTGATTTAAGCTTTGTCCAAGCTTACTTGCCATTTAAGGAAAAAATATCACACTTTCATTCTTGTAAATTGACTTTAATCACAAAGTCCACTCTCCTTGAGCCTCTAACTTGTTTCCTCTGAACACGCTCAATCCTAACATCAGAAGAAACTCCTATAGAAGATATCAACCACCCTAGATGAGTTGTACCATGCCTTGGAACCATGACTTTGCAAGAAATTTCAAATTTCCATCTCAACCAAGCCATAACATGCTATATTTCAAATCTGATCAGCCCTTTCCCTCAAACCTTTTCTCTGTAAATATAGAGATCATTTGCAAGCCAAGACACGAATTAACAGCTCCAAAACACCCTCAAATTCTCTCAAACTCGGAATCACTAAGAAACCACCATTGTTGCACATTTGAAGCTTCCAACACCCAACTCTCAATCCACTCATGTGTTTTCTCTTTTTATCATTCAAACATCATCTACATATCATATATAACTCATCCATATCCTTGTTATACTTCTGTGACATCATCATCACCATCCTCCAAACTCCAAAACCGTGACTTGCAACTTGACTTAGCTAGAGAATTTCACCAACTTTCAGTATAAAGTAAGGATTGGAATAGCTTCAGGGAGGTCCAAGGAAGCTTAATCAATCATTTAATTGCAACTGGAAGTCTCCATACACGTTATGTGTTTTCAATTCAAGAGGTAAGTTTCTCCAACTTTGAAATCATTATACACACATCATTTGCTTTCAATTTCAAAAGATAAAATGTAGATATCATTGCCCTGGAACTAACCATGTCCTTAGTTTTCATTTATGTTGACTATGTGATGACAATTTTGGAATTGAAGTTTCTGAAATATTAGGTTTCAGTTTGGTACCAAGAAAAATTCGTTTCAGCCTTTAACTTATAGCTTTCAAAATTTACATGGTTGAATTCGTGGTGAAATTTAGAACAAGTTTCATGTTTACATTTTTTAAATGATTGAGAATTGAAGGAGTTAGATATTTGAACAATGTTGTTGTTGTTACTGGCGCGAGGAAGAAGATGAAGTTCATCTTCCAATTTTTGAAAACAAGTTTATTATATATTTATTAGGTATTATTTCGTAACCGGATGAAACAGCCACCCCAGTGGCAAGCGTGTGTGTGTGTGTAAGGCGTTAGTATGTCAGGGCAAGAGTTCGATCTCTGCCTCTAGTATTTTATTTTCTAACATTTCCTCTACAAATTCAGTGCAAGCCAGGCATATACGCGCACCATTCATCCTCATGTACAACCATTAAATCTCATCAAAGGCAGATCTAATGCACCAAGCGCAAGCCCCATGATCCACCCTCAGAAAGCCATCCCTACTGGATTTCAAACAGGTGTCTGGGCTCCTTGAGTTGGGCCTGGGATTTTTGTTTCTTCTCATCCCCCATTTTACTTGTTCAAACACAGGCCCATCATTTTACTTTCTTTTTTTTAGTTTTAATTAACATTATTTCTTTTTAATCATTTTTTTATCTAATCAAAAACTCATAAGATCATAAAAAAATTTAGATTTAGGTTTTTGACTAATTAATTTAATTTTCATTAATAAAAATTAATTTAATTTAATTACTTTGTTTTATTTTTAATTAATTAGTAGATTAATTAAAATTAGGCTTTTACTATTATTTCACATTATAAATCATTTTTCTAGACAAAAACACCAAAAATACTTTTTTCTAAAACACTTCAAAAATGTTTTGGGGTTTTAACATATTTTCTCTTCATCATCTTCGCGCATTTGCTTATTTTTCGCATTTATATAATTATGTAATTGCTCAAAGCTTGTAATAGATAAATTAGAATTTTCTTTACTTTTCCATCCCCATTCATAAATTTGTATCCCCATCCCTGAAGCCTTGTATACCGTAGAACATTTAATTTCCGCAATTTACTGCTTTCCTTATTACTTTTAGTAATTAGGGTTTGTATGGAAATATTAAAAGCAACTGCTAGATAACCCTAATCAAGACAAAAATAAACTGAAAACCAATCACTATTCACACACGCACCTCTAGGTTAACCTCACATGTTGGATAAAAAACAGTCATGTCCCTCAAACCTGGGATGCTTTAGCAAAGACCCTCAGTTAAAAGATCGTAGTCTCCTGATGACCCTTCGATACTGCCTTCGGTAAACGATCTTAAGTCTCTTACGAAAATTGCTAAAGCATTCTTACAATTTGCCTTTTATGACTGTACGATGACCCACGTCTGTCTCTCACATCCAATGATAAGGCTTCCTACTAACTAATAGTAGGGTAGCACTATCTAAAGGAGGAGGACAAGAACAAATATTTTTTAAGTAGGTAGAACGCTCGTAATCGCTTGCTCACAAACTAAAACAATTTCCACACTTCACACTTTCAAAATAACTACTTTCAAAATGCTTTATAAACACTCTTGAGGACTGATACAAGGGTTATTATAAAGAAAACTACCTTACATTGACATTTTCAAAACACTTTTCCAAAAATAACACTTTATTTCATTAAATATTTCCAAAAAAAATGTATACATTCTCAACAATACGAGAATCATTACAAAATTTCCGAACTTAGGCATTTTCAAAAACATTTACAAACATACACAAACACAAAGCATTTTTCAAAGTGAGCTAGCAATTAAGAGCCCATAGATAACTACGGATAAAAAGGGTGTTAACACCTTCCCTTTTCATAACCTACCCCCCTTACTTAGAAAATTCTCAAAGGTCTTTCCTGTTCTTTTTACCCTTTCCTTTATTAGATAAAAGAAAAGTGTGTGGCAACTCTTGCTATCCGCAACATTTACGATAAAACACAAAACCCAAAATTCAGTTCTACCACCGTATTACACAACGCATACTTGAATCAAAAGACCAACAGATTCAGAAAGATCATGAGGCATTTGAAAAGGAGAGTCTTAAGCGGAAACGTTCAACTGAAGGTTTGTTAAGTGCTACTTTCAACTTGGATTCCCATAACACCCGGTTGGAGGATGCTTCTAGCGAGATTGGGAAACTAAGTAGATGGTACGAAAAGGCAATGCAAGACAAAAAGGAGATGGAAGAAGATTTGAGGGCTCAAATCCAAAGTTTGGCGCAAGCTTCTTTAGATCAAGAAGAACAAATGAAGTATCTTACCACAAGGCTCCAAGATAGGCAAGAATCAGAGGTAGTGGAATGCCTCGAAAGGATGATAGTAGAAAGATTTCTCGCCCAAAAGACTGATGAATACGAACAAGGGTGTCTTACATTAGAAAGCCTCCAAAAGGATTTCCTATTACAACGGAAACTCTATAGAGATGAGGGTTGAAATTTTATATTGGGAGGATTAGTATGTAAAGATTTCCAAGGAAGGAGAGTATAATCATAAGATAATTCCTGACCTCTACCAAGAATACCGATTCTACAAAGACAAGCATGTAAGGCTTGCCTTCTTAGCCAACAATCTTATTAATGACTTCCCTAGAAGTTTGAGAGATGCGGAAAATGGGATTGTACCTCTCCTGAAAGACGTTGAAGACTTCCTCAAGCTTTGTAGGATGATGATCGATGGCTTCAGAGCAGAAATTCGCATGCGCACTTAGAAGATTTTGTTTCCCTTTGTTATTTCTTTCAGAAAATTTTGATGTTTTAAATTTGAATATCTTTCAATATCTGAACTGTATTCTTTTAAATACAATTACGATTTCAATAAAGGCATTTGTTTCCATATCCTGTTTGCTTATTTATTTTTTATATGCTTACCAATAAAAAAGAAAAACCTAAATAATATGGAAAATCCAAGTGTATAAGACATTCAAAAACATAAACTCTTAGCATATTCATAAGCATCCATGCATTCACAAACATCGCATCATTTCACGTTTCATAATATAAAAACTCATTAATTTTCAAAATCATATCCACTTAAACCATTGGTAGAAAAGCACCACCTATCTGGCCGCCATATCAAACAAGGGCCCATCAAAGGAAAGTGATGGAAGAGATCTAAGAGAATCAAGTCGAATTAAGGGAAGATTTAGATCAAGTAAAAGGTAACATCGACTCAATGAAAGGAGATATGAGTCAAGTTCTTTTAGCCTTGAATAACATCATCGAGAGGCAAGAACAAATTCCTAGGGTAGCCTCTGAAGAAGTAGCCCAGACTATTGGCGCATCGAGCGGTCCCCAACCAAGAAGAGAACCAGAGTCAGGACCTCAAAAGTCCACTATGGCTTAACAAGAAGTCAGACAAAGGTAGGGGCATCCCATACTTTGCAAATTCTAGTCAACAATACAAACAACTATACAGATCTATAATATGGAAATATTGATTTGGAAGGTGTCACTCAAGCACACCAACTCAAAATTATTGAGAATCCATTGGCGCTCAATCAATACAAAGCTCTTGAGGAAAGATTAAAGGTTGTGGAGGGTTACGATGCTTTTGATGTTGATGCTCTCGAAATGGGTCTAGTTCCTGATGTGGTGATCCCTCCAAAATTCAAAGTACCTGACTTTGGAAAATATAAGGGGCTCACATGTCTGAGAACCATCTACGCATGTATTGCACAAAGATGCATGCATATGCTCAAGATTAAAAGTTGGTGATCCATTGCTTCCAAGACAGTTTGAGTGGGACATCCTTAGATTGGTACATGAAATTAGAGTGGGTTCATATTCAGATATGGGCAGGTCTTGCCAATGCTTTCTTAAGACAGTATAAGTACAACTTGGACATGGCGCCTAACCGTATGCAACTCCAAAACTTGTCTCAGAAGAAGGAGGAGTATTTCAAGGAGTACGCTCAAAGGTGGAGATAAATGGCAGCACATGTACAACCACCACTCTTAGATAAAGAACTAGTCGATATGTTCATGGGTACTTTACAAGGGTTGTTCTACGATAATATGGTGGGAAGCGTCTCCTCTGGATTTTCTGATTTGGTGACTATTGGTGGAAGGATTGAAGCTGGTATAAAAAGTGGAAAGATACAAGGGGCATTATCTAGCACCCCTTATAATTAAAAGAGACATGTTCCTAACTTCTCGAAAAAAGAAGAAAGGAGAAATTAATGATGTGGCATCGCATCCAAGAACATAATAACTATTGATAATTCCATGAGAGCAACAATTAAACAGGTTTGAAAGGCCCCCGAGAAGATTTGATCCTCTTCCCATGCCGCACAGTCAATTATTGCAACACTTAATAAAAGCATATTTGGTAGATCTAAAGCCTCTGGCTCCTCCAATTGGGGCACTCCCACCAAAGTACGATACAAATTCCAGGTGCGAGTATCATGCCAATTCTCCAGGGCATACTATAGAAAAATGTTGGGCCTTTAGACACAAGTTTCGGGATTTGTTGGGCTCTCAGGATATCACTTTCGATAAACCGAACATCAAAAAAAACCTCATGCCTCCGCATGGTGGGCCAACTGTGATTGCAATTTAAGTGGTTACTGACTTTGAGGTAGCCAGATAAGTAAAGGCCCCGATAAACCTTTTGAAGGGATATCTGTTGGAGTGTGGGTTCCTCTTAGAACACAATAAAGCTTTCGAGAAGACATTACAAAAATGGGTGGATCAAGGGAAGTCCAATTCGGGCAATACCCTAAAGAAGAATGTATAGCTGCGATTGATGGAAATACAAAGAAGCCATTGGTAATTCCTTACCAAGGGTCGAACCTTAATAAGAAGACTCTTGTAATTCCATGGGGAGAGTCAACAGAAGCATGAGTGATGATACCACGTCAAACTCTAAAGATACCAGTGGTACCGAAGACTACGATGGTGATTATAGGACCATCTCCTACCCCTTATAAAAGTAACAAAGCAGTGCCTTGGAGTTATGATTCTAGCGTATACATCAATGGTTTAAAGTAATAATGTGAGCCATCGACAAGTCAAGGACCTGCGATCATGAATATAGCTGGAACATGGGGAATGACTCATAGTGGTCGAGTCTATAGTCCCGAACCACTAAAGAAACATGATGCTATAATTAAGGATAAGGAGAAAGTTGTGGTGGAGGCAAGTCAAGAACAAGAACCCCCAAGCAAGAATTATAGTGACCAAGAGGCGGAAGAATTCCTGAAAATAATTAAAAGGAGTGATTATAGGGTGGTGGATCAGTGACACCAAACCCTAGCCAAGATTTTAATACTCTCGTTGCTCCTTAACTCAGAAGCACATCGAGACTCTCTAATGAAGGTTCTAAGTTCTGCTCATGTCGCAGAAGAGATTACGGTGAATTAGTTTGATAATGACGTAGCAAATTTAACATCTGGATCATATTTAGGTTTTAATGACATTGAATTGCCTCCACAAGGAAGAGCTCACAACAAGGTGTTACACATTTCTATTCAAATAGGTACTACAAGCCTGTCCATGGTGCTCCCCGATACTAGTTATACCCTCAATGTGTTACAAAAATCTAGCTTGATGAAGTTAACACTAGATGATGTTGTTATAAGGCCAAGTTCTACAATAGTCAAAGCTTTCTATGGTTCCCAAAGTAGAGTGTTTGGAGAAGTGGATCTTCCTGTCAAGATCGGCCTGCATATGTTTTATATCACCTTTCAAGTAATGGATATAGAACTAACATATACATGTTTTCTCGGACGACCTTGGATCCATGCAGTGGGGGCTGATACTTTAACTTTACATCAGAAATTGAAATTCTTCGTTGAAGGAAGATTGATTATAATCGACGATGAAGAGGACATCTTTGTAAGTCACATAGAGTCCTACAGATATATCAGTGCTAATGAAGTCTGTATAGCAACACCATTCCAAGTCTTAGAGGTTGCTTCCATGGTAACCCTACCAGTGGAGAAAATTAAGAAACCTATTATGACTTCATGGAGAGACTTACAAATAGCTATGGAAGATGGTACCTCAAAAGGTTGGGGGTAAACTTGTGGAGATACCTGAAAAGAAGAATCGTTTTAGTTTGGGCTACGAATCATCAAAGGCTATTCAGAAAGACAGGGCACGGTTTCCTCCAATCCAAGATACCTTCATCACCAAATGAATAGAGCATGGCGGACAAGTGGTGATGATATCTAACAAAATCAGCACCAAGAGAGCATATGACTTCATCCGCGAGTGTGCTCCAGGCGAAGAGCTCGAGAATTAGACAGTTGTGGAGATTCTAGAAATCTTTTTCTTTCCAAATTAATTTTTCTTATTTTTGAAAGAACATATGTTAAACCCGAGGCATAGGGGTAGCTTGTACGGGTCCCCCATTTTGCTTCAAACAATATTTACAATTAATAAAATTTATATTTCGCGTTCAATTAAGATCCCTGTCTTTCTCTTGCATTTATTTCTTATATTTAAAAATGGTATTACTTTCCTTCATGTGCATTTTCCAAATTCACATACTAAAACTGCACCAAAACATGATGAATGTGCAGATCCATGCCTAAAATCATCGATAATGTTATTGTTGTTATCCGATATAATTTTGGTGCACCCATCAACTAAGCAGAAGAGGAATATGATGAAAATCTGTAACTATCTAAAGAATTGGTGAGGGAGATAAAGCAAAAAGATGACAATATATAACCACACCGAGAATCTATTAAAACCATCAACCTTGGCACAGAGGAGGATCCGAATGAATTAAAGCTAGGGGAAACATTGGAGGGAAGCGTCAAAGAAAGACTGATCAAGTTGTTACATAAATACGTGGATATATTTGCCTGGTCTTATAGGGACATGCCAGGATTAGATACGAATATTGTGGTGCATAGACTACCTCTTAAGGAAGTTTGTTCTCCAGTTAGGAAGAAGCTCAGAAAAACCCGTCCAGACATGTCTAGCAAGATTCGAGTAGAAGTCCTTAAACAATTTGATGCAGGGTTCTTAGCGGTGGTAGATTATCCACCTTGGATAGCTAACATCATGCCAGTTCCCAAGAAGGACGACAAAGTACACATGTGTATAGATTATCGAGATCTAAACAAAGTAAGTCCCAAAAAGGATTTCCCGTTACCTCATATAGATGTTTTTGTGGATAATACAGCTCAAGCTTCGGTGTTCTCATTCATAGACGGTTTTTCAGGCTATAATCAGATCAAAATGGCACCTGAGGATATGGAAAAGACTACTTTCATGACACCTTGAGGCACTTTCTATTACAAGGTGATGCCTTTTGGTCTAAAGAATGCAGGGGCAACTTATCAACGAGCTATAGTCACACTATTCCTGATATGATTCACAAAGAAATTGAAGTGTACGTAGATGATATGATTGCCAAATAGCATACAGAGGAGGATCACATCATACATTTATAGAAATTATTCGAGCGTCTACGAAAGTTCAAACTAAGGTTGAATCCAAACAAGTGCACATTTAGTGTCAGGCCAGGAAAGTTATTGGGTTTCATCGTAAGTCAGCATGGTATTGAGGTGGATCCTGACAAAGTGAAAGACATACAAGAAATTCCATATCCAAAAACATAAAAGGAGGTTTGTGGTTTCTTAGGACGATTGAATGACATTTCAAGATTCATAACGCACCTAACTGCCACATGCGAACCTATATTCAAATTACTTCGGAAAAATAAGACAGTGGTATGGAATGATGATTGTCAGATAGCCTTCGAGACAATAAAGTAGTATTTACAAGAGCCACCGATCTTGATGCCACAAGTTCCCGGAAGACCGCTCATTGTGTATCTAACAGTGCTTGAAGGGTCAATGAGATGTGTATTAGGCCAACACGATGAAACGGGTAAAAAAGAGCATGCAATCTACTACCTCAGCAAGAAATTCACCGATTGTGAAACCAGGTACTCAATTCTAGAGAAGACTTGTTGTGAATTGGCTTGGGCTACTAAAAGATTGAGGCAATACATGTTAACTCTCACCATGTGGTTAATAGCAAGAATGTATACTTTAAAATATTCGAAAAACTAGTTCTTACAGGAAAGATTGCCCGATGGCAGATGTTACTATCAGAATACAACATCCAATATGTTACTCAAAGGGCCATAAAGGTTAGTATATTGGATGACCATCTAGATCATTAGTCGTTGCTAGAATATCAACCAATGAAGTTCGACTTTCCAGACGAGGATGTCATGGTTATAGGTGACTACGAAATTCCAGGGCCCAACAAAGGTCCTGAACCAGAGGCACGTTGGACACTCATGTTTGATGGGGCTTCAAATGCACTAGGGCACGGTATTGGGGCAGTTTTGACTTCTCCAGAGTATTTTCACAAACCTTATACTACAAGGTTATGTTTTGATTGCACTAACAACATCGTTGAATACGAAGCTTGTATCTTGGGTCTGGAAGCCGTTATCGATCTATTAAACATCTCGAAGTGTTTGTAGACTCAGCGTTAGTCATATATCAAGTCAACATTGAATGGGACACTAAACATCCTAGATTGATTCCATATCGGGATCATGTCTTAAAGCTAGCTACCAAATTTATCGATATTACATTCATTCATATTTCGTGAGAAGAAAATTAGATGGCACATGCCTTAGAAACTTTATCAGCCATGTTCAAAGTAACCTGGCCAAATCACAAACCACACATTATGATCAGACATTTTGAAGAACCTACACATTGCCTTGCTATTGAAGAAGGACCAGATAACAAACCTTAGTTCTATGATATTAAAAGGTATCTAGAGAAGCAAGAATATCCAGAAAATGCCTCTATGATTGATAAGCAAACATTTTGGAAGCTAGCTTCAAAGTTCTTTTTAAATGGTGATGTGTTGTACAAAAGAAACTACAATATGGTATTACTCAGGTGCGTGGAGAAACAGGAAGCAGATATACTAATGAGAGAAATCCATGAAGGCACTTTCAGAATGCATACAAATGGACATGATATGGCTAGGAAGATCTTGCGAGCATGTTATTATTGGTTGACGATGGAAGCTGGTTGCTACCATTATACAAAGACATGTCACAAATGTCAAATCTACATCGACAAAATGCATGTGCCACCAACTCCTTTGAACGTCTTAACTTCTCCTTGGCCATTCTCAATGTGGGGAATTGATATGATAGGCATGATCGAACCGAAAGCCTCTAACAGACACCGGTTCAAACTAGTTGCCATCGATTACTTCACTAAATGGGCGCAAGTTGCGTCCTACGCAAATGTAACAAGACAAGTGGTTACCCAGTTCATCATGCAGAATCTTATATGCAGATATGAGGTTCCTAGCAGGATTATTACAGACAATGGGTCCAAATTGAACAATAAAATGATGAAAGAGTTATGCAATGACTTCAAAATTGAGCATCATAATTCTTAACCATATCGACCCAAGATAAATTGGACCATTTAAGCTGCCAATAAGAACATCAATAAAATCATTCATAAAATGGTAAATACATATAAAGATTGGCATGACATGCTCCCCTTCACTCTACATGGCTATCGTACTTCCGTACGTATATCAATAGGTGCAACTCCTTTCTCTCTAGTATATGGCATGGAGGCGGTACTCCCGGTTGAAGTGTAAATTCCATCACTTCGAGTTCTAATGGAACAAAGCTTGAATAAGTAGGGTGGTGTTGTACACCAAAATTTTCCCTCCCTCTCTTCAAGACATTTCTCAAGGTTTGATCAGACAAACTCACCTCTTAAACACTAAGACAACAAATTAAGGTTTTGATTTTTCACAAGGACAATTGGCCTTATAATGCCCAAAATAACTTTCATGGTTCATTATAGACCTCCAATAATACTCATGTCAAGTTTCAAGTCTTGGATCATATTTTTGCTCAGTCAGTTGATCAAATGACTGAAAATCAGCTGTATTGGGTAAAAACTCAAATGTGGTTAACCCACAGTCAAACTTCAATATTTTTAGCCAATATCAACATGTTGAAGTCATATTTATAAATTGATCAAGTTTGGATCATAATTTCTCAAGAAAAGTGTTCAAATCATCAAAGGGGTAAAATGGTCAAAATTAGGGTTTTGACTGAGAATGATTGATTTTGACTTTTAACCTAATACCTGATCTAATGACTTGAAGCATAATATTAAGGGCTCAAACACATAATTTTGACCTAATTGCATAACTCAATTCATTTCTCAAGATCAAATAATTGATAGATGAAATTTGGTCAACTGATGAAAAGTCAACTGATACACCAAAAGTCAAACTTTGACTTTTGGGTCAACATTGAGTTTCAAAGATCAAGATTCATCAAGATACTCAAAAATATCAAACTTGGTCAACAAGAATCAAGAAAATCAAGAAAGTCCACAAAAAGTCAAAGTTTTCAAGACTTGGAAAAAAATTTAAGTACATTTTATACTTGATAAATTCATTACTTCATGACCCTTTTTCACCAAGATGCAAGAGGGTTCAAAGAAAACTTTAAACATAAAAGTTATAGATCTTGATGAATTCTATAACTTTTTATTAGAGGGTTGATTTCCAAATAATGCTTAGATTTGAAGATATAAGTCCATGAAGTAATGACATTTTTCATAAAACACTTAGTGAAAATTTTGACAAGTTTAGGCAGATTTTCGACCTAACTTCTTGGCCAATTTTCACCTAGATCCAAGATTACTTAGCCAAAATGGTAAACATGAAGGTTGTAGATAATGTTTCCATATTTCCAAAATGTTCAATAACTTGAAGAGATAATTTTTAATCTAAGAGAATCAAAGACAAGAAGTTGAGCATCCATTCTTGAATTACAAGTCATTTTCATGATGAACACTTGACCAAATATCCAACCATGCTGCATAAATCTTGCTTTGCAGGCTTCTAACTTACAAATCACTCCTTAATTTAATGTTTACACAGCTGATTGATCAATTGTCCAAGCGATTCAAGCTTTGTCCAAGTTGACTTGCGGCTAAGGGAAGAAAGGTCACACTTCCATTTTGGAAAAGTTCACTTTAATCACAAAGTCAATTTCTTGAGCCTCTAACTTGTTTGTTCTGATCAAACTCAACATAAACAATCATAAAAAACATTTTTAAAGTTTCTAGCCACCCTAGAGGGCATGGTACTTCACCTTGAAACCATGTTCATCAAGCTTGCTTCAAAAACAGGTTAAAAAGCCATAACATGTTATTTTTGTTTTCTAACCATCTCAAATCCTCAAACATTTTCCTCTAAATTGAGACATTGTTTACAAGCCAAGGACACGAATTTGCAAGCCTGAAAACTCCCTCAAACTCCCTCAAACTAGAAATTGCTCTAAAAAACACCATTGTTGTGTCATTCATGACTTTGAACATCCATCTTACAATCCCCTCGTGCGTTTTCCATTTTCATCAATCACCAGCTTCTAATACACATATAGAGACAATCCAAACACCTGCAACACAACTTTAACACCATTTTCCCCGTCTTCCATTTTCAAAAACAATTGCTTGCTAGTTGAATTCTCTAGAACATCTCAGGCACTCTCAATCCAAAGTAAGCATTGCAATAGCTTCATGGAGGTTCAGTGAAGCTAACCAGATCATTACAACACCTTGAAGAGTGCTCAAACTCAAAACAAGGTCTTCATCTGCAAGGTAAGTTTTTTGAATTTCTAACTCTTCATACAAGCATCATTTGGCTTTGATTTTAAAAGATAAAATATAGACATCATAGCTCGAATACTAACCATACCTTTAGAATTCATTTATGTTGCGTGAGCAAAGAGAATTTTGAAGTTGAACTTACAGAAAAAATTAGGTTAAATTTGGTACCAACAGAAATTCGTGTTCATCTTTGATCAATAGTTTAAGTTATTTACATATTTGAAATTGTGGTTAAATTTCAAGCAACTTTCATGTTTATATTTTTCATTTTGGTTGAGAAATGAGGAAGTTACAGATTTCAAATTTGTTGAAGAACACTCTGACGCGAGGTTAGGGATGAAGTGGGAATTCATGAAGAAGTCCATTTTATATTTATTACAAGTTGTATTATAAACGGATGAAACAGCCACCCCAGTGGCAGAGAGTGTTGTGTAAGGCATTGGTATCAAGGGTCCTGGGTTTGTGCCCCAATGACACCTTTTGTTATTTTTTCCAAACATTTTCCTTGTTCTTTTTTGTTTGTCAACACGCATGGGCCTTCCAGCATTGGGCTTACTCCATTTTACTCATCATCACCCCCTTGTTCCTTCATAACACGCAGGCTTATCGCACTTTTTTTTTTGTTTCTTTTCTGATTTTAAATAAAAAAATATGTTTTGGCCTAAAACCAAACTCTTTTACTTTCTAACCGCCCATTTTCTTTTCAAAGCCCCTGACTGCATATTTTATTTTTAATTTTATTTTGCTTTCTTTTATTTTCTTTTATTATTATTTTTATACAAAAAATATATATTTTATTAAAATACTTAAAATAAAAATTATTATTTTATTTTCACTTTATTTTATTTCCTTTAAACAAAAGACCTAAAAAATATTTTCTTAACAAATTAATTTCTTTTTAAAAAAAAATTAATTTAGACTTAGGTTTTATTTTAATTTTCTATTTTAATTAAATTAACTTACACTTTAGATTTCTAATTAACCAACTTCTTTTCAAAACAACTAGGGTAATTAAAACTCTTTTCATACAAAAAAGCCATAAAAACAATTTTCTTTTCTTTTACATTATCTTTATATTCTTGTATATTTTGCTTTGCACTATTCAATTTGGTTGTAATAGTAATTAGGTTTTAATTGCTTTCATCCCCATTTGTAATTTATATCCTCATCCCCTAAAGTGGTGTAATAGCGTAGGACTTTTAAATTCTGCAATTTACTGCTTTCCATATTATTGCTAGTAACTAGGGTTTGTATGGCAAGACTAAAAATTAATACTAGATAACCCTAATTCAAGACAAAATTAAATGAAAACAATACACTTCGCACACTTGCACCTATAGGGTTAACCCACATTTGTTGCCTTAGATTAAAACAGTCATGTCCCTTGAACGTGGGATACTTTAGCAAAGACCCTCGATTACAATATCCTAGTCCCTCGATGACCCTTAAATGTTACCTTTGATAAACAATCTTAGTCCCTTACAACAAATTGCTAAGGTATCCTACAATATTTCCTTTTATGACTGTACGACGACCCACGCATGTCCCTTCACATCCAATGATATGGTTTCTTACTAACTAATTGTAAGATAACATTATCTAAAGGAGGAAGAGAAGAACAAAGACTTTCTTTTGAGTAGGTAGAACGCTCGTAGTTGCTTGCTCACAAACATTTCAAAACAAAAAATATTTCAAAAACACCAACACTTTCATGAAATATTTTTAAAAGTCAACACTTTGTATACATTCTTATAGAGACGAGAATCATTACAAAGTTCGCCTAAACGAAGGCACTTTTCAAAAATACTTTCAAACAAACATAAACGTATTTTACAAAGCATTTCAAAGTGATCTAGAAACTAAGAGCCCGTAGATAACTATGGATGAAAAGGGTGATAACATCTTCCCTTTTCATAACCTACCCCCCGAACTCAAGAAAATTCTCAAATGGTCTTTCCTGTTCTTTTCACCCTTTCCTTTATTGGATAAAATAAAATTTGGTGGTGAATCTTGATATCCGCAACAATTGCGATAAAACGCAAAACACCCAAGTTAGTTCTCTCACCATATTACAGGTGGGTTCAGACCCGACTAGATCAGCTTAACCTCATTGAAGAAAAATGCTTGACAACTTTTTGTATAGGCTGAACCAACTAAAAACTTCAAGAGGGTACTTACCTATAAACCCCGTGCAAGCCTAAACCTAAGGACTTGTTTGCTTTGCTTGTATATGATTATTTGTATATAACATCATGACATCATTCCATAGCATTTTCACTAACCATTTCAAGGACCTAGGGATCTATCTTTGTTCTGTTTTGTAGGATATGGCATCCACTCATAAAAACACCATCTGAATCAGCTTCGTGAAAGTGCCTTCTCAACTCCAAGAGTTAGCATCGAGGGTTCCTAAAGATTCTCCCTTCACCAAAAGATATGGTTAACTTCCCAGTTTGGCTACTTCAAGCTTTCAAGAAGAAATGATGTGTGTGCTTTTTCAGATCTTTGATCATATGCAACATTGCTTCACCTTTCTCGATTACCAATTGGTTCCTACATTGGAAGAATTCTCTCAACTAATAGGAGTGCTTATGCTTGATCAAATACCATTCACTGGTTTAGGGGAAACTCCAAAGCCTGAAGTTATTGCCAAAGCCTTGCATTTGAGGAGATCATAAATTGTAGCAAATTGGGAAACAAGGAGAGGAGTCAAGGGTTTTCTAGCCAAGTTTCTGTTAGCGAGGGCTCGACTATTTTGGGAAGATATAAATTTTCAAGCTTTTGAAGATGTCTTGGACCTTCTAATCTATGGTTTGTTTTTGTTCCCTAATTCGGACCAACTCGTAAATGTGAATGTCGTCAAGGTTTTTCTTTCTCGTAACCCCGTACCTACTCTGCTTGGAGACATTCTACATTGTTTTCACACTTGCACCATGAGGAAGAGAGGGAATCTTTTGTGTTGCATTCCATTGTTGTCTAGGTGGTTTATTTCACACCTACTTAGATTAATATTGAAGAATGAACAAGGCTTGACGTGGTCTCAAAGGGTAATGTCGCTCTATCATTCGAATATATATTGGTGTCACCGATCCCTAGTTGATGTTACCATCATTTACCGTTGTGGAGAGTTCCCTAATATTCAACTCTTGGGCATTAGGGGAGGTATTACTTATAACCCTTCTCTTTCATTATGATAGTTTGGGTATGCACGAAGAGATGGTCCCTATGATGCACTCATCTAGGGTTGGGTATTCGACTATGAAAGTGATGTCCAAGGTTATCGTCAAAGGTTTGTACGAGCTTGGGGCATGGTAAACAAGGTTGATAGCAAGACTTTGGGGCATAAAAATTCTATCCCTCTTGAGACTTACCTCAAATGGGTATGAAATCATGTTCAAAGTCTCATGATGTCGTATCCATCCATCCTACTTGTGATTATGGAACCATTTGTCGAAGGAGACGTTCCTTATACCATTCTCCATCCTGAAATGCCTACCGATTTCGAGGAATTGTAAAAATCATAGATTCAACTCAAGGGGGGATGAGATAACTTTGAAGTTCAATTTTATGCAAGCTAGAAGAAAGTGTTGGAGCTCACAAGGCAGCTTCACGAGGAGCGGAGCCTGAATGCCTACATTGCACCAAAGAGGATGCGTTTGTGGGAGACTTGAGTCTTTTATTTTAGGAGTTTATTTTGTCGTCTCTTTAAGACCTTTTTGCTTTTTCCATTGTAATCCCAAGAGACATTTGTAATTCTAGAACTTATTAATACAATTGATGTTTTGTTTTCCTCTTTGGTTAAGCAAATTTAAATCTCTTAAAAGTCCTTGAAAACATTGCATTCGCATAGCATGCATCATATCATGAGAAGGTTCTCCGACACATGTTTCCTCATCTTTCTAATGTTTATTTCAGTATAAGATGGATCTCGAGCAAACCGTCAAGGACTTGTAGACTCAACACACTCAATTTCAAGAGACTCTGCTCAACTTGGCAAAAGGCCAGCAAGAAATGATGATGCTCCTCGTCACAAAGAAAAAGACCAAGAAGAAAGTTGTGATGAACATGGGGAAGAGGTTCAAAGGCCTTGTCCGACAAGTTCAAATTGAAGAGGACTCCTCCGAGGAGGATGATAATCAAAATGAAGATGTTAGAAGCACTCGTGTTAGGGGTGGAAACAATCAAATCTCTGAAGATGAAGATTATTCTGATGAGCAGTACCCACCGACCGACGACAAATACAAGCCGCTAGAAGACAGATTAAAGGTTGTAGAGATCCAAGTTGTGCCTGGCTTGGACTTTAGAGACTTGGGTTTGGTAGTTGGGTAGTCATCCTTCACAAATTCAAAATCCCTATCTTTGCCAAGTACGATGGTGTCTCATGTCCGAAGCTTCATCTAAGATCATATGTCTGTAAGATTCAGCCGCACGCCATTAGATAGGAAACAATGGGTGCAATTTTTCAAAGAGAGTCTATCGGGAACACAGTTGGAGTGGTTTTACCAATTGGAAGGGGCTAATATCCATACTTGGGAGGATTTAGTTGCTTCCATTTATCGCTAATATCAATATAATGCTGATCTTGCACCAATTCGGGTGCAACTACAAAGCATGACCATGGGTTCAAATGAGGGCTTCAAGGAGTACGCCCAAAAGTGGAGAGACTTGGCTGGTAGGGTGCAGCCACCTTAAACTGATAGAGAATTGGTATACATGTTTATGGGTACACTAACTGGTCTTTTCTTCAACTTGCTGATTGGAAGTTCATCATTCGGGTTTACTGAATTGATTTTGACTTACGAGAGGGTTGAGAGTGGAATTAAAAGCGGGAAGATACCAATGGCCTCCACTTCTAATGCTATGAAAAACCATTTATTGGTAAAAAATGACTAATGTTGTGTATGGATCAAGAAGTTCTATTAAGAATGACCATCATCATTCAGTAGGGGCAGTATTAATTTCTAACCCAACTCCGAGTCGACGACCACGTCAACAAAACAATCAACAAAGACCAGATGCCCCGAGAAGACAATTTACTAGAATCAATATGCAATTACCCCAACCTTTGCAACACCTATTGAAAGCTGATCTGGTGACATTACGTGATACCCCTGCTAATCCTAACACACCTCCCTGAAATATAATCCCAATGCAAAATGTGCTTACCATTTAAATAGTTTCGAACATGATACCAATGATTGTTGGGCTTTAAAGAAAAAATCCAAGACCTGATTGATAACAAGACAATTGAATTTGACCCTCCGCCAACTCCCAATGTGATCACTGTACCCATGCCCAGTTGTTGTACCCCAAAATTTTCCCTCTCATCCCTCAAGACATTTCTCAAAGGGGCTCCCAAAATTCAAGCTTACAAAATTATATTTGGACTTTTCAGCATCAAAATTAAAGAAGAAATTGCTAAAAAAACCAAACAAATGAAAATGCTCTTTTTGACAAAATTAAAAGGAAAAGCAAGTTCCTTTCGATTTTGGCATCCTTCGATTGGACACCTTGGTCTTGGTTGCATCTTTCATTTGGGCGCTGGATTCCTTTGGGGCAAGTTCATTTCATGCTTCGATTGAGGCATTGGACTCGTTTGGCTAAGATCATTTCCTGTTTCATTTTAACGCTATACTTCGCTTGAATTTTTGTACAAATCTTTCGTTTCACCACATAGTATCTTCCCTGCATATTAACCAAGACATACAAGGCAGAATTCCCTACCATAATAACATGCACAAGGCCAAAGTCCCCTTTGAAGCAATTTGTTACAAGCTTCGACAGGGCAACACTTCCCATCAAATAACTTCAATTCACAAGGAAAAAAGCCTCCTGATGATGTCCTTCGATTGAGGAGGCCAAACCTCCCTTCTTCCCTTTTTCAATCACACGTTTTGTCCCCTACAGGCCTCCTTCATTTGGGGTAAAGGATTTCCCAGTATTGCAAGCTTCGATTGAGCCTTTCATCCCTTGCATGCATCCTTCGTTTGGGGGTTTGATTCCTTCAGCACAAGTCTTTAGTCATGCCTTTCGTTTGGGCATGTGACTCCCCTTTTACAAGCTTTTGTTTGAACATATTCGCATAAGGCCACAAGGCAGGAACCTCCTGCACACACTCTTTTGTTTGTCCATATGGCCCCTTTGCAGTCAAATTTGAGTAGGCAGGATCTCCTATTGAAATGGCCTGCTTCAAACACACAAACTTTGCACTATGCCATTGCCTCAAGCGAAGGAAGTACCATGATGGTGCATTCGAAGGGCAGGCCAGGCATGTCTGGATGTCCTAATCGAATAACATATTTTACTGACCCATCCCAAAAGCATGCATTTGGACCATTTGAAGGAACCCATGAAGGGCCTGGTCGAAAGGCACTAATTTGGCCCCTTCAAAGGACATCCACATGAGCCATTCGAATGACACTTAAAAATGGTTGTTGAAGAGTCTGGTCGAGAGGCAAGGCTAGGAGGTCAAGGAAAAAGGTTGATATGCCAAAGGCATTTGTTGACCAAGTCCCATGCGCTGCCAGGCTCGGGCCTAATATACTGGCCATAAGACTCCAAGACTGCTGCACGACAGTCCTGCAATATTGCCTTATCCCTTGCACCAAAATGGCAATAAAACATTGTCCCTCAAAAGCTACAAATACAGCATACCTTTTCTATTTTAATATCATGTGCACATGCCAATAAAGAAAAATGTAGACATTTCTAGACCATGTTTTAGCTTTCGATTCTGACTGCCTATATGTTGAAAACTGAACCTTAGTTTAGTTATGCTTTGGACTTTGAGACCCATTAGTTTTCATGCTAACCCCTGGACTGTAGTTATGTTTAGATGTTTCATTTTTAGACTTTAAGACAGGTTTGTTATACCCTTCGATTGACTAGTTGCACAAGCCTTTCGAATCACAATCTGAGGGCCCAATATGTTTACAAAGAGTCAGCAAGGAGCCTGTGGCAAAGCATGAGTTTTGTTGCTTCTAGGCCTTAAACGAAGGCCAGAACCTTGTTGTCTCCATGCCTCAAACGAAGGCCAGAACCTTGCTATCTCCAAGCCTCAAACGAAGGTCAGAACCTTGCTATCTCCAAGCCTCAAGCGAAAGGCAGAACTATGTTGACTTCCAGGCCCAGACGAAAGGAGTGACCATCCTAATTCCAACCCTTGATCGAAGGAGACAGAAAGGTAAATCGAAGGGCAAGACTCCCTTGACTTCAGAACCCAAATCGAAGGATGCCCAATAATGCAGAATCGGAGGGCCTTTCTACCTGAATCGAAAGATCCATTTTTCTTGCCTTTATTTTATTTTTGCCTTTTTATTTCCATGTTATTCAATATGGGTGTAATAGTGTAGGATTTTATCTTTTTGCATTTTATTATTTTTTGTATAAATGTTAGTAACTAGGATGTATGGTAAGATAAAAACAACAAGTAGATAACCAAAAGTCCAAAAGACAAAATGCATGCAATCGAACACACTCCTCACATACATGCACCCCTAGGGTAATTTCACTTGTTGCCTCGGGAAAAATAGTCATGTCCCTTGAATATAGGCGTTTTAGAAAAGACCCTAAATAAGAGATCGTAGTCCCTCGATGACCCTCAATGTTGCCTTCGGTAAACGATCTAGTCCCTAAACGACATTGCTAAAACGTCTCATAGGTTGCCTTCTATGACTATACAAATGTCCCATGCCCGTCCCTTCACATCCAATGATAGAGCTTCTTACCAAGTAAATGGTAAGAAAGCAACATATAAAGGAGGAGGAAAAGAATATTTAAGACCTTTTTGAGTAGGTAGGTTGCTCCTAGTTGCTCGCTTGTTCACAACAAAAACAGTTTATACACCAACACTTTCATTTTGGAACATTTTCAAAACAACACTTTGTACACGTTCTTATAGAAACGAGAACCATTACAAAGACATTTTCAAAATACTTTCGAAAACCACACCACAGGCACATTTTTAAACAAAAATCAAGTGATCTAGCAAGCAACTAAGAGCCCGTAGATAACTACAGATGAAAAGGGTGCGAACACCTTCCCTTTTCATAACCTACCCCCCGAACTCAAGAAATAATCTTGAAAGGTCTTTCCTGTTATTTTCAACCTTTCCTTTTTGGATAAAAGAAAATTCGGTGGCGACTCTTGCTATCCGCAACAATTGCGATCAAACGCAAAACACCCAAGTCAGTTCTCCCACCGTGTTACAGAACTGGCAACTCTTCTGGGGAAAATACTTAAAAGTGGGGTTACCTTAGGGCTAGATCACCTTTAATTGCTTTTCATTGTTTGATTTGTTTGATTTATATTATGGTTCCTTGTTTGGGTTTGTTTTGATCCTCTACCCGGATCTGGGGCACCTTTTTTAGGTAAGTAGCAATAAGTTATGGAAACTGTGCATGGTATACCGACATGGTCTAAGCAATAGCTATGTTAGTGTGACATATTTGTTGGTACCGGTAGCCCTTGAGTAGTCAAGGAGAATACAGGGCCGCTATGTGGTTTCATGAAGCACTAACTGGCTTTAGAACCTTTACTTGAACAACTTGGCCATTAGGAATTAGTGAGGTAGTCGGCTTTGGTGCAGTCCGAAGTTGGTTGATACTCGATACTATGCTCATTGAGATCGGAATTTCGATATATTTTGGTCACCAATAAAGAGGCTTACGCTGAAACAATGCCCGATGAAGAAAGATCGGTGATATTGAGATTCCCTAGAACCCGTTTACTTTCTAGGACAGGTTGAACCAACTAAACTTAAAGAGGGTACTTACCTATAAACCTCATGCAAGCCTAAACTTAAGGATTTGTTTGATTTAACTTGTGCATATGCTTGTACATAACATCATAACATCATACCATAGCATTTTAGACTAACCATTTCAAGGATTTTGAGATTCATCTTTGTTCTGTTTTGTAGGATATGACTCCCACTCGCAGGAACACAATCCAAGTCAACCTTGTACGAATACCTTTTCAGCTCAAAGAGTTAACATCAAAGGTCCCTAAGAATTCTCCGTTCACCAAAAGACATGGACGACTTCTCAACTTGGTTACCTCAAGCTTTGATGAAGATATGATGAAGGTGTTTTTCCAGTTCTTTGACCCTTTGCACCATTGCTTTACCTTCCCCGATTACCAGCTTGTACCAACTATGGAAGAATTCTCTCAACTCTTAGGAATTCCTATTCTCGATCAACTACCTTTCATCGGTACTGAAAGGGATCCAAGCCCTGAAGAGGTTTCCCGATCTTTACACTTATAACAATCTGACGTCACGGCTAATTGGGAAATGAGGAGTTGTGTCAAAGGGTTCCTAGCCAAGTTCCTGTTGGAAAAAGCTCAAGATTGTTGGAACACTCTGGATTTACAAGCTTTCGAAGAAATTTTGGCTCTTCTCATCTATGGGTTGGTACTATTTCCAAATCCTGACCAACTTATAGATGTGAATGCTGTCAAAATCTTTTTATCTCACAATCCAGTGCCTACTTTGTTGGGAGATATCTTGCATTCTCTCCACTCTCGCACCATGAAGAGAAGAGGAACCCTCATGTTTTGTACTCTTCTATTGGCTATATGGTTTGTTTCGTATCTCCCCCGACCCGTTATGAAGAAGGAGTAAGGTATGAGATGGTCCAATAGGCTGATGTCACTCAGACATTCAGATCTCCACTAGTGTTCTCGATCCTTGGAGGACATTACTATCATCGACCATTATGGGGAATTTCCTAATGTCCCTTTGCTTGACATTAGGGGAGGTATCACTTATAACCCTTGCTTAGCTCTACGACAGTTTGGATACGCACGAAGAGATGGTCCAAATGATACGCTCATCCAAGGTGTGGTGTTCGACTACCAAAGAAATGATCAAGGCTACCGTCAGAGGTTTATACGAGCTTGGAGGATGGTAAACAAGGTGGATAGTAGGACATTGGGACACAAAAATTCCATTCCTTTGATCCTTACCTTAGGTGGGTATGAGCTCGTGCTCAAATTCTCGCAATGCCTTACCCCTCCATCTTCCCTATTATCATAGAGCCTGTTGTTGAAGGAGATGTCCCGTATACTATCCTTCATCCCAACATGCCTACCTCTCTCGAAGACTTGCAAAAGGATTAGATTCGGCTAAAGGAAGAACGAGACACTTTTGAAGCCCAATTCTACACTAGTGAGAAGAAAGTTCTGGAACTCACCAATCAGCTTCATGAAGAGCGGAGTTTGAACGTCTACATCGCACCAAAGAGGATGCGTTCAACCTTTTTGTCTTAGGAGTTTTGTATTTTTATTTCATTGTTAGCCCAAAGAGGCATGATGTACTCGAACTTGGATTAATTAATGCAACGTGTGTTCCTTTTTGTCTAAAGCAAATTTAAATCTCTAATTTCCTTAAAATCATTTGCATATGCATTCTAATTCATCATAACATAAACAGGTTTCTTACAACAGGTATCCTTATCTTTATACTGTTTATTTTAGTGAGATGGATATTGAACAAACACTAAAAGATCTTCAAGCACAGAACGCTCAATTCCAACAAATGTTCTTGGCTCTGGCTAAAGGACAAGAGGACTTGAAGACTTTGATGATCAAAGAGAAGAAGAAGAATGCAAAGAAACCAGTCAGTATTTTGAATCTGGGAAGAAGGTTTAAAGGACCATCCAGACGAACTCTAGATTTCACAACCTCGTCGGGTGAAGGAGATAATCAAGAAGGAAAGAACGAGGAAGGAAATGACCACCCAGAGTCTGAAGAAGAGGAAGAGGTTGGCTATTCTGAAGAACAGTATCCTCCAGCTGATGATAAATACAAGCAGTTGGAGGATCGCCTCAATGCTATGGAGATCCAGAGGGTATCCGGATTGAATTTTGAAGAGCTAGGACTTGTCTCAGGGGTTATCATCCCGCAGAAATTTAAGGTCCCCTCTTTCGCTAAATATGACGGTGTCTCTTGTCCCAAGCTGCATTTAAGGTCATACGTTAGGAAAATTCAACCTCATACTGCTGAAAGGAACCTATGGGTACATTTCTTCCAAGAAAGCTTGTCAGGGATGCAGTTGGATTGGTTCTATCAGTTGGAAGGAACCAATATTCGCAATTGGGAAGATTTAGTCGCCGCTTTTTACAAGCAATACCAGTATAATGCTTACTTAGCTCCAACTCAAACACAATTGAAAGGCATGTCTATGGGTGCTGGTGAAGGTTTCAAAATTTATGCAAAAAATGGAGGGATCTCAGGGAAAGGGTCCAAACCCCTCTATCTAACAGAGAATTGGTGGATATGTTCTTAGGCACGTTATCTAGTCCATTCTTCAACCATTTGATTGGAAGCTCTTTGGCTGGATTTACTTAACTAATCATAACTGGTGAACAGGTAGAAGCCGGTACAAAGAGTGGAAAAATTCAAAAGATAGAGCACGATGAAGAAACCCTTTACCGGAAAGAAAAAGTTCAGTGTTTCATATGACCACAGGAATCAAAACAAAACTGAACATCGTCCGACGGTAGGGGCTGTTATGATTTCCAATCCTGTACCAAATCAGCAGCGAAACTATCAACGCAAGCCAGAGGCCCCCATGAGACGATTCACCCGGATCAACATGACCTTGTCCCAAGTTTTGCCACATATTTTGAAGTCCAATCTAGTGACTCAAAAGGAAGCCCCCAAGAACCCCAATACTGCTTCTCCTTGCTACAACTCGAATGCTCGATGTGCCTATCATTCTGAAAGACCGAGGCATGATACAAACGATTGTTGGGCCTTGAAGAATAAGGTACAAGACCTTATCGAGGTGAAAGAGATTGAGTTTGACCCCCCAGAAACACATAATGTGATAACGGCGCCAATGCCCAAACACGGTCAAGGTGTCAACACTGTTGATGATGATTGTTTGTTTCCTCCATGAATGATTTAACTGCTCCTCTTTTGACTATTAAACAAAATCTCTTGCAAGCCGGTCTATTTCCGGGTTGTGATGAAAGTTGTCGCTTATGTATGTCTCTACCAAATGGCTGTTTGTTATTGAAGATGGGCGTCCAGCGCCTAATGGCTAACAAAGAAATCATGTTTGAAAAAGTTCCTCTTGCCATAAATTCCTGTGAAGATGTCTCAATAATCACCATTTCCGACAATCCTCCCAAGGTCTCCACCAAAAGACCCGTTAGGATTACATCTGTTCCAAAATTTTCTCCCCTAATCAATACCATGCCAGGGCCAATACCATATTCTTCGGATAAGCTATTCCCAGGAACTATGGGGCTGGCGTCTATTACCATGGCGTCAGGCAAGATCTATTGGCTATCAAAGACAAAGTTGCAAAAGATATTGATCCTGACATTGACAATATCGTTGGGACCAGTAAGATAACAATAAGTGGAAGAGTTTTCTACCCTGAGATCTCCCCAAAAAACATTGCTCCTCCTGTAATTATTCCCGTTACCGCTGCACTAGCATTCCCAGTGATACTCCCGTTGACAATCCTACTGTTATCCCTGCTGCCGAGATAAGGGGCAAAGAGGTATTATTTGAGCCTGTCCAGTAGAAGGCACATCTAGAGGTCATTCTTGAAGCTTCTAGAAAAGAGTTGGAAGAGATACTAAAGATAATCAAGAAAAGTGACTACAACATCGTGGAACAGTTGGGGAAGACCCCCTCAAAAATGTCAATGTTGGCTTTACTTTTATGTTCTGAGGCCCATGCCAAGGCCTTAGTAAAGTTTCTAAAAACCGCCCACGTGCCCCAAGAGACCTCCATTGATCAATTTGAGAATTGTGTGGCCAGTCTAACTACTGATAATGGACTGGGTTTTCTAACGCTGATTTAACTCCCAAAGGAAGAAAACACAATGATGCCTTGCATGTTTCCATTAAGTGCAGGGGCACTACGTTAGCCCATGTTCTGGTGAATACGGGTTTGTTGCTGAACGTCTTGCCCAAAAATTCTATTGACCAGTTAGATTGCGAGGGACTCACTTTAAAGCCTATCAACATTGTGGTGAGGGCCTTTGATGGTTCTAAGAGAACAGTGCACGGAGAAGTAGACATCTCTATAAAAGTTGGAACTCAGACTTTTGAGTCAACTTTCTATATGATGGATATCCGCCCTTCATATTCCTGTCTATTAGGCCGACCCTGGATCCATGGCACTGGTGCAGTCACTTCTACCCTACATCATATTTTGAAGTACCCAATCAAGGGAAAGATCATCACTGTCCATGGAGAGGAGGAATACATGGTTAGCCACCTGAACTCTTTCAAGTATGTTGAAATGGACGGTTAGTTCATTGAGACCCCATGTCAGAACTTTGAGGAGGTCCCTCAAACAGTTGTGGAAGCCAAGACTACTACCAAGAATCCAAAGGTTACCAGACCTCCTTTGAAAATAGCCTCACTGAAGGATGCTAGAGCAGTAGTTGAGGAAGGTGGATGCACCATTTGGGGTCAATTCTGGATATACTCTACAAATCCAACAAATTTGGTTTGGGTTTTACTTTGGAGGCCCAGAGATCTGTTCGACGAACTCGCATTAGAGGACCACCTTTACGTATCAGCAATCAGGGAGTGAATGCAGTGGGAGACAATGATGGCAGCTATGACATGGATGAGTGGATTTTTCCAACCATCAGCAGAGGACTCAACAATTGGGAGGTCAAAGAATTTGTCCCCATTACTTTTATTCAAGATTAATTGTCTTTTAATTTTCTTGTCGAACTTGTAATATTTAAACAATTAAGACTTTAAAACCTTGTGTCTTACCCAAGGCACAATGGTCCATTTATGAGGGTTATTACTTCATCTTCATATGTCATCAATAAATCATGGACGTTTTCGCATGAAAATTTTATGCTCTTTGTTTTTCTTTTCCCTACCTTTTATTTTATCAAAGATAGCTATGCTCTTACACACACTCACATACCGAAATGCAGATCCACATCCACTCAGGATCCCATGGGTAATGATTCTGCTATGGCCTATTGTGACTTTGAAAATCCGATCTACCAAGCCAAAGACGAAGGTGAGGAATATTTTGAGGTGCCAGGGGAACTAGACAAGTTATTGCAATAGGAAGAAAGGACTATACAGCCCCACGAAGAGCCATTGGAGACAGTTAACTTAAGTACTAAAGAGGGCAAGAAAGAAGTCAAGGCAGGTGCCAACCTGGAGCCTAGTGTCAAGAAGCGCTTAACTCAGTTACTACATGACTATGTTGAGGTATTTTCCTGGTCATATGAAGACATGCCAGGATTCGACACTGATATTGTGGTCCATCGTCTGCCGACAAAAGAAGACTGCCCTCCGATAAAATAGAAGGTCCATCGCATGCGGCTAGATATGTCAGAGAAAATTAAGACTAAAGTGATGAAGCAGTTCAATGTCAGATTCTTAGTTGTCACCTCCTATCCACAATGAGTCTCCAACGTTGTTCCAGTGCCTAAAAAGACAGTAAGGTACGTACGTGTGTGGATTACAGAGACTTAAATAGGGAAAGCCCCAAGGATGACTTCCCTTTCCCCACATCGATATTCTGGTTGACAACACCGTACAGCATAAAGTATTTTCCTTCATGGATGGTTTCTCCGGATATAACCAGATCAAAATGGCACCCGAGGACATGGAGAAAACGACCTTCATCACAGAGTGGAGCACGTTCTATTACAAAGTTATGCCATTTGGGTTGAAGAACGTTGGGGCAACCTATCAGCGTTCCATGGTGGCTTTGTTACACGACATGATCTATCACGAGATAGAGGTCTACGTGGATGACATGATAGCCAGATCTCAAACTGAAGAGGAACATCTTGACCATCTGCAAAAACTGTTTGAAAGAATGAAGAAATACAAACTAAGGCTGAATCCGAATAAATTCACTTTTGGAGTGAGGTCCAACAAACTCTTAGGCTTCGTTGTAAGCGGAAAAGGTATCGAAGTGGACCTTGCAAAGGTAAAATCAACACAAGAAATGTATGCTCCTTGTACTAAGAAGGAATTCAGGGGATTCTTAGGACGGATAAACTACATCGCCAGGTTCATTTCCCATCTTACGGCTACTTGGGAACCAATCTTTAAATTGCCGAAGAAAGATCAAGTGGTGGAATGGAACAACGACTGCCAGACTGCCTTTGATAGACCAAAGAGTACCTTTAAGAGCCTCATATTTTGATGTCACCAGTTGAGGGAAGACCTCTGATTATATATCTAATTGTCATGGAAAATTCAATGGGGTGTGTGCTGGGGCAGCATGACGAGTCTGGCCGAAAAGAACATGCAATATACTACCTGAGCAAAAAAGTTTACTAATTATGAAACCAGATATTCACTGCTCGAGAAAACTTGTTGCGCTCTGGCATGGGCTTCTCGCCGGCTAAGACAGTATATGTTGACTCATACTACCTTATTGATATCCAAGATGGATCCAATTAAGTACATATTTGAGAAGCTTTCCCTCTCTGGGAGAATAAAAAGATGGCATATGGTCCTGACTGTATACGATATTCAGTACACTACCCAGAAATCAATAAAGGGAAGTGTGTTAGCCGATCACCTGGCTCATCAAGCTGTGGATGACTATCAATCCATGAATTTTGAATTCCCGAATGAAGACATCATGGTGGTAAACAATTGCGAAGAACTCAGACCATATGACGGACCTGAACAAGGATCCCGATTGATCATGGTTTTTGAAGGAGCTTCCAATGCACTCGGCAACGGCATCAGCGTTGTAATCATATCCCCTGAAGGCTGTCACACTCCCTTCACTACTATATTGTGTTTCAATTGTACCAATAATATGGCGGAATATGAAGCGTGTATTATGGGTCTCAAAGCTGCCATAGAATTGGGAATCAAGTCCTTAAGTGTATTTGGAGATTCAGCCTTAGTCATCGGTCAGATCAAAGGAGAATGGGACACGAAGCATCCTAATCTCACCCCTTACAAAGAACATGTGTTGACACTGATCCCATGTTTTGAGAAAATTACCTTTGAGCATTTTCCACGAGAGGAAAATCAACTAGAGGACGCGCTAGCCACTATGTCATCCATATTCAAAATCATGTGGGGTAATGGGGCTCCTCAGATCACCATTTAGCGGATGGATGAACCAGCTTACTGTCACAAGATTGATATTGAAGAATTAGGGGACAAGCCTTGTTTCCGTGAAATTAAGAGATATCTCGAGGCCCAAGAAAATCCAGAGGGAGCTTCAGTCAATGACAAGAAATTCCTAAGAAGATTCTCTTCTAAGTTCTTCCTCGGTAACGGAGTTCTCTATAAGTGCAACCACGACTCAACTCTGCTTCGGTGCATAGACAAGAGTGAGGCAGATAAGATCATGGTTGATTTACACGAAGGCATCTTTGGAACACATTCTAGTGGGCACACGATGGCTAAAAAGATCCTAAGGGAAGGATACTACTGGTCCACTATAGCGGTAGAAATGTTCAAGACTAAGCCATTGGATTGATTAGACTTTATACAAATCAAAAATAAAAATCGCCACTGCGCTTTATTGTTTCCAAAGGAATTGGAAAAGAGCGAATAACCCAAAAAGAGGGGGAAAGATTCAAGGTAAGGGGGTTGTTTATGCAGGGGGAAGGTATTAGCATCCTAAACATCTACGGTACTCCGCAGGAACCTCTTTGAAAAATCTGTATATTTTGGCTATAAAATATGTTGTATATAAAATGGATGGTGGAGGTGAGAAAAGAAATATATTTTTTTATGATTTTTGCACCCGCCACGGTTGTGAACCTTTAGTGCCTACGTACCACCTTTCGTGCAATAGGGGATCAGGGCACACGTAGTTCCTCTTTTAAAAATTTGAAACACAAGTGTGTTGGTTGATTTTAAGAGATAAGACATCATCGTCATTGTCCGTGTGGAAAACATACTTACTACCCATAATCATGAGAAAGGAGAATTTGCATCATCTCAAAGTGGAGAATATGGCTTGGATTTTAAAATCAACAATGCCTCACTCAACACCCAAGTGGAAAATATCTCACTTCACTACATATTGTAGAAGTATAGTTGTTTGCATCACTACAAGGATTGACAAGAGTTTAATCTTTTGATAAAAGTTTAAAGATAAAAGCCAAAGTGGCAAAATGGTTTGAAATGAGATTTATTAACTTTTAGTCTTCTCACAAAAATGTCAAGGTATTATTAAATTGATTGAAGTTTATTTATGAAAATATTTTGAAAATGCATGGACATGAGTCCAAGTTTATTATGAAAGTGGTTTAAGTTTTAGAATGAAGAAGAGATTTCAAAAAGAGGGAGAAGATTTTTGAAATTAAAGAAGATGGGGGGAGAAGAAGAGACTATCCTAAAGCATAAGGTAAAAGCTAAGGAGAAGAACCATATAACCAAAAAGAAGCCAATATTTGACATTATGAGTCAATATAGAATTCCCATTCTTTGGATTGAAACCAAGCATGCAAAGATACTATACCTCTTGAGAGAGCCAAACTTCAAGCATATTAAGTCTTCACAAAAATTGGACAGAGTAACGGCTGTATGCGGGTGAATTCCAGATTACAAACCAAGAGTGTAATCACAATAACCTGCACATAAAACAAACAAACAAATCAATGTCTTGAGGTAAACCTCAAGAACTCTAGACAAAATATCAATTAAGGTCCAAGGTCTCCAACATAGGCCAAGGTTTCTAATCCTAAGTCCAAGAAGTCCAACACTCCACCATGCCAAGGATAGTAACCAAATAGTCCAAGTATCATTAAAGATTTTTATGGTTTATGTTGATTATCAAGTATCTTCAAAAAGAAAAGAAAATCTCAAGTGAGCAAAATAAAAATGACATAAAAGTATATGCTCAAGTGAGCAAAGATGAAAATAGCATGAAATATAAATGCTAAAGTAAAGAGTACATAAAGCATAAAAAATAAAAGCATAAAGTAAAGAGCATAAAATAAAGTCAATTGTTAGACATTAGTGGTTAGTTAGATGATCATCTTGAAGCTTGCATTTGGAACTCATTAGAGGATTGGTAGAACTAAAGCCTCCACACAACAAGTTGCATTTGCTTTTTGTCAAGTATATCATCCATTTAATAAACTCTCAAGGCAACATTTAATGATCAACGATGTTTAAATGATCTGCGCTGACCAAAATTGATAAAGATCCATTAGATGATTGGTAGAACCAAAGCCTCCACATAATGAATCTCAAGGTTATTGGATCAAAGGGATCAAATTAACATACTTGGGCTTGCAAACATAGGTTTTGGCCACGAATGATCATTTATTCGAATCGGGACAAAATTTAGCGCTATGTTAAGCAATCGTAAGTGGACTTATGTAGAAGTCGCACCTATTTTGAGGCCGGTCAATAGCAATCTATGTATTTCATGTTTGGATAAATGATATAGAGATCATCACCCCTTAACATGTATCACAATTAAAAAAGAAATGGATAAGATGAAGAGGGAGGGGAATGATAAGCTAATTTGGATCACTACCTTAAATTTCTTTCATCTTTAAATTCAATCACTCATCTAGATGGATCAAAGCACTAAACATATCATTAATCCAAAGCACCAAGAATGAATTAAATAATTCACTCTTTGATAGATTTGAATTGATGAACATTTATCCAACTTCATCTACACCACAAAGTCCATTGAATTTAAATAGAAATTGGACATTTAAAATTGTAATCCAAATTATCCATCAAAGAGAGTGAGCAGAAAAAATATTTGAGTCAAAACAACCCCAAAATAAGGCAGAAAAAGTATTTTTTGGCACCGTTACAATCAATTGTGCTTAGACAACAACCATTTGCATCAGTGCAGATTTTTTTTCAAATCAATTTTCTGTGACAATCGATTGCAATGTTACAACAATTGATTGCAACCTGTTAAAATCAGTAGAATACAACATTTCAAGGATCAAATTCTTGTTCCAACTTGTCATCAAATACCTTATGATCATGGATCCAATTGAGCATGAAAATTCCATCAAATTATGAGAAAATATCACAAATGGAATCATAAAACAGTGCTCAATGAATCAAAACCAGAAATCCAGAAGAGATCACATTGTGAAAGATGATGATCCAACTTACCAAAGGTGGAATTAGAGAATTATCAAACAACTTCCAGAATTTGCTTCAATTCAACCACAAGAATGAATTACCAAAGCTTGGATTTAGAGAATTGATGAATAAAAAGTATTTGGATGAAGGTTTAGCTCAAAGATTAGTAAGCTTAAATGCAAAGCTTACTATCCTTTTTTTGAAAGTGGAGCTTTGAGTGAATTTGGTAGATGGAGAGAAATGAGAGATTTTTTAGCAAAATGAGTTTGGCTATCAAAAGCTTGTGATTTGAATGAAATGAAGTCTCTATTTATAGAATTTAGGATTAGGATTAGTGGTAATTTGGTAATTGATTCTTGGAGTCAAAAATTGAATTAATGATATAATTTTCAAATTATGCAGAAAAAATTGGAGCCAAAAAGATGACAGTTTTGAAATTGCTGGCTTTTTTCAAAAATCACGTGTGTTTTGCTACTATGAGTCGACACAAGAGTCGTATGCGTCGACACATTCTAGTTGTATAACACAGCATGAGTCGACGCAAGCTTCTATGGATCGATACAAGCTGCCTTTTCAACTCAGTACAGAATCAATCAATTTGCATGAGTCGACGCAAGCTTCTATGCATCGATACAAGCTGTTATTTCAACACAATACAGAATCAATTAATTTGCATGAGTCGACACATAACATGTATGTGTCGACACATGCTAGTTATACAAAACAGGATGAGTCGACATAAGCGTCTATGGGTCGATGCAAGCTGCTTTTGTCAGCATATTATAGAATTGATTGTCTTGCATGGGTCGACAGATAACACGTATGTGTCGACACATACTAAAAATTTTTTTTTTTTGAAGGCTAAAAATACACTTTTTTTCAAAGATTGTGCATAATACACTCTGTGCAATTGATTGCACTATGGGAGCAATCGATTGTACAGGAAAACCTTATTTGTAGGATGCTTTGACTCAGTACCTACAAAACATAAATATGCAAAGGCAAAGACAAATAATTTTTGTATTTTGGTTAGAGGTTAATTATCAACGCATATACAAAATACACAACTAAGGTGCTTGGAGATTCCTCAAGAGCAAACTTAAAGATAGGAGATAGAAAAAGAGGAAGAACCAACCCTAATGTGATTTTGTTATGATCAAGTTGACATGATATGATAGGGGAATCTTAGGGGGGAAATTGGGGTACAATAGCTGCCCTTATTTAAGTTTCTTCTATCCGGAGATACGAAGGTTAAAAATCTTCGTGTCGACGCGATCAAAGATACTTAAATATAAAACAAACCCTATTTTTGGCATTAATATGCCATGCAAATGCTTATGCATATGAATGCATATGAACAGTACCAAAGAGATGCAAAGTATCACTAGGGATGCAACAATGATAAATAAACAAAGGAGCAACCCCACCAGGAAAATAAATCACTGGTGGACCCAAAGAACTGAATCAGAGAGGATGGTAGGATGGTCAAAGGACACGCCAACTTCTACTGAAGGCGAAGCTACCAACGTTCACTGAAGGCAGAGAAGAAGATAACAAACATCGATGTTCACTGCCAATGGTCTACCAAATTTCACTGAAGGTAGAAAGAAAATATATCATATCACCGCCGTTCACTAACGATGAACTACGAACATTCACTGAGGGTAGCAAAAAGATAATAAACACCAACGTTCATTGTCGATGGCCTACTAACTTTCACTGAAGGTAGAAAGAGAATATATCATATCACCTTCGTTCACTGGCGATGAACTACCAACATTCACTGAGGGTAGCAAAAAGATAATAAACACCGACGTTCACTGTCGATGGTCTACCAACTTTCACTGAAGGTAGAGAGAAAATATACCATATCACCGCTGTTCACTGACGATGAACTACCAACATTCACTGAAGATAGCAAAAAGATTAAAAAAACATCAACGTTCACTGTCGATGATCTACCAACTTTCACTGAAGGTAGAGAGAAAATATACCATATCACCGCCGTTCACTGACTATGAACTACCAACGTTCACTAAAGATAGCAAAAAGATAACAAACATAAACGTTCACTACCGATGGTCTACCAACTTTCACGGAAGGTAGAAAGAGAATATATCATATCACCGTCGTTCACTGACGATGAACTACCAACGTTCACTGAGGGTAGCAAAAAGATAATAAACACTGACGTTCAGTGTCGATGGTCTACCAACTTTCACTGAAGGTAGAAAGAGAATATATCATATCACCGCCGTCCACTGATGATGAACTACCAACGTTCACTGAGGGTAGCAAAAGAATAACAAACATCGACGTTCACTGTCGATGATCTACCAACTTTCGCTGAAGGTAGAAAGAGAATATATCATATCACCGCCATTCACTAACGATGAACTACCAACATTCACTGAGGGTAGCAAAAAGATAATAAACATCGACGTTCATTGTCGATGGTGTGATACGGTGGGAAGAACTGACTGTTTTTGGAATGCTGGTTTACGTTTTGTGTTTGTTTTCACAAAATGTCGCGGTAAGCAAGATTCGCCATCGACTTTTATTTTATCCAACAAGGAAAGGAAAAAAGCACAGAAAAATTCCTTTTTTCGAGATATTTCTCGGGTTCGGGGGGTAGATTATAGAAAGGGAAGGTATTAGCTCCCTTTCTATCCGTAGTTATCTACGGGCTCTTAGGTACTTTCTCAATTGTTTTCAAAAGTTGTTTTCTTTGTGCTTGTTGGTTTTGAAAAAGTTTTTATTTGAAACTTCGATTTAACTCTTGCTTCCGTCCTCAAGAGCGTATGAAGTGTTTTTGAAAACTTTGTTCGAAAAGGAGTGTAAGTGCGAAAAAGGTTTTGTTTTTTGAAAGAGCAAGTATCTAAGAACCATCTACCTACTCGAAAAAAGAATCGTTATATGCTAATATCCTTTAGACAATGCTATCCCACTATGAGTGAGTAGGTAGCACCGTCGTTGGAGTTTGAGGGTCAATTCGAATTAGGGACATACGGTCACCAAAGCAATGTTAGGACGCCTTAGCGGTAACCCTAAAGTCTTAGATCATTTGTTTGAGGCAACAATATCTGAGGCAACCATTTCGAGGCGACTATGACCTTTTAGACAAGAGGTGACCTCTAAAGCGACCTATACTTAATGACCGTGTACAATGGCAACCAAGTGGGGTGTACCCTAAGAGTGCGCATGTGCGAGTGTGTCGTTTTCAGTTATTTTTATCTTTCTACATGTTAAAGGTGATCTAATTTGATTTTAAGATTAACATTCAGTCTTGTCATGCAAACCCTATTATCAAACATCTAGTAGTTATAATTTGCGGAAATAAAATGTGGAATTTAAATTACAAGGCGTCGGGTATTTACATCGTCAAAGACAAACCCTTTGAAAAATAAAGTAAAGAGATAAAAATAATTAAATGTCCTATTTAACTATTACAATCCGGAAGCAGGTACATTATTGGATAAAAATAAATAAAGTGCGCGGGAAATTAAATCGAGTGCGAAATTTAGGGTTTTGACCCTTTTGGTTAAAAAAAATATCTTTTTTTATTTTTTTGTTGTTTTTATTTTAAGAAAGAAAATAAACCTAAGTTAAATAACTAAATTAAATTAATAAATTAATTAAATGAAAAAATAAATTATTTTTGGAGTTTTGTTATTTTAAGAAAGAAAATAAATTAAATTAAATTAGTAGTTAAAACTTAATTAAATCAAATTAATTTTGATTATTTACAAAAATAAGTTAGAGTTTTCTAATTAAAAACCTAATCAATTAATAAGTTTATTAAGAAAAAATAAAAGTTTAAAATTTGGTTGAATAAAAAATTATTTTTGTGATTTTATTTAATAAAAACAGAATTTTGTGATTGGTTAGAAAATTAAATAAACAATTAAATAAAAATATAAAGATATAAGAGAAAGGAGGTAATGGGCCTGATTTAAGGGTGTGAGTAGCAAATCTGTAGGCCCAATATTGCTGGCCCTTTTTGACTTTGTGGATCTAGTGCTCACGCGTTGACTGGCACCTTGGTGGACCTCCAATCATGGATCATCAGATCTGGACATTGGCCATCTGGCGCTTGGATGGGCGAGGGAGTATGGTAGACTGCAGATAGGCGCATGTATTGGAAAACCTGAAAAGAAATAATATTGAGGAAGAGGGGGACCTGGGATTCGAACCCAGGTCCTGAAGGAGAGTGCATTGCCAAGGTTACCACTGAGCCACGCTGCTTGGTTTGTTATAATAATGCAAAGGAATAATAATATAATAAAACAAAATCAATTGGTCAGAAAATAAAAAAAGGGCGCCAAGATTTGAAATAGCCAATGGACGGAGGGCACCTCATCGTCCCTGTCCTCAAACCCCTGTAAAAATTACCTGCGGATTTTCATTCGCAGCAAAAACCGCAGCTTATCCCTAAAATCGTCCTCAGGTAATAAAAATGACTTTCAAGGGCATGGTCGTGTTCGTCTCAACCTCCTGGATACAACCATGCCCATCACGTGGACCAATATTACCTGAAATAAAAAACCCTAAAAACATAAACAAAACCCTAGCCATGGCGTTTCATGGTTACAGTACATATAAATCAAATTGGTTATTGCCAATAGCTTGCAAATGATATGAGGGTTACAAATATGCTATTAGTTTGTTCAATAGATGCCAGAATGCTTCAAATCGAAATCAAGAACAGGGGTGAATAGTGTCAGACTTACAGTGCGTTTGAGGACCTGATAATGCTTGATTTGGATCCAGTTAGCTTGTGTGAATGGCCAGAAATCGATTGGGATAGGTCTCCAACCTTGAAAATGCCTTTATCCCTGATTTTGATCTCTCACTTTTTTGTGAATTTTGCAAAGTCAGTTCTGCCTCTTCCCACGATTTCTAACCCTTGTTTTTGTGTGCTTAGCTTCCTTATGTAATGTGTACTGCATTAGGGTAAGAAACTTGGTCCAAATCTCTCCATATCAATGCTCATGAATTGGATTTGATTCCACCATTAAAACCTTCCAAATTTGATTTGATTTGGATCTTTTTGTGCATACAAGCCTTGATTCGAATTTGATTGTAATGCTAGCTGTAAACAAAGCCTAAAACCACCAAAAAATCATGAGTTATCAATGCCTTGGATTTTATATGATTTTATTTGATTTAAAATGAATAAATTCAAATAAAAATCAAATTAAATAATAAAAATGAGATATAGGCACATGGCTGAAGCTAGGGCACGTGGGCAATAATGCAAACTTAAATCAAGTGGAAAAGAATGGGCCCATTTGGCAAAAATTTGAAGTTTTGGGATAGTTGACTTTTGGCAATTTTGCAAAAAAGTCCAACTTCAACAATGCATAACTTCTTCAATTTTGAACTTTTGGAGATGTTCTTTGACTTTTAAGAAAGCTTGGGATGTCCTATAACCAACTCTTTTGGTATCATCTCATTTTGATATTCCATACTCAAGTTATAAGCTTTGGAAAAAAAGGTGTTTTTGTTGACTTTTCAAAATAACCTATAATGTCCAAATTCATAACTTCTTGTGAGTGCATTATTTGGACTTGGGGTATGAAGATGGATTGTAGGTAATTTCATCCTCTTTAAGATGATATTTGGATGGGTCATTTATCATAAAGTATGAGAAAGTTATGCTTGGTCAAAGTTGAGTTGACTTTTCCTGCAAAACCCTAATTTAACAACTTTTGAGCCTTGATGAATTTTGAGCAATCCTTGATGAATCAAGATAAACCCTTTATAAAATGATTAAATATCCTTAAAAATGAGAATGTTGACAAAAAATATTGAGGTTTGACTGTTTGTAGGTCACAGTTGACTTTTGCCCTAGCACAGTCGATTTTTGGACCTTTGAGCAATTGGCTGAGCAAACTTCCTCTGCAAGGCTTGAAATTTGACATGGATGCTCTTGAGAACATATTAGGACATTAGGGAGAACTTGAGATCATTTGGACTCAAGGATATTAATGCAACACAAAACCCTAATTTGGGATAGACTGCCTTAGGAGATAGCTTGTCTGACCAACTCTTGAGCAACCTTGAGCCACTTGGAGATTTTTCTTGGAATGTTTTGAGAAATATGGGAGGGCAAATTTTGGGGTACAACATCTGCCCCTATTCAATCTTCTTAAACCTGAGGATGTAGATTGGCTTTCATGCCTTTCGTGATCCGAAGGTGGAAGATGATTGAACACTAGAGTGCCCGGAAATTTGCACTCGCATGAAGTGGTATCAGCCTTATGATGTCGGGAATGGGCTTACAGATGCCATTTGGAGGAGTGTCGATCGCATAAGAGATTCCTTAGCGAGAGCTTGTATACCTGTTGTTGTGGAAGATTCCGCTGGGGAAGTCTGGTCTTTATTGAGATTTAGGAACTTGCTTGTGCTTCAACTGAGAGAACATCTTTGCTGAGTTTTAAGAACTTGTTTGTAATTAAACTGAGGGAAACATCTTCATCAAGATTTAAGAACTTGCCCGTAATTCAACTGAGAAAATTCTGCTGAGATTTAGGAACTGTCTGTAATTCGACGGAGGAACTTCATCGAGATTTAGGACCTTGTCTGTAATTCAACTAAGGATAATTCGATTGAGATTTAAGAACTTGTCAGTAATTCGACTTTAGGGAAACATCTTCATAAAGATTTAAGAACTCGCCCGTAATTCAACTGAGGAAACTCTGCTGAGATTTAGGAACCGTCTGTAATTCAATGGAGGAAACTTGTCGAGATTTAGGACCTTGTCTGTAATTCAACTGAGGATAATTCGGTTGAGATTTAAGAACTGGTCAGTAATTCGACTTTGGGAAACATCTTCATCAAGATTTAAGAACTCTCCCGTAATTCAACTGAGGAAACTCTGCTGAGATTTAGGAACTGTCTGTAATTCAATGGAGGAAACTTGTCGAGATTTAGGACCTTGTCTGTAATTCAACTGAGAATAATTCAGTTGAGATTTAAGAACTGGTCAGTAGTTCTACTGAGGGAAACATATTCATATAGATTTAAGAACTTGCCCGTAATTCAACTAAGAAAACTCTGTTGAGATTTAGGAACTCGTCTATACTTCGACGGAGGAAAATTGTCGAGATTTAGGACCTTGCCTGTAATTCAACCGAGGATATTTCTGTTGAGATTTAAGAGATGGTCAGTAGTTCGAATGAGGGAAACATCTTCATCGAGATTTAAGAACTCGCCCATAATTCAACTGAGAAAACTCTGCTGAGATTTAGGAACTCGCCTGTAATTCGACGGAGGAACTTTGCCGAGATTTAGGACCTTATCTGTAATTCAACTGAGTATAATTCTGTTGAGATTTAAGAATTGGTCAGTAGTTCGACTGAGGGAAACATCTTCATCGAGATTTAAGAACTTGCCCGTAATTCAAATGAGAAAACTCTGCTGAGATTTAGGAACTCGTATGTACTTCGATGGAGGAAAATTGTCGAGATTTAGGACCTTGCCTGTAATTCAACTGAGGATAATTCTGTTGAGATTTAAGAACTGGTCAATAATTCGACTTTGGGAAACATCTTCATCGAGATTTAAGAACTCGCCCGTAATTCAACTGAGAAAACTCTGCTGAGATTTAGGAACTCGTCTGTAATTCGACGGAGGAACTTGTCGAGATTTAAGACCTTATATGTAATTCAACTGAGGATAATTCTGTTGAGATTTAAGAACTGGTCAGTAATTCGACTTAGGTAAAAGCTTTATAGCTCTGAATTTTATGAGAATTTAACCGCATCCTTCCTGAAAGGTAAAGGTTAGTTGTATGCAATGCATGATATGTATCAAGCAATGATGTTCTCAAAATAAATGAGATTGTGTTGTATGATGCATATATGCATGTGTCATGATGTATGGAAGTGTAATGTTTTTAGCTGGGGGAAATAAATTCCGGATAGCTGCTGGAGAAATGAGTTGTATTCTTCATTTCCACTGGGGATAGGGGCACGAAGATGATTGTGAGAATAATCCTGCAGGAGAGGATAACTCCGTTGGGGAATAAACTGATGAGGAGATTACTCTGTGGAGAAGAGATGCTCTGCTGAGGATTCCGCTGATAAATTCTGCTGGGGATGAATTACCGTTGTTGGTGATACTGAATCCTGTTGGAGATTGACTTCTGTTTGTGAAATGGAAGAACTTCGCTGGGGATGACCTTTCAGTTGTGACTTCACTGGGGATAACCTTTTAGACTCTTATGGGGATAATCCTTTGAGCTCTGCTAGGAACAATCTTCCAAAGTCTACTGGGGATGATTCTCCACACTTCACTGGGGAAGCTTTTTCAGACCGTGCTGGGAAAAATTTCAAACTCCACTGGGGATATTTGTATTTTGCCAGGGAATAATCTTATACTCCGGTGGGGAATATTAAGACCTTTCAGTGCTGATGGTAGATAAACTCTGCTTGTGGAGAATATTACTGATTCATAGTTGCAAGTCTAAGTTGGGGAGAGCTATCATTACTGTCTTTTCTTACTCTGCGGGGAGTGAAAGCACTTTAGGCATATTCTTCAGCTGAATCTACCCTTGTACCTGGTGGATAGAGCAACTGTAAAGCTTGGACAATTCTTATTTCCCCTGTTTCTGATATTACAAGTAACCGTCTTTTGTTTTTCATGTAAATATTCATGAGCAGCAATTAATGTCAAATGCATATATCAAAAATGAACATTGGACGTTCTTTGCAAAACAAAACAGAAAAAGGAAAAACAGCTTGAAATTTCTTTGAAAATGGATTGTATTGATTTTGAAGTTTGGCCTGTAAATAGGCGTTTTCGTACAAGAGGCTGACGTCCTAATAAGAGAACGCCGCCGAATAACAGAATTTACACAATTTGTGAAAAACTAAACAAAACAGCTATGTGAATAATCCCACTGGGTTCCAACTCTGATATTGCCTTTATGTCCTCGAGCATCTCATCACTTCGCTACTTGGTTGCAAGTAGATCAGATTGATTAGTGTCGTCCGAGCTTTGATAGTCGATACCGAAGTCTGGTTGCAAAGTGTTCCAATGAGACATAGTGTTATGCTTTTATCCCTAATTTTTTCCTGGATCACCCTTTCGGGTTTTCAGTCCACCGGGATACCCTTTTTTGCCCAAGCTTTTTCAGGTTTTCGACTTACCGGGTGTACCGATTTTTTATTTTCATCCCTTTTTTTCCTGAACCCTTTTGGTTCGTCGGGAAGCCCTTATTTTTGCCTAGGCCAGTCAACCTAGCGGGTCTTTGATCATGCGTAGTATTTTTTCACTATGTCTGCATTGACGGGGTGAGGAAGGTCGTCACCATCCATGGTGGTTAGAATCATCGCTCCTCCTGAGAAAATGTTCTTAACCACAAATGGCCCTTCGTAAGTAGGGGTCCATTTGCCCCTGGGATCACCTTGAGGTAGGATAATGCGCTTGATCACCAGGTCCCCAACTTGATACTCTTGTCGTCTGACTTTCTTGTTAAATGCCTTGATCATCCACTTCTGATACGTCTGACCATGATAAATAGTAGTAAGTCTCTTTTTGTCGATTAAGTTCAGCTGATCAAGATGGGTCTGAATCCAGTCATCTTCGCTTAAACCTGCATCCTTCATAATCCGAAGAGAGGGTATCTGAACTTCAATGGGCAAGACTGCCTCCATACCATATACCAAGGAATAAGGTGTTGCCCCTGTTGACGTCCGCGCTGAGGTACGGGGCCCATGAAGAGCAAATGGTAACATCTCGTGCCAGTCTTTGTATGTCACTGTCATCTTCTGCACAATCTTCTTGATGTTCTTATTAGCCGCTTCTACAGCCCCATTCATCGTCGGTCGGTAAGGAGAAGAGTTGTGATGATGTATCTTGAACTGTTTGTAGAGTTTGGTGATCATCTTATTGTTGAGATTTGTACCATTGTCTGTAATGATCCTCTCTGGTACACCATATCGACAAATCATATTATGCTGAATGAACCGTGCCACAACGTTCTTGGTCACTGTAGCAAAGGAAGTTGCTTCAACCCACTTCATAAAATAATCAATTGCTACTAGGATGAAACGATGCCCGTTGGATGCCGTAGGTCTGATCTCACCGATCATGTCGATGCCCCACATTGAAAAAGGCCACGGAGTTGTCAAGACGTTCAGAGGTACTAGAGGTATGTTCACCTTATCAGCATAGATTTGGCACTTGTGACAGGTCCGAGAATGCTGATAACAGTCGGCTTCCATTATGGACCAAAAATATCCTGCCCGTAGGATTTTCTTTGTCATGGTGTGTCCACTGGAGTGAGTCCCGAAAGTACCTTCATGTAAATCTGCCATGATCCTTTCTACCTCGTTCTTATCCACACAACACAGTAAGGTTGAATCATGGTTACGCTTGTAAAGAATGCCATTGTTGAGGAAGAACTTTACCGCGAACCTTCTTAGAAACTTCTTGTCATTAACAGATGCACCCTCGAGGTACTCCTGAGCCTCCAGGTACCTCTTCACCTCATGAAACCAGGGTTTATCTGTTACCTCTTCAGTCTCAATGTCACAGAAATGTGCAGGTTCGTCCAATCTTTCAATGGTAATTCGGGGAGTTTCATTGTCCCAATTGACTTTGAACATAGAAGACATCGTAGCTAGCGCGTCCGCTAACTGATTTTCTTCTCTAGGGAAGTGTTCAAAGGTTATCTCTTCGAAATGTGGAAGCAACGTCAAAACATACTCCTTGTAAGGAATAAGATTCGGGTGTTTCGTATACCACTCGCCTTTTATCTGACTGATCACGAGAGTGGAATCTCCGAACACACTCAAGAACTTAATCCTTAGGTCAATAGCTGCTCGAAGACCCATGATGCACGCTTCATACTCTGCCATGTTGTTGGTGCAGTTGAAACATAATCGGGAGGTGAACGGAGTATGAGAGCCTTCAGGAGATATGATTACGGCGCCAATGCCATTACCCAAAGCGTTTGAAGCTCCATCAAAGTACATAGACCATTGGGATCCTTCCTCAGGTCCTTCATCCGGTCCAGGTTCTTAACAGTCAGTCACTATCATGATATTCTCATCCGGTAATTCAAAGTTCATAGACTGGTAATCGTCCACTGCCTGATGTGCCAAATGATCTGCCAACACACTTACCTTGATTGCCTTTTGGGTCGTATATTGGATGTCATACTCAGTCAAGATCATCTGCCATCTCGCTATTCTTCCGGACAAGGCAGGCTTTTCGAAGATATACTTGATTGGATCCATATTCGATATCAATAAAGTAGTGTGAGTCAGCATATACTGTCTCAGCCGGTGAGCAGCCCATGCCAAAGCGCAGCAAGTTTTCTTGAGCAACGAATATCGGGTCTCGCAGTCGGTAAAATTTTTGCTAAGGTAATAAATAGCATGCTCTTTTCGGCCAGACTCGTCATGCTGCCCCAGCACACACCCCATTGAATTGTCGAGTACTGTCAACTATAAGATCAGAGGTCTCCCTTCAACTGGAGGCATCAAAATGGGTGGCTCTTAGAGATACTCTTTAATTCTTTCGAAAGCGGTCTGACATTCATCGCTCCATCTTACCACTTGATCTTTCTTCAGTAGCTTGAAGATCGGCTCACAAGTAGCAGTCAGGTGTGAAATGAATCGGGAAATATAGTTCAGACGTCCCAGAAAGCCTCTGATTTCTTTTTCTGTTCGGGGAGATGGCATTTCCTGTATAGCCTCCACCTTTGCAGGATCCACTTGAATACCTTTATCACTTACAACAAAACCCAACAGCTTACCAGATCTCACCCCGAAGGTGCACTTGTTCAGGTTTAACCTCAGCTTGTACAACTTCAACCTGTCAAATAACTTCTAAAGGTGGTCCAAATGTTCTTCTTCAGTCTGGGATCTTACAATCATTTTGTCAACGTACACCTCAATCTCATGATGAATCATGTCGTGGAACAAAGCGACCATGGTGCGCTGATACATTGCCCCATCATTCTTCAATCCGAAAGGCATGACCTTGTAGCAAAAGGTACCCCATTCATTAACAAAGGTTGTTTTCTCCATATCTTCGGGAGCCATTTTAATCTGATTATAACCAGAGAAACCATCCATAAAGGAGAAGACCTTATATTGTGCGGTGTTGTCAACCAGAACGTCAATATGAGGTAGAGGGAAATCATCCTTGGGACTTGCCCTATTCAGATCCCTATAGTCAACACACATCTGAACCTTACCATCCTTCTTCGGTACCAGAATCACATTGGCCACCCACTGAGGGTAAGAAGTAACTGCTAGAAAACCAGCGTCAAACTTCTTCATCACTTCATCCTTGATTTTCTCAGACATCTTTGGGCGCATTCGGCGAACCTTTTGTTTCACTAGAGGACAGTCTTTCTTGGTAGGCAGTCGGTGAACCACAATGTCGGTATCCAACCCAAGCATATCTTCATAAGACCAGCCAAAGATCTCAACATAGTCACGCAGCATCTGAATCAACCGTTGCTTAACACTAGCTTCCAGATTTGCACCAATCTTAACCTCTTTCTTGTCTACCTCTGTGCCCAAATTTACTTATTCCACTGGCTCTTCATGTGGCTGTATGGCCCTCTCTTCCTAAAGTAACAGTCTAGCAAGTTCACCAGGCACTTCACAATCATCTTCACCTTCGTCTTCGGCTAAGTTGATCGGACTTTCGAAGTCATAACTGGCAGTAGCAGAGTCGTTACCAGTAGGATCTAGAGTGGATGTAGACCTGTATATGTGAGTGTGTGTAAAATAGCTGTTTTGCAATATATAATAAAAGAAAGACAAAGAGTGCAAAATTTGAAATGCAAGAAACGTCCAATGCTTTTATTAATTATATATGTAGATGACACACATAAAGCCCTCACAAACAAAACCACAGTGCCTCGGGTAAGACATCGGGCCGTAAAGTTTAAAAATTGTCTGTTACAAATTCGAAACAAAAATTCTCATTACTGGGTAATAAAAGAAATTGGGACGAAGTCCTTTTCCGTCCAATTGCTTAGTCCACCATCAGTAGTAGGATAGATCCAACTGTCGAACTCAGATTCTTTAACATCGTCTTCAATGGCATTTACTCCTGAATTGCTGATAAACAGGGGAGGTCTTCCGATCCGTGCACTCCAAACAACCCTTTGAGCTTCTGCAGTGAAACCCAAACCAAACTTGTTAGTCTTATGTGCAAAATCAGGGAGTTGGCCCCAATTTGCACACCCACCTTTCTCAACAACAGCCCAGGCATCCTTGAGGGAAGCCATCTTCATTGGAGGATCTTCAACGACAGTTTCAGCTGATGCCAGTGTCTGGGGAACCTCTTCAAAGTGTTGAAACAGGGTCTCAATGAACTCCCCACCCATCTCTACATATCGGAAAGAGTTAAGGTGTCTCACCATGTACTCCTCCTCTCCTCGTACCGTAACAATTTTCCCTTTGACTGGGTATTTCAGCATCTGGTGGAGGGTAGAAGTCACTGCCCCAGCTTTGTGGATCCACGGGCGACCCAGCAAACAAGAATAAGATGGCCGAATGTCCATCACATAGAATGTAGATGCAAAAATCTGAGAACCAACCTTCACTGGAATATCCACATCTCTGTGTACCATTCTCTTGGACCCATCAAAGGCCCTAACAACAATGTTACTCGGCTTCAACTCTAAACCTTCACAGTCCAACCGGTCTAAAGCTTTCTTAGGCAAAACGTTCAACGAAGATCCAGTATCCACCAATGCATGAGCTATAGTAGTGCCCCTGCATTCAATAGAGACATGCAGGGCGTCATTGTGATTCTTCCCCTTAGCAGTCAAGTCGGTGTCGGAGAAACCCAACCCGTTATCAGTGGTCAGACTAGCCACGCAATCTTTAAATTGATCAGCTGATGTCTCCTGTGGCACGTGCGCAGTTTTCAGGAAGGAAATCAGAGCCTTGGCATGGGATTCTGAGCATAGCAACAGAGACAACATAGAGATTTTGGACGGGGTTTACCCCAGCTATTCGACTACATTGTAGTCGCTCTTTTTGATGATCTTCAAAATTTCTTCCATCTCTTGTCTAGAGGCTTCAACAGTAATCGTCTTCGGTGCCTCCATCCGGACAGGCTCATCGGTGATCTCTTTGCCCCGAGTGTCAGATGACTCGGCAACAGGGGTAAGAATTGGAACTTGAACAGGGACAGTAGCAGGTGTACTGGTAGGTGTAATAACAATAGGCTTCCGACCAGTTGGTGGAGAGATCTCAGGGGAGAAAAGTCTTCCGTTGTAGGTGACTTTGGCAGGTCCAACAATTCTGCTGACGTCAGTATCAGCCTCTTCAGCACTCAAGTCTTGCTTAACTCCGTGATAATATACGTCAGCCCCATAATGCCACGGGACAACTTTATTGGATGTGTAGGGGATAGGCCCAGGAATGGTGATGATCAATGGTGCAATTCTTGGAATGGATGTAATTCTAACAGGCTTTCTCGAGGAAGCCTTGGAAGAATTGTCGAAAATGGTGATTATAGCAACTTCTTCAGTAGGAACCAAAGGAACAAAAGTCTTCTCAAACAGAATTTCTTTATTATCCATCAGGCGTTGGACACCTGACTTCAAAAGATGGCAACCAGTAGGTAGGATGGAACACATACGGCAACCTTCGTCACAGCCCGGAAATAAACTAGCTAGCAAAAGGTTCTTCTTTACAGTCATCAATGGAGTAATAATGTCGTTCACAGAAACCACAAACGAGTCTTCATCTATAGCATTCACTCCATGCTTGGGCATAGGAGCAGTCACAACATTAGGCCTTTCAGGCGCTTCGAACTCAATCTCCTTAGCATCGATCAAGTCCTGTACCTTATTCTTCAAAACCCAACAATCATTCATATCGTGCCCCGGGCTATCGAAGTGAAAAGCACAGTGGGCGTTTGGATTGTACATAGGTGATGTTGTGTTGGGATTCTTCGGGGCCTCCTTCGAAATCACCAAGTTGGTCTTCAATAACTGCGGCAGAATCTGAGACAAAGTCATGTTGAGCTGAGTGAATTGTCTTCACGGCCTCTTGGCCCTTGGCTGATTGTTGCGTTGCGCGGCAATAGCAGGTCTTGATATAACAACCGCATTAACAACTTGGCGGCGTTCGGGTCTATTATGGATTTTTAAACTGTAAACAGCACTGGACTCCTTCTTAAAAGGCTTCTTCTCGGCACTAGACGAAGCACCCTTCTGTATCTTACCGCTCTTGATACCAGCCTCAATTCTTTCCCCGGTCATAATCAGCTCAGTAAACCCATGAACTTCCAATCAAATGGTTGAAATACGGACTAGACAAGGTCCCAAGAAACATATCCACTAACTCCCTGTCAGCCAGTGGGGGTTGTACTCTTCCAGTAAGGTCCCTCCATTTCTGAGCATAGTCTTTGAAACCTTCGCCCGCAACCATAGACATACCCTGAAGTTGGGTAGGCGTGGGAGCAAGGTCGGCATTGTATTGGTACTGCTTGTAGAAAGCAGCAGCCAAATCCTCCCAATTACAGATACTATCTCCTTCCAGCTGGTAAAACCATTCAAGCTGAGTCCCTGAAAGACTGTCTTGAAAGAAGTGGATCCAGAGGTTCTTGTCAGCGGTGTACGGCTGAATCTTTCTAACATATGAACGGAGGTGCAGTTTTGGGCAAGAATCCCCGTCGTATTTAGCAAAGGCTGGTGCTTTAAACTTGTGGGGAATCACCACCCCAGATGACAATCCTAGATCACCAAAGACCAATCCAGGGACCTTCTGAATCTCCATCGCACTTAACCGGTCTTCAAGCTGTTTATATCTATCCTCAGCAGGAGGATACTGGTCTTCGTCAAAGTCAGTCTCATGATCAGATACCACAGGGCTAGGAACCCTCCTTTCTTCCTGGTTTTCTCCCCCTCCAGATGAGTGAGATAAGTTAACATCCTGCAAATTGTTCCTGAACCTGCGACCCATATTCACGAAGACTGTCTTCTTCTTCTTCTTATCCTTCAAGATAAGGGTCTTCAGATCTTGCTGACCCTTAGCCAAATTCATGAACATTTCCTGGAATTGGGCATTTTGAGCTTGTAGAGCCTTGATGGCTTGTTCAGTTGATGTTTCAGCAGACATGATGCTGAAATAAACAGCGAAGAAGATAAGAGACCTGTAATGGGTACTTGTGATGAGGTGTATGGAATGAAATGTGTATGATATGATTTCAAAGAATTTAGGGATTCAAATTCGTAAACCAAAATGAAACACACTTTTATTAGATAAACTTTGAATTCAATTGTTCAACAAATGCCTTTAAGGCATTACAAGAAAGAAAAACTGAAAAGTAAATCAAAACTAGAAATAATCAAAAGGCATCAGCGCTCCCATGGTCGTTTGCTTTTGGTGCTGACATAGTCGTTGAAGATCTGCTCATTCTCCAACTGCCTTGTCAACTTCAGGATCTTTCGCTCTTGTTCGTGATACTTTTCTCTATAAGTATCCCGCTCTTCCCTTAGCTGCATCCAAGACCTCTTTAATACCCCAATGTCAGTAGGCATGTATGGGTGGAGGATGGTAAGTGGAACCCCCTTCTTCATCAGCAACCTCAACAATCACAGGTAAGACAGCTTCGTACGGCATTCCCAGCTTTTGGGCACGGATTTGAACCCATCAGAGATATGGCTCCATTGGAAGAGAAGTCTTCACACCTAACTCGTGCGGATTAGACCTGTGTACCCTATCCCAAGCTCGTATGAACCTGCGGCGTTGCTCGTCACTATCCCCTTGGAAGTCAAAGACAATACTTGGCATAAGTAACTAATGAGGTCCTTCCCTCCTAGCTCGCCCAAACTGACGTAAGGCCAAACACGGATTATAAGTGATCCTCCATTGATTCCTAGCAGTGGAACATTGGGGTATTCCCTACAGTGATCAATAATAGCCACGTCCTCCATGCCCTTAATAGTCCAAATGATGTCATTATAAGAGAGAGACATAATCCTGTAGGCCCAACCCATGCCTTCCTCCTTCTTCAAAACTAATTTGGGGAGGTGAGAAATAAACCACCTCGCCAGCAATGGTGCACAGCACATAAGGGTTCCCCGTTTCTGAGAAGTACGGGCATAAAGAGAGTGCAAAATGTCACCCAAGAGAGTGGGTACAGGATTACCGAATATGAAAATCTTCACTGCATTCACGTCGACGAAATAATCTGAGTTAGGAAACAACACCAAACCATATATGAGAAGAGCCAAAATGTCTTCAAATGCCTGAAAGTCTAGACTATCCCAGAACTGATTAGCCTGATCAACCAAGAATTTAGCCAAGAAGCCTTTTGTCCCACTACGAGTTTCCCAATTAGACATTACCTCAGCATTTTTCAGATGGAGGGCTGAAGCAATCTCTTCCGGCCTAAGGATTTTCTCCCAACCTGTGAACGAGGTCTGCTCTAGAATAGGGATACCAAGTAGATCAGAGAACTCTTCCAAGGTAGGGACCAAATGGTAGTCCGGAATAGTAAAGCAGTGGTACAGTGGATCAAAGAACTGGACTAGGACACTCATCATTTGTTCATCCATCTTGGAGGTGACCAAACCAATGAGGTGCCCATGTCTTCTGATAAAGGAGGAAGTATTTAAAACCTTTGCAACCAATTCCTTAAGCTGAGTGGGAATCTGGACAAAGTTGATCCGAATAGTGTTTGTACGCATGGGTGCCATGACCTACAAAACAGAACAAAGATGAATCCCCTCTGTCTTTGAAATGGGTTAGTCCAATGCAAGAGGCATGCAATGTCATGATGTCATGATAGAAATACACCACAAGTATTCACAAATAGCAAACATGGTAAGGGCAAACAAGTCACACAGATAGCCCTTAGATTTCAGGCTGGCAAGGAGCTTAGGTACTACTCTATTTCAGTTTAGTTGGTTCAAACCTGTCCTAGAAATAGTAATCGGGTTCTAGAGGATCTCAATATCACTGACCACCCTCGATCGGTCATAATTCCAGTTTAGCAGCCTTTTCTTGCAGCCGGAATCATCGCGAGAGTTTGGTCTCAATGAGTGTAGCATACTGCTACTGTTCTATGGCCAAGTTAGTCAATTGCAGGTTCTAAGGTCAGTTGGTGCTTAATGACCCCTTAGCAGACCCATATTCTCCTTGTTGTGCCATAAGGGATATCGGTACAAACTAAAGTGCCACACCAATGTAGCTACTGCTTCAACCGTATCGGTCTATGTCGTACAGTTCCCTCATTGTTTATTGCTACTTACCTAAAGGGTATCCCCCAGATCCGGGTTAGGATCTATAGTAACTCTGATTCAAACCCACAAAGATAAAGCATACAAGTCAAGCAATTGAAAACATTATGAACTATTCCTAAGGCACACCCCACTTATAAAAATATCCCCAGCAGAGTCGCCAGTTCTGTGATACGGTAGGAAGAACTGACTGTTTTTGGAATGCTGGTTTGCGTTCTGCGTTTGTTTTTGCAAAATGTCGCGGTAAGCAAGAGTCGCCACCGAATTTTATTTTATCCAACAAGGAAAGGAAAAAAGCACAGAAAAAATCATTTTTTCGAGATATTTCCCGGGTTCGGGGGGGTAGATTATAGAAAGGGAAGGTATTAGCACCCTTTCTATCCGTAGTTATTTACGGGCTCTTAGGTACTTGCTCAATTGTTTTCAAAAGTTTTTTTCTTTGTGCTTGCGGGTTTTGAAAAAGTTTTTATTTGAAACTTCGATTTAACTCTTGCTTCCGTCCTCAAGAGCGTATGAAGTGTTTTTGAAAACTTTGTTCGAAAAGGAGTGTAAGTGCGAAAAAGGTTTTGTTTTTTGAAAGAGCAAGTATCTAAGAACCATCTACCTACTCGAAAAAAGAATCGTTATATGCTAATATCCTTTAGACAATGCTATCCCACTATGAATGAGTAGGTAGCACCGTCGTTGGAGTTTGAGGGTCAATTCGAATTAGGGACATACGGTCACCAAAGCAATGTTAGGACGCCTTAGCGGTAACCCTAAAGTCTTAGATCATTTGTTTGAGGCAACAATATCTGAGGCAACCATTTCGAGGCGACTATGACCTTTTAGACAAGAGGACGGCCTCTAAAGTGACCTATACTTAATGACCGTGTACAATGGCAACCAAGTGGGGTGTACCCTAAGAGTGCGCATGTGCGAGTGTGTCATTTTCAGTTATTTTTATCTTTGTACATGTTAAAGGTGATCTAATTTGATTTTAAGATTAACATTCAGTCTTGTCATGCAAACCCTATTATCAAACATCTAGTAGTTATAATTTGCGGAAATAAAATGCGGAATTTAAATTACAAGGCGTCGGGTATTTACATCGCCAAAGACAAACCCTTTGAAAAATAAAGTAAAGCGATAAAAATAATTAAATGTCTTATTTAACTATTACAATCCGGAAGCAGGTACATTATTGGATAAAAATAAATAAAGTGTGCGGGAAATTAAATCGAGTGCGAAATTTAGGGTTTTAACCCTTTTGGTTAAAAAAATATCTTTTTTTGATTTTTTTGTTGTTTTTATTTTAGGAAAGAAAATAAACCTAAGTTAAATAAATAAATTAAATTAATAAATTAATTAAATGAAAAAATAAATTATTTTTGGAATTTTTTTATTTTAAGAAAGAAATAAAATTAATTAAATTAATAGTTAAAACCTAATTAAATCTAATTAATTTTAATTATTTACAAAAATAAGTTAGAATTTTCTAATTAAAAACCTAATCAATTAATAAGTTTATTAAGAAAAAATAAAAGTTTAAAATTTGGTTGAATAAAAAATTATTTTTATGATTTTATTTAATAAAAACAGAATTTTGTGATTGGTTAGAAAATTAAATAAAACAATTAAATAAAACAATTAAATAAAAATATAAAGATATAAGAGAAAGGAGGTAATTGGCCTGATTTAAGGGTGTGAGTAGCAAATATGTAGGCCCAATATTGCTGGCCCTTTTTGACTTTGTGGATCTAGTGGTCACACGTTGACTGGCGCCTTGGTGGACCTCCAATCATGGATCATTAGATCTGGCCATTGGCCATCTGGCGCTTGGATGGGCGAGGGAGTATGGTGGACTGCAGATAGGCGCATGTATTGGAAAACCTAAAAAGAAATAATATTGAGGAAGAGGGGGACTTGGGATTCGAACCCAGGTCCTGAAGGAGAGTGCATTGCCAAGGTTACCACTGAGCCACGCTGCTTGGTTTGTTATAATAATGCAAAGGAATAATAATATAATAAAACAAAATCAATTGGTCAGAAATTAAAAAAAGGGCGCCAATATTTGAAATAGCCAATGGACGGAGGACACCTCATTGTCCCAGTCCTCAAACCCCTGTAAAAATTACCTGTGGATTTTCATCTGCAACAAAAATCGCAGCTTATCCCTAAAATCGTCCTCAGACAATAAAAATGACTTTCAAGGGCATGGTCGTGTTCGTCTTAACCTCCTGGATACAACTATGCCCATCACGTGGACCAATTTTACCTGAAATAAAAAACCCTAAAAACAGAAACAAAACCCTAGCCATGGCGTTTCATGGTTACAATACATATAAATCAAATTGGTTATTGCCAATAGCTTGCAAATGATATGAGGGTTACAAATATGCTATTAGTTTGTTCAATAGATGCCAGAATGCTTCAAATCAAAATCAAGAACAGGGGTGAATAGAGTGAGACTTACAGTGCGTTTGAGGACCTGATAATGCTTGATTTGGATCCAGTTAGCTTGTGTGAATGGCCAGGAATCGATTGGGATAGGTCTCTAACCTTGAAAATGCCTTTATCCCTGATTTTGATCTCTCACTTTTTTGTGAATTTTGCAAAGTCAGTTCTGCCTCTTCCGACGATTTCCAACCCTTGTTTTTGTGTGCTTAGCTTCCTTATGTAATGTGTACTGCATTAGGGTAAGAAACTTGGTCCAAATCTCTCCATATCAATGCTCGTGAATTGGATTTGATTCCACCATTAAAACCTTCCAAATTTGATTTTATTTGGATCTTTTTGTGCATACAAGCCTTGATTCGAATTTGATTGTAATGCTAGCTGTAAACAAAGCCTAAAACCACCAAAAAATCATGAGTTATCAATGCCTTGGATTTTATATGATTTTATTTTATTTAAAATGAATAAATTCAAATAAAAATAAAATTAAATAATAAAAATGAGATATAGGCACATGGCTGAAGCTAGGGAACGTGGGAAATAATGCAAACTTAAATCAAGTGGAAAAGAATGGGCCCATTTGGCAAAATTTGAAGTTTTGGGGATAGTTGACTTTTGGCAATTTTGCAAAAAAGTCCAACTTCAACAATGCATAACTTCTTCAATTTTGTACTTTTGTAGGTGTTCTTGGACTTTTTATAAAGCTTGAGATGTCCTCTAACCAACCCTTTTGGACTCATATCATTTTGATATTCCATGCTCAAGTTATAAGCTTTTGCAAAAAAAGGTGTTTTTGTTGACTTTTCAAAATAACCTATAATGACCAAATTCATAACTACTTGTGAGTGCATTTTTTGGACTTGGGGTATGAATATGTATTGTAGGTAATTGAATCCTTCTCAAGATGAGCTTTGGATGGGTCATTTCTCCTAAAGTATGAGAAAGTTATGCTTGGTCAAAGTTGAGTTGACTTTTCCTACAAAACCCTAATTTAGCAACTTTTGAGCCTTGATGAATTTTGAGCAATCCTTAATGAATCATGATCAAGCCTTGATAAAATGATGAAATATCATTCAAAATGAGAACGTTGACAAAAAATATTGAGGTTTGACTGTTTGAAGGTCACAGTTGACTTTTGCCCTAGCACAGTCGATTTTTGGACCTTTGAGCAATTGACTGAGCAAACTTCCTCTGCAAGGCTTGAAATTTGACATGGATGCTCTTGAGAACATATTAGGAAATTAGGGAGAACTTGAGATCATTTGGAATCAAGGATCTTGATGCAACACAAAACCCTAATTTGGGATAGACTGCCTTAGGAGATAGCTTGTCTGACCAACTCTTGAGCAACCTTGAGCCACTTGGAGATTTTTCTTGCAATGTTTTGAGAAATATGGGAGGGAAAATTTTTGGGTACAACAGATGGCCTACCAACTTTCACTGAAGGTAGAAAGCGAATATATCATATCACCGTCGTTCACTGGCGATGAACTACCAACGTTCACTAAGGGTAGCAAAAAGATAATAAACACCGACGTTCACTGTCGATGGCCTACCAACTTTCACTGAAGGTAGAAAGAGAATATACCATATCATCGTCGTTCACTGACGATGAACTACCAACGTTCACTGAGGGTAGCAAAAAGATAACAAACATCGACGTTCAATGTCGATGGTCTACCAACTTTCACTTAAGGTAGAAAGAGAATATATCATATCACCGTCGTTCACTGACGATGAACTACCAACATTCACTAAGGGTAGCAAAAAGATAATAAACACTGACGTTCGATGTCGATGGTCTACCAACTTTCACTGAAGGTAGAAAGAGAATATACCATATCACCGTCGTTCACTAATGATGAACTACTAACGTTCACTGAGGGTAGCAAAAAGATAACAAACATCGATGTTCACTGCCGATGGTCTACCAACTTTTAGTGAAGGTAGAAAGAGAATATATCATATCACTGCCGTTCACTGACGATGAACTACTAATGTTCACTGAGGGTGGCAAAAGGATAATAAGTTTCCCCAATATTCTGGTGTTTTTCCTAGAACGGGTCTCAACTTCTTCTTTAACCGAGGCACTCCGCCTGGAAAGGATAAAACATAAGTTGTCTCAAATAAAGAGACTTGCTATTTATGGTCACGGAGGATTGTAAAAGGAAATGACTTTTCGGGCAAGAGGTATGGCTTACTGGGGAGATGCCATGATATTCCTGTTGAGGAGATAAAGTCTTCTCGTGCAAAATAAATGCACAAACTAAAACTCAAAGTTTTCAGAAATCTAAAGTAAATAATATTATCATGTAACCACAGATCTAAACCAGAAATAAACTGGAGCCAGACAGTCAACGAAGATACATCCTTTAAGAAATAAACTCAAGAGGGAAAACCTAATCCATCTAAGCAAGAAGCGTTGCAGGAAGGCCAGAGCAAAATGTCAATGAACAATGATTTGTCAATTTTAGCCATGCATGATGTATGTATGAATGTATGAGTGCTATCATGCGCATGCTGGAAAAACAGATACACAATCAGTAGGAACAAACAAACAAAACCTCCTCAGGTACTAACAACACTTGGCTAAACTTCAACCAGAATGATCATTCCAAGAAAGGTAAAGGCCAACTGCGAAAACCAAACCTACTGCCTGCCTTTAACTTTACTAAGGAGAAACATAATTCGGAGGTAGACAAATCAAACAGATATCGGGATAGAAAATCCTTCTTCCGGCTTCAATGGAGAAACTAGTTTTTCCCAAAGTAACATGCCTACTGGAGATTGCAAGACCAGCCTCAAATAAAGCAGACTCACGCTGAAACAATCAAACTTCACTGGGGAATTCAAGCCTACCTCCTTGGAGAAAAATGCGGATTGAAACTTTACATCATGAAAACTTATTCCAACAAAAGATGCCTTGGGATAGCCTTCTTGGGGAATCAAGAAGTCAGCATTATAGAAATAGGTCAAACCCATGGGGATTTTAAATCAAACCCAACACTTGGTGGGTGAAAACCCAAAGGGTTGACAATTGTCTTGACGCTTCTTAGAAAATATACCTCCCTGGTCTAATTGCCTGGGAAATAAATACCAACAATAATGCCAATACTGCAGAAAGAGCGACATCTCAGCACACCAAGGGAATAAAACCTTTCATCGTATGAAGGAAGACTTCGCTGGGGAATTTGGGACAGAGACTTCTGACCATGTAAACCCAAAATCAAAAGTGAACCAAGACTTGACTGGGGATAATGGGATCACAAACCCAATATTGCACCTTACACCAATTGGTATCGTCTTTAACTACCTGAGGAACATACAAAGATCATGCGCATACCAGCAAAATGACCTGAGAGAACCTTCATGAGGGAAATAAAACTTCTCAAAACAACTGGAGTTTGTTCATTCCTGGGATCACCATTTTTGTTGTTATTGTTTCATCACAAATCTCAAAGTAAAAGTAAATTGTAAAAAAAATATAAAAAAATTGAAAAAAAAATTTTGTTTTTTAATCTTTTTGCTTTGAAAGTTATTATCAGAAATAAATGGAGTCTTTGCAAGCTAAATAAAATAAGAACACAAAGAATTGGGTAAAAGCTCGAATTTCATTAATAGAATGGTAGTCTACGAATGGCGAGACTCCATGGATGATTACAAAGTTTGGGAAATGGTAATACCTAATGGAAAAGATACATTGAGATACAATGACCACTATCCCCCCTAGCAACTTTTGAAATCCTGAGCAGCAGCTTTTGTTGAAGTATGGTGAGGATCTGAGAAGATTGTTGCTTCAACGATCAAGTCTTGTCTGACGTAGTTACTTGCCAAGAAAATCCCTAACTTTTGCCTAATCTGCCCTTGCAGGTTTTCAACTTAGCGGGAAATTTATTCTGTTTATGTCTCTAATTTTTGCCTAGACCGCCCTTTTGGGTTTTCGGCCTACCGAGACGCTCCTTTTTTCCTAAGCCGCCCTTTCGGGTTTTCAACTTAGCGAGCTGTTCTTTTATTTCTCTAGGTGAAGTATTTCTTGACTGCATCAGCATTCATGGGACGTGGGAACTCCTCGCCATCCATAGTTTTAAGAATTAATGCACCACCAGAGAAGGCTTTCTTGACAACATACAGGCCTTCAAAATTGGGAGTCCACTTTCCCCTAGAATCAGTGTTAAAAGATATGATCTTCCTGAGCACGAGGTCGCCTTCTCTGAATTCACGAGTTTTGACCTTTTTATCAAAAGCTTTCTTCATTCTTTTCTGATATAACTGTCCATGACATAAAGTTATCATTCTCTTCTCCTCAATCAAATTCAATTGGTCAAACCTGTTCTGGACCCATTCAGCCTCTGTCAATTTGGTTTCCATTATCACACGTAACGAGGGAATCTCTACCTCGACAGGGAGTACAGCTTCCATTCCATACACCAGGGAGAACGAAGTTGCTCCTGTTAAAGTGCGAACAGATGTTCGATATCCATGCAGAGAAAAATGGAGCATTTCATGCCAATCCTTATAAGTAACAACCATTTTCTGGATAATTCTCTTGATATTCTTATTAGCAGCTTCAACAGCCCCATTCATATTTGGCCTGTATGGAGGCGAATTGTGATGGACAATCTTGAATTCTTCACATAGTTTTGTCATCATCTTGTTGTTCAAATTCGAGCCATTGTCAGTGATGATTCTGCTCGGCACACCATACCGGCATATTAGATTATTTCTGATGAAACGCACAACCACCTGTTTGGTAATATTGGCATAAGAAGCAGCCTCTACCCATTTGGTGAAGTAGTCAATTGCTACCAAGATAAAAAAGGTGTCCGTTCGAAGCTTTGGGTTCTATCATCCCGATCATGTCAATACCCCACATAGAGAAATGCCATGGGGAGGAAATCACATTGAGAAGTGTCAGAGGCACATGGACCTTGTCTGCATAGATCTGGCATTTATGGCACTTCTTTTCAAATTTGTAACAATCAGATTCCATTGTTAGCCAATAATAACCTGCCCTTAGCATATTTTTATCCATCGAATGTCCATTAGCATGAGTGCCAAATGAATCTTCATGAATATCATGCATCAACATGTCTACTTCGTGTCTATCCACGCATCTGAGCAAGACCATGTCATAATTTCTCTTGTATAACACATTTTCACTGAGGAAGAAACTGCCTGCCAATCTTCTCAATGTCTTTCTATCTTTCTTCGACGCACCAATCAGGTATTCCTGAGTCTGAAGAAAATGTTTGATATCATAATACCAAGGTTTTTCATTTGCTACCTCCTCTGTCGTAAACACATGAGCGGGCCTATCCAGCCGTCGAATTGTAATTAGGGGTATATCATTCCAAGTATTCACTTGGTACATGGAAGCCAGAGTTGCCAGAGCATCCGCCATTTGATTTTCATCTCTAGGGATGTGATGGAATTCAACTTTATTGAAGAAGGGTAATAATCTTCTAGCATAATATTTGTAAGGGATCAAGCCAGGGTGGTGAGTGTCCCATTATCCTTGAAATTCTGGCAACAGATACTTAATGTCACAGTGAATGTTATGACACCGTATCTGACAAATTTTACACAAACCAAACAGTAATTTAAAAGACAGTAAAGAACACAATCAATTGTTAACCCAGTTCAGTGTATAACAACACCTACATCTGGGGGCTACCAAGCCAGGGAGGAAATTCACTATAAGAGGTATTAATTTAGGAATAAACCAACCAGTTTATCTCCTTCACTTAAGACCTACCCAATGCAACTTCAATCTAAGTCCTACTTAAACCTGAGTTCCTACTCACTCCCCCTCAATCACAGCAGTGATACTAATCTACTGATTAATAAGATTATGAAGACATTCTTCAATACACACGCTTGATTTTGCTTCAAAGCTTTAATCAAGAGACACAACACTCGTGCTTCAAAGCTTTGAGTGATAAACAACCCTTACAACCAAATCCTACTCCAAGTCACTTATCAAGTGATAATTGCTTGGCTCACAGTAATTACTAAAACTATCTACAAAATGCCTTATTGATCTTCTATAAAAGCGCTGCACACCATTAGGATTCGTGAGAAATATATATGCAGTCTATTCTTCATTTTGGGCTTCCATAAAAATAGCTAGGGTTAACCAAAGTTAACCTAAAGACTTGGTCTTGGGCTTTCATCATAACAGATTAGGGTTAAGCAAGGTTAACCTAATATCCACGTGAGCATCTGATCTAATCAATATACTTCAACTCAGAATAGCACACCAGATTCCTGAAAATTCTCAAGAACAATAAATCTGCACAATAACTTGATCAGTACATGATGTCTTAACATTGGTTATGACATTGGTTATGACATCATGTATCCTGCTCACTGATTTTGGTAGAATTCAGTACATATGATCATAGCTTAATCATCATGATATTCACTCATACTGAGTTGTTCCTGTAGAATATTCCTTCTGTAGAATTTGTCTTTATCCCAGAATGTTATAACATCAGTCATGACATTCGCATATTTGGTTTTACCAAAAATTAATGCCAACAAGCAAACACTTACAAACTCCCCCTTTGGCAAATTTTTGGCTAAAACCCCTAAACAATCAGAGATTAGAATGCAGGAGCAACATACAGCAGAATTTTTAATAACAGCTAATCTAACTCCCAATATCCAATTCTACCAAAATTACCATAATTACTTCTCCCCCTTTTTATCCATAAAGAGGCCAAAGGATCTAGTACTTTAAGTTATACAGTCATCAAAAGGAAATCCAAAATACACAGAAACAGAGAGAAGGTATCAAATAGCAGCAGCAAGTTCCAGCATCAATCTTTACAACTCAGCAAACACAGACCTTCAGGTATTGTCATCCCCTGAGGAAGCACTATTTTCAGTAGCATCTTCTGGTGAGCTTCTTGCAGAACCATCATGTTGTTCTTCATCAGCATCCTCTTCCCTCATTTTGTTCTTCATTCTCCTCCTGTTCCAGACTAGTAATTAGCTCTTCAAGAGTCCTTTTTCTTGCATCAAGCTCTCTGTAGGTTTCTTTTAGAACAGATATAACATCAGCTTTCTTGGAATGAGCTTTGACATTTGATGTCTCAGTAGATGTCATAACAATGTCAGGGACATGTGTTCCCTGAAACAGCTTATAGTGAAAACCAAGTGCAGGGGCTCTTTTGCACACAGAGTCCTTTTCAACCAGAATATTAGGATACTGATCAATGATTATACCACACAGGAGAGAGGGAAAAGCAATAGGGCCTTTAATAGCACAACTCTCAGCATGTTTCATTGTTTGATCAAATATGTAGTTGCCATAATCAAAGTTTGTTCTGGCTCCAACAACATAGATAAATCTTCTTGCATGTCTGGTTCGCAACTTCTTGACCTTAGTAGGATCAATTTCCATTGCACAAAGTGGAGTTGCCTCAAGAACATCCGCATCCATGGGGTTTACGTTTGCCCTAGGTTCGGTGTCAGTGGGTGAGGAAGATGCAGTTGCCTTTGATGAAGATGATGACACAGATTGTTGAGACATCTTGAGAGATTGAGAATACAAGTGACAGCGAGTGTGAAATTTTCTTTTGAGGGAATGGAGAGTGATGCAGCAAACTGAGAAGAGGGAGACATAAATATGTCTATTCCTCTTCTTAAACTTTTGGAAAGAAAGAGGGAAACAAATGATTAGCCCAATCAGAATTAACTTGATTAAAATATCTCTTTCAAACCTTGTATTAAGCAAAATTAATTGCTACATCTCTCCATATTGGCAAATACCCAGCTTTCCCCTTAAATTCTCAAACTGACTAGCATCAAGTGCCTTGGTAAAAATATCAGCCAGTTGTAGTTCAGTGGCAACATGTTCCAGCTTAATCACCTTCTCCTCCACAAGATCTCTGATGAAGTGATGTCTAATGTCAATATGCTTAGTCCTGATGTGTTGTATAGGATTCTTGGATATGTTAATAGTACTCAAATTGTCACAGTACAATGTCATGACATCTTGTGTGACATTATACTCAGTCAGCATCTGTTTCATCCAGATCATTTGAGAACAGTCGCTACCAGCTGCTATGTATTCAGCTTCAGCAGTAGATAGAGACACACAGTTTTGTTTCTTGCTGAACCAAGAAACAAGATTATTTCCCAAAAAGAAGCATCCTCCATAGGTGCTCTTTCTATCATCAGCACTACCAGCCCAATCAGCATCACAATAACCAGACAGAATTGGTTCACATCCATGAGAGTACAACATGCCATGATTATAAGTTCCACTCACATACTTCAGAATTCTTTTCACCTGGTTGATGTGACTTACTTTGGGTTCAGCCTGGTATCTTGCACATACTCCAACTGCAAAGGCAATGTCAGGTCTGCTGGCTGTTAAGTATAGCGGACTTCCTATCATGCTTCTGTACAAGCTTTGATCCATATTTTCCCCCACCTGTGTCTTTGGACAACTTTAAATGAGTAGGTGCAGGAGTCCTTTTATGACTGGCATTCTCCATCCCAAACTTCTTGACAATATTCTTTGCATACTTGCTTTGAGACAGAAAAATTGAGTCTTCCATCTGTGTGACTTGTAGTCCAAGAAAGTAGGTTAATTCTCCCATGAGGCTCATTTCAAATTCAGCTTGCATCTGGTTAGAAAATGTTTAACCATTTTATCTGACATTCCTCCAAACACTATGTCATCAACATAAATTTGAGCTACCATTATCTTTCCTCCTTCATCCTTGACAAAAAGAGTTTTATCCAAACCTCCTTTCCTGTATCCTTTGTCAGTGAGGAACTTTGTCAACCTTTCATACCAAGCTCTAGGAGCTTGTTTCAGACCATATAATGCTTTCCTCAATTTGTAGACATGATCAGGACAGTTTGGATCCACAAATCCTTTAGGCTGTTCCACATACACTTCCTCATTTAAGTACCCATTTAGGAAGGCACTCTTCACATCCATCTGAAACAGCTTGAACTTAAGGAGACAAGCAACTCCCAAGAGAAGTCTGATTGATTCCAGTCTGGCTACAGGAGAAAAAGTCTCATCAAAATCAACCCCTTCAACTTGAGTGTATCCTTGAGCAATAAGCCTTGCCTTATTCCTGGTGACAACTCCTTCAGAATCTGACTTGTTCTTGTAGATCCACTTTGTGCCAATGATGTTTGTTCCTTCTGGTGTAGGAACTAACTCCCATACTTCATGTTGCTTGAACTGGTTCAATTCATCTTGCATTGCTCCAATCCAGTATTCATCATTCAAATCCTCTTTAACATTTTTTGGTTCAATCTTAGACACAAAACAAGAGTTTGTGATGATTTCTCTAGATCTTGTAGTGACTCCACTGTTAGGATCTCCTATGATGAGTTCCTTAGGATGATCTTTCTGAATTCTGATGGAAGGATCTTTGTTAGCTTCCTTTGATTCATACTCTGATGGAGTAGGATTAGGCACATCATCCTTTTTAGACACTTGTGTTGAAGTCTCAAAGAATGTCTCAACATCATATGGGACATTTATTTCCTCATGGTGATCATCAACTATGACATTTATAGACTCCATCATAACTTTGGTCCTGGAATTGAACACCCTATATGCTCTGTTGTTGGTAGAGTATCCTATGAATATTCCTTCATCACTTTTAGGGTCCATCTTTCTCCTTTGTTCACGATCTATCATAATATAGCATTTGCTCCCAAAGACATGGAATTACTTTACTGTAGGCTTTCTTCCTTTCCATAGTTCATAAAGGGTGGATGATGTTCCCTTTCTCAAGGTGACCCTGTTGTGGATATAACAGGCTGTATTCATAGCTTCAGCCCAAAAATGAATAGGAAGCTTCTTGGCATGTATCATTGCTCTGGCAGATTCCTGTATAGTCCTGTTTTTCCTTTCCACAACTCCATCTGTTGAGGAGTTATAGGTGAAGAGAACTCATGATTGATTCCTTCTGAGGAACAGAACTTACTATTTTCAAATTCCTTACCATGATCACTTCTGATTCTGACAATGCATCCTTCTTTTTCTCTTTGAATTCTTTTGCACAATTCCTTAAATACATCAAATACATCAGACTTTTCCCTAATGAAGGTTATCCAGGTGAATCTGGAAAAATCATCCACAACAACATAGGCATGTCTCTTTCCACCAAGACTTTCCACCTGCATGGGACCCATCAAATCCATATGTAGAAGTTATAGCACCTTAGAGGTGGTCAAATGTCTTGTCTTTGGATGTGACATTCTAGTTTGCTTTCCAACTTGACATTCACCACAGACTCTCCCTTCATAAATCTGAAGCCTTGGAATCCCTCTGACAGCCTCCATGGATATGATCTTTTTCATCCCTCTAAGATGTAAATGACCAAGTTTTTGGTGCCACAGTTTCACTTCCTTTTCTTCTTTGGCTATAGAGCACACAGAAGAGTAGTTAGTGTTTTCAGACTCCCATAAGTAACAGTTGTCTTTTGATTTGACTCCTCTCATTACAACTTCTTGTTTTTCATTAGTTATAAGACATTCAGACTTGGTGAAGTTGACCTTGAATCCTAGATCACATAATTGACTGATACTTATGAGATTAACAGTCAAACCATTTACCAGCAACACTTCATTTAGGTTTGGAACTCCAGGGCAGTCCAAGTTTCCAACTCCTTTGATTTCTCCTCTAGCACCATCTCCAAAAGTGACATAACTAGTAGTATGAGGTTTGACATTATTCAACAGATTCTTGATTCCAGTCATGTGTTTAGAGCATCCACTGTCAAAGTACCAGTCTTCCTTGGCAGAAACTCTAAGGGAGGTGTGAGCTATCAGGGCTGCAGTTTTTTTCTTCCACTGTTGAGTATATGGTGCCTTGTTAGTCTTAAGTTTGACATATGGGGTCTGATTAGGATATCCATATAATCTAAAGCAGAATGGATTTATGTGACCAAACCTCCCACAATAATGACATCTCCATCTTTGATACTTTTTCGTCATATTTATCTGTTCTTGCTGTTGAGTCCTATGTTGTGACATCTGCTTTGACATTTGTTTATCAGGCCTGGTCTCCTTCTTGTCAACAACATATTTCTTTGCAGCCACAAATCCTAGACCAGACATGTTTCCTGCATTTTGTCCAACCTAAAGGATTTCTTCCAACTTGTCAGTTCCAGTTGTTAACATCTTGACAGACTTAGTCATCTGATCAAGTTTGGAGTTCAACATTAGAACTTGACCTTTGAGATGGATTATAGTAGTAGTGTATGCCTTCTTCTCAGCCTCCAACTTCACTATGAGCTTTTTCTGTTTCTCATTTTGCTGACAGACTTCAGCACTTCTGATACATAGCTTCTTGTAGGAGTCAGCAAGTTCTTCAAATGTCACTTCCTCATCACTAGAATCATTATCAGAGTTACAAACACCAGATAGTGCAGTAACTAGTTTAGCAGATTCTTCTTCAGAGCCACTTTCTGAGTCACCATCAGACCAAGTAACAGACATTCCTTTCTTTTGTTTCTTTAGAAAGGTAGGACATTCAGCTCGAATATGCCCATATCCTTCACATCCATGGCATTGGATTCCTCTACTTTGATTTCCCTTTTCTTCAGACTTAGTTCTTCTGCTGGAGTCATAGGATCTGCTAATGTTAGAGGAAATGTTCTTGACATTTGACCTTGACTTTGGGTCCATTCTCTTGATGAGTTTGTTGAACTGCCTTCCAAGCATAGCTATAGCTTCTGATATATTTTCTTTATCACTTTCCTTGATTTCATCTTCAGTATTGGATACAAGGGCTATGCTCTTGTTTTTCTTGTCAACATTGTCACTGATCCCCATCTCAAATGTCTGAAGTGACCCAATGAGTTCATCAACCTTCAAGTTGCAGATATCCTGGGCTTCCTCTATAGCAGTCACTTTCATTGCAAACCTTTTAGGCAAGGATCTGAGAATCTTTCTCACCATCTTTTCTTCTGACATCTTTTCTCCCAATGCTCCTGAAGTGTTGGCAATTTCCAAGATGTTCATGTGAAACTCATGAATGGTCTCATCTTCCTTCATCCTTAGATTCTCAAATTTGGTAGTGAGCATCTGAAGTCTTGACATTTTTACTTTGGATGTACCCTCATGGGTGGTTTTGAGAGTGTCCTAAACATCCTTGGCCAGTTCACATTGATGTATTAGTCTAAATATGTTTCTATCAATTCCATTGAACAAGGCATTCAATGCTTTAGAGTTACCCAGGGCTAACTCTTCTTCTTCTTTGCTCCATTCTTCCTCAGGTTTCAGACTAGTCGTCCCATCTTTCCCAGTTATGGTGGGATGGTTCCATCCTTTGTTAGCAGCTCTCCAAGCTTTATTGTCCAGTGACTTCAAGAAGGAAATCATACGAGGTTTCCAGTAGTCATAGTTTGATCCATCCAGAATAGGTGGTCTGTTCCCAAATCCTCCTTCCTTGTCCATAGCGCCAGAAAATAATATCCCTAGATCTCACCCAGAAAGACAGGCAAGGTGCCTGCTCTGATACCAATTGAAATTCTGGCAACAGATACTTAATGTCACAGTGAATGTTATGACACCGTATCTGACAAATTTTACACAAACCAAACAGTAATTTAAAAGACAGTAAAGAACACAATCAATTGTTAACCCAGTTCAGTGTATAACAACACCTACATCTGGGGGCTACCAAGCCAGGGAGGAAATTCCCTATAAGAGGTATTAATTTAGGAATAAACCAACCAGTTTATCTCCTTCACTTAAGACCAACCCAATGCAACTTCAATCTAAGTCCTACTTAAACCTGAGTTCCTACTCACTCCCCCTCAATCACAGCAGTGATACTAATCTACTGATTAATAAGATTATGAAGATATTCTTCAATACACACGCTTGATTTTGCTTCAAAGCTTTAATCAAGAGACACAACACTCGTGCTTCAAAGCTTTGAGTGATAAACAACCCTTACAACCAAATCCTACTCCAAGTCACTTATCAAGTGATAATTGCTTGGCTCACAGTAATTACTAAAACTATCTACAAAATGCCTTATTGATCTTCTCTAAAAGCGCTGCACACCATTAGGATTCGTGAGAAATATATATGCAGTCTATTCTTCATTTTGGGCTTCCATAAAAATAGCTAGGGTTACCCAAAGTTAACCTAAAGACTTGGTCTTGGGCTTTCATCATAACAAATTAGGGTTAAGCAAGGTTAACCTAATATCCACGTGAGCATCTGATCTAGTCAATATACTTCAACTCAGAATAGCACACCAGATTCCTGAAAATTCTCAGGAACAATAAATCTGCACAACAACTTGATCAGTACAGGATGTCTTAACATTGGTTATGACATTGATTATGACATCATGTATCCTGCTCACTGATTTTGGTAGAATTCAGTACATATGATCATAGCTTAATCATCATGATATTCACTCATACTGTGTTGTTCCTGTAGAACATTCCTTCTGCAGAATTTGTCTTTATCCCAGAATGTTATGACATCAGTCATGACATTCGCAGATCTGGTTTTACCAAAAATTAATGCCAACAAGAAAATACTTACAATCCTTTAATCTGATTTATTACCAAAGCTGAATCACCATACACATCTAGAAATTTAATTGTGAGATCAATAGCTTCCTCAAGACCCATGATGCAAGCCTCATATTCTGCCATATTATTAGTGCAATCAAATGTTAACCTTGGAGTAAAAGGAATGTGTGATCCATGAGGAGTGACAATCACAGCACAAATTCCTTTACCATAAGCATTTACAGCTCCATCAAATATCATACTCCAACGAGATTCAGGGTCAGGGCCTTCCTCAGGCAATGGTTCATCGCAATCTTTCACTTTCAGGAACATCACATCCTCATGGGGGAATTCATATTCTACAGACTGATGATCTTCCACCGGTTGGTGAGCAAGGTAATATGCCAACACACTACTTTTAATAGCCTTTTAAATGCGGTACTCGATATCATATTCAGATAACAACATCTGCCAACGGGCAATTCTCCCGGTAAGAGCAGGCTTTTCAAAAATTTACTTGATTGGATCCATTTTGGAGATCAACCAAGTGGTATGATTCAACATATATTGCCGCAAACTCTTTTCCGCCCAGGCCAAAGCACAACATGTCTTTTCCAGCATGGAGTACCACGACTCACAATCAGTGAATTTTTTGCTGTGATAATAAATGGAGAACTCCTTCTTCCCTGTTTCATCCTGTTGTCCCAGAATACAACCCATGGATTTATCTAACAATGTTAGATACATAATCAACGGTCTTCCTTCTATGGGAGGGAGCGAGATAGGAGGTTCAAGCAGATATTCTTTAATACTCTCGAATGCCCTTTGGCAGTCATCCGTCCATACACAACCTTGATCTTTCTTTAACAACTTAAAGATCGGTCCACATGTTGCAGTCATGTGGGAAATAAATCTGGAAATATAATTCAAACGCCCGAGGAAACCTCTGACTTGCTTTTCAGTTCTTGGTGCTGACATTTCTTGAATTGCTTTGACTTTATCAGGGTCAACTTCGATTCCTTTCTGGCTAACAATGAAACCCAACAATTTCCTCGATCGAACACCGAAGGTGCATTTATTTGGATTCAAGTGGAGATGATACTTCCTCAAACGTTGAAACAACTTCAACAAATCTTCTATATGCCCTTCTTCAGTATGGGATTTGGCAATCATATCATCAACATATACTTTGATTTCTTTGTGCATCAGATCATGGAATAGGGTTGTCATAGCCCTCTGGTACGTTGCACCAGCGTTCTTCAACCCGAAAGGCATCACTCTGTAACAGAATGTTCCCCAAGGTGTGATAAATGTTGTATTTTCCATGTCCTTTGGAGCCATTCTTATTTGATTATACCCGGAAAATCCATCCATGAACGAGAATACTTTGAATTTTGTTGTGTTGTCCACTAACATGTCGATGTAAGGCAATGGAAAATCATCTTTTGGACTAGCTATATTTAGATCTCTGTAATCTACGCACATGCGGACTTTTCCGTCTTTTTTCGGTACTGGGACAATATTGGAAATCCATTGAGGATACACTAACGTCACAAGAAAACCAGCATTAATCTGCTTTAGGACCTCCTCTTTGATCTTTAATGCCATATCTGGGTGGGTTCTTCTCAACTTTTGTTTAACTGGAGGACACTCTGGCTTCAACGGCAAACCATACTCGACAATATCTGTATCTAGACCGGGCATATCTTGGTAAGACCAAGCAAAAATATCCACATACTATTTCAACAGCTCAATCAACCTGCTCTTCTCATCAGGATGCAACGATGCTACAATCTTGACTTCCTTCGGATCTTCTTCTGAACCCAAATTGATCACTTCCAAAGGCTCCTTATATGGCTAAATGGTATTTTCCTCTTGCTCTAGCAACCGTGAGACCTCTTATGGGATCTCATCATAATCTTATTCTTCAGCCCCAAACACAGGACATCCAAAGTTGGGAGAGGATGCAGGGTCATTGTATTCAACGGGTTTTTTAATTAATCTTCACATATGATTTATGATTCCTTTTAGAAACTAACACATATAACAAGTGATCATGCAGATTGATTTTCAATTATTATTTATTTTTGAAAGGTTTTTTTTATTACCATTTTCCAAGAAAAATCAGAAAATAAAGACATAATTTGGGAAGCAAAGACAACTTTTATTAAGGATCTTAAGAGTCACAACAAACAGATAAGCCCCACAGCATTAATACTTCCCCCTTGGGCAGAGTGAAAGCTTTTTTTAGAAAAAAAAAAGATTAAAAAAACAAATTACTTTGAAACATGTATGCAAGAAGGAACATCAATGGTGACCCAGTTCTGAACCCTGAATCCATGTGTCACATAATTCGGCACTTCCTGCTCTACTTTATCCTCTTCAGCAGCATTAATTCCAGAATCAATTGGATGGAGGTAGCCTCCGCTGCGGAAAATATCATGATAATTGTTCACAGTAGACTTTGGCTTCAAACTTTCGCCTTTGCCATTCTTCGAAGAGAAACCCAAACCAGTTTTGTTCTTGTTCACGGGTGGATCCATGATTTGACCCCAAACTGTATTATGACCATTGCGCACAACCTGTTGTGCGACCTTTAGCGAAACCACCGAATTCTCATTTCTCCTTATGTTGTCAATGGATAGGGCTTGGAACTGGGTTCCAACAGCAGCCTCATCTGCTTCTACGATACTGAAAGAGGACAAATGGGATATTAGCAACGCCTGCTCCCCATTTATGATCACCACCTTCCCTTCACGCACAAACTTTAGCTCCTGATGTAGAGTTGAAGTGATATCCCCTGCTTTGTGTATCCATGACCGTCCTAGCAAACAACTATATGCGGGAATAATGTCTATGACCTGGAAGATTATCTGGAACAAATATGGTCCTACATGGATGGGTAAGTCCACTTCATCGATGACATATTTCCTCGACCCATCAAATGCTTTCACAACGATGCCACTCGGGTGCATAGGTGCTCCTTGATACTTTAACTTCATGAGAGTACTCCTAGGTATAACATTCAACACAGATCCATTATCGATTACCACATTGAATAGAGAATCATTCTTGCAGTTCATAGATATGTGGAGGGCCAGGTTGTGATTCCTCCCTTCATCCGGTAATTCATCATCGCAGAAACTCAAGTTATTACATGACGTAATGTTTCCAATTACGCTGCTGAATTGATCTAATGGCATGTCATTCTCCACAAAAGCTTGGTCTAGTACTCTCATCAATGATTCTCTATGAGCAGAGGAATTCATCAATAAAGCTAGGATAGATATCTTTGAAGGGGTCTGCAGTAGCTGATCTACAATTTTGTAGTCGCTCATCTTAATTATCTTCAAAATATCATCCACTTCTTTCTCTAATGTAGCTCCACTAGTATCTCCTGTAGCCTTCTTAGGTTCATCATTCTCAACAATTTTCTTTCCAGCAACAACATCTCTTTGTACAACCGGTGCAAACACATGACCACTACGGGTCACCCTGCTATTTTCAGTTATATTTCCAACATCGGGCATCGGCTGGATGGGAACTTCCACCCCATCTTCTAAGATTGTAGCGTTGTATTTGTAAGGCACGACATTATCTAATTTGTATGGAATAGTACCTGGAAAACTAATTACCAATGGGGTAACAGCTGGTTTTTTATGGTACTCCACTTCAAGATGAGCGGGTGCACCAAAACAAGGCACAATGACGTTTATCCCTTCTTCAACATAATCAGTCATCAAAAAGTCATTTCTGGGAAATGAATCTTCGTCTGAAGAGAAAAACTCATCTACGGAGGCATACTCTTCCTCTGGCTCTTCTTCCGTTAAGCAAACTTCAACCATATCCATCTCATGATAATCATCCCTCTGACCTGTGATCTTGATAGCTTCGTTGTATAACAGCAACTGAACACCCTCCCTCACAATTGAACATCCTCGGGGATCTCGACAGAAAACTAGGCAAGATCCATATTGGTGTTCCACCTGACCAGCAGTACGGCAGAAGGTAGCATGCAACTGCACGAGATCCTCATTCAAATACTCCGCATCAAAAATTCTGAATTCGCCAGGACATCCAGAAACCATATTCACCTCCTCTTCAGATTCTGCCCTAGGCCTGATTATATGGATTAAACCCTCATCCATCATCTCTTGTAAATCAGCCTTTATCTTCTCGCAACCCTGTATATTTGTACTGCAAATAGCACAACCGGCATGGTCATGCGTATAGTAGCTGAATTCAGAGGTCTGCGTGCATTTTCACCAAGTCTCCTCTAACCAGATTAATGTCAAAAATCCGGAAGTCGCCTGGACAACCGGCCACCATATTTATAGCATTTACTTCCCCGTGTTTGGGTAGAGGATTATCTTTCACATTAGGTCCCATGTCCTTGAAAGATAGAATTCCAGACTTCACCAACCTTTGCACTTCAGTCTTCAAAGGGTAACAATTCTCAACACTATGCCCTGGTGCTCCCTGATGAAAAGCACACGTTTGGTCTACCTTGTAATACCAAGGCAATGGTGATGGTACGGAGGGAGGTGGTTGGGTTTTAACCAACTTCTTATGAATCAACGCCGGTAGTAGCTCTGCATAGCTCATGGGAATAGGGTCATAGTTCTCCCTTCTCTGATTATTCCCTTGGTTTCCCTACTGGGATGGTGTTTGGTAAACAACAGTAGTCAGAGCGGAATTCATCATAGGAGTAACTGAGGCGACTTGCTGGTGATGCTGATAATTCCTTCTAGGAGCGTTTACCCTCTTCTCTTGTATAACAGCATTTTCACCCCCTTCTTTCTTCTTGGTAAACCCATAAGATGGCTTCTTCACACCTCCAGATCCTTCACTCTTCGTTAAATGACCTTCTCTTACAGCCTCTTCTAAGAGGATACCCATTCCTACCATCTCAGTAAAGTCACTTACTGTGCTTGCTACCATCCTTTCGTAGTAGAAAGCTCCCAGCGTCTTCAGAAAAATCTTAGTCATCTTCTTCTCTTCCATGGGAGGAATCACTTGGGCAGCTACTTCGCGCCATCTCTGCGCATACTCTTTGAACAATTCCCTGTCTTTCTGAACCATGGCCCTAAGTTGGTCACGGTGGGGCGCCATGTCCACATTGTACTTGTATTGTTTGATGAATGCTTCTCCCAAGTCATTAAAAGTATGGATGTTGGCGCTGTCCAAACTCATATACCATTTCAGTGTCGCGCCGGTCAAACTATCCTGAAAAAAGTGAATCAGCAGACACTGATCATCAGTGTGGGTAGACATTCTCCTCACGTACATTACCAAGTGAGCACGAGGGAAAGTGTTTCCTTTATACTTATCAAATTCCAGGACCTTGAACTTAGCAGGCATCTTAACATTCGGGACCAAACATAGCTCATTCACATTCTTCCCAAATAGCTCTTTTCCCCTAAGAGCCTTCATCTCTCTTTGCATCTTATCAAACTGCTCTTGAAAATCATCCATTCTGTCATAGAGACCCAAGTCTTCACTCGGCGAAGGGAAAGGACGACATACATCATCATTAACAAATGGAACCATGTTTACTGAAGGAGGTGCAGCAAAAGCAGCATGCACCACAGGAGGTACCGAAGTAACAATAGTCTGAACCACTGGAGTATCTTGAGGACCAAGATTGAAATCTTCAGGTGCAAAATTCTCTGGCATTCCCCATGGATAACCTTGAGGCATGCGATTCTGAATAACATCCGGAGTAGCGGATACAAGAACAGTCGGAACTTTAGTATTTGCCCTTGTTGGTTGAGGTTGAACACTCGGTGGTTGATTCTGAGCAACCACCAGAGCTTCCATCAGAGTAGTCAAATTGGCCAAGCCGGCCTTCAAAGCAAAAACTTCTTCGCGCAGCTCGCGATTCTCCTATTCTAAGTTGTCCATCTTCTTTTTGAAATTAGCCCGAGTGTTGTAGTGATGAGTCAGCTTGCTGAATGAAATAAAGAAGCTTGGTAAGACACCTGGGTATGCATAACAAATGCAAGAAATATGCGCAATATGATGCATGATATGCAACGCATATGATTATTTTTACTTTGTTATTTAATATTTCAAAGGATTTACGGTTTATAGACATATTGCAAACATCAAAATAATAACGCATTTGAAATACTGAAATTTTTTATTATAATAACTTCAAAATAGATTACAAGTATCAATGATCCCAAGTACAAGATGAAAATACAATCTAAAATTCTTAGAAAAATAACTGATGGAGATCAATCTGTACGTTGGCGCTTCCCTGTGAACCTGGTAATCTGAGCCCTCAACCTCTAGTTTTCTTCCACATGTCTGATGGCAACCTCCTTCCAATCATCTGAATCAGGAAGTGAGTAATAAGCACCTGTTTGAGGCCTAGGGGAAAATAAATCCCCTTGCCTCTCCATAGACTCCACTGCTCGACTCTCAAGGATCTCAATTAAATCGTCTTTCTCCTTCAAGTCTGCTTTATAGGAACTCTCTAAAGTCTGGAACTTGTTCTTCTAAGCATCCCTTTCCTGTTGCATCCTGACCAAAGCGAGTTGCAGCTCTTCTAGATCATCTAATAAAGGAGGAGTGGTCTTCACAAATAGATCAGGCATGGGTGTCTCCCGAGTATACGGCATCTTTAACTGAATAGCTCTCAATCGAATCCATTGGAGATATGGCTCCAAAGAAACAACACCCCTAGGTCCCAAATCCTTCCTACTCTTCTTATGAATGTGACGCCAAGCCTTCGCAATCTGCTCCCTAGCTTCCCTATGGTCTTCTCCTTCCTTCAGAAAGAAACTACTCAAATGAATATTATTCGGTTTATCCCTCATCGGATAACCAAGATGTCGCCGTGCAAGAACAGGGTTATAGTTAATTCCTCCCTTTGTACCAAGAAGCGGTACATTGGGGAAACTACCACAACTGTCAATAATCTCTACATCTTGGTAAGCTCGATGATACCAATCAATATCCGAGTGAGTAAGTGCCATGATCTTAGGAGCCCAACAGGGTTCCTTCTTGACATCCCAAAAAGCACTAGACTGAGGCATATGAGAAATGAACCACTGGTACAACAGAGGCATGCAACAGATAATCATTCCCCCATGATAAGAATTCCGAAGATGAACAGAGTAATAAGCATCACCCAACAGTGTAGGAACTGGGTTTCCAATCATGAAAATCCTGATAGTGTTAATGACGACAAACTTGTCCACATTAGGAAATAAGAACAATCCGTAAGCAAGTAGAGCAAAGATGGCCTCAAAAGCAATTGTACTCTTCATTCTGGAAAAGTAACGAGCTTTCTCCAATAAGAATTGAGCTGGTAATCCTCTAATCCCTCCTTTAGTAGTCATACGGGCTTCTACCTCAGACTTCCCTAGATGAATCAAAGCAGCAATCTCACGTGGTTTTGGCTCACCCTCTAAACCAGTAAAAGGAACACGATCGGTAATAGGTAAATCAAATAGATAAGAATACTCCTCCAGTGTAGGCATCAACTAATAATCGGGAAAAGTAAAGCAGTGATACATCGGATCATAGAACTGGACCAAGGTCGAGAGAATACCCTCCTTCATCTTCAGCTTCATGAGAGGAATATTGGATCCATACTTCTTCTGAAAGTCTGCAGAACACTCGATTTCTGGAATTAGACTGACCAACTCATCTATCTTGGAATCCTTGAAACTGTATTTCTCGGTCTTTCTCTTTCCATAATCCATGGTTAAAAGTACCTGAGATATTCACAAATAGTCAACCTTTAAATCCCTTGAAATATTGTTTTCTTCAAAAGATGCTTATGAGTGCATGGATGCATGATGCAACAATCACACACAAGATCACACATATAGGATTCATAGGTTCAACGTCACGAGCATGAAGTCGAAGGTACTACCCATAAGGTGTTGGTCTAAAAAGTTATCACCTGCCGAACAAGGTTCTAGAGGTTCCTGGAGTCTACATCCTTCCTTCGGATATTACCAACTTCCCGATTAACTCGGTAATTAGTAATATTCTCAAGAAAGACTCGTCCGAGCGTAGTATCGTGTGACAACTATTTCCGGATTACTCCATCATAGCTTTCGCACTACACCTAAGTGGCCAAGATGGGTTTGGTATTCTACGGTCCTCAGTTTCAGCAGGCTCCCAGGTCAAAAGCAGCACGTCTTCCCGATTACTCGGTAAATGACACTACAGTCAAAGGGGCCTCCACTGAGTGGGGGATCTCATGCCTCCTTTTTTGGAATTACTCCCTCAAAGTTAACATGACTATACCGCCCATCCTATCTTAAAGTTTTCCCAAGTCCGGGTATAGGACTTATGAGTAATCACCAAGCACCCTGAAAACCAAGAAAATCCAAACAAACATATATACAAAATATAACACATAAACAACAATAGCACATATACATATATAAACAAAGATAGGCTCAACCCACTTAGGGATGAACCAGCAAGAGGTCAATCTTTCCCCAGTGAAGTCGCCATTTTTCTGTAGCGGTAGAAATGTTCAAGACTAAGCCATTGGATTGACTAGACTTTATACAAATCAAAAATAAAAATCGCCACCGCGCTTTATTGTTTCCAAAGAAATGGGAAAAGAGCGAATAACCCAAAAAGAGGGGGAAAGATTAAAGGTAAGGGGGTTGGTTATGCAAAGGGAAGGTATTAGCACCCTAAACATCTACGGTACGCCGCAGGAACCTCTTTGAAAAATCTGTATATTTTGGCTATAAAATATGTTGTATATAAAATGGATGGTGGAGGTGAGAAAAGAAATATATTTTTTATGATTTTTGCACCCGCCGCGGTTGCGAACCTTTAGTGCCTACGTACCACCTTTCGTGCAATAGGGGATTAGGGTACACGTAGTTCCTCTTTTAAAAATTTGAAACATAAGTGTGTTGGTTGATTTTAAGAGATAAGACATTATCGTCATTGTCCGTGTGGAAAACATACTTACTACCCAAAATCATGAGAAAGGAGAATTTGCATCCTCTCAAAGGGGAGGATATGGCTTGGATTTTAAAATCAATAATGCCTCACTCAACACCCAAGTGGAAAATATCTCACTTCACTACATATTGTAGAAGTATAGTTGTTTGCATCACTACAAGGATTGACAAGAGTTTAATCTTTTGAGAAAAGTTTAAAGATAAAAGCCAAAGTGGCAAAATGGTTTGAAATGAGATTGATTGACTTTTAGTCTTCTCACAAAAATGTCAAGGTATTATTAAATTGATTGAAGTTTATTTATGAAAATATTTTGAAAATGCATGGACATGAGTCCCAGTTTATTATGAAAGTGGTTCAAGTTTTAGAAACAAGAAGAGCTTTCAAAAAGAGGGAGAAGATTTTTGAAATTAAATAAGATGGGAGGAGAAGAAGAGACTATCCTAAAGCATAAGGTAAAAGCTAAGGAGAAGAACCATCTAACCAACAAGAAGCCAATACTTGACATTATGAGTCAAGATAGAATTCCCATTCTTTGGATTGAAACCAAGCAAGCAAAGATACTAGGCCTCTTGAGAGAGCCAAACTTCAAGCATATTAAGTCTTCACAAAAATTGGGCAGAGTAACGGCTGTATGCGGGTGAATTCCAGATTATAAACCAAGAGTGTAATCACAATAACCTGCACACAAAACAAACAAACAAACCAATGTCTTGAGGTAAACCTCAAGAACTCCAGACAAAATATCAATTAAGGTCCAAGGTCTCCAACATAGGCCAAGGTTTCTAATCCTAAGTCCAAGAAGTCCAACACTCCACCATGCCAAGGATAGTAACCAAATAGTCCAAGTATCATTAAAGATTTTTATGGTTTATGTTGATTATTAAGTATCTTCAAAAAGAAAAGAAAAGCTCAAGTGAGCAAAATAAAAATGACATAAAAGTAAATGCGCAAGTGAGCAAAGATGAAAATAGCATGAAATGTAAATGCTAAAGTAAAGAGTACATAAAGCATAAAAAATAAAAGCATAAAGTAAAGAGCATAAAATAAAGTCAATTGTTAGACATTAGTGGTTATTTGGATGACCATATTGAAACTTGCATTTGGAACTCATTAGAGGATTGGTAGAACCAAAGCCTCCACACAACAAGTTGCATTTGCTTTTTGTCAAGTATATCATCCATTTAATAAACTCTCAAGGCAACATTTAATGATCAACGATGTTTAAATGATCTGCGTTGACCAAAATTAATGAAGATCCATTAGAGGATTGGTAGAACCAAAGCCTCCACACAATGAATCTCAAGGTTATTGGATCAAAGGGATCAAATCAACATACTTGGGCTTGCAAACATAGGTTTGGGCCACGAATGATCATTTGTTCGAATCGGGACAAATTTAGCGCTATGTTAAGCAATCGTAAGTGGACTTATGTAGAAGTCGCACCTATTTTGAGTCCGGTCAATAGCAATCTATGTATTTCATGTTTGGATAAATGATATAGAGATAATCACCCCTTAACATGTAGCACAATTAAAAAAGAAAGGGATAAGATGGAGAGGGAGGGGAATGATAAGCTAATTTGGATCACTACCTTAAATTTCTTTCATCTTTAAATTCACTCACTCATCTAGATAGATTAAAGCACTAAACATATCATTAATCCAAAGCACCAAGAATGAATTAAATAATTCCCTCTTTGATAGATTTGAATTGATGAACATTTATCCAACTTCATCTACACCATAAAGTCCATTTAATTTAAAGAGAAATTGGACATTTAAAATTGTAATCCAAATTATCCATCAAAGAGAGTGAGCAGAAAAAATATTTGAGTCAAAACAGCCCCAAAATAAGGCAAAAAAAGTATTTTTGGCACTGTTACAATCAATTATGCTTAGACAGCAACCATTTGCATCAGTGCAGTTTTTTTTTCAAATCAATTTTCTGTGACAATCGATTGCAATATTACAACAATTGATTGTAACCTGTTAAAATCAGTAGAAAACAACATTTCAAGGATCAAATTCTTGTTCCAACTTTTCATCAAATACCTTATGATCATGGATCCAATTGAGCATTAAAATTCCATCAAATTATGAGAAAATAGCACTAATGGAATCATAAAATAGTGCTCAATGAATCAAAACCAGAAATCCATAAGAGATCACATTGTGAAAGATGATGATCCAACTTACCAAAGGTAGAATTAGAGAATTATCAAACAACTTCCAGAATTTGATTCAATTCAACCACAAGAATCAATTACCAAAGTTTGGATGTAGAGAATTGATGAAGAAAAAGTATTTGGATGAAGGTTTAGCTCAAAGATTAGTAAGCTTCAATGCAAAGTTTACTATCCTTTTTTTGAAAGTGGAGCTTTGAGTGAATTTGGTAGATGGAGAGAAATGAGAGATTTTTTAGCAAAATGAGTTTGGCTATCAAAAGCTTGTGATTTGAATGAAATAAGGTCTCTATTTATAGAGTTTAGGATTAGGATTAGTGGTAATTTGGTAATTGATTCTTGGAGCCAAAAATTGAATTTATGATATAATTTTCAAATTTTGCAGAAAAATTGGAGCAAAAAAGATGACAGTTTTGAAATTGCTGGCTTTTTTTCAAAAATCACGTGTGTTTTGTTGCTATGAGTCAACACAAGAGTCGTATGCGTCGACACATTCTAGTTTTATAACACAGCATGAGTCGACGCAAGCTTATATGGATCAATACATGTTGCCTTTTTAACTCAATACAGAATCAATCAATTTGCATGAGTTAACGCAAGCTTATATGGGTCGATACAAGCTATTATTTCAACACAATACAGAATCAATCAATTTGCATGAGTCGACACATAACATGTATGTATCGACATATGCTAGTTATACAAAACAGGATGAGTCGACACAAGCCTCTATGGGTTGATGCAAGCTGCTTTTGTCAGCACATTACATAATTGATTGCCTTGCATGGGTCGACACATAACACGTATGTGTCGACACATACTAAAAAAAAATATTTTTGAAGGCTAAAAATACACTTTTTTTCAAAGATTATGCACAATACACTCTGAGCAATTGATTGCACTATAGGAGCAATCAATTATACAGCAAAACAAAAATGAAAAATTTTAATTATTATTATTTTTCTTTGCAAATAGAGATTTTAGGGAAATAATACCGGAAAACCTTATTTGTCGGATGCTTTGACTCGGTACCTACAAAACACAAATATGCAAAGGCAAAGACTAATATTTTTTGTATTTTGGTTAGAGGTTAATTATCAACGCATATACAAAATACACAACTAAGGTGCTTGGAGATTCCTCAAGAGCAAACTTAAAGATAGGAGATAGAAAAAGAGGAAGAATCAACCCTAATTTGATTTTGTTATGATCAAGTTGACATGATATGATAGGGGAATCTTAGGGACAAAAATTGGGGTACAACATCCACCATGGAAGCAGATTGTCATCAGCATTCATGAACCTGTCACAAGTGTCAGATCTATGCTGACAAGGTACATGTGCCTCTGGTTCCCCTAAACGTCCTAATTGTTCCTTGGCCATTCGCAATGTGGGGCATTGACATGATTGGAGAGATCAAACCTACCGCTTCTAATGGACACCGCTTCATCTTGGTTGCCATTGATTACTTCACGAAGTGGGTCTAGGCAGCTTCATTTTCTTATGTTACCAAGAATGTTGTGGCTTGATTCATCAAACAAAATCTTATATGTCGGTATGGTATTCCAGAGAGAATCATTACAGATAATGGTACCAATCTCAACAATACTATGATCACTGTACTATGCGTGCAATTCAAGATCCAGCATCATAACTCTTCTCCTTACCGGCCGAAGATGAATGGCGTTGTAGAATCCGCTAATAAAAACATCAAGAAGATCATACAAAAATGACAGTGACCTACAAGGACTGGCATGAGATGTTACCATTTTCTCTCCACGGTTACCGTACCACGGCGCACACATTAACATGAGCAACTCCTTTCTCCTTGGTATACGGCATGGAAGTTGTCCTACCAATTGATGTCCAAATACCTTCTCTGAGAATCATAAAGGATGTGGGGTTAAATGAAGATGATTGGATTCAAACTCGATTTGACCAGTTGAACTTAATTGATGAGAAAAGTCTTACGGTTGTCTGCCATGGCCAGATGCACCAAAAATGTATGATTAAGGCTTTTAACAAGAAGCTAAGACGTCAGGTATATCAGGTTGGTGACTTGGTAATCAAGCGTATCATACTGCCACAAGGTGATCCCAGGGGCAAATGGACTCCTACATACGAAGGACCATTTGTGATAAAAAAAACATAATTTCTAGTGGGGAAATGATCTTAACCATTATGGACGGCGACGACCTTCCGCATCCTATAAACGTGGACATAGTTAAAAGATACTACGCATGAAAAAGACCTGCTAGGTTGACTGGCCTAGGCAAAAATTAGGGATAAATACAAAGAAATTTGTACACCCAGCAAGTTGAAAACCTGAAAGGGAGGCTTGGGCAAAAAAAGGGTATCCCGATGGACTGAAACCCAGAAAGGGAGGTCCAGGAAAAATTTAAGGATTTAAAGCGTATGACTATGTCCTGTTGGATCACCTTGCAGTCAATATTTAGTATTAATCGTTAGACTCAAACGTTTCTGATCAATCCAATCAGCTCCGGACAAAGCAGCAAGTGGATGAGACGCTCAGAGACATGATGGCTATAGCAGAATGGGAACCCCATGGGATTATTTCACATAGCTGTCTTTTCTTTGTATCAATTTTCATTTTTTACGAAGACATTTTCTTACTAGGATGTTCGTCTCTTTGTACAAAAATACTCATTCAAGTTAACACAAAGATATTCCTTTAAAAGTACAAAACTATCTGTTTTTCTTTTTACTTTCCTGTTTTGTTTGCAAAAACGTCCAACGTTTATTTTTGAACATATTAATTTGAATGTAATTACTGTTTATAAATGAACGCATAGAAAAGGAAAACTAAATAGAAAGACAATTACTAATGGCTTTAAGAAACAGGATAATATCTATGGGCCATTCCACAAAGTCCCCGCAGGTACTTTCCCTAATGGAGCAGGAGAAAAGACATCCTGCTACGAGATCATTACTCTATCGCCAGTATGTAGCCTAATGATATTTGTTTCTTTCATATCCCTGACGGATCAAGACCTCTAGTTACTGCTCCAAAGATTCCTCAATGGAAGTCACCCAGCTACTTAGGAATTCCCCAGTAGGATTTCACCAAGTCCACAAGCAATGCATGGAATTTCCCTTTCCCAACAGAGTTTACTTCTCTAATGATGGAAACTCATCTATCAATACTTCAATTTCAGCAAAATATAAAGGCTTATACTCCATATTCCCAACAACAGTCAGGGATTTATTTTCCCCAATCTAAACAGCACTGCAGCAGAACAACTAATATGTGCATACATTACATTCATACATCATAAACATCGACAAAACAAATGCATATATAGCAATCTCATTCATTTTTAGAAACATCATTACACCATGCATTCCATACATCATGGCATTACATACAACTAACTCTTTAACTTTTCAGGAAAGATCAATCAATAGAAAATTATCATCGAATTTTCAGAAAGACAGGATCACTATATATTAACAAATCGATTATAGATCAATTCCCAAAACAAGATGAGGTAACTATATACATGACAAACACTTCTTATTCAAGACTTCTGCTTGTTCAGATAAATCGCTCCAAAGATTTATTCTGATTATTTTCCAGATCTATGCTGGTTCAGTTTAAATTTATCAATGGTTTATCTTGATTCCTTTCCGGTAGACATTTTTCTCTGATTCAGATAAATCGCTCCAAGATTTATTCTGATTCTTTTCCAGACCTCTGCTGGTTCAGTTTAAATCGATCAATGGTTTATCTTGATTCCTTTTTGATAGACACTTTATCTGGTTCAGATAAATCGCTCCAAGAGTTATTCTGATTCTTTTCCATACCTTTGTTGGTTCAGTTTAAATCACTCAACGGTTTATCCTGATTCCTTTCTGGTAGACATTTTTCTCTAGTTCAGATAAATCTCTCCAAGATTTATTCTGATTCTTTTCTAGACCTCTGCTGGTTCTGTTTAAATCGATTAATGGTTTATCCTGATTCCTTTCTGGTAGACACTTTCTCTGGTTCAGATAAATCGCTCCAAGAGTTATTCTGATTCTTTTCCAGACCTCTTCTGGTTCAGTTTAAATCTCTCAATGATTTATCATGATTCTTTCTTGTAGACATTTTCTCTGGTTCAGATAAATCTCTCCAAGATTTATTCTGATTCTTTTCCAGACCTCTGTTGGTTCAGTTTAAATCTCTCAACGGTTTATCCTAATTCTTTCCCGTAGACATTTTCTCTGGTTCAAATAAATTGCTCCAAGATTTATTCTGATTCTTTTCCAAACCTCTGCTGGTTCAATTTAAATTGATCAATGGTTTATCCTGATTCTTTCCCATTAGACGCTTTCCCTGGTTCAGACAAATCACTCCAAAGATTTATCCTGATTCTTTCCAGTTAAAGATTACTCAAGACTTTCTGTTAGGTTCAGTTTAAAATCAACCAAAGGTTTATTCTGATTCTTTTCCAGTTGAAGTCAAGCTTAGACTTAGTCTAACTTCTGTCAACAATCACCTTTGGATGGCATCTATAAGCCCATCTCTTCCAACTCTCCATTATTTCCCCAAGTGGCATCTTTAAGCCCATTACTTATACCTCAACCATGATATTATCAAGTGCAAATTTATGGGCACTCTAGTGTTCAATCATCTTCCACCTTCAAGTCACGAATGGCAGATTCGCCAATCTAACTTTTCAGTTTAAGAAGATTGAACAGGGGCAGCTATTGTACCCCAAAATTTTCCCTCTCATCCCTCAGGATATTTCTCGAAGGGGCTCCCAAAATTCAAGCTTACACAAATATATTTGGACTTATCAGCATCAAAATTAAAGAAGAAATTGCTAAAAAAAACAAACAAACGAAAATGCTCTTTTTGACAAAATTAAAAGGAAAGCAAGTTCTTTTCGATTTTGGCATCCTTCGATTGGACACTTTGGCCTTGGTTGCATCATTTGTTTGGGTGCTGGATTCCTTTGGGGCAAGTTCATTTCATGCTTTGATTCAGGCATTGGACTCGTTTGGCTAAGATCATTTCCTGTTTCGTTTTAATGCTAGAATTCGCTTGAATCTTTGTACAAATCTTTCGTTTCACCACACAGCATCTTCCTTGCGTGCTAACCAAGACATACAAGGTAGAATTCCCTACCATAATAACATGCATAAGGCCAAAGTCCCCTTTGAAGCAATTTGTTACAAGCTTCGACAGAGCAACACTTCCCATCAAACAGCTTCAATTCACAAGGCAAAAAGCCTCCTGATGATGTCCTTCGATTCAGGAGGCCAAAGCCTCCCTTATGCCCTCTTTCGATCACACGTTTTTCCCCCTGCAGGCCTTCTTCGTTTAGGGCAATAGCTTTCCCAGTATTGCAAGCTTCGATTGAGCCTTTCATCCCTTGCATGCATCCTTAGTTTGGGGGTTTGATTCCTTCAGCACAAGTCTTTAGTCATGCCTTTCATTTGGGCATGTGGCTCCCCTTTTAAAAGCTTTCGTTTGAACATATTTACATAAGGCCACAAGGCAGGAACCTCCTGTACACACTCATTCGAATGACACTTTAAAATGGTTGTTAAAGATTCTGGTTGAAAGGCAAGGCTAGGGGGTCAATACAAAAGGTTGAGATGCCAAAGGCATTTGTTGACCAAGTCTCATGCGCTGCCAGGCTCAGGCCTGATACACTGGCCATAAAACTCCAAAACTGTGGCATAGCAGTCCTGCAATGCTGCCTTATTCCTTGCACCAAAATGGAACTAAAACACTGTCCCTCGAAAGCTACAAATAAAGCATACCTTTTTTGTTTGAACCTTTTTTTCCCTCCCAAAGCATCAACCTAAGCCATCTATAAATAAGAGACATCACCACACATGTTGAGGGCGCCTGGAGAATTGCAAGAAAACACTTGTGAAAATTCTCAAAAATTCTCAAACACTTCCCAACATTCTTTTTTCAAACACTTCTATACACTAAGAAAAAACCATCGATTCACCCTTCGACCGACTCCCTCAGCTACTATATAGTAGGCCTTTGAGCTATTCCATCACTTGTTATAAACGAGCTTTCGATCCACTCACACAACCTCTTTCGACCCAATCACTGCTTTCACAAAGTAGCAACTGTACTAGCCTCGAGAAGGTCCCAATGAACTCCCATTTTCCGTCAAATAAAGCACTTACATCTCCCTTCGATTTAAGGACTTCAAGAGGTAAGTTTTCTTTCAAACTTGAGTCTATTCTATTTTAATATCATGTGCACATGCCAATAAAGAAAAATGTAGACATTTCTAGACCATGTTTTAGCTTTCGATTATGACTGCCTATATGTTGAAAACTCAACCTTAGTTTAGTTATTCTTTGGACTTTGAGACCCATTAGTTTTCATCCTAAGCCCTTGATTATAGTTATGTTTGGATGTTGCATTTTTAGACTTTAAGACAGGTTTGTTATACCCTTCGATTGGCTAGTTGCACAAGCCTTTCGAATCACAATCTGAGGGCCCAATATGCTTACAAAGAGTCAGTAAGGAGCATGTGGCAAAGCATGAGTTTTGTTGCTTCTAGACCTCAAACGAAGGCAAGAACCTTGTTGTCTCCAGGCCTCAAGTGAAGGCCAGAACCTTTCTATCTCCAAGCCTCAAACGAAGGCCAGAACCTTGTTATCTCCAAGCCTTAAGCGAAAGGCAGAACTATGTTGACTTCCAGGCGCAAACGGAAGGCGTGACCATCCTGATTCCAACCCCCAGTCGAAGGAGACAAAAAGGAAAATCAAAGGGCATGACTCCCTTGACTTCAGAACCCAAATCTAAGGAGGCCGGAGAATGCATAATCTAAGGGCCTTTCTACTTGAATCGAAATATCCATTTTTCTTGCCTTTATTTTATTTTTTCCTTTTTATTTCCATGTTATTCAATATGGTTGTAATAGTGTAGGATTTTATCTTTTTGCATTTTATTATTTTTTGTATAAATGTTAGTAACTAGGATGTATGGTAAGATAAAAACAACAAGTAGATAACCAAAAGTCCAAAAGATAAAATGCATGCAATCGAACACACTCCTCACACATATGCACCCCTAGGGTAATTCCACTTGTTTCCTCGGGAAAAATAGTCATGTCCCTCGAATTTGGGTGTTTTAGCAAAGACACTAAATAAAAGATCGTAGTCCCTCGATGATCCTCAATGTTGTCTTTGGTAAACGATCTAGTCCCTAAATGACATTGCTAAAACTTCCCATAGGTTGCCTTCTATGACTATACAAACGTCCCATGCCCGTCCCTTCACATCCAACGACGGAGCTTCTTACCAAGTCAATGGTAAGATAGCAACATCTAAAGGAGGAGGAAAAGAACATTTATGACCTTTTTGAGTAGGTAGGTTGCTCCTGGTTACTCGCTTGCTCACAATTAAAATTGTTTATACATCAACACTTTCATTTTGAAACATTTTCAAAACAACACTTTGTACGCGTTCTTATAGAAATGAGAACCATTACAAAGACATTTTCAAAATACTTTCAAAAACCACACCACAAGCACATTTTTAAACAAAAATCAAGTGATCTAGCAAGAAACTAAGAGCCCATAGATGACTACGGATGAAAAGGGTGCTAACACCTTCCCTTTTCATAACCTACCCCCCCAAACTCAAGAAATAATCTCGAAAGGTCTTTCTTGTTCTTTTCAACCTTTCCTTTTTGGATAAAAGAAAAGTCGGTGGTGACTCTTGTTATCCGCAACAATTACGATCAAACACAAAACACCCAAGTCAGTTCTCCCACCATGTTACACCAGTCATGGTAAGGGTGTCAATGATATTGAAGATGCCTCTTTTATTTCCTCCATTAATGATTTGAAGACTCCTTTGAAAACTGTTAAAAATAATTTGTTGAAAGTCGAGATATTCCCAGGCTATTTTGAAGACTGTTACCATTGTGCTACACAAATTAATGGTTGCACAGGGCTGAAGAAAGGTGTCCAACACCTGATGAATAGCCATGAAATTCTATTTGAGAAAACTCCATATGTAAAAAGTTTGACCCAAAGTGTATCTCAAGAGTTTGAAGACGTGTCCATCATTACCATTTCAAACACTCCTGTTAGGATCACCTCCAAAGGTCCTATTAGGATTTCTGCTGAACCAAGAATAATGCCACTAATTATCACCACATTGGGGCCAGTCCCCTACTCTTATCATAATGTCGTGCCCTGGAACTATGGGGCGGAAGTGTATTACAATGGTATCAAACAAGAATTGTGGATCACCGAGATTGAGAATGCTCAAGTTACAAACATTGTTGGATCAAGTAAAGTTACTAGGACGGGAAGGATCTTCTCACCAGAGATCTCACCCCCGATAACCACTACTACACTCATTCATATTAATGTTGTTAAATCCGTTGCTGATGCTCGAGGAAAGGAAAAAATGACTGAGCCTTCCCGGACGGAGGCGCCCACAAAAGATATTGCAGTTGAGGATCCATCTACCCAAGAGATGGAGGAGATTTTAAAAATCATCCAAAAAGTGACTACAAGATAGTGGAACAGTTAGGGCAGACACCCTCGAAGATTTCCATGTTGTCTTTGTTGATATGCTCTGAGGCACATGCCCAAGCCTTGTTAAAATTCCTGAAAAATGCACATGTCCCACAAGAAACTACGGCTGACCAATTTGAAAATTGTGTATCAAGTGTGACTGCTGATAATGGTTTGGGATTTTCTGACACCAATTTAACCCCGACGGGGAAGAATCACAATAAAGATCTGCATATTTCCATCGAGTGTAAAGGCACCACTTTAGCACATGTGTTAGTGGATATTGGGTTCTCCCTGAATGTCTTACCAAAAGGTGCTCTGGATAGGTTGGACTGTGAAGGTTTAGTACTGAAACCTAGTAACATCATGGTGAGAGCTTTTGACGAATCAAAGAGAATGGTCCATGGAGAGGTTGATCTCCCTATCAAAGTTAGGTCTCAAGTCTTCAACTCAACATTCTATGTGATAGATATTCGCCCGGATTATTCTTGCCTACTCATACGCCCCTAGATTCATGGGTAGGTGCGGTTACCTCCACACTACATCAAAAGCTAAAGTACCCGGTCAAAGGGAAAATTGTCATCGTCTGTGAGGAGGAAGAGTTTATGATCAGTCATTTGAATTCATTCCAATATGTTGAAATGGATGGAGAGTTCATTGAAACTCCTTGTAAATCTTTTGAAGTGGTCCCTCCAATGATTGTTGTTGCCAAGGCTACTCCTACCACTCCCAAAGTTGCTAAAGATACACCAAGGATGGCCTCTCTCAAAGATGCTCGTACTATAGTTGAAGATGGAGGTTTCACCATTTGGAGATAACTTCCTGATATCCCATACAAGTTAGACAAGTTTGGGTTGGGCTTCACTTCCAAGGCTCAAAAATAGGTTCAACGTGCTCGTGCAGGAAAACCGCCTCTCCGTATTAGCAACAATGAAGTTAATGCCCTTGGAGACTCTGACAGTGACGGTGACTGGGAAAACTGGATCTACCCAACTACTGATGGAGGACTCAACAACTGGTAGACCAAGGACTTCATCTCAATCTCCTTCAGCCAGGAGTAATTTCCATTTCCTGCTTTTATTACTTTGAGAAATTTGTCTGTAATTTCTATTAAAACAATGACTTTAAACCATGTGCTTTTCCCGGGGCACAATGGTCCTTTTGTTAAGGGTTTGTCATTTTCATATGCCATATGCTCATTTTAATGAAAAACATTAGACTATTTTGCATTCAAATTTTGTTCCCTTTGCCTTTCTTTCACTTTACTGCATTTTCAAATAGCCATGTGACCTTACATGCACACACACACATTTGCAGATCGACATCCACTCTGAATCTCGTTAACAACGATCCTGCTATTTCCATCTATGACTTTGAAAATCCAATATATCAAGCCGAAGACAAAGGTGAAGAAGATTGTGAAATACCTGGGGAACTCGCCAGACTCCTGATACAAGAGGAAAAGGCCATTCAACTGCACGAGAAACCAGTTGAAGCGATAAACTTGGGTACTGAGGCAGATAAGAAAGAAGTCAAGATTGGCACTAACCTGGAAGACAGTGTCAAGGGCAGATTGGTTCAGATGTTGCGTGACTATGTTGAGGTGTTTGCTTGGTCATACGAAGATATGCCTGGGATTGATATTGATATTGTGGTTCATCGCCTACCAATGAAAGAAGGTTTTCCTTCGATTAAGAAAAAGGTTCGTCGCATATGGTCGAATATGTCTGAGAAAATCAAAGTTGAGGTAATGAAACAGTTCAATGCAGGTTTCTTGGCAGTGACGTCGTATCCCCAATGGGTTGCAAATGTAGTCCCAGTGCCGAAGAAAGAAGGCAAGGTATATATATGTGTAGACTATAGTGATCTAAATAGAGCAAGCCCCAAATATGACTTTCCTCTACCACATATCGATGTCTTGGTTGACAATACTGCTCAATATAAGGTGTTTTCCTTCATGGAAGGTTTCTCCAAACACAACCAAATCAAAATGGCACCTGAAGACATGGAGAAAACCACTTTTGTCACATAGTGGGGAACCTTCTGTTATAAGGTCATGCCTTTTCGTTTGAAGAATGCAGGCACAACTTATCAACGGGCTATGGTGGCTTTGTTTCATAACATGATTCATCATGAGATAGAATTATATGTTGATGACATGATAGCAAGATCACAAACTGAGGAAGAACACCTTGATCATTTGCACAAGCTATTTGAAAGGTTGAAGAAATATAAGTTGAGCCTGAATCCCAACAAATGCACTTTCGGGTGAGGTCTGGAAAACTCCTAGGCTTTGTCGTCAGTGGAAAAGGTATTGATGTCGATCCTGCAAAAGTCAAAGCTATATAAGAAATTCCAGCTCCCTGTACTGAGAAAGAGGCCAGAGGTTTCTTAGGTCAACTCAACTATATTGCCCAATTTATCCCTCAATTAACTACTACTTGTGAGCCAATCTTCAAACTGCTGAAGAAAGATCAAGTAGTCAGATGGAATGACGACTGCCAAACAGCTTTTGGCAAGATCAAGGAGTATTTACAAAAACCTTCAATCCTAATGCCTCCAATTGAAGGAAGACCTCTGATTATATACTTGACTGTATTAGAGAATTTGATGGGGTGTGTGCTAGGCCAACATGACGAGTCTAGTCGAAAAGAGCATGCAATATACTACCTTAGCAAAAAGTTTACCGACTATGAAACTAGATATTCACTACTTGAGAAAACTTGTTGTGCTTTGGCATGGGCTGCTCACTGACTAAGATAGTATATGTTGACTCACACTACTCTCTTGATCTCTAATATGGATCCCATCAAGTACATTTTCTAGAAACCAACTCTCTTTGGACGAATAGCCAGATGGAAAATGATTTTGACTGAATATGACATCCAATACACTACACAAAAAGAAATCAAAGGAAGTGTACTGGCGGATCATTTGGCCCATCAAGCTGTTGATGACTACCAATCCATGAACTTCGAGTTCATGGACAAGAATATCATGCTAATAACCGATTTGGAAAAGCCTGGACCATATGAAGGACCTAAACAAGGATCCCAAGGGACTATGATTTTTGATGGAGCTTCAAATGCATTTGGTAATGAAGTTGGGATGTGATCATTTATCCTGAAGATTGCCATACACCTTTCACTGTCAGACTCTACTTTGACCGTACCAATAACATGGCTGAGTATGAAGCCTGCATCTTGGGTCTTAAGGCTTCCATTGACCTAAGAATCAAATTCTTAAACATATACGAAGATTTGGCCCTGGTAATTAGTCAAATTAAAGGAGAGTGGGATACCAAACTTCCAAATCTGATCCCTTATAAAGAGCTTATGCTAACCTTGATCCCATACTTTGAAGAGATCACCTTTGACCATATCCCAAGGGAAGAAAATTAGTTGGCAGATGCTTTAGAGACTATGTCGTCTATGTTGAAGGTCAATTGGGACAACGAAGCTCCCAAAATTATTATCGAAAGATTTGACGAACCGGCACACTATTGTAAGATTGACACTGATGAGGAAAAGCCTTGGTTCCATGAGGTGAAAAGGTACCTTAAAGCACAAGAATACCTTGAGGGATTTTCAATCAATGACAAGAAATTCATGCGAAGGTTCTCAGCCAAGTTCTTCCTAAGCAATGGGATTTTGTACAAATGCAACCATGATTCAACTCTACTTTGTAGTGTGGATAAGAAGGAAGCAGAGAAGATTACGGAGGACATGCATGATGGTATCTTCGGAACTCACTCTAGTGGACATGCTATGGCCAAGAAGATTCTAAGGGCTGGTTACTATTGGTCGACTATGGAAACTGATTGTCACCACCATTCGAGGACTTGCCATAAGTGCCAGATCTATGTTGATAAAGTTCATGTGCCTCTAATACCGTTGAATGTCATAACTACTCCTTGGATATTTGAAATGTGGGACATTGACATGATCGGAGAAATCAAGCCCACTGCATCTAATGGACATCATTTCATCCTCGTCGTCATTGACTACTTCATTAAATGGGTCGAAGCAGCTTCATTTTCCTCAGTTACCAAGAATGTTATAGCCCGGTTTATCAAGCATAACCTCATCTGTCGGTACGGCATCCCTGAAAAGATCACCACTGACAACGAAACCAACCTCAACAATGTTATGATTATCAAACTCTACACGCAGTTCAAAATCAAACATCATAATTCTTCTCCATACAGACCTAAGATTAATGGTGCAGTGGAAGCTGCCAACAAGAACATAAAGAAGATTGTGCAAAAAATGGTTGTGACCTATAAAGACTGGCATGAGACGCTGCCATTTTCTCTTCATGGCTATTGTACCTCAGCACGAACATCAAATGGGGTAACCCCATTCTCTCTAGTCTATAGCATGGAAGTTGTCATGCATGTCGAAGTTCATATCCCTTCTCTAAGGATTATGAAAGAAGAAAAATTAGGCGAAGACGAATGGATCCAGACTAGGTTGGATCATTTAAACTTGATTTACGAAAAGAGGTTGGATGTTGTCTATCATGGTCAAATGTATCAAAAGAGTATGATCAAGGGATTCAACAAGAAGATCAAGCATCGAGTATATCAGACTGGCGACTTGGTAATAAAGTGCATCATTTTACCACAAGGAGATCCCAGGGGGAAAATGGACTCCCACTTACGAAGGGCCATTTATTGTCAAGAAAGTCTTCTTGGGCGGTGCTATGATGCTAATCAATATGAACGGTGAAGATTTCCTGCATCCTGTGAATGCGGACATAGTCAAAAAATACCACGCATAAAGAATGATCTGCTAGGTTGACATACCTAGGAAAAAATAAGGGCATCCCGGTAAACCATAAAGGTTTGGGCAAAAATTAAGGATATATACAAAAGATTGTACACCAGACAAGTCAAAAATATGAAAGGGCGGCTTGGGCAAAAAGGGGTATCCTGGTGGACCGAAAACCCGAAAGGGAGGTCCAGGCAAAAGTTAAGGATTAAAAGCGTACGACTATGTCTCGTTTGATCACTACAGCCAACTTTATTACCAAAGTCGAAAGTTCAAATGGTACAAGATCAGTTCAATCAACTTCCTCCAACGGTAAGGGATGATGTTCGAAGACATAGAGGAAATAGCAGAGTTGGAACCCAATGAGATCACTTCCACGTGGCTATATATATTTTCACTTTGTATTCTTCTCATTTCACGACGACTTCCTCTTACTAGGATTTATGTCTCTTTGTACAAAAACGCCTGTTTATAGGCAAATTATCAATACAAATATACTTTGAAGTGCAAACTTTTTATTTTTTTTTGTTTTGATTGCAAAAAACGTCCAATGACTAAAATTGAATAAACATATGCAAATAAACACGATTAACTGTTAACAAATATACGCATAATAATAGGAATAAGTACTTACATTAGGAGCCAGTATAACACTCATATTGTCCATAAATCCCCGCAGAGTAAATTCTTATATTCACCTCAATTTCCTTTCAGAGTTCCAATCAAGCATATCTCTTGAAAATTCTCTTCCACAGCTGAGTTCAGCCTTCTAAAACTGAAAGAGAAACCTTGCAAATTTCTTCCCTAGAAGAATCCATTTCCCCAATAAGGACGCCAGAATACTTTCTTCAACAGGGTTGATTTCCCCAACAACCTACAAAGTCCCCAGCTTAAGTCTATTTCTCAGATTACTACAAATCACTGATAAAACTCCTCTTCCCCAGACAAGCCAGGAGTTTAACCATCTCTCTTATCCCCAGTCAGGATATAAGAGTTAAATTCCCCAGTAAAGCAACGGACAACCAATGTTCCTACATTTCTACTCCCTAAGAGGAGATCAACATCCCCAGCAGATTTTCCTCAAACAAAGCAAACGGGAATCCCCAGCGGAAGTATTCTAGACAAAATTGAAGACACACATAATCTTCATCCCCAACAACAGTCGATGAGTCATTTTTCCTAGACAAACATGTCACCTTTATACATAATAGCATATAAAACGCATATAGCGCAATCTCATTTATTTTGAGAACATCATTACATAATTCATTTCATACATCACAACATTGCATACAACTAACTCTTTATCTTTTCAGGTAAAAGTTCTCAACCAAACAAGTATCATCAACATTTCTCAAATAGGTCAGAGATTAATTCCTGAAACAAGCCAGGCAACTATCTCTGCAACCAACAAAAAATGGGTTCCAGATTAATACCTGAAACAAGACAGGACAACTATATGAAGGACCACCCACGGATTAATACCTAAAACAAGACAAGACAACTATCTGTGAAAAATAAATTATAGTTTAATACCTGAAACAAGATAGGACAACTATCTATATGACCAGGTCAGAGGTTAATTCCCGAAAAAAGTCAGGGAAACTATCTCTATGACCAACAAAAAAAAAGGTTCCAGATTAATTCCTGAAACAAGCCAGGGAAACTATATGTGAAGAACAAGCTGATTGTAGATCAATTCCAGAAACAAGACGGGGCGACTATCTACAGGAACAGATTGAAGATTAACTCCTGAAACAGGACGGGGAAACTATCTTTCTTTCTCTTTGGTCAGATAAAGATTAATTCCTGAAATAGGACGGGGCAACTATCTTTATCACCAAGTGGTATAAACTCCCGAAATAAGACGGGTTTACCAACAAACTGATTATAGATCAATTACCGAAACAGAATGGGGTGACTATCTACATGAACAGATTGAAGATTAACTCCCGAAACAGGATGGGGAAACTATCTTTCTTTCTCTTTGGTCAGATAAATGTCAATTCCAGAAATAGGACGGGGCGACTATCTTTATCACCAAGTGGTATGAACTCCCGAAACAGGATGGGTCTACCAACAAACTGATTGTACATTAATTCCTAAAACAGGACAGGGAGGCTATCTACATGAACAAATTGAAGATTAACTCCCGAAATAGGACAGGGAAACTATCTATATGATAAGCAGCTACCCAAACACCTTTCCCAGAGGATCATCCTGGAAAGAACTCCTTAGATTCGGTCAAGTGTAGACTCGTTATCTCTAGATGGCATCTGCAAGCCTATCTCTGTCACCTCTCCAAATGGCATCTCTAAGCCCATTCCCGATATAATCAACCAACAACATCACTTCATGCACAAACGAGTGCAAATTTCTAGGCACTTTAGTGTTCAATCATCTTCCACCTTCAAGTTACGAATGGCGAGCATACCAATCTAACTCTTCAAGTATAAGAAGATTGAACAGGGGCATCTGTTGTACCCCAAAATTTGCCCTCCCTCTCTTCAAGACATTTCTCAAGGTTTGATCAAACAAACTCACCTCCTAAACACTAAGACTACAAATTAGGATTTTGATTTTTCACAAGAACAATTGGACTTCTAATGCCCCAAATAAATTTCATGGTTCATTATATACCTCCAAGAATACTCATGCCAAGTTTCAAGTCTTGGATCACATTTTTGCTCAATCAGTTGATCAAATGACTGCAAATCAGCTATATTGGGTAAAAAGTCAATTGTGGTTAACCCACAGTCAAACTTCAAGATTTTTGGCCAATATCAACATTTTGAAGTCATATTTATTAATTTATCAACTTTGGATCATAATTCCTCAAGAAAAGTGTTCAAATCATCAAATGGGCAAAATGGTTAAAATTATGGTTTTGACTAAGAATGACTTATTTTTGACTTTTGACCTAATACATGATCTAATGACTTAAAGCATAATCTTAAGGGCTCAAACACATCATTTTTACCTAATTGCATAACTCAAATCATTTCTCAAGATCAGACAATTGATAGATGAAATTTAGTCAACTGATAAAAAGTCAACTGATACACCAAAAGTCAAACTTTGACTTTTTGGTCAATATTGATTTTCAAAGATCAAGATTCATCAAGATACTCAAAATATCAAATTTGGTCAATAAGAATCAAGAAAATCAAGAAAGTCCATAAAAAGTCAAAGTTTTCAAGACTTAGAAAATTTTCTAAGTACATTTTATACTTGATAAATTCATTACTTCATGATCCTTTTTCACCAAGATGCAAGATGATTCAAAGAAAACTTTCAATATGAAAGTTGTATATCTTGATGAATTCTGAAACTTTGTATTAGAGGGATGATGTCCAAAAAATGCTTAGATTTGAAGATATAAGTCCATCAAGTCATGGCATTTTTCATAAAACACTTAGTGAAAATTTCGACAAGTTTAGGCAGATTTTTGACCTAACTTCTTGGCTAATTTTCACCTAGATCCAAGATTATTTATCCAAAATGGTCAACATGAAGGTTGTAGATAATGTTTCCAGCTTTCCAAAATGTCCAAGAACTTGAAGAGATCATGCTTGATCTAAGATAATCGAAGACAAGAAGTTGAGCATCCATTATTGAATTACAAGTCATTTTCATGATGAACACTTAACCAAATCTCCAACCATGCTGCATAAATCTTGCTTTGCAGGCTTCTAACTTGAAAATCACTCCTTAATTTAATGTTTACAAAACTGATTGATCAATTTTCCAAAACATTCAAGCTTTGTCCAAGTTGACTTGCCATTTAGGGAAGAAAGGTCACACTTCTAATTTGGAAAAGTTCACTTTAATCACAAAGTCAATTTCTTGAGCCTCTACTTATTTGTTCTGATCACACTCAACATAAATAATCAAAAGAAACATGTTAAAAATGTCTAGCCACCCTAGAGGGCATGGTTCTTCACCTTGAAACCATGTTCTTCAAGCTTGCTTCAAAACCAAGTTAAAAAGCCATAACATGTGATTTTTGTTTTCTGACCATATCAAATCCTCAAACCTTTTCCTATAAATCGAGACATTGTTTACAAGCCAAGGACACGAATTTGCAAGCCTGAAAACTCCCTCAAACTCCCTCAAACCGTAAATTGCTCTAAAAACACCATTGTTGTGTCATTTCTGACTTTGAACATCTATCTCACGATCCCCTCATGTGTTTTCCATTTTCATCAATCACCAAGCTTCTAATACACATATAGAGACAATCCAAACACCTACAACACAATTGTAACACAATTTTCCTCATCTTCCATTTTCAAAAACAGTTGCTTGCAGGTTTACTTCTCCATAACATCTCAGGCACTGTCAATCCAAAGTAAGCGTTGCAATAGCTTCCTGGAGGTTCAGTGAAGCTAACCAGATCATTAAAACACCTTGAAGAGTGCTCAAACTCAAAACAAGATCTCCATCTGTAAGGTAAGTTTTCTGAATTTCTAACTCTTCATACAAGCATCATTTGGCTTTGATTTTAAAAGATAAAATATAGATATCATAGCCCTGAAACTAACCATGCCTTTAGATTTCATTTATGTTGCCTGAGCATAGAGAATTTTGAAGTTGAACTTACAGAAAAAATTAGGTTAAATTTGGTACCAACAAAAATTTGTGTTCATCTTTGATCCATAGTTTAAGTTATTAACATATTTGAAATCGTGGTTAAATTTCAAGCAACTTTCATGTTTACATTTTCCATTTTGGTTGAAAAATGAGAAAGTTACAGATTTCAAATTTGTTAAAGAACACTTTGGCGCAAGGTTAGGGATGAAGTGGGAATTCATGAAGAAGTTCATTTTATATTTATTACAAGTTGTGTTATAAACTGATGAAACAACCACCCCAGTGGCAGAGAGTGTGTGTTTAAGGCATTGGTATTAAGGGTCCTGGGTTTGAGCTCCAGTGGCACCTTTTGTTATTTTTTCCTAACATCTTCCTTGTTCTTTTTTGTTTGTCAACACGCCTGGGCCTTCCAGCATTGGGCTTACTCCATTTTACTCACCATCACCCCCTTGCTCCTTCACAACACGCAGGCCCATTCCACTTTTTTTTTTTATTTCTTTTCTGATTTCAAATAAAAAAATCTGTTTGGGCCTAACACCAAACTCTTTTACTTTCTAGCCGCCCATTTTCTTTTCAAATCCCCTGACTTCATTTTTTTATTTTTATTTTTATTTTTCTTTCTTTTATTTTCTTTTATTATTATTTTTATACAAAAAAAATATATTTTATTAAAATACTTAAAATAAAAATTATCATTTTATTTTCACTTTATTTTATTTCCTTTAAACAAAAGACTTAAAAAATATTTTCTTAACAAATTAATTTCTTTTTTTAAAATTAATTTAGACTTAGGTTTTATTTTAATTTTCTCTTTTAATCAAATTAACTTAAAATTTAGGTTTCTAATTAATCAACTTCTTTTCAAAATAATTAGGGTAATTAAAACTCTTTTCATACAAAAAAAACCATAAAAACAATTTTCTTTTCTTTTACATTATCTTTATATTCTTGTATATTTTGCTTTGCACTATTCAATTTGGTTGTAATAGTAATTAGGCTTTAATTGCTTTCATCCCCATTTGTAATTAATACCCCCATCCCCTAAAGTGATATAATAGCGTAGGACTTTTATATTCCATAATTTACTGCTTTCCATATTATTGCTAGTAATTAGGGTTTGTATGGCAAGACTAAAAATCAATACTAGATAACCCTAATTAAAGACAAAATTAAATGAAAATAATACACTTCGAACACTTGCACCTCTAGGGTTAACCCATATTTTTTGCCTTAGATTAAAACAGTCATGTCCCTCGAACGTGGGATACTTTAACAAAGACCCTCGATTACAAGATCATAGTCCCTCGATGACCCTTTAATGTTTCCTTCGATAAACGATCTTAGTCCCTTACAACAATTTGCTAAGGTATCCTACAATGTTTCCTTATATGACTGTACGACGACCCACATTTGTCCCTTCATATCCAATGATATGGTTTCTTACTAACTAATGGCAAGATAACACTATCTAAAGGAGGCAGAGAAGAACAAAGACTTTCTTTTGAGTAGGTAGAACGCTCGTAGTTGCTTGCTTATAAACATTTCAAAACAAAACATCTTCCAAACACACCAACAATTTCATGAAATATTTTCAAAAGTCAACTCTTTGTATACATTCTTATAGAGACGAGAATCATTACAAAGTTCTCCTAAACAAAGGCACTTTTCAAAAATACTTTCAAACAAACACAAACACATTTTACAAAGCATTTCAAAGTGAGCTAGCAACTAAGAGCTCGTAGATAACTACGGATGAAAAGGGTGCTAACACCTTCCCTTTTCATAACCTACCCCCCGAACTCAAGAAAATTCTCAAAAGGTCTTTCCTGTTCTTTTCACTCTTTCCTTTATTGGATAAAAGAAAAGTCGGTGGTGACTCTTGCTATCCGCAAAAATTGTGATAAAACACAAAACACCCAAGTCAGTTCTCCCACCATATTACAGGTGGGTTCAGACACGAATGGATCAGCTTAACCTCATTGAAGAAAAATTCTTGACAACTTTGTGCCACAGTCAGTTGTACCAAAAGCAGATTAAGAAACCATTCGACAAAAAGTTTCGTCCTCGGGTGTTCAAAGAAGTAGATTTGGTGCTCAATAAGATTATAATACCTCGCCTTAATTTACATGGTAAATAGACACCCAACTACGAAGGTCTGCACGTGGTAAAAACAACATTCTCGGGTGGTGGTCTTATCCTCATAACAATGGATGGGGAAGAACTGCCACATCCGGCAAATTCAGACGCAGTAAAAAAATACTATGTATAAAAAGCTCGCTAAGTTCGAACCCTAAACGGGCGACTTAGGCAAAAAGGAGCGTCCCGGTGGATCGAAAACCCTAAAGGGAGATCTAGGAAAAAATCAGGGACATACAAAAAAACAATTTCCTGGTGGATTGAAAACCCGAAAGGGCGATCCAGACAAAAGTTAGGGATCTTATTAAAAAATAAAGAACAAAAAGACTGCGATTTAAGAACCACGACTACGACCACGAAGGAGAGAAATTGATCCAAATCATTTGACTCAGAAGCAAAGAAGATTGGAGCTATCAAAAGGACATTGGAGAAACAACAATATCAATTATCATTTTCATTGTCATTTTCAATTTTTGTTAAACTTTCTGTAATTATCTCTTTTTAGGAATTGCATCTTGTACTCACGCCTATTCAGAGGCATATTTATCGAAAACCATTTACTTTTTTCAATCTTTCAATTGTATTTTTTTTTTGGACTTATTTTAAAAATATACGATGATTATTTCTTGTGAATACTGCATTGAAATCATTTTGGGGATTTGAAAAATAAGTAAAAGCATTGGATATAACATCAAAAAGCATTTTGGTTTGAAAAACATCAAAATAAAATCCACGACTACGTCCACACCTACATCCACGCCTGCAACTATAGCCACATCCACCATTATGTCTACAACTACGTCCATGCTTGCGCCTGCAATACAAATATCAAAATCCTACTAATACTCATTCATCTTGTTCAAATCAATTCAAAATATTAAGACAATGCAACATACAATATTGGAGAGCTAGTGAAACAAAACCAATGGTTAAAAGGAGAGAACCTTAACAAAAAAATTTGGTGCATACACAAACATTTCAGGCATATACAAACACTTGGTGCATATACATTTGGGGCATATATAAAATACTCGGTGCATATACATTTGGGTTCCATACCAATCTGAGGCATTATGCATATATATCATACATGACATTTTTCAATTCCACTTTGGTTAAAACTACGAACTTTCTTGGGGCTCATCATTGGATCATCTGGTCCACAAAACAAACAAGTACCTTGGTTGAGAACAGACACAACTGATAAAACTATGATCTTATCTTTGATCTAGTTATCTAAGATTCGATTACCAAAGCACTCTTCAATTATCTACCCTCTAGGTTGTAGTAGGTATGCGAATTTTCAGGATTACGTTATTTATCCTCAAGGTCGTGATAAATACGTAAGACTACCCTCGTGTCATTTATCCTCTAGGTTGTGATAAATGCACAAACTTTTCAATCATCTATCCTCTAGGTTGTGATAAATGTGCAAATCGTCAAGTTCATATTATTCATTCCCTAGGTTATAATGAATACGTGAATCTATCTTCGTGTCGTTTATCCTCTAGGTCGTAATAAACGCACGAACTTTTCAAGTATATATCCTCTAGGTTGTGGTAGGTATGCGAACTTTCAGAATTATGTTATTTATTCCCTAGGTCGTGATAAATACGTAAGACTATCTTCGTGTCATTTATCCTCTAGACCGTGATAAACACATAAAATTTTTCAATAATCTATCATCTAGGTTGTGATAAATATGGGAATTTTTAGGGTTATACTATTCATCCTCTAGGTCATGGTGAATACATGAGCCCATCCCTGTGTCATTTATCCTTTAGATCGTAATAAATTCACAGGCTCATCCTTGTACTATTTACTCTCTAAGTTGTAGTAAATATATGAAATACGCGATATAATTCATTGTGTTAGTCTCCATGCGGCAATGTATTATCAAGCTCTGTTATTCATTCCCTAGGTTGTGATGAATAGACAAAATATGTTCTAAAACTTGCTATGTTAGTCTTGAAGCATTAGTAAGTCTTATATTACATAGGATATTTGAAAACATCTAACCAATCTAAATCTAACTTTTTCTTACTAACATAATTCAAACTTATATATTTTCAAAAAAGATTATGGAAATTTCTTTTATTAACTATGAACTTCGTCTAACAACTTCGTGGTTTACAAACCCAGACTTGGTTCAAGGATAATATGAGATATTTCTATAATCCATAAAAAATACCAACCAACTATGAACTACGAATTGGGACTCTGATTCCTCATGAGAGGATATGTAGGCATACGACTTAAAAACTGTGGCGAGTTCCCCTAATAAAAATTAAAACCTTATTTCCTAAAAAATTGTAATTCTAAACCGTAGTATCCTTGTGAACAAGGTAGATGAGGGGGGCCTAACACATTCCCTTCGTCTAAAATGAGCCCAATAACTTAGAATCTCTGACCAAATTAGGGTTATCATTTATATCTCATTCCTAAAGATAAAAATTAAGGGTGACGACTCTCATTTTAAAACTGATTATAAAAAATGTCATTATATTTGATGGGATCTCATGATTAAGTCAAATTTTATATTTTATCAAACACACTAGCTATTATATGGACTTTATAACTTTGAAAAAATAAACATAATAAAAAAATATTATTATTATTAATAGATAATTCAATACAAGTACCATGTTCTGATAAAACTATTGGCATCTAGGATTTACACCAACAACAAAGATCCTCGAGGAGGCATTCAAAAGTAAGTGGAGTCAAATATGGTTGAAGAACCTTGCTTGTGGGCTTGTTAGATTACCTGGGCCGAATAAGGTGGTTGGAACCAAGTGGATACAAGTGGAAAGACTAAGGTTTAAGCATGGCTTAAACTTGATCAAAGTTGTCAAATAGTTATTCAAATCAAAGAGAACGACAAGGTGGTTGATGGATAAATTGACATCACCACGCTTTAAAGTCAAGATGGAGAATTGATGAAGAGAAAGAAAACATGTTTCAAAATATCCAAAAACCAGAAACCCAAAAAAGCAGCAAGAATATCAATGAAAGATGTCAGACTCGTGGGGGAAGTCTGACGAGTGGAGGTCGGTAGTGTTGGAGTTGCAATGGCATAGTTTGGGTCGCCAGCAATGGAGTCGGGGAGATGGTGGTTATAAGACCCACTGTGGCAAAGCTTCATCCGTCCAGTGAAGTTTCAGGTTTGGCAGTGAAGTTTTTGTTTGTCGAGCATCATGTTTGGCTCAGCTGGTTTGAGTGTATTGGACTTAGTCATTTCGGTTTATGGATTTATTCTTTAATGAGTTGTGTTTAGGGCCCGTTAAAGATCTATTATATTTCACCAGTTATAAATATGTATCTATGTCATTCTTATCTTTAAAATCTTTAGAATATAGTCTGAAAGACTGGGGGAAGATGTCGTAATCCTAGTGTGATTCATATATAACGAATTATAGAGATTGAGAAACATTTGGGTATAAAATAAGGTTTATTCTTTGGTACTTGCGTGACTATTTTCTTGTAACTCTTTTGTAATATTTTGTAACAACTTTTAGAAGTATAATGAATCGGATAACTATCCTCTTCCCTAACGTAGATGGATTTGATAGAAATAGGAAAACAAGTTTCTTTGTGTTCTTATCTTTTATCCTCACTCTTAACATATTAGTGTGTTGCTTGAGGCCATAAATTTTGGTTGTTATTATTCTCTGTCCCACACACTAAATTTTTTGGTGTCTTTGAAGTTATTAACAAATTCACTATAATTATTAGAGTATTTTCAAGTGGCGTCCACCATTAAGCAAAATAATTTTGTTTACAAGTGAGCCTCAAAAATTCTAAATGGTTGGTCGAGAAATTTTCAGAAGACAACGATTTTTCGTTGTGGAAAGTAAAGATGCAAATAATAGTAACTAAAAAGAAATGTATTGAAATATTAAAGAGTGAGGCATGTATGTCAGTCGACAAACTGACAATAATCACAAAAATTCATGGCACAATTTCAAAATTTTGTGTTTGAATCCGAAACAATATTAATGTAACAATATTAATATTTGTCATATTATATATATATATATATATATATATATATATATATATATATATATATATATATATATATATATATATATATATATATATATATATATATATATATATATATATATGAATTTCTACAATAAAAATTATAGACCATCAATGACAACAAATCACATAATAACATGTTTACTACCACCCTATTTGTCCTTTGTACCAACATATATATAGAAATGACCAAACAAAGACAAACACATATATAGAAATAACATTTTCTTTTCATAATTAACATAATCACAATTTGAATGAACCAACCATTCCCTTATATGCATCCCCCACCCACCACAAGAAAAGATCAACAAACCAAAAAAAAAACTAAATTAAGTTGCACCGCAAACATAATTAATCATGATTAATAATTTGAAAACCCTAATCCCATTAACAAGCATACATGCACAAGGTCACTTTCTAAAGTAGAGGCAGTGACATCTTTTTTACCAGAATTCTTGCTTTATATTCAAGAATTTGGACATGGTGAGATTACTCCATGTATTCATAATTCATGCATGTAATTAAGATTGAAAATTAATTTGGTAAAACATGAATGATTGAATTAGGAGTGAGTGGTTATTTTAAGTTCTTTGCGGTACTCAATTATGTCATGCACCCACCTTACCAGCCCTACTTTACCTTTAATTATATTGTATGTGTCTTTAAGGGCAAGCTAGAAATGAAATGACTGTTTTCTCATATTTACTATTCTTATACATATGACTCACACAGTAATTAATGATTGTGTTAAGATTATATCTGCAATGGAACAAATAGTACAACCAAAAGGTAGAGAGTTATTTAATTCACTTTTAGTAGCTATCTTATCATGTCATGCCGACTTTAAGTACTTTAGTATGTTTATACTTAATTCATTAATTATATACAACTATTTAAGAACTCAAAGTTGGTCACAAAGTTGGTCCACGTTTACATAAATTTAATTATATTTTCATTTTCATTTTTATTTAACTAGTGAGTTATTTCTAGGTTTGGTTTAGAGAGTAAAGTGGGGAGAGGAAATTGTTAGAAAGAAGGTAAAAAGTGATAAATATGGTAGAAATATATAGTAGGTTTTAAATAGTATCTGATGTGATATAAATAAAGAAAAATATATAAAAGAGAAATAATATATTTTTCGGTTTTAAAATGATTGATTTGGTCGACTTAATCTACATGGATTAAAATATGTATAAAATAAAATAAATAAATTAATATTTATTAAGGCTCTTTTATTATGTATTAATGTATTTATATTTATTTGAAACAGAGAGAAAAAAATTAAATTAATATTATTACAAATTATATTAAATAGAATGTACAATTAAAAAAAGAAGTAATTAATATTGTTTTATAAATTAAAAGAAATTATTTATTTTGAGACAATTTATTTACAAATAAATTAGTTATTGTGAGATAATAATTATCTTTTACATAATAGTTCAAATCTAATTTGAAGCATAAGAAAAACAAAAAAACATACATTCTCTCCATTTCTTCTCAAGTTAGAAGCTATATTTAAAAACCCAACTCTAAAACTAAAATCGATGAAATTATTAAATTATAATTTAATTAGTTCAACTAGATTAAAACAATTATAAATAAATATATTTAAAAAAATCAAATCGAAAAAATTACAATTCTACTAAATTAGAGTGTAATTAGAATTAAATCAACCATTAAGTCAATCTATTCTTTTACATAATACTTCAAATCTAATTTGAAGCATAAGAAAAACAAAAAACATTCATTCTCTCCATTTCTTTTCAAGTTAGAAGCTATGTTTAAAAACCCACCTCTAAAACTAAAATCGATGAAATTATTAGATTATAATTTAATTAATTCAACTAGATTAAAACAATTATAAATAAATAATAAATAAATATATTTAAAAAAAATCAATCGAAAAAACTGTAATTCCACTAAATTAGAGTGTAATTAGAATCAAATCAACCACTAAATCAGTCTATTCTTTATTCTAAAATTTCAATGTAATTATTATTATTTTTATTAGAATCTGATTCGACATTAGTTTAATTATGTTTGAGTTAGTTATGAGTGATTATTTTTTATATACGTCATCTCTCTCTTTGTATGTAAATAAGCATTGAAACTACAATTGAATATGAACCTTTTCTATATTCTAATAAGTGGTATCAGGAGCACTGGTTGCTGATCCATGTGGGTCTCATTCAATTCAAAAACATGGTTTCTAGTTTCAAGGTGGGAAAAGTCGCTTCCTCCATTATCCTATCGTATTGTTTCTATGATTGACTCATCAAAGTTCTTAACATCAGTGATTCTCAAATTTGATGGATTCTACGATCGTTGGGCCATGCTTCTAGAGAATCTTCTTAGATCCAAAGAGTATTGGGAATTGGTTGAGAATGGTTACGGTTGCACTACCAGATGCAACATCAGATCAAAGAAAACTCGTAGAAGAATAAGCTCAAAGATCTCAAAGCCAAGAACTATTTGTTTTAAGCAATCGATCAAACAATTCTTGAAACAATTCTGACTCGTGATACGACCAAAGGTATATGAGATTTCATGCATAGGAAGTATAAAGGGTCCACAAAGGTGAAAGGGGTTCAATTGCAAGCTTTGTGGTGTGAGTTTGATGTTCTTTGCATATGAAATAATTGATGAATACTTTGAAAGAATCTTGGCTATTGCAAACAAGATGACTACTCAAGGTGAGAAGATGGAACAAACCACTATTGTTGAGAAGGTGTTGAGGTCTATGACCATAAAATTCAATTGTGTAGTTTTCTCCATAGAAGAATCGAATGATGTAATATCCTTATCCATTGATGAGATACAAAGTAGTCTCTTGGTGCATGAGCAAAAGATGAAGATTAATCAAGAAAAGAAGGAAGAACATGTGTTAAGGATTGCAAGTTATGGTCGTGGAGGTAGCAACAACCGAGGCAAGGGACATGGTCGTCTTCGTGGGCGTGGTAGAAGAAGACTGGGCAGAAATCAGATCCAATGTTACAAGTGCCACAAAATAGGACACTATCAAAGTGAGTGCTCAAATTGGCAAGAAAATGTTGCCAACTTCGTTGAGTTTGATGAAAGTGAATAGTTGTTACTCGTGGGAAAAAAAGTAAGAATAAAAAACCAATAATCAAGTGTGGTTTCTTGAATCAAGATGCAGTAATCATATGGTGGAAACTAAAGAATTTCTATTCAATTTTGATGAAAGTTTTCATGAGTCTATCAAGCTAGGGGATCATTCCAAAATAAAGGTGATGGGAAGGGAAAATCTGAAGCTTCATATGAATGGTATCACTCAAGTAATCACTAATGTGTATTACTTACCAGGATTGAAGAACAATCTTTTGAATATTGGGAAACTAATGTAGAATAAGTTAACAATAATGTTTAAGCATGAAGGTTGCATGGTATTTCACTGTGATAAAGGCTGGATCATGAGCACACACTACGCCAAAAATAAGTTTTAGCAGCACATAAAAGAAAGCGCTTTTGGAAAAAAGCGTTGTTGTAGGTTTTAAAAAAAATTCGCTTAAAAAAGCGCTTTCAAAGGGTGCCTTAAGAAAGCGCTTTTCAAAAGCGCTTCTAAAGGTCACCCTTAGAAAGCGCTTTTTGGGAAGCGCTGCTAAAGCTGGCCTTTCAGAGAGTACCTTAAGAAAGCGCTTTTCAAAAGCGCTGCTAAAGGTCGGCCTTAGAAAGCGCTTTTCCAAAGCGCTGCTAAAGCTGGCCTTTAGAAAGCGCTTTTAAAAGCGCTGCTATAGAATATGCTACGAAAGCGCTTTTTGATGTAAAAGCGCTGTTATATATGACCTTTAGAAAGCGCTTTTAAAAGCGCTTTCGTAGGTAGTTTTATTATAAATATCAAAACACAATTCGTATCACTTTTCTATCAGTCAGATTTTCTTCACGAAAAAACCCTAAACCAGAGCTTCTACGGCGGTCAACGGCGCTCCACTTCTCCGACCAATTGCAATTCGTATCAGGTTTCATTTTTTTCCTCATCTCGTATGTGTTTGTCTGGTTTTCGTGTGAATACGTTTTACTTTCATAAGAATATGTTTTAAAACCAGCTTTACTGCAACATCCATGAAAACAATATAACTCTTCAATCTTCATTGCTTTTCTATTACTCTACATTTATATTGTCTTCAATATGCTTAATGGCGTTTTGATTTTTTCCAAAATACCTCCTTGATACATCCATTGGGATGTGCTTCACAAGTGATGACAAGCATCATAAACAAATTATATAAAAACTCAGATAATTATGAATATTTATTTTTCTTTTTAAGATATATTAACAAATAAATACCAAAACATTTGTTTATGACATAGTTGCTTCAATTATACGAGTCTTTCAAACAACGTCACAACTATTATCTCGCATGCGTTCAGCTTCACCAATGAAACCATCTCTCATGAGTGATTTAATATTTTTCTATTACTCTGCAAAATATTTAATAAAGGTAGCCATATTGTTAACTTTATTAATATATTGTTTTTTTCGTGTGCTTTTTATGATTGATTTTGAGCAATGATGGTTTCTTGTTTATGTGTTCTACTCGTCTCTTTTCTTGGTAGGAATGTATTATACTTGTGTACTAAAGTAGTTGATAGAATAAAATGAATTTAGTGAAAAGTTTTGAGTATTGGTTTTTTTATATGGTTGTGCAAGAGCAAGTGCAAGTTTTGAGTATTGGTTTTGTTTTCGAATTTATCATTTAGCTCAGATTGACTCAGAAACCGTAAACCATGGATAAGACATGGATGTATTCCAATCGATTGTCGAAAGAGTACGAGAACAGGGTATCGGAATTCTTTAAGTTTGCTGTTGCGCACGCCGAAGACCCCAGTCGAATGAAATGTCCTTGTTTGTGTTGCTGTTATGGGAATCGGGTTGACGCGATTCAGTTGGCATCGCATTTAATACGGTATGGAATTGATAGAAGTTATACATGTTGGAATATGCATGGTGAGAAAAGTGACGGGAATGATGAATCGAGGGATAATAGGACCTATGCTTCAAACGACAATGGCACAGATACACACGATTATGATCGAGTTAAAGAGATTGCAGAAGCGCTTGAAGAAGATCTTAATGATTGTCCCAAAATGTTCGAGAGGTTGGTAAGCGATGCAGAGAAACCGTTGTATAATGGTTGTACAAAATTCACAAGATTGTCTGCGGTATTAAAGTTGTACAACTTAAAGGCGGGCAATGGATGGTCGGATAAAAGTTTCACAGAGTTATTAGCCCTTATGAAAGATATGCTACCAGAGGATAATGTTCTCCCCAATCGAACGTATGAGGCCAAAAAGATGTTGTACTCTATTGGCATGAGCTATGACAAGATACATGCCTGTCCAAAAGATTGCGTTTTGTTTCGAAACGAGTATGCATCGTTAAATGAGTGTCCTAAATGCGGTTCCCCTCGATATAAGAAAAAGTTATCTCCGGCAAAAGTCTTATGGTATTTTCCTATAATTCCGAGATTTATACGGATGTATCGTAGTGAAACTGATTCAAGACACTTAACTTGGCATGCAGATGATAGAATTGTTGATGGAAAGTTTCGACATCCGGCAGATTCACCACAGTGGATGAAAATTGATAATGATTATCCTGAATTTGGAAAAGAAGCAAGAAACCTTCGTTTGGCATTGCCTACTGATGGAATGAACCCACACGGTATTCAAAGTATCTCGCATAGCACATGGCTTGTGATTCTTATGATTTATAACCTACCTCCGTGGCTATGTATGAAGCGTAAGTACATGATGTTATCTATGTTAATTTCTGGGCCTAAACAACCAGGAAATGACATAGACGTATATTTGGAACCTTTAATCGAAGATTTGAAGATTTTGTGGGAGAACGGTGTGGAGGTTTATGATGGGTATAGGAAAGAAAGTTTCAACTTTAGGGCGATGTTGTTTGGAACAATTAACGATTTTCCAGCCTACGTAAATCTATTCGGGTATAGCATTAAAGGTGAAAAAGCGTGTCCTATCTGTGAAGATGGAACCGATACGATGCGATTGAAACTTTGTCAGAAGAATGTCTTTCTCGGCCATCGTAGATTCTTAAATTCTAAACATCAATATCGTGGATGGAGAAAAGCGTTCAACAGAGATACCGAACAACGTAGAGCTCCTCCTGGATTGACAGGTGATCAAATATTTGAAAAGGTGAAAGATGTGAGTATTCAGTTTAGCAAGCCTTTTGCACATAAAGTTGTCACAGGTGGGTGGAAGAAGAGGTCGATTTTTTTTGAATTTCCATATTGGAAATCTTTGTACGTAAGACATTTTCTTGATGTTATGCATATTGAAAAAAATGTATTTGACAGTGTTATTGGTACGTTACTCAATATAAAAGGGAAGTCTAATGATAGCCTTAAAGCAAGGGAGGACATGGTAGAGATGGGAATAAGAACTGAATTAGGACCTGTGAAAAAAGGAAGACGAACATATCTACCACCTGCTATTTACACTCTATCCAGAAAGGAGAAAAAAATATTGTGTAAGTTCCTAAGTGAGGTTAAAGTTCCAAAAGGCTACTCATCAGATATTAGAAGACTTGTGTCTATGCAAGACCTCAAGTTAAAGAGTTTAAAGATGCGTGATTTCCATGTTATAATGGAACATTTTCTACCGATAGGTAGTTCTATTCTTCCAGAAAAAGTAAGAAGCGCAATAACTAAACTGTGTTTTTTCTTCAAGTCAATTTGCAGCAAGGTGATCGATCCTGAGATCTTACCAACATTGTAAAAAGAAATAGTTGTTACTTTGTGTGATCTTGAAATGTATTTCCCTCCCTCATTTTTTGACATAATGGTTCATCTTGTCGTTCATCTTTTCAAAGAGACACAACTGTGTGGACCAGCTTATATAAGATGGATGTACCCTACTGAACGTTATATGAAAATATTAAAAGGGTATGTGAAAAACCGAAGTCGACCAGAGGGTTGTATTGCTGAATGATATATTGTTGAAGAAGCGGTTGAGTTTTGTACTGAATATCTGTCAAATGTTCAATCAATTGGACTCCCCAAATCTCATGTTGTTGAAAAAAAAGAAGGTAAGAAACTAATTGGAAATAAAGTTGTGACAGTATCAATGGTCGAACGGGATCAAGTGCATTTGTATGTTCTGCACAATGAGCTTGAAGTTGAGCCGTATGTTGAAATGCACAAGGGTGTTCTTCGAGGTTTAAATCCGAATAGAAATGAGAATTGGATTGTACGAGAGCACAATCGAAGTTTCATACCATGGTTTAAGGAACATATTTATTCAAAGTATCGTTCAGATCCTGCTTCAGTAACAAAAAGATTGAGATGTTTAGCATACGGTCCAAGTTTAGTTGTGTTTTCTTATAGCGCATATGAAATTAATGGATACATATTTTATACCAAAGAACAGGATGACAAAAGTACTATGCAAAATAGTGGTGTCACCTTGATCGCTGAAGCAATGCATATATCAAGTGTGAAGGACTTAAACCCAAAATTTGCAAATCTGTCATATTTTGGGGTTATCGAGCGCATTTGGGTGTTTGATTACGAGAAGTTTCAGATTCCTATATTTGGTTGCAAGTGGGTTGAAAATAATAATGGCATACGAATGGATAAGTCAAGTTTTTTGCAAGTGGATCTTAATAGGGTGGGGTACAAAGATGAGCCTTTCATTCTAGCCTCTCAAATTAAACAAGTGTTCTATGTCAATGATCCGACAAGTACGAAATGGTCTATAGTGCTATTATCTAACAAAGTAATTGATGAAAGCATTGGAGATCAAAGTGATATTGGTGTTGACATTAAATCTTTAACCATAACTGATCAAAATGATAATGAATCATGTATTAGAAATAATCATAATGAGGGTATTTGGATCAATCCAACTGTCCGCGTTATTAAGAGACGGGTAGAACACATTCCTACCAAGAAAAGAAAGAGACCTTAGTGCAAAAGGTAATAGTATATATAATTATAGCCTATATCATTCAATAAAATTTAATTTGTCATTTCATTTTTATTTGTCATTTCATTTTTATTTGTCATTTCATTTTTATATTTGTCATTTCATTTTTATTTTTTTTCATTATTACAGGTCAAATGGCTAGTAATCAAGAAAACTCACAAGATGCAAATGCTCCTGAAAATGCTCTAGAAAATACTTCAGAAAAGACTTCAGAAAAAGATATTACAAGAGGTATAACTATTATGAGGGGAATCATTCGTGATAGAGATAGAGGAGTAACATATAATGTAGATTGGAATGATAATGACCAACTAATTGGGTCTAATGCTGCAAAGTTGACAAGCTACATTGGTACGCTTGTTCGTATACACATTCCGATCACCACTCCTAGAGGGAAAAGAGGAGGCTGGATGAGGGTAAAGAGAAAGTTTGGACTGAGATAAAGGTACATATATGGTTTTTGTTATTTGCTTTATCTTGACGATAATATATGTTTAAATTTCTTTTACTAACACACTTTATGCGTATGTTTTTTTGTAGAGGTCTTTTAACATTGAAGATACCCGTAAAAAGTATATAATGGGTTTGGCTGGAAAAAGACACAGAGGGTGGAGAACATTTTTAACAAACAAGTATCTTAAAGATGATGAAGGAAATTTTCTTGAAGAGGATCCAGAACGTCCAAAGAAATATGAGAACTTCATTACACCTGAAGAATGGGTTGGTTTTGTAGGCCAAAGAAGAGACGAGAATTTCAAGAAAGTGAGTGCCATCAATCGCGAGAGAGCGTCAAAACCCGCATATCCATACAAAAAAGGGCGTTTGGGATATGCTCGCTTAGAGGAAAAAATTATAAGTAAATATAAACTCTACGATCTTATTAATTCTCTCAATGTGTTATAATTGATGATCTTAAGACTTGTGTCAATGTGTAGTTAGAAGAGACGAAAAGTAACGCAATATCACTACCAGCACATTTGTTGTGGAAGGAAGCTCGTGTGGGCAAGGATCAAGTTGTTAATCCCAATCTTCAACATGTGTATGATGAATGTGTAAGTATAAGATTGTGTCTTTAATTAAATCAATTGTTTATTAATATTTAAATAATTTTTCATCTTCACTAATAATTTTCGATATGTAAATGAATTATAGGAGACCTTGTCGCAATCGGTATCCCCAGGTGAGGATCGGGATACCAGGAGCGTACTTAGTCGAGCACTAAATATTGCTGAGTATCTGGGTCGGGTGAGGGGTAAAGGTCATGGTGTGACTCCAACCTCTTTGTATAAGCATCCAAGGAGAAGAAATCCTAGCAATGCAGAAGTGATGCAAACATTGCAGGATTTACAAGCTCAAGTCCGTGAATTGCAGAAGGATAAAGAGAGATATATGGCGGAAAAGAGCAGTTCACAGTTGAAAGAAACTAGTGACAAAGCTAGTATCAACTGTCAACATAAATTTCCCGAGGTAATTTTCAATATATATCTGTTATTATTATAGAATATTTTTAGTCACTTCTAACGGTTATTATTGGTTTAGGGCATTTCATCTTGCCAGCTATACTTATCGTCTCCGACTTATCGACTAGTTGGAAAGGGAAAAGTCCATAACACTTTGGGAGATTTACTTCACCATAGACCGCTTCCGGATGGACACATGAAAGTATCGGTTGATATTGCTTTAGATATGGATGCGTTGCTTCCGGTACCTGACATTGTTGCTAAGACCACATTGCTGCGAGATGCAATAGGATCTTTTGTTGCATGGCCATCGGACCTCATTTTCATAGATGATCAGGTATGTTGAAAACCATTATGAATCTTTAAGTCTTCAACTATCAGTTCTGACCTCAGTTATTTCCACAATAATTATAGACTCCTACAAAGCCTGCATCTAAGGGTAAAGGGATTTTGCGGCACGACGAGTCTGATATATCACAAAAAGAGGTACGTTTAAAGTGTTAATTATATGATCCGAATAAAAAACTGCATAATTTTATAATTTAACTGAGTCTATATGATTTTTAGGTACCTTTTCAAGGGTCACAACAAGTGAGCCAGAAAATCGTTGGCGTACCACCCAAGAAAAGGGTTCCTACTAGATTTTTCCCTCGATACCGGCAGTGTCTTGAAACAATAGTGGGAACAACAAATTTTGATGGATGGTGGTATTTGTCAAATGGATATGGATCAAGGTATCTTTGGTTTTCCTTGCACCGAAATAATTGTACATGAGGACGTGGAACAGATTTTCCGTCATAAAGAATTAGGCGTCAGTATTATGCACGCATACATCCGATAACCCCATCTTTATATTATGTAATTAGCTGAATTTTTTTAAACATTTCAATGAATATAGTATAATATTAATTATGTTTTTATTTAAGGTTGTCATATGACAAATTGATGCGCGGGAATCAATTGTCAAACAGATTCCATTTCGTGTCTTCCTCTCGTGTCAGCGGAGCGACAATTGGTAGGGAACCGAATCAGTAAGAGAGCACTTAGTCGAAAGATTCATGGCAACTGGCAGTACAAAAAGCTTATATCTTTGGGCATATAATACTATTCCTACAGGGTTAGATTTTCATTCTAAGTTCATTTTAATATTTTTAATTTTTGCGTAGAAAATTTTCTTCTAAACTGTTGTTTTAATTTATAGACGCCACTGGTTGTTGGTTGCTATCGATCCTATAAAAGAAGTGGTCTATTATCTGAATTCGATTGACGGTGATTAGACAAATTATCCGGATATGAAGTTAATGATTGATACGTAATTGAGATTATTCTAAATATTTGTGTGTATTTATATATTTAATTATTTTTGTGACATTGTTCTAAATATATATTTTTATTTTGTTAGAGCGATACAAGTATTCCGGTGTCAAAGAGAAGCTCGGGTACGACGGTCTAAATCAAACAACATTAATTGGATCAAAGTGCAGGTATATTAATTTCCACTATTTTGCTTATAATATTTATGCTATTTGATAAAACCATACAACTATATATTCTTATTTGTTTTTCTATGTAGTGTCCTTAACAGCAAAACGGTATAGATTGCGGATACTTCGTTATGCGGTTTATCAAAGAAATCCTTCAACTGAATCAAATAGAGATTCCAGTCACGACATGGATTTATAACTTAGGATTTGTTTTATTATTTCTCGGATATTTCATATAATTTTTTACTTTTAACTAAATCATGCATATTATGTTTTGTTATGTAGTACTTCGATGAATACAAATGTGCATATGACACGAAACTTCAGTTGGAAGAAATCAAAGAGGAATTGTGTCAATATTTTATTGAACAGAGAATCATATAAGGTATGAATATATTATTATGTGAAAAGTGTTATGAATACGTTACATGTGTACATGGAATACCATATTGACCGTGTTATTATGTTCAAACCTCGCAGGACCAGGACCTTAATACATAATTGACCGTGTTTCTTTCATACATTAGGACTGGTTTAGTTGTTGTTAGGGTTGATTTTGTAAGACTGATTTTGAGTTACAATGCTGATAACAACGGTTTTTATATATTTTGAGGTACAAAAATGGTGTATATATATTTTGGATTACAATGGTATACAATGCATTACCGCGGTTTATGAATTACAGGTTATGGAAACTGGTTTATATAAATAATATGCTGCAAACAATGCAGGTATATGAATTATATAAATTATACCTCTAAAAAAAACACCCTATGAAAACGCTTTTTCAAGAAAAACGCTGCCTTAGGTAACCCATGAAAGCGCTTTTTCACAAAAAGCGCTGTCTAAGGTAAACATATGACAACGCTTTTCCAGGAAAAAGCGCTGCTAAAAGACCACCTATGAAAGCGCTTTTCCAAAAAAAAAGCGTTGCTAAAAGCCTACCTAAGACAACGCTTTTCCAGAAAAAAGCGTTGCTAAAGGAAAACTTATGAGAGCGCTTTTCCAGAAAAAGCGCTGCCTTAGGTAGACCAATGAAAGCGCTTCTTCATAAAAAAGCGCTGCCAAAAGCCTACTTAAGAGAGCGCTTTTTAGAAAAAGTGTTGTATTAGGTAGATCTACGAAAGCGCTTTTCATTAAACAAAAAACGCTGCTAAAACCTATAGCAGCTCCACCTTAGAAAGCGCTTTTAAGCGCTTTTAAAGGCCAAAAAAAGCGCTTTCGTAAGTCTTTTTCGACGTAGTGACAATGATTTCTACTAACATGATGTTTATAGTTTCTGCACCCGTGGTTCTTCCCATGTACATGAAGGTTGCCACTGAAAATGTCACTCACTTGTGGCATTGTAGATGTGGCAAGTTGAGTTTCAAAGGTACACACTCGTCAAGAAAGAGATGGTAAAGGGGTTTCCTAACTTGAGGAGACCTGTTTAAATTACTTGGTGGGGAAGCGACACATATAAGAAATACCAAAGCACTCTACATGGAGAGCCAAATAAAAGCTTGAGTTAATCCACTATGATGTGTGTAGACCTATCAAGCCTACATCAAATGGTGGAAGCAGGTACTTCATTAAATTCACTGATGACTTTAGTAGAAAAACCTAGATTTACTTTCTACATGAGAAATATGGTGTTTTTGATGTCCTCAATCAATTCAAGGCTCTAGTAGAAAAAGAGTCAGACCATTACATTAAATGTCTTAGTACAGATAAAGGATGAGAGTTTACATCCAATGTTTTTTCTTATTTCTTTAGTATCCATGGCATAAAGATGCAATTGACAACTGCTTATACTCCTCGGCATAATGGAGTATCAAAAAGAAAAAATAGAACATTGATGAATGTGATCAGAAGCATGATGTCAAGCAGAAAAGTTCCTAAGAGTTTTTGACCTGAAGCAGCTAAATGGGTAACATACATTATCAACATAAGTCTTACATTGTATGTGAAGAACATGACTCCAGAAGAGACATAGAGTGGTGTTAAGCCCTTAGTGCATCATCTCAAAGTGTTTAGGTGTATAGATTATGTGCACATCCCTGATGTGCATAGGAAAAAGGTTGATATCAAGAGTAGAAAGTAGGTTTTCCAGGGAGTAAGTGATGAATCAAAGGCCTACAAACTCTTTGATCCTGTGGAAAATAAGATCTTGATTAGCGGGGATGTGGTTTTGGAAGAACTCAAAGGTTGGAAATGGAACTTAGATGACAAAGAAGAAAGGAATCAGTCAACTAGAAATATTGATGATGATGGAGAGGATGATGAAGTTTGAGTGATTGATAATGAAGAAAATATGAATCATAGTGATCCACGTCATGAAGAAAACAATGTAGAAATTGAAAGTGAGGATAATGCAATTGATGAAGAAAGAAACTCACAAAGGCAAGAGAAAGGTGAGCCTGCAGTAAGACAAAGAAGAAAACTAAGGTACTTAGAGGATTATGTAACCAACACAGAAGAAGAAAAGCAACTGAACAACTTAGCAGTGGTCTGTGCTAGCAGTGATCCTCTCAATTATGATAAATCAGTTAAACATGAGAAGTGGAGCCAAGCTATGGATCAAGAAATTCAATGCATTGAAGAGAGTAAGACTTGGAGTCTGGTTAACCTGCCACTAGGAGCCAAGGAATTTGGTTTCAAGTGGATCTAAATGAACAAATGCAATGAAAAAGGGGAAGTACAGAAGTATAAAGTAATACTTGTAGCCAAAGGATACTCATAACAATATGGCATCGACTATAATGAAGTGTTTGTTCTTGTGGCAAGAAGGGATACCATGAGGACTATAATTGCACTTGCAGCATGCAAAAATTGGAAAGTGTACTAGCTTGATGTCAAGAGTGCTTTTCTACATGGTGAGTTAATGGAAGATGTGTATATAGAAGAACCTCTTGGCTATGAGAAAGGAGGAATATATAAATTCTACAAACTCAGGAAAACACTTTATGGCCTTAGGTAGGCACCAAGGGCTTGGTACAACAAAATTGAAGCCTACTTCAATCAAGAAAAGTTGGAGAAATACTCTTATGAATATACATTGTTTGTGAAGCATAGTGAGGGTGTGATTTTGATAGCCAGTTTATATGTATATGGCCTAATCTACATAGGCAATAATGAAAATATGTTTAAAGGTTCCAAAAAATGTATGAAGAAGATGTTTTGATATGACTGGTATGGTGATGATGCGATACTTTCTAGGGGTGGAAGTGAAACAATAAAGTAATTGAATCTCCATATGCTAACAAAAATATACCAATGAGGTTCTCACAAGATTTGGCATGAAACAATGCAACAAAGTTTGTAACCCCATTGTGCTAAGTTGTAGGTTGACAAAGAATGAAAATAGCAAGCTAGTTGATGACATAAACTACAAAAAGTTGGTGGGGAGCTTAATGTATCTACTTGCTACTAGGCCTAATCTTGCATATTTTGTTTTCTTTGTGGCAATGTGTATGGAGAGACCAACTAAAACTCACTTGGCAGCAACAAAAAGGATCTTAAGTTATCTGAAAGGGACTGTAAATCTGGGAATTTTGTATAAGATGAATGATGAAGCAATATTGCAAGGGTGGTCAGACTCTGATTATGCACGGGATAGTGATGATAAAAAGAGTACTACATGATATGTCTTCAATCTTGGAGAAGGCCTCATATCATGGTCCTCAAAGAAGTATCCCATAGTAATACTATCAAGCACTGAACCAGAGTTTGTTGCAGCAGCCTCATGTGCCTGCTAAGGATTGTGGCTTCGAAGCATCCTTCAACACCTTGGCCAAGCTCAAAATCAAGGCATAATCATACAGTGTGACAACAATTCCATAATCAAGTTGCCAAAGAATCCAGTTATGCATAGAAGATGTAAATACATAGATGTTAGATTCCATTTTCTTAGAGATTTGACTAAAGATGGACAGATTGAGATGACTTATTGCAATACAGGAGAATAACTTGTAGATGTGCTAACAAAACCTTTAAAGCTCGACTCTTTCAACCACATTAGAACAATAATTGATGTTTGTAGTTTGAGTTCATGTAACTATAGTGCATTGATCCAATATGTGTGTTGTAATTTGTGTTTTTGATGTTTTCAGATTAGGGGAGTATGTTAGAACTTGATTGGACATTAATCTAACTAACTTTGAGTCAGTATGAGTTAGTTTTGTGTGATTACTTGTAATATAATTAATCTTTCTCTTTGTATGTAAATAAGCATTGAAGCTATAATTGAATATGAACTTTTCTCACATTCTAACAACTCTACTCTTTTTGAGTTGTTGAATCCTCCTCCTAGTTCATCTTCCAGTACAGTAGACTTAATTCTTTTGGGGTAGTTTTACCTATAATAGTGTTTTGACAACTATTTTAGAATTGGATTCTTACTAGACTCAATCTATTCAGAAGAAATGTCAGTGTTGATCGTGGAAGTGTGAGAGTGTTCTTTGTATCGGGATTGGTTGGAATCGTTTCTCATCTCTTTATGACTTGTGAGGTGGAGACCTCCTTAAGGTATAAGATTTTTAGATGGTTACGGTGGATTTCAGTATTATTTGGTGATTTCTCAGCTTTTTTTAGCTTTTTATATTTTTGGATGAGTCTTATAGGATTAGGGATGGACTCATCATGATTTGACACTCGATAGTCTGATCACTTTGAAAATTTTATAATGATGTTGCTTTATGGTTGTGTCTTTTTCCATAGAAACAATTTCTAGGCAGGTCAATGACTATCTCGTGTGCTCTCTCTAATTGACTTAGTAAACCTATTTTTTGCCTAAGTTAATTGTAGCTCGAGTGACACCGTTGACTCTTTTAATGAGTATTCTTGATACTTTTAGGAGTTATTTTTGTCTTCTGTTAATGGTGGTTCTGTGCAGCTGAAATCTAATCTTCTTTTCTTTTAACTAGTAGAAATTTTCATTGATTCTTTCTTTTTTCTAGCTAGCTTTTTGGGTGGACAATATTTCGACTTTTTGCTAAAAAATTTATTTTTTATTTATTTTTTCTTTTGTTGTATTTGTTTCTTTTCTTAGTTGTGGTAGCTTGATTTGGTACTACTTATACCTTATTTCCATCACTTTTTGTATTTTGAATATTTTATTTTCACTTTTATATATATATATATATATATATATATATATATATTATTTGTGTTTTGTCATAAAAAATATAACCAACTTAATATTTAAAATATTAATTAAAAGTTGAATAATTTTTCTTTATACACAAAATCTAGTAGTAATCAATTAGGACCCACTTAACTCAAATAAGTTGAACTATCTAACCCTAGATAAATAATCATAATTAGGACTCGCATAATTTCAAGTCTTTCTTTGTCATTAGCTGGTATCTTTTTATCTTTAAGAGGGTATATATACTTTACCACCTCTCCCTAACTTCTCTCCTCCCTCATCTTTTCTTCCCTACTTCTCTCAATCCAATCACTCATGTACATGTGGCATGATATCCACATATACAAACCTTAATGATAAATCAAATGAGTAGCAGCCCCCTAGCTTTAAAAGCATTCAACAAGCACTCTCATTTGAGATGGTACGAAAAATAAATAGAGCCTAATTTGTATTCAAATACAAGGTATCACATTCCTTTCTCCAATTCATGATTTTCCAATATATAACTAATTAATGAATTAGATACAAGATTAGATTCCATGTCTGTGGTCCCTTGAAACCTTTTTCCAATTACTCAAAACAAAAAGCCTTATTGATGACTCCAATAGATTCTAGAACTATGATACAGGTTCATACATGTAACAACAAAATATATATATAATTCATTGCTTGTTAAATACTATTCAATCTATTTCATTTATTAATGACTAGTTAACAACCATGCATATTCATTTTTAATATGATTTTCATTATCATTAATGTAAATCATGTATCATGTATAATATTAATTGAACAATTAACTAACCCTTGAAGTTTGGGAAAGAAATGTGTGGACCAAGTTAGCTATTTATAGGTCCCAACTGCTTCTCACATGTTGCATATAGACTATTAATCTGCAGCATGCCTCACACCTATAAAAACATGTCCCCACTTGGTATTAAGATATGCTTCTGCAACAGTAACAGAAGAATACTATGTACTAATATATAATGGAATTGAAGCCAGGTAGAATATGTATAAATTGTAAAATGATTAATCTATAAATGAGTTAGGAGTTGTGATTATTGAGTGTGGCGTGCTTAAACCGTTAAATATGTCATACTAATGTTTGATTTAGTTAAATTAGTCAAATACTATTGTAACATGATTATAAGAGATTTGTCATTTTCAGCTTGGACCATTTTTTGATGAACTTTACAACATTGGATCCACTAAAGTAAATGTGTAAATGTAGTTTCTTTTTCTTTTTCCAAATTCATACTTGCTGTATTAGTGATTTCAATATTGTTTTTGGAAGAGGAAGGTCGTAATTAGGAATTTTTTCCCAGAATGTCAGCAGTTTTGAAATATAATTTCTGCAATGTTATATACTGAAAATCATATTCTAGAGTGTTATATTCAGGGGAGTTCACGCCATTTTAAATGGCACAAACGTGGAACCCACAGACACTACAAAGGCTCTCGCCATTTGAAATTGTGTGAAATGGCTGAATTTTTTTTTTCTTTTCATTTTCTATATTTTCTTTAGTTATATTAATATTTTTATTATTTAATTTTATTATTAATTATAAATAATTTAACAATCTATTTAATTATAAAATTAATTAATAAAATATTAATTTAAAAACTTAAAATAACTATTTAAAAATTATAATTAAATAATGATTTTTTTTATTAAATAATCAAATTTCACAATTACAATCAAAATACTAAATAAAAAATACAGTTAAAAGTAGTTATAAATAACAATACATGGATAAAATTAGTTAGAAGGGTCTGCATTGTTGAGACGATGCAGACATTTTTTCCGCATATGTGGTTGTTGACAGATTCCGCATCGTCTTTTTATTTTCTCAACAGTGTCCATTTCAGTTCTAATGCGAGTACTCGGGCGATCTTTTTTGTTTCGTCGCATCCTTTCATCATGCAAAAGAGTATCGCCCAAATATGGAGGTCATCTATCTTCTTGGGGAACACCGAGGAAACTTTGTATGTAAACTTTGAAGACGTTTATAACTCTATACAAGTCGGGAATAAACGTAGTATAGTCGTGGTTAATGTGAGAACACGCTGCGATAGCATGTGAGTAAGACAGATGAAAAGTTTGAAATTTTCCACAGTCACAAGTTCGTGTTTGGAGGTTGACGTTAAAATGAGTAAGTGGCCGACAATTCCTATTATTAACCGTCTCTTGGACCACGAAATAGTGACTTTCACGGTCAAAAGCCAAGACATTATAACTGTGGGATTTTTCTACTTCTTCTGCAATTCCTTTCATGCAGTTATCTGTGAATTCCTTTCCCCATGACAAATTTTTTATCCAATCCTTTCATCGCTTACCCCACAATGTTCTCATCCTGTAGTATGTTGATCTTACAAGTGATATAATAGGTAGGTTTCGGGTTTCCTTCAACACTGAGTTCAAAGATTCAGCAAGGTTGGTTGTCATGTGACCCCATCGTGCTCCTCCGTCGTAAGCTCGCGACCATTTTTCTCTTGGAAGGTTCTCTATCAAATTGAAAGCCTCTGTGTTTGTTTGGCGGATCTCCTCCCAATAATATGCGTATGTAGACTCATTAATTGCATACCCTGCGTAAAAGCATTAAAAACATTAATATAAAAGAACTATATATTAAAATGCCATGTTAAAAATTAGAGAGTAATTACCCATGTTAACAACTGTCTTGCGAAGGTTTTTGTCCTTGATGGCTCGCATGAAGTTTTGTGTGATGTGCCTAATGCAATACACATGCACTGAGGGTGGGTTCTGCCAGCCATTGTCCAGGTTATTGTAGGCATTCTTAATGGACTCGTGTCGATCAGATATCAAACATAAGTCTGATTGGGGTGTGACGTGGAGTCTCAAATTTTTCAGAAAGAAACTCCAAGCCTCCCCGGTCTCACCTTCGACCAATGCATATGCGATTGGGAAAATGTTACCACTTCCATCTTGTGCAACAGCCAGGAGCAATGTTCCCCTATATTTTCCATACAGCCATGTACCATCTACCTGCACTATAGATTTGCAATGTGTGAAACCCCTAATACAAGGTTGAAATGCCCAAAAAAGGCGATGGAAAATTCTTGCACCACCAATTTGTGTTCCTTCATTTGAATATACAGGAAGTGTTTCAAGATCTATGACGGTACCTGGGAGAAATTGTTGTATGACTAGCAACCACTGCGGAAGGTTGTTGTAAGAGGCCTCCCAATTTCCATAAATATCTTCGATTGCTTTGTTCTTTTCAATCCATGCCTTTTTGTAAGACACGGTGTAGCCATAAGTCGTACGAATATGAGCAATAATATGTCTAACCTTGATTGTCGCGTCACTGTCGACAAGAGGTCTGGTGTTATGGGCGATCATCTTTGAGGTAAGCTTTTGGTGATCTTGAGATATAGCAGTCGACATGCAAGTGTGTAGCCCTCCAATTCTGCCAATATCCCATTTACCACACCCCTCCCTTAACGAAGCTCTACATGTGAAGTTGCATCCCTCCTTTTTACATTTAATTAAATATCGTGTCGGATCAGACTTACAAACCTTAAAAGTATAAGAATTTTTTATGTGATACTCAGATATTGCATGGAGACATGCTTCTTTGTTTTCAAACGTCATACCAACCTTTAAGTCTTCACGTGACTCACGTTCGTCTAAGGGTTCAAAGACTGAAATTGGTTCCACACATTCAAATGAAACATTTCTTAAGTGATAAGGTAGGTTGTATAGATCAAGTATAGAAGTCGGGTCTGCCTACAGTATGTCATCGTTACCTGACTCGTCACTGGACCCACTAAACAAATTAATTTTTCTGGCATCGTCGGAGTCAATATCATCACCCATCCTCTTCCGGAAGTATTGGCTCGTTATATTGTGCTTGAACAGACTCTTCTTGTTGGGAGACCTGACTTTGTTGATATGCATGAGTTTGTGATGATTGCGTTGGATATACTTCCTACAGCTGTTGAAAACAAATATACAACTCCATTTTTTGTTGACTGCAAAACTTTGAGTGGCGTTGAAGCATTGAACAGACATCTTCATCGTCTTCGATTTTTGCAGTGTTGTATGTGGCATTGTGATCAACTGGATTAACTATTGGAAATCGATAAAAAAAATAGAAGTTACATGTTGTTGTAAAGTTTCTTCTATTTTTTTGTCAAGTGAGCTAAATCACTTTTTCGACGAATATTTAAAATATGTGTATCTGTATTTTGAAATACCACTCCAATATTATCGTGGGTAAAAATATTACCATTGAAATGTAAGAGACAAGAAATATGATTTTGTGGCATTGTTTGAAGTAATATTCAAAGTAATATTCAATTGTTTGAATAAGAGACAACTATATTGGTATTAATAAACAAACAACTTTGTTGGATTTATTTCATGCATGTTGTCGCCATCTTAAATGGTGTGAACGTGCTCAGGATGCACTCTCGCCAACTCAAATGGCGTGAATCTTTGCTACGCGTCAAGTCAAATGGCGTGAGAACATGGATGCTGGCGTGAATAGCATACGTGTCATGCATATAAATGCAACATATAATGATTATGTTTTCACATTAAAATGACTTTGATACTTTGCTCAGTATACATTATTCCGTATAATTCACAAGTTGCTATGTTTGATTATAGAAACACATTTTCTAATCCTTTGGTTGTACGGCTTATGGAAAGATCTAAACTCATTCACTTGAAAAATCAATTATGTCAAATCACAGATATTAATAGGAGCATTACAGAGATATCTTTCAACCGGACTACAATCAACGAAAATGGAGTGTTGATGCAACATATTACAAAGTTAGTTACAAATACAGATGTATTTAACATGTTTGAGGATTTTCGAATTGGTGTTAATAAAACACCGTTTGAGTTGTATGTCAGATTCAGTAGATCAGCCGATGAAGTTTTATCATTGTGTACAAAACCGTGTAATTTACAATATTCTCAATAAGTATACAAATTTATATTTATTCAACTTTCATTAAATTATCCAACTACCTACCAACTCTAATTAAATTACTCTACTACATATCAACCATAATTAATTAAATTATTCAACTACCAACCAACTATCATCACTCTCAATTTTTTCCTATAAATACTCTATCACTCTCACCTCATTTTTCCATAAACACACTTCATTCTATTCACTACACACTCTCTACTCTCTTTTGATAAGTCTTCAATCAGTTCTTCATTTTCACAATTATGGCCAATATGTTTTGGTATGGTACACAACATAGGGGAACAATAGAAAATATCAATGTTGTAAGTATTTTTGATTCATTCAATATTATTCATATTATTTATTTTTGAGTTTACAATATTAGTTTTGTTCATAAAACTTTGTTGTATAGAAATGTTGGATATTTTTCTATATTACGTATTTCTATTACATATTGATGATACTCATATTTCAAAATGGAGAATTCGTGCTCACAAACCTCTAAAGCCATATGCAGTCATAATCTCTTACCTAAACCAATCTGGTTTCTACCATGTATCTACAATAGGGTCCACACACATCAATTCAAGGTTAATTATAGCCTTACTAGAACGGTGGAGACCCGAAACTCATACATTTCATCTTCCAAATGGTGAATGCACAATTACATTGGAAGATGTGAGTATGTTATTGGGGCTTCATGTAGATGGTAAAGTGGTAAATGGTCCATCCGAGCTAGGTGGTGGTGCATGGAGTTCTATTCTAGGGGATGAACCACTACAAAGTGATAAGGGAATGACTGCGAGGTTGACATGGCTTAAAGACATGTACCAACATGAACCACCAACCGAGGAGTCACCCGAGGAGTATAAAATTAAACATGCTCGTATTTGTATCTTACTGCTTATCGGGCAAGTTTTGTTTCCTAACAAAAACGATAATACTATACACTCAAAATGGACACAATTTGTTGTGGATTTGGAAGATTGTGGAAAATTGAGTTGGGGTTCCACCGTTTTAGCTAATCTATATAGGGAAATATGAAAGTCTGTAGACATAAAAGTAACAGAGATGTCAGTATGCGTTTTACTTCTTCAAGCTTGGGCTTTTACACGGATGCCTATTATATCTCTGGTGGCTCCGCTTCAAGCTCCATATCCTTACGCAAGAAGGTAATATTTTAATTTTAATTTAAATTTATAATTAAAATTGTTAGGATACTTTAAAATAAAGTTTAATTTTAAATTCTTTTTATGTGGTGCATCAAGAAACTTGACTACCAAAATAACCCGTGCCACCATCTACAAGGATACCGATTCAGGATTGATCACATGCTTCAAGATCAAGTTTTTTTGTCTTCACTTTAATACTTCTTATAAATTTATGAATTTTATTTTGGTTAAACTAACAAGTTTTATCTATAACTTTTCAGTTTATTTAGAGGTCGTATCTTGGATTAGCGCCCCAAAGGCACGAGGACAGTTTGATATGGAGTTCAACTACGTATATAATATGTTTTCATATTGTAGAAATGCATCAAGCAGATAGGGTCAAACTACACTTAGGCCATTTACAAGGGATACCTGAAGAACCTCGATGCATGGATGAACACCATAAGATAACAACAATAAAAGCGCACCAAAAAGCATATACCATACTATACTCTGATGAACAAAACTGTTGGTTGCATCGATAATTGTTTACGTTGGATGTAGATCAATTACAAATAGAGGAGAAACCGTCAAATGAGTACATGCAATGGTATCATTTGCTTCCACATAAATATGCATCGTACGAACAATTTCTCACTGACCCTCATCAAAATCAGTATGCCCTACTCAGGCAAGTGACTCTCAACAACCTCACCACTCACAACATTCTCAACCTCCTCATCCCCAATCCTTCCAACAACAAATGCATATCCTCCACTTTTCCTAACATCAAACACCCATCCCTCATTATCCTGAACAAGAAACTTCTAGCCCTCATTTTTCTCAGCTATAAACTCCTGCCCCTTATTTTTACCAAAATCAAACCTTTAACACCCAATACCCGTAATCTCACTCCCAACCAAATTACATTTATGAATCCCAACAACCACAAATATATCATAGGCCAACTACACAATTCACACCCATCATGCTACCAAACTTCGACTCCCCCTCCTCCCAACATAACCCTACAACGCCTTATGTTCCAACCATGTGTCCGCCACAACAACTGCAATATAATTTTGGCGAGGATCTTAACGTCAGTGATTATGATTTACTAGAAAGCATTTGGTCTCCTCTGCAAGCTACAGCTCCAAGTCAAGAAAATCCTCCAAAAACAGAGAGCCAACAACAATATGGTTTTGGTCATCGTGTTCTGCGACCGCGTTATTGTTTTACCGGTACTCGTTTAGGACCGGGTCATCAACATTAAATATTGTAATTGTGAAATTTGATTACTTAATAAAAAAATTTATTATTTAATTGTAATTGTTAAATAGTTATTTTAAGTTTATAATTATTTAAGTTTTTAAATTAATATTTTATTAATTAATTTTATAATTAAATAGTTTATTAAATTATTTATAATTAATAATAAAATTAAATAATAAAAATAATTAATATAACTAAAGAAAATACAGAAAACGAAAAGAAAAATTCAGCCCTTTCACGCCATTTCAAATGGCGAGAGCCCTTATAGTGTTTATGGGTCCGATGTGCGCGCCATTTGAAATGGCGTGAACCCCCTGGGTGTGGCACTCTGGGAAATAATTTTCAGTATGTGGCATTGCAGGAATTATGTTTTAAAACTGTGGCATTTTGGGGGGAAATTCCGTAATTGGTTCTCAAACAACATCTCGTGCAAAGTTGGTAATGGTTCGTCTATTGATTTTTGGCGAAATAAATGGATTGGTTCTTCTTTTCTTACCAGGTGATTTCTTCACTTATACTCAAGGGTAGCTCAACAGAACCATAAAGTCTCATCAATGGGGTTTTGGATGGTCGGCGTGTGGGTTTGGGATGTGAAAGCTCAGGTTGATAGGCAGTTGCAAGGGGAAGAAGAAACATAATTGGATTCACTTTCATCTATTTTGGAGGATATGCAATTGTTGTGGTAAATTGACGATTCTTTGGTTTGGTGGAGGTGCAAGCACAATTTCTCGATTTAGAGCAGTTTTCAGGTTCTGCAATCGAAGTCCAATGTTGATGTGTGAAGGTAGAGAAAACACAAGAAAGAGGGGTTGAAATTGGGTTTATAGAAAACATTCCCCTTTAAAAATTTCGAGCAATCAAATGATAATAGTGATAAAGACAATGAAGAATAAAGGACACAAGGATTTATCCAGGTTCACCTTAAACAAGGTTAATCATGTCCACCCCCTCAAGGATGATTTCGTCTTCAACAGAGACTTAATCCATTATAACCAAACTGATTACAAATGCACAGACAACGGTCGATGACTAACACACAATGACACGTTCAGGAATCCAACTGGATATAACGTTCATTGACCCAATAGAATCAGATTCCTCAAGATCATCTATCAGGATTTCACAATGACCAGCAACCACTATCATCTTGAGATAATACATTCACTCAATCACTCAAGGAACCTTCAATGATATGTTCAATGATCCTATTTAATGAATATAACAATCATTGACCCAATAGAATCATATCCCTCAAGATCACCTATTAGGATTTCCTACAATGATCAGTAACCGTTGTCTTCTTGAGATCAGACTTTCACTCAGTCTCTCAAGAAACCTTCAATGATATGTTCAGTGATCTGATTTAATGAATATAACAATTATTGACCCAATAGAATCATATCCCTCAAGTTCATCTATTAGGATTTCCTACAATGACCAACAATCATTGTCTTCTTGAGATCAAACATTCACTCAGTCTATCAAGGAAACAACTAACAATGGTTGATAAGGTTCTTGCGTTTACATGATTTCTTCTTCTAAGCAGACTACACAAGTGTTGTAAGCACATATTGTTAACATATTTTCGAGCAACAACTCTAGTGTTAAAACAATTTACATAAAGAGATTCAAACTGAAACACAATACGAGCAACAACTCTTGTGTTCATTACAATGTTCTATCAAGATGTATATGATCAGAAGTTGAGTAGCATCTTGTAGTGTTCTTCTTCTTCATCTTCTTGTTGAGAAAGTTACGAGCAACAACTCATTGCTTCTTCTTAGATCTACCAAGATGTACTTGATCAGAAGTTGAATAGCATCTTGTAGTGTTCTTCTTTATCTTTCTTTCTTTTCTCTCATTTTTGTATAGTGGTCTTCAGAATGTTTAGCATTGCAGCTTTGACATCTTCAGCATCCATAATGTTTAAGCTTGATGGCCAATGACACTTGTCTTTGAATCTTTGATATTATTTTATAGCCTTTAGAGAGAGACGTTGTGAGGATAAAAAAGTCCTTTCCTGCACCAACAGTTAGTTCCAATGAATAGAATAAGGTGTAAGAGTTAGATAGTATAAAATAATAGTTTATGTATCATGTCACTGTTCAATGATAGCTTTCCACTTTTTCTCTGAATAATGTTTTTATAATAAGCTTGTAAACAGAGATCAGTTAAGTAAAGAAAGATAGTTGAAAATCCAGTTGTTTTTTCCCAACGGACACAATGAGAGTGGTTGACAATACAATATGAAAGAACTGTTCTTACGCCACCCTAGAGGGTAGAGGTCACAGACACTCAATGTACCTTTTGTACGCCATCACATGTTAACCATTTTGAACTTCTTCTTATCTTCAGAGGCTTTAGATAATTTGAATGTTGAAGCTTGTTGTAGAAGAATCACTCTTTAAGTCTTAGAACCTAAGTCTTGGAGTCTTCAGAACATGTCCTATCAGAACATTGTCTTCAAAGTCTTCAGCACTTGGTCATAAGAACTTGCTTGTCTTTAGATCATCAGAACTTGTTCAGTAGAACCTCATCTTCATAATCTTCAAAACTTTATAACACACTGAAGTAAAGCTTTAGAAGGCCTCCAAAGCTTAACCATAAAGCCACGATCAAAACCTCTTGTACTAACGTTCCTAAGACGTGTTACAGAAGACGTATTCAGAATCTTGACTTCAATTGTAACATGTAACCACATGTTTTCTTCGAGTAGTGTATGTTCATAACTTAATGACGTCACATGCCTTGATACCAGAGTCAGAATATTATAGCAGCAACTACACACTAGAACAAACCATTAGAGTATACAACTATTCTTAAAGATAACATGTAAAGTTACCATCAAAGTATTAAGGCCAAATGTAAAAACACTTCTTGTTGTTGCAATCTCCCCCTTTTTGATGATGACAAAACCATGTATTTTGATAGAACAATTTATACAAGGTAATCACCATAATCGACAAATTCAAAGTTAATCTCACAGCTCCCCCTGAATCTGTTAATCCCAAAAATTCATTTAAGCTTGTTCAGAGTCTCCTCCTAAGATCAAGAGTCACAAAATAAATTTTGAGTTATCAGAACATATAAATAGATAAGTAACACTTTCCTACAATAACTCATCAGAGTATGACAAGAGCACATGGTCTTCATCTCAAAACCTGGTTACTATCAGCACTTGACGAAGAATCAAAACTTGATTTTGAGTCTGATTGAATAATGCCATGCATAAGGTATCATCTCTTCTATTTCATGATTCTGATATCACAACAAAAAAACTATACTTCTGGAGAAGTTCACTACTTCTTAAAAATCAGTGTTTGACTTGATATTTTCCAGTATATAAATCATTCAGACAGTTCACAACTTCTGATTAGAGCGTATGTTGCGGAAGCACACGTATCAGAGCATAGCTTTTGAGTGGCATCTCTTTATGAGAGCATGCATCAAAATCTTGACTTGTCTTCCTTTCAGGAGAGCACAACTTTTGGAGCTCTAAGTCTGAATTCCATACTTTCAGAAAGTTAACAACTTCTGAACACTATGATATCAAGCAAGATTACCTTACTTTCAGTAAGTTTATAACTTCTGAATTCTGTTTGGTACATTTTTTTGAATATTCATATATTCATAAAGTGTACAACTTTTTAGATATAAAACCAGAGTTGATTTCATCCATAAGGTTCTCAACCTTAACATCAGGATCTTCATTTTCAACATGTCTTAGAATATTCAGTGAACTTGTTTAAAGTTCCTGGATTGAAACATCAAACAAACAGTTAGTAACAACAACATCTTATATGTTTGATTTTAAGATTCTGAGAATAAATATTATCAAAATCATTTTACTTTCTCCCCCTTTGTCAGAAATAAAAAAGGTGATAAGGAGACGGAAAGGTAAAAAGAGTAGAATTCAGTTTCCATGGATAAACAGATAAAGTAGAATTTATTGACATCAGAGAGAATATAAACCACACAAATTTCATAGAGCAAACATAAGACATAAAAGTTCATAGATGAATTAACAGCTAATTGAATTATGCAGATGTTTTTAAAGATTTTTAATTATTTGAATTTTTTATGAAGGATTACTTATAACAAGTTTTAAGCTCTATCTTGATTCATAGATATTTAGCAGAAAAGATTGTTAAGACTAAATGTATATTAGGATATTGAGACAGAAGGATAAACTTTGAAGATACCTAACAATCAGATAAAACTTCATTAATCACAAGGGTTAAAAAATAATTCTTTTAGAAATAGAGGAAAAAATCTTAAGTTCTAAGACATGGTCTAATCCTAAGACTCCTTGTTAAACTTTTCCATGATTAAAAGAAGTTGCTCGAGCTAGACTTGTTTCCTCTTATCTTTCCAGGTGCTCTTGGATAGTCCTATTTGATTCTTGCATCTTTTCTAGGGTTTCCTTTATCCCATAAATTTCCTTTTTAATATCTAAGAAAGGTTTCACTCTAGAGCATGAGGGTTGGTTTTTGGTTGTTACTAAAACAGTATCAGAGGTATAGGAAGAGCGCACAACTTCTAAACCAAGAACCACTTCTCTTTAGGTTCTGGAGCAGGCAAACACAGGGGAGGGGAGGAAAAGTATTTAACTATGTCCATATATTTTCTTTTATCCTCTTGGAGGCAGACAACTTGCATGACATCAAAATTGACATTCATTATTCTTCTGAAGTTAATCCATGCAGCTTTAGTTTTGAATGGATCCATGCTGGAAGAGGAGATTCTCAAGACATTCTCAAGTGAGATTAAGGAAAGTTGTTGAAACTTTTGGAAGAGTTCAGATGGGGTTAAAGGCCTGATTGAGGTTTGATAAAAGGCAGGATGAAAGGGTGTTAGAGGAAAGTTGTAGGATGTGATGGATGGAAAAACTATTTGACTAGTTTCTGATTGAGGATCAGAAAGAGCAAAAGAGTGGGATAGGTTATGATGGAGGTTGATAAAGGATTCAAAATTAGGTAAAGAATCAGATATTTGTGATGGAAGATCTAATTCACAACAGTTGGTGTGAATAGGTGATTCAATCTTCTTCTCAGAGATAGATGACACCTCAGTTATATCAGAAAAGACGGAGGATGATTCTTTATCAAGAGTTTCAAGAGATTTTGCAGTTTGACGAGGATTTTCTAAAGTGGAAGCAGATAGTGTAAGAATAATGATTTGAAGAATATTGGGTTCATCAGGAAAGGTCATACGTGGTTCTGATAAAGTAGAATATGAATCTTCTTTACTGGACGAATCATCAAACTTTTGATTAAGATCTGCATATTTTTGACAAATTGTGGCACGAACTTCAGAAATAGAGGAAAGTTTATCTTTGTATCCATAGTTGTCAGCAATACTAAGGATGTATTGAATGGTTCTTCGAGAGATAATTTTAGGAGGATTAAGAAGGATTGATACGACGGCTTCAGGGGACACATTTGTTGGTATTTCCCAGATCAGACATTCTTTGAGATGATTGGAACATACTTTTGGTTCATCTATAGTAGTGAACACAAATTTTCTTTTAGATTCTGGTGCAAGATCATTTGCAGAGCTTGATACAAAATCTTCCGATGATGGAATAACAAACTTCAACAAAGTCTTAGATTTATTCCATAAAAGAAATTTCCAGATCAAGGAGTCAGATACTCATGCATGTTCAATTTAATGAGAGAATCAACTAATCCATAATTGACTAGGAGATCAAAGATAAGTCTTCCCAGTGGTATCCAAAAGATAGGATTTTTCACATGACTTTTGGAGCTGTCGATAGCATTTCTCAAATGCTTGAAGAGAATGAAGGGAAGATTAATCTTTATTTTCAATGCCAGGTTGTATAAAATTTCTTTTATATCTTGTTGATTACTGACAGTTCTTTTGAGGGAGGTTTTTGATTAATGCATTCTAAGATGATTATGCCCCAGATATTGAGAGAAGGCTGCAGATCCTTGAACTTTTTAGAGCTCTTCTTTTCTAGAAAGATTTTGGAGGAAACACTCATTCTAAGTTTCCTACTAATGCCCTTATCACTTAAGCTACATAACTTCATCCATTTCCTTCATGATTAAGTAGCTGAGCAATGGATTTTTCAGTAATCACGACAGGCATTCTGATAATGTTTGTTGTGAATTCTTGCCTAGATTCTTTTTCCATAATCCAAAATTGTTTTACTAATTTAGGAAAGGTGTGACTTTTTAGATTTTCAAAGAAGGTTTTCCATCCTTGCAAGGAAACATCTAATGAAAGATCATAACCATTTTCCTTGAGGTTTTCAAAGTTTACGATTGATTCATATAGAACTATAAGTTGAAATGTTGGAATGGAACATTGAAATTCAGGGAAGTCGATGATCATTTGAGATGATGGGCCGACAAGCAATTTGTGTGAAGCCATTTAGGAAGATGAACAAGTTTAACCCTAGACGAAGATTTTTAGGATTTTGAGATATTAGGGCTAGAAATTTGCGAAAGTGTAGGAAGTGGAGTGAGACTTAGAGAGTGAGATTAAGTGGGGACGTTCTTGAAATTCTAATGATTTCTAAACTCTTGAGAAAAAATAAAAACTGGCAAGGGGTAAGGCGAAAGGGTTTTTCATCTACTCTTAGGATTATCTTTCTTTTTCAACAAATCACATTAATTATTAGACGTGATTTGAAAGATAGCTCATTTAAAGCATTTAGACTTTTCAATAATTCAGAGATGAACTTGATTTTAAGACTAGGATAAATTCTTCTTTGATTACTTCTAATTATTTGAGAATAACAGCAGATTTTATATCAGACATAAAAGGATATTTTATTATTAATTTTTTTAAAATATCAGCAAGAAAACATACTTTATGTAAATTCTAACATGGTATATTTTTCTTGTGACGAATTTACCTTCATGACTGAGCTTGTTTCTGATCATCTAATCTTTTTGGATGAAATGGTTTCCTTCTGAGCTTTTTCATAAGAGTTTAGACAGAAGGAGCTTTAGATGATCATCTTCTAATTTCTTCACTTCTTGTTCTCCAGTAGTAGCTTTAAATTCTCCAGATGCTTTTCCCAATCTCATTGTGCTTACTTTGAGAAGATATCTTTGAGCAGCTTTGCCTTCTTCAAACTTTTGACATATTCACTTGCGACAATGTCAATTTATTCCATAGTAGCTTGCATCATTCGTCATTTGGATGACATGCTTTAGGTGATTATTTGTGGTGCTGATTATTGACCTTTTCTTCTGATGGAGAACTTTTTTGTCTGAGAAGATGAATTCCTTTTCCACCGGGTATTTGAGCCTTCAGAATCCTGAGAACTTGATTCCAGGGATTTTGTCTTCATGTTTTTTATTCTCACTTATAGTTTTGATTTCTCTATGGAACGGGTTTTAAATCAGAAAAACTTTCTATCATTTAAGTAGAAGGTAGCTGTAGAATTTTCTCTTGTTGGATCTCTCTACACGGTTAAGTGTTTGATTCTTGAATCAATAACAGAGCCGGGCTCTGATACCAATTAAAGGTAGAGAAAACACAAGAAATGGGGGTTTGAATTGGGTTTATAGAAAACATTCCCCTTTAGAAATTCCGAGCACTCAAATGATAATAACAATAAAGAAGTTGAAGAATAAAGGACACAAGGATTTATCCAGGTTCACCTTAAACAAGGTTAATCCAGTCCACCCCTTAAGGATGATTTTGCCTTCAACAAGGACTTAATCCACTATAACCAAACTGATTACAAATGCACAAGCCACGGTCGATGACTAACAAACAATGGCACATTCATGGATATAATTGGATATAATGTTCATTGACCCAATAGAATTAGATTCCTCAAGATCATCTACCAGAATTTCACAATGACCAGCAACCATTATCATCTTGAGATCAGACCTTTACTCAGTCACTTAAGAAACCTTCAATGATATGTTCAATGATTCGATTTAATGAATATAACAATCACTGACCTAATAGAATCAGACCCCTCAAGATCATCTATTAGGACTTCCTACAATAACCCATAACCATTGTCTTATTGAGATCAGACCTTCACTTAGTCTCTCAAGGAACCTCCAATGATATGTTCAGTGATCCAATTTAATGAATATAACAATCATTTACCCAATAGAATTAGATCCCTTAAGATCATCTATTAGGATTTCCTACAATGGCCAACAACCATTGTCTTCTTGAGATCATACCTTTACTCAGTCTCTCAAGGAAACAATCAACAACTGTTGATAAGGTTCTTGTGTTTACATGATTGCTTCTTCTAAGCAGATTACGCAAGTGTTTTAAGCATATATTGTTTAACATATTTTCGAGCAACAACTCTAGTATTAAAACAATTTACATGAAGAGATTCGATATGAAACACAATATGAGCAATAACTCTTGTGTTCATTACAGTGTTCTATCAAGATGTATATGAACAGAAATTGAGTAGCATCTTGTAGTGTTCTTTTTCATCTTGTTGAGAAAGTTACGAGCAATAACTCCTTGCTTCTTATAATGTCTACCAATATGTATTTGATCAGAAGTTCAATAGTATCTTGTAGTCTTCTTCTTTATCTTTCTTTCTTTTCTCTCATTTATGTATAGTGGTCTTTAGAATATTTAGCATTGCAGCTTTGACATATTCAGCATCAACAACGTTTAAGCTTGATGGCCAACGACACTTGCCTTTGAATATTTGATCTTCTTTTATAACCTTCAGAGAGAGACGTTGTGAGGATAGAAAAGTCCTTTGCTACACCAACGGTTAGTTCCAACAAATAGAATAAGGTGTGAGAGTTAGACAATATAAAATAATAGTTTATGTATCATGTCATTGTTCAATGATAGTTTTCCACCTTTTCTCTGAATAATGTTTTTATAATAAGCTTGTAAACAAAGATCCATTGAGTAAAGAAAAATAGCTGGAAATCCAGTTGTTTGTTCCCAACGGTCACAATGCGAGTGGTTGACAATATAGTACAAAAGGACTGTCCTTACGCCACCCTAGAGGGTAGAGGTCACAAACACTTTATGTACATTTTGTACACCATCACGCGTTAACCATTTTGAACTTCTTCTTATCTTCAGAGGCTTCAGATAATTTGAATATTGAAGCTTGTTGTAGAAGAATCACTCTTTTAGTCTTAGAACCTAAATCTTGAAGTCTTCAGAACTTGTCCTATCAGAACCTTGTCTTCAGAGTCTTAAACACTTGGTCGTAAGAACTTACTTGTCTTTAGATCATCAGAACTTGTTCAGCAGAGCCTCGTCTTCATAATCTTTAGAACTTTATAACCCACTGAAGTAAAGCTTTAGAAGGCCTCCAAAGCTTAACCATAAAGTCATGATCAAAACCTCTTGTACTAACATTCCTAATACACGTTGCAGAAGACATATTCAAAATCTTGACTTCAATTGTAACATGTAACCACGTGTTTTCTTCCAGTAGTGTATGTTCAAAACCTGATGATATCACACACCTTGATACCAGAGTCAGAATATTATAGCAGCAACTACACACTAAAATAAACCATCAGAGTATACAATTGTTCTTAAAGATAACATGTAAAGTTATCATCAAAATCTTAAGTCCATATGTAGAAACACTTCTTGTTCTTATATTGTGCAGGTGGAGGACAATGTTATACATCTTTTGAATTCTCTTTGGATCATAAATTCACCTAGAAAAATCCTTTCCTTCAAGTGGATATTATTATTTAATCGGCTACCAACTCTGTCAGCTTTGGCTGGTAGAGGGATTATGTCCAGGCTGCATAGTTCTCTTTTTCCCTTTTTGTTATGATATGGAAGAATCCATTTACCATTTTTTCTTCGATTTTATTCTAGTTGCTCAGGTTTGGGAACATATTTATAGATGGTTGAACTTGCCTTTTTTTTGAAGTGGATGCTACGAGCACCAATTTCAATAGTTTTGGTTTGATGCTCAAAGGTAAAGTGCATAAGAATACTCGTATGTTGATTTGGCTTGCAGTTTGTTGGGTTGTTTGGTTATGCAGGAATGAAATTATTTTTAAAGCGATTGTTATTCGTGTCATCGAGGTGATACATAGGGCCAAATTTTTTTCTTGGAATTGGTTTGTTTCTAGAACTAAAGGTGCTGAAATTTTCTCTTGGGAAGATTGGTGCAATAGACCTTTGGAATGTCTTGAGAAACAATGACTTAGTTCCTTCTATTTAGGTTTTGTTTTTGTTGACATTCCTTGTTTGTTCTCTCTTGTATGGTTGAGTACCCGTTGTACTATTTTATAATACAAGTTTTTGCTTATAAAAAAAATTGTCTTTGGAGCTCATGAGTATAGAGACCATCAAGATCTTTCATGGAGGATTTCTAACATTGGATGAATAATAATGATCTTATTCAATTCACTGAAAAGAGTTTTGACATACGTTGTCATAAGTGATTAAAGGCTTGAAATATTTTCACTTGCAACACTTTTACTAAGCATTATTTTGATCTTTCTTCTATGTTATTGAACTTTGAGGTTAATCATACTAGACACATCATCACCACTTTTAAAATTTTGAAAATATGGACTTCTCATCTTGATTGTGCTAATGTGGTCAAGAATATTTGGCAAGAGAGGATCATTGATGTCCCTTGGTGTTGTTAAGAAACAAGTTTAAAAAAATTAGTTAAAGTTAAAAGACTAGAATACACATGCTTTGGCAACATATATATATTAGTGTACAACAAGCTATTGAAACTCTTGACTAGGTTGAATGTTAGATTGATGTTCATTACTTTTCTGTTAGTCTTAGAGAACCAGAAAAGGATGCTCATGTTGTTTTAGAGGAGATTTATTTTAATAGCAAAGTAGAATCATATATTAATTAAAAAAGTTAAATAAAAAAAGTAACATAAAGTACAAAAGTAATTAAAAGCATCAGAAGTGTGCAAGGGTGATGCAAGGACAACAGTCTTAACAACCATTCAAGTCAAAAATAAACATAAAAGCCAAAGAAAAAGTCACCGACAAAGGAAAACCAAACAAACAAATCAAAAGAACAAAAAAAATAGTCTTTGACATGACAGACCTCTAGAGAGAGCAAGTTGGGGGAAGACAACATCAAACACCTGCGCAAAACAAAAGGAGGATAACCACCCCTAACTGCTCGTCCACTTAAGCAGGTATTACTCCCAGTCAATCAAAGAAATGTCAAGACCAAAAGCATGGACTCAAATTCACTTCCGCACCAAACTAATAATCAAAAACATCAAGTGATTAATTGTCAAGCTTTCCTAACAAAAAATAATTTTATTTCTCATTTTCCATATTATACAGACCACAAAATACTAAATTGAGCAAGCCTAAAGACGTATACTTTCCAAAAGCAAAACCCTGAACCAACTCAGTAAACCCATAAGATCAAACAAGGCAAAGGCACTGGCCTTACAAACCACCTAAAGACTCTAACCAAATGTCTGATGTCACCTCACACAAAATAAATAGATGATCCACTGACTCTATTTTCCCATCGCACACATAACACCCCCAAGACTAGTCTCTGATTTTACGCCTCATAAAGCTTTGCCTAGTTGGCAACTTCTCCTAAAGTAACTATCAAGAGAACACCGCAAACTTAGAAGGTGCCCAACTCTAGAAGAGACATTAAATATGGAGAATGTGTATTGATATGAAAAATTCTAGGTGACGTGGTATATACAAGAAGGCATCTAACACTTTTTACTTCTACGAGGTTGCTAAATTAAAACATGTTATTAGGAAAATTACCTATATTATGCATAATGACAATCTATTGACTAATCTCGAGGATAATATGCTTAATAGTATTTCTAGTAAAGAGGACGAGAGAAATATAATTTTTTTTCCATGAACACTAATGGAACTCCAGAAACCGATGAGTTTGGTGCTTATTTTTTCCAATATTTTTATGAAATTGTTAGCAATGAAATATTTGAGGCACATGTTTAATTTTTCTAAACTAAATGGACGCCTTCTAAGTATAATTGTTAAAAGTTCCATATCAAACAATATATTCCATATCAAATAATTTATGGCTAGAACACGTCTTTATAAGTGGGGGTAATTTTCATCCTACAAACTGATTTTGTATGAGTGAGTTAGGGCTAACCACATTTCTTAACATGGTATAAAGAGCCTGCTTTAAGATCTGTTGCACCACCTACCTGCTATCAGGTTTCTGCTATCGGGTCACCCACTATTTATTACCATGCTTTATTTGACTAGTTCTAGGTATGAGGGTGTGTTAAGAGTCTCACATTAGAGATTATATGGAATGAACATGTCTTTATAAGTGAGGGAAATCCTCACCCTACAATCTAATTTTGTAGAATGAGAATTGTCCTCACTTATAAAGACATATTCGAACTATATATTATCTTATGTGAGACAGTTTTGTAGAGATGAATTAGATCTAATCACATTTCTTAACAATAATAATAATATCGTAGTTCTTATTCCTAAAATGTATAATGCACATAAAAACGATCAATATAAACTTATATCCATAGCCAATTTTAAGGTAAAAGTTATTGCCAAAGTGCTAGGTGAAAAAGTTGCTAATATTTGTCTTGAGCAACTACTAATCTGGTGGGTAATGATCAACTTTATTGGATCAATGGTTCAAGAGGAATTCACATCTCTGAACATGTTTTCCATGCTAATGTTACGTTAATTTTTTGTAGGGGGGATCATATATAATATGAGAGCTTTTAAAAAAATAAAATTTGTGTACATATTTTATGATATATTGTTATATCATTTAATTACTATAATAAAGTCGTGTATTTTCCAATTTATTTAAAAAACAATATATTATTGAAATGAAAGTATAAGATATTTTTAAAAGCAACATCCATAAAATTAGAGTCAAATTAAAATTCTGTACGTTACCTATTGCAACTTGTTTCCTCATTGGCAATATTCGCCACGCACGCGCATTGTTTCCTACTAGTACAATTTTTCTTTTATTTTTAATTTGAAAAGAAAAATAATTATAATTATTAAATAATATTAACAATTATTTTAAATTATGGACGCAATTTAAACAATATATATTTTAATTAAAATATCTATCACTGAACTGATAGTATTTCATAAACAATTTTCCTTCTAATTTATTTATTCATAGATAAGTTAAAATAGAATGTCTACTCAAAACACATTTGTTGAATTTCAATAAGACAAAATAGATTTGTTGAATGTTGGCCTGTTCCCATTGTTTAATGATAAACATGTCAAATGTCTGGCTAGTTATTAAATTAAATGAATATACTAACTAGTAACTAATATTAAATCATTTAAAAGTGATTAAATTTAAAAATATGATATGTAATAAAGTAATATGAATTGAGATGTTAAAAAAATTATTAATAAAGTAATATGAATTGAGATGTTAAAAAAATTATTAAATAGTTAAATATGTATATGGGATGTTGAATAAAGAGTTAAAAATAAGGTGAATTAATATGTGTTGAAAATATTCAACATGTTGAATGAGAAGCGACTGAAGTCACGTATAATATTTTGTAAAATTTTATTAGTTGTGGTGATTGTTTAGATTTACCTTAATTATTTGGAATCAATTATTTTATAATAAATTAAATATTTTATTTATTTTTATTTTCATAAAAATTCATTTTTTTTTTGTGTAAATAGAAATTTAATTCATTTGATTTAGACACACCAAAAAATTTACTTTTTCTCTCTTTTTTTATTTAACTTTTAATAAACTCTTATTTTATCCACTTTTATTTATTTTAATAATGACCATCTCTATAAAATTAAAAAAAATTCAAATAAATTAAGAATATAAAATTAGAAAAAAGTTTAAATAAATTATTAAATTAAAAAAATATATAAAAAATTATTTAATTCTTTATTATTTTAATTTTATTTCAATCGATAATTGATATTAATATAAAATTATAAATAAAAAATAATATGAAATTCTTCCCTTGGAGCTCTCTTTGATCAATTTTTTAGGTAACCAAGCAATAGACGCGCTTCTATCCAATTTTTAGATAAGAAATATTTCTATACAAAGAATTAATAATATTTTTTACAAATATTTAGAGTTTTATTTGTATAAAGTCTAATTGATGCGACATTTTCTATTTTTAAGTCAAGAAGTTGACTTTGTAATATATATATATATATATATATATATATATATATATATATATATATATATATATATATATATATATATATATATATATATATATATATATATATATATATATATATATATATATATATATATATATATATATATATATATATATATATATATATATATATATATATATATATATATATATATATATATATATATATATATATATATATATATATATATATATATATATATATATATATATATATATATATATATATATATATATATATATATATATATATATATATATATATATATATATATATATATATATATATATATATATATATATATATATATATATATATAATTTAATTAAATAAATAAATATTTTAATTCACATCTTAAATTATGTTTAATTTAATTATATAATTAATCACAACATTTCAATTTTAACGTAATTTAAATTAATTAAATATTCAATTGAATTGATCACAATTTTATTTTTTTATTTTAATTTTAATTTATAAATACCAATAACTTATTTATATTAATTTGTCTATATTACTACATAAATATAAATAAATGAATTATTTCACTCAATTAGATAAATTAAATTCAATTTACGTATAAGTATGAGGTATAGTAGTTAGTTAGGTATGAAAAATTAAATTTTCTCAAAACATATATTTTTTTGTTTTAAATCCTTAAATCAATATCAATTGTCTAAAATCAGTTGGAAATAAAATTTGGCAACTTACCTAATTTATAGTCAAATTTGATATGATTATATCATACTTTATTTTATAGTACTAACAATCTTAAAAGTTAACTACACTTATGTAATACAGAATTGCACATTAATTGAATTTGAACAATTTTGTTAGGTAAAATCCAATTACAATCACATCATGTCATGAATAAAGCATTCAAATTGTACAAAAGTTATATGTGGAACATGGACCCACATACGTAGGATACCACCTTAATGTTAGTGCCCTTTTCTTCTTTTTCTGTCCTTCAAACAATACCAACCTTGTCTGTCTTCAACACCTTCCACCCCTCTCTCTCTTTTTCACTTTTTTCCCACTGCTCGGTCGGTGCGAGTTTCCATTTTTCTTCCCTTTCTATCTGTCAAAACCATACCCAGTTGAAAAAACCTTCCTTTTTTTTCTTTCTCTATTGTCTGCCAAACCTTGAAACAGCTTCATAGTTTTTCTGTTTCTCAAGGCATTTTTATTTTATCAACAACAATTCTGTTATTCAGAAATCATTGAGTTCTGTTTCAGTTGGTTGGTGCTAAGCTTTTGTGTGTTTGAAGCTTTTTCTTTGTGATTATCAAACTTTTTCGTTAAGTTTAATCATTCACTTTTTTTTCTGGAATCTCTGAACTTGTGAGCTGTAAATCTGTTGTTGATTGTCTCAATTTCACTTTCCTTTTCTGGAAAGAGTGGATAACTGAAATTTTCAGCTTTTTCTTTGAAATTTGAGTTGATCATTAAGGTCTGTGCATGAACCAAAAAAAAAAGCCATTGGTGCACCTTTCTATCCAAAGGAAACTTATATTGCCATAGATAGAGAGCTTCACAAGGGACTGAAATTGGAATTCATAGATGCTTTCTTTTACTCTTTCAGCTTGATCACACAAAAAGAGTCCTTTAACAACAGGTACTTAGTTTTAGCTTTCATAATTTTCAGTCTTTTTTTACATATGTATGTTATTAAGAACTTGGTTTAGTTTCATATTTTTCCATTTTCTGACTCAAACTTTTGTGCCATGAGGAGTTGACAATTGAGATGACTAAAATATAAACTACTACGGCCAAATTATAAGCCGAATTTGGTCCGAATATGGATCAGATTGATTAACTTTTCAAGTCTAGATGGAGTATGTTATTGAGTCTAAGTCTGGCTAGGTTTTTTTATTTAGTGATTTAAACAAACTTGTTAGCATGAAGACATTAGTTTGGTCTGCATAGTCCCTTCTGGTTAGGGTGTCGCTCACAAAAATGATGAAGCATTTTTACAAGTATATATAATAAAACAAACTAGCATCAAACTGCGCGGCTATCCCTTTTTCGATTCACTCAGGCCTGCCCAAATGTATCCCTGAGGAGTTTTGAATGTTGTCCATCTATCAGGTTATGCAAAATTTTACCACTGAGGAGTTTTGTATGAACATAGTCAACAAAGATCGAAGATCACCTTATTAGCATCCGAAGGAAAGGGTAAAGAGAAAAGATTCAACAACAAGCATCAATATGGCCAAGAGGTCTCAACGATTCCCTGTGCAGTATGAGAAAGATCAGTCAGGTTGTATGTGGGGATTTATTAGTATGTTTGATTTTCGTCACGCCCGCTTTACTCGGAAATTGATTGCAGATAAGAGGCACAACAACAAGCATGCTCTAGGTAATGTTTTAATGAAATTAATGTTTGAGTTTTTACTTCCAAATTAATGTCTGTAATGTATGTTAAATATATCATCAGATTTTCACTTTTCTGTTTCTATAGAGGCTGTACCTACCAAGAACAAATTCGAGGCGTTGAGCGATTTGGATGAAGAATATCAAGTTAATTTTGTAAGTTTGTTAGTCCATATATGCTTGCCAAATCTCGATGGTTTTTCTTTCAGCAACAATTTTTGAGTTTAAATGCATGAGAATTGAGCAAAAGTTACATTAGATTATAATTTTCTTACGTTATGCATAGTCGTTTGTTGATATAACTGTATCATCGAGGTTTCAGGACAGAGGAGAGAGTAAGAGACTAACAGTGAAAACAGATGCTGACAAGGTTAGTGTAAAGAAACTCATAGAAGAAGAGATGTTCATTGACCGGGATGAAGTAAAGGGTCAAAGTAATAATGTAGGATCAAAGCGAACCGAATTAGGGTCTCGAGATTCCCCAACGACAGATTCCAAAAGAAAGAGAAACTCGCGCAAGAAAAGCCGAGATATGGATACTAATGATCAGAATGTGACTTTGAAATCTGAATTCTCGGATAATCAGCGCTTAAAGCAACTATCGAGAGATAATCTAGATTTGGACAAGATAATGGAAGATTTTTGTCAAATCGAACAAGCTTGTTCCTTGATGAATGACGATGGTGATGATGATAGCAAAGTTAATGCTCAATCGAACCAAAAGAACGCCAATTCTGAAGCACTTGCACGAGATGCGATTCATGATTTTGTGAATCAGAAGATATTGAGTGGGAAAGATCTTGTAGAAGATGAGAAACTCCTTTGCTCGCATGAACTCATGGAAACACTTCAGGTCATAAGTTCGGATAAGGAATTGTTTCTTAGACTTCTACAAGATCCGAATTCACACTTACTGAAATATATGCAGGAGTTGGAGAATGCTCGAGGGAGAAGTGAAAAAGGATTCAATTCTGTTGCTGACTCCAACTTCTCCGAACAAGACCTTCGCAAACAAGATCTTCGCAGTCTAAAAGAAACCAGGGAGATTGTCAACCGAAAGCATCGTAAGTTTTTCTGGAAAAAGGTGAAGTCTCAATCAAAAGTTCCAACAAATAAAATTGTGAAAACTGAGGTTCCAAATCGAATTGTCATTCTGAAACCTGCAACAACGGGCATGCAAATTTCTGAAAGTGAAAATAATATTGCTTCATCGCCTGATATGCGTGATATTGTCCCTTACAAAGGTCCTTCTTCTATGAGATTTGGTTCGCATTTTTCTCTTACAGAGATAAAAAGGAAATTAAAACATGCTATAGGAAAGGAGAAGAGTGGAAGCCACGAATTCCCCGTCGAAGGTGAAAACATCGGCTCAAGAGGCAAGGCCAATGGTAAAGATAAAAGTGGGATGAACTCTCCTAATAAAGACCGTTTCTTCATGGAAAAAATTGCAAGACCTGTGTTTGATGTTGTGAAAGGAAACAAGACTAGTACATTGAAAGACTCTGAATTGAATGCAGAACGTGAAAGTGGTTCTAAGAAGGAAAAGGTTTCTAACATTTACGTCGAGGCTAGGAAACACTTATCTGAGATGCTAGAAAATGGAGATGATAACGCAAGCATTTCTAGCAGGCAGATTCCGAAAACCCTCGGGAGAATTCTATCTCTTCCTGAGTACAACTTTTCTCCTCTTGGAAGTCCTGGAGGGAATTTGGGGCATCATTATGTGACTGGCACTGCACATGCGAGGTTTCCCATGCCAGATAAAATTATGGAGGTTAATGATGATAACTTGTCTCCCAAGCAAGCTACCTCTATTAATCAAACAGATCAGGAAACAAGCAATTCAGAGAACCGGTCAAGTGTTTGTGATGAAAATGAAAGATCTAATGAAGTACCGGAAATTGAGACAGAGTCAACTTTCTCGCATGATCTTGGTCATGTTCATACTTCTGAAGCCGGTTATTCTGTTAGAGATGACATTGTTGCTGAAGGTACAGGTTCAAAGTTTATGATTTAAATAGTAGATACTATGATAAACTATAAACATTGGTCTGTGTGTGTGCTTGCATGCATTTACATATATTCTTTCACTTATCTTTTCATCAATTTTATGCAGGTAATTTCAAATTCACAGAAGATATAAATGTTTTGGAATCTTCCTCGGATCCAAATTACATTGATCGGAAGGACCAAAATCACAATGTCTCAGAAATTCCTGATGATGCCAGATTTTCTGAATGTTTGAATGAGGTAATTTCCCTCACTATATTATATTTTTATGTAAATTTATTTATTTGAGAACAAATTGCTATAATGCCCGAAGTATAACCAGTTACAATGGACCCTTCGAGATTTCTTTCAAAGCCTTTTTAACTGTAAGATTTTATTTAAAGTAAACTGTCTTTTGATTCTTTTACAGGATGTGAAAGAAGAGAACCAACCATCATCTCCACTGTCTTCCCCTTCTCACTCTTCCATCCCAGAGAAAATCGAAGAGCTAGAAAGTAGTACAGATGTATCTGGTCGACCAAGTCCGGTTTCTGTGCTCGATATGCCATTCTCCGATGATGATCCTGGCTACTCCACATGTCAGCCTGGTAAAATTCCTGCACTAGAACCTTGAAAACCCTCTAGCTATGTTCTTAGAATTCAAAATCCAAAAATAAGAAGAAATTATAAACTTGTCCCTTTATTCTATGCAGATTCGACAATCTGTAATTCTTTTTATTTACAATTTTAAACTGATAACACATTCATTCTTGATTTTCAGTTAAATTGCGAGTACAATCACTACAAATTCGATTTGAGGAACAAGACACTTCATCAATGGATCGATTTCATAGAAGAAAATGTTGTTTTGAAGAAGATGAATTGATATATGACTACATAAATGTTGTTTTCCATGCCTCTGGTTTGACACAAGATCAACTATTGACGAAATGTCTTACCTCAAACAAGATACTAGATCCTTCCTTGTTTGATGAGGTAGAGTTCTTCTCGAACATGCTTTTCCACGAGCAGAAGCTCCTATTCGACAGTATCAACGAGGTTCTCATGGAGGTTTGTTGGCATTACTTTGGAGTATCACCTTGTGTATCATTTGTAAATCCTAGTATAAGACCAACACCAAATATGAAAAAGATTATTCTCAAAGTTTGGGAGGGAGTATGTTGGCATGTCCTTCCTTTGCCGCCACCGCATACTCTGGAACAAATTGTTAGGAAAGACCTGGCAAGAAATGGAACATGGATGGAACTTCGTATCGATGCTGAAACAGTTGGTTTTGAAATGAGCGACACCATTCTTGTAGAACTGATGGAAGATGCAATACTGAGCCTTGTGAGTCAAAGTACAGAGAGTTAATATTCCAGTGAAAGATAATGATAACAGCATTGACATGTAGAAGACAACTTTTAGTGGTTTTCTCTCAAGCATGCTGTTAAGTAAGTTCATGCGGGGGACAAAAAATTGGTCAGGAAGAATAATGCGAGTGTCGTAGGCTTCTTTAACCTTACCTGACTAATCTGATATTGGATAGCATAATGTGAATGAAGAAAATACTCAACAAGAAACCATAAAAAAGCCAAGTTGTAGCTGCTTCTGGCAAAAGTACTTAATTACATTTGTTCTTATGACAACAGATGAAGCAACAGTTTTATTTGGGTGAGGGTTTGATAGTAGATTTTGTAAAGTTTGATTTGCTGATCACATTACCTGGTGTGTTGATTTTTTTTTTTTGGTTTGACACAATAGTTTGTATATTTGCTTTTTGGTTAACCTATTGTATTGAGTGTGTTTGAAAATAATGAAATGTGAAGTCAGCTTAGCATAGTCTTAGTATCCAAGAGAACAAGTAGAAATGTGAATAACATGTGATAATAAAGGAACAAGGATAATGCATAATGCTTTTAAGCTGTCTTTTTCTTTTGGAATAACTTTGAAGCTGTTTATGTGAATTATAGTTCTTGCTATTGCTTCTTTTTCCTGTATCTTTCTTGTTCAAGGGATGTTCAGCATCAATCGAATTGAAAACCAATGCGAGTATCAATTTGAAAACCATTTCTAGGAGTATATATATACCAAAAACCTTTGAAGAATTCTGTCAAATAAATAAATGTTTGAAGAATAACTAAAAAATGATGTTTTAATGTGTTTAAAATATACTAGGGATGTATTCAAGCTACTATTTACATGTGGTGACACTGATAGAATACTAATCAGAACACTGATCAGAAGTTCATGTTTGAACTTTGGAAACTAAAATAACCCACTAATATTTGTCTATTAAAAGAAAAGCTCATTTACATAAAGCAAGTTAATATGTGTTTACAACCATATTTTTGTCTACGTCAGTGGCAATTAAGCCCTCAATAAAAATGATGCATCCAAAAAAGAAATGCTTAAATACAGTCATGACAGCCAAAAGAAAAGTACTGCAGTGTTGAAACCAGCATGACAGCCAAGTAGATGCAAAATATGCTATAACACAAAGCGGCACATTAAAAAGGTTTAATATTAGTGTAGCTTCCTTTTCTTATTTCCCATTATAGGCGGGGTCAAAGGAACTGCTGCCTTTCTCTTGGCAAAAGCATTAGTTCTGCTTTCGTCTTCGTCGTCTTCGTCATCATCTAGACTGTCACTTGCAAACGGAGTAGACTCTTTGGCAATATTGGCTGCTTTTCTTTTATCAGCATCCAATTTGGCATGCAAATTCCTTTCGACAGGGTCATTCGAGAGCCCTATGTTGGATTGCCGTGGAACTTTTGCACCTAGACCAAGCCTGCCAACATAATAACACAGTCATATATGAAACAGATTTGCAGGAGCCAAACTGCGAATAATTTAACTATGGTGGTGATTATACTGACTTATGAGGTCTTCCCTCCGTATTCACATTTGTTGTTTCATCATCTGCAGATCCGCTCATACCTTTTACCCATACCTCAGCCTGCCAAGAAACATGGGAATCATGCTCTAGAATAAGCTCCAGAAAACAACTATGTTATTATTACTCAATACCTGCTGCAAACATAACAACCAGATCTAACAACACATTCATCACTGAACGAATGCAGATCAATACCATAACAAATACGACCTCCGGTCCTATTTATAAGAAACAACTTACTTTTTTAGATTCATAACAATCAATATATTCGGTCTAATAATATATCATATACATTAATTATTAATTATTAAATGAATCTAAAAAGTAACTTGTCTCTAACCACCGGCTGGTTAACCACTTCATAGATATAAAGTACATAACCTTATTCTCTAATCTCTATTCATATCAAGACAGGAAAAGATAATAATTTACCAATTTGAAGGCATTGTTCAACTTAACAATCGGGGGAGCAGCAGTTTTCTTTGGGTTTGCCGTAACACTCATTTCAAGTTTCTGTACCTTGACAAAATAAGAGAAATAATGATTATGATTTTGATTAGTACTGCTTAGCAATAACAAACAAGCAGGATGATTATTGGAAAAGGTGAAATTTGAAACCCTAGAAAAACGGTGAAAAGAAATTCAACTTACAAAGTAACACCACAAAGCAATGGCCAATGGTAGAGTGGGTAAGGCGGCGGCGGTCTGGGACAGACGCGGAGCAAGGATGAGAGACTGAATCGAATCGTTGATTTTGTAATGTTTATTCAACTTTCAGCACCGTAACTTTGATGTAAAAGCTAAAAATTTACCCAAAACTTTTAAAGTTTTAAAATCTATTTTATAACTTTATAAGATTTGAATCTACCTATCTGATTTTTACAAAAGATTAAAAGTATAAGAATTAATAAAATATATATAAATAAATTTTAATATCTTTTATTGAAAAAAATCGATAAAAAATTTTAAAAATTTTAACATCAAAGTGATTCCAAATTTGTATCTTCTCATAAGTTAAGTAGTTTAAATGAGTTGGTTCATATGTGTTGGTCCACCAAATCCCGTAAATTATAGAGTGAATCTCAAAATTATAATTTATATTTTTCAGAATTGTTTAGTCCTACTTTTAAAAATATGATACATTTAATCTCAAACTTATGATTATTTCGTATAGATCATGAGTAGTCCGTTAAGCTTGTATAAAATCTAAAAATATTATATTTATATTTATATTTTCTCACTCTAAAATAATATATTGATTTTTTTTATTTTATTAAATTTTATTTTTATTTTATTCAATATTTCGTACGTTAAATATTTGACTATTATTTTACATAATTTAAACATGTATTATATTTAAAAATATATTACGATATTTATAAAAAATAATACAATAGTTAAAAATAAATTATATTTTATAAATATAATTTTTTATCGTATTTATTTATGGGGTTTTATTTTAATTTATGTATAAAAAAATTAACTCGTTTAGGGTCGGATAACCCGAAACCTGTATAGAGTTTGGTTCAGCTTGTAATTTTTAATCCATATTACAAACTTATTTTTTTGTCTCGGTCCTAAAAAATTTGAGGCACGTTAGGATTAAGCCATTTTAGGTTGGGTAGTCCGTTTTGCCAAATCTACTCCTAAGTATTATTTTTCTACATATTTATAAGTATACGAGTTTTTCATGAATTATTTTTCTTGTTTGTGGGCAATGTGACAGTAATTATTATTTTTCTGTTACGGAACTAGAATGTTATCTGAAAAGAGTGGGGACGATCTTCATTGGTAAGTTTACTTCACCAATCACTGTCTTCCTTGAACCATCAAATGCTTTTACAACAACCCTGCTACTTTTCATGAAAGTGCCTTGATACGAGAGCCTAGATAGTGTAGACTTAGGCATAAGATTTAGTGAAGAACTGGTATCTATCAACACATTGGATAAACCATCTGAAAGGAAACTCATAGAGATATGTAACGCAAAATTGTGATTCCCTCCTTCCTCGGGGAGGTCTTCGCCACTAAAGCACAGTTGTTACATGCAGTGATATTTCTCACTATTCCGCTGAATCGTTCGATTGTCACATCATGGTCAACAAATGCTTGGTCCAGCACTTTCAGTAGCACTTCTTTGTGGGTGTCAGAATTCATCAACAGAGAGAGTACAAAGACCTTGGAAGGTGTCTGCAACAACTGATTTATCACCTTGTATTCACTTTTCTTAATCAACTTCAGGACTTCGTCAGTATCATCATTCAAACTGGGTTTGCTGGACTGTCTATTCTCCATCCCAGGATTATGGATCACGATAGGAGCTTGAATTAGGGTACTCACAACTTTCTTTGGAGGTATAGCAGAGAACACACGACCGCTACGAGTTAAACCACTAACATCAGTTATGGTAACAACGGAAGAAGGAGAAGGAATGGGCACATCTTTCCTATTTTCAAGCATAATAGCATTATATTTATACAGCACGACTTTATTAGAATCATAGGGAGTCGGTCCTAGCAAGTATAAAACCAAAGGAGAAACATGAGCTCTTTGACTGCTATATGTTATTTCCAAAGGTTCAGGTATGTTAAAATGAGGGACTATGACATTCACTTCAGCGTCCTCAACTTTTCCTTTGTAAATAATTATCTCTACACTCATATCAAGAGAATCTTTAATTGATAATGTAGTTTTAGTTGATTCCCCTTCCTTTCTACTTCTATCAGCAAGAATGGATATCACTCCCTCTTTAAGCAAACACACGTCTTTCAAAATCTGGAGATCTCCTCTCAGAGTAGCACAACCCCATGGTTTCTTCTCTCATTCCGGACACCAATCATGGCTAAAATCAATCAACCCTCTTCGAACCCATTGTTCATGTATCTCTACAGGAGTTGTCGTGTTGAGATCTTCAATTGTAGGTCCTTCAGAATGACTTTTGATCATGTTTACATCATTATCATCTCTATTGTAAGTGATGGCGATCGTCCTCTCATCCATCAACCTCTAAATATCTATTTTTACAGCAAGTCATCCACGTCGGTTTCTATAGCAGACTCCACATGCGGCATGACTATTTTTAACAAGAGTAAGCATGTATAAGCTGGCATGCATTTGAACCAACGATTCTCTAACATACTAGATGTCAAAAACTTGAAATTTTCCAGGGCAACTATCCACCATATTCACTTCATGCTCGTTCCTACTTCTTGTGACTTGAATGGTGTCTTCGTCTAGCAGGCATTGAATGGCCCTTTTTACAATAGAGAATCCATGAGAGTATCTACAACAAATTTGACAAGCACCACAACTGTGTTGTCCAATCATTCCATAAAAGGTAGCATGCATTTGTACCAAGTCTCCTCTCATAAAATGGACATCATAGATATGGTACTGGCTGGGACATCCATATACCATATTCACATTATGTTCTCCACGGTTAGGTAGCGGATTAACTTGCACATTCGGACCAACGTCTCTAAATGATAAGAGACCACTTCTGACCAACTTCTGGACTTTGATCTTCAATAGGAAACAATTTTAAGTACTATGACCTGAGGCTCCTTGGTGAAAGGTACAATGAACATCTGCCTTATACCAGTATGGAATGTCTTTAGGGATACCAGTTGGTGCCCTTGGTTAAACTAGATTCTTTTGCAATAATCCAGGTAACAACTCTTCATAAGTCATTGGGATCAGGTCAAAATGCGACACATTTCTTACTTTGTTTTGTTGATTGTAGTATGTTGATTGTTGATTGTTGTAAGCTTATTGTCGAGACTGTTGAACTTATTGAGGGAATTATGGATGGTAAGCTGGTACCATAGGTGTAGGATTAATAACAGGAGCAATAGCGACAACATGTTACTATGGATACCCTCTTCTTGGTCTTCTGGATGATACTACACTGACAACTTGTTCTTTCTTCTTTGGGAAACTACTACCAAATTTATGATTCCACTTGATGAACCTACTTCTTTGGTCAACCATCCCGCACAAACACCTTCCTCGAGTCGCATTCTCATATTCACCATTTCAATGAAATCATTCAACGCACTCGCAATCATTCTTTCATAGTATAGTTGTCCCCAGTGTTATACCCTAATTTTTGCCCCTAAGATTTCTCATCATGTCACTTTTATCAATACAACAAGATCACACATTAAGATTGGTTCTCCCTATCTTCATCATATCTTTAGGTTTTCCCTTGAGGGATCACCAAGCACCTTGAAGTGTGTATCTTATACATGTGTTCTTTAAACTAACATCAAAATATGTATATATGTTTCTTTAAATGTTCATATTGTAGGTGGGGATACAATTGCATTCATCTCACCATCTAATCTAGGGGTTGAAGGATTGGTTCTCAATAAAATGAATTTTCAATGGATTCCATGAGTTCAAGTTTCAAGGCTATGTTCATGATATCAAAGATTTTATGGTTTAAGGAGTTATCTCACCTTATTTAGGTTAAACTTTCCTCAAAGTTAGTGTTGACATTCATCAAAGAGATATGTTCATGTGTTTATTCCCATGCCTTCTTCAACAAGCTTCATTGAGACATAAGCTCCATCTTTGAGCGTGCTTCAATATAATATCATTTCAAGACCTATTATTATTCATCATGCTTTATATTTCCAAGAAAGATCAAAGGATTTAAGGTTGGTCTAATGAGTTTGACCTAATTGAGCAAATACTTGATTCAGTGATCACAAGTGCATAACTCTCTCAATTTCTAACATTTTGAGTTGGTTCTTTTTGCTATGGATTCTTATCATCATAAACAACAACCTCTCTTCACATGACAAGATCCAATTGTGTAAGAAAAATCATCAAAAGTTGAAAGGGGTTTCAAGTTATTTTGACACTCTTTGAGCTAGGGTTTGTTGACTTCTAAGGACCATATCTTGCTCATTGTTTGAGATTTTTAATTGGTTCCAAAGTCACGATTCTCTTTAAAGGGTTCTTAACAAGCTCTCTTCAGAAATCTAAGGCTAATTTTGAAGGGAAGGTCACTAATAGTTGAGAAAGATTACAAGTCTCCATGAAAGGCCTTTGAATTTTAGGGTTTGACTTCAAATGATCATAACTTGGTCAATTTTTATCTCCTTGAGTCCATTATTTTTCCAAAATAATCTTTCGGATGTCTACTACAACTTTTCTTTAATGTGCAAGACTCAAAGATGCTTGGAAAGTGGTTGAAAATTTGAAAAGATTATAGGTCTTTTTTGAATTCCCCAAATTTGTTCATCATCTTCCAAAGACCACAACTCTTTCAATTTTCATGATTTTTGAGTGATCTTAATTCCACACTTCAATTCAAGAAGTCTACTTCATTCCATCTTCAGATATCAAGATCAAATTTTGAGTGAAAAGTCATGTAATTTTGAAGAACATTATAGGTCATTTTGAGGTTCAACACTTAGAATTTTTCTAAGTACAAAAGATCCGTGTGTTTTTCACAAATTCAATTGGACATAACTTTCTGCTCAAGCATCCAAATTAAGTCTTTCTTGGCACTTGTAAAGATTGTGACATGGTCTTCCAAATGCTTCAAAAATTATGCCATAAAGCCTCTTGAGTTGGGAGCACCATGGATTTAAAGTTGGCTCCTTGAAACTGATTTTGTCAAAACAGTCAGATTTTGATTTTCATAATGTGGCTTCTAAACACTAATTTTGTGTTTTTTCCACTTAAACATGTTTAACAAAGTTGCTAAGGCCGGATTAAGGATTGAAACGCAAGAAATTGTTGAGTTTTGACAACTTACAAGTCACACTTTTGTCATGATCTGGGTGTGCACGATTTCACTTGATTGCTTATCATTCACCTTCTCTCAGCATTGCATTCACTTCTCCTATAAATACACACCCCGTTCCACTCATTTTTGCAAGCTTGTACAACAAAAATCACCCTGCCAAACTCTCTCTATAACTCATAATTATGTAACTTCGAATTTGATTCTACAGCCTTTTTCAATCCATTTTCTTTGCTAACTCTTCATCCTTGAACTTCACTGAAGCTAATAGAAGAAGAACTAAGCCTTGAAGTGTCTTAAATCATGCTAGCCAAGTCAAGTTTCAGAGCTCTGAATTTGAAATCCAACAGGTAGATTCCTCCATCAATTCTCTCAAAACTTGTTACTACAATGAAGCTCTCATCACTCTGATACTCATCGTATCATTTATTTTTAACTGAAAGTGAGTTTCGATCATGAATTTTCAAATACCTATTCAAGTTTTTTCTTATGGTTTTCTTCAAATCGACTGAACTACAGTTTATATAAATTTTCCGCGAGGGTGCCATTGAAATCGTCCTAAAGAGACGAAGTGAATGACACCGGTTTGAGCTCCTAATTTTACAGTTTGAAATTATGGCAGCAGATACTCAATGTCACGTTCAATGTTATGACACCGTATCTGACTTTCTATAAGACAGTAAATACAAAAAACAGTAAAGAACACAGTCAATTGTTTACCCAGTTCAGTGTGCAACAACACCTACTCTGGGGGCTACCAAGCCAGGGAGGAAATCCACTATAAGAGATATTAATTCAGGAATAAACCAACCAGTTTATCTCCTTCACTTAAGACCTACCCAATGCAACTTCAATCTAAGTACAACTTAAACCTGAGTTCCTACTCACTCCCCCTCAATCACAGCAGTGATACTTAAAACAATTTGACTAATGAATTGATGAAGACACTCTTCAAAAACATACACTTGATTATGCTTCACAGCTTTTTAATCAAGCAACACAAACACTCTTGCTTCACAGCTTTGAGTGATACATAAACCTAACTTGACTTTGCTTCAAAGCTTTAGTCAAGAGACACAAAAACACTCTTGATTCAAAGCTTTGAGTGGTACACAACCCTTACAATTAAAACCTATTCCAAGTCACTTATCACAATGATACTTGCTTGGATTACAATAGTTAAAACTATACAGCTTCTAAATGATCTTCTGTCAAAAAGGGATTGATTCCAAAACAGCAGCTCTGTTGAATATATAGCAGCTGCATCTTCAGTTAGGGTTTCCACAAAAAGCTAGGGTTAATTCCGTTTGACCTTAAGACTAGGTCACAGGACTTTATCAACCAGGTTAGGGTTGAGCTAGGTTAACCCCAAGTCCACGAGATTTTCTGTTCTGGAAAGACTGAGTCATTTTCCTGAAAAAACTCAGAATTACCCAAACTGCATAACTGTTAGTTCAGAACAGGATGTCTTAACATTTGTTATGACATCTGAAAACCTGTCTACTGATTTAGGTAAATGTGATCTTTTTGCAAAATGCTCAGATACACACTTATAAACAACAACACCTTTTTGACAATATTTTTCTACAAAGGTACCTAATAAAACAGTACCTAATAAACTAGAATGTTATGACATCAGTCATGACATTCACACACCTGCTTTTACCAAAAATGCATGCCAATAACTAAACAACTACAAACTCCCCCTTTGGCAGATTTTTGGCTAAAGCCCCTAAGCAATCAAAGATAGATAGCAGTAGAATAAATATGACTGCAGAAAAATAGAATGTCTAATAAAGTCTACCAAAATATATCTCCCCCTCTTTAGCCACAAATGGGCCAAAGATACATGTTCTTAAAATTTATACAGTCATCCAGAAAAAGTAACACAACAAGACAAAAAACTGAACACACTTTGTAAACTTCACCAGGAAACAGCAACTCCACCAACCAGCAACTCCACCAACCTTTAAGCACTGTCATCAGACTCAGAAGGTTCGGGCTTTTTCCTTTTCTTGTGAGCAATGTCAGCATTCTTCTCTTTGTCTGATGTCTCAACATCCTTAGAGACTTCTGGATTTGTTTCAGCATTTGAACTTTCTTGATTTAAAGGAACAGAAATGCCAGGAACTAAGTGGTTCTCGTTCAGAATTCTTGTAACAATTTTAGATATTGCTTGACGAACATAGGCAGACCCTTCCCTATTTGTAATTTCAGAGGGAGCTGAAGAAGAAGGATGGGCTGGATTACCAGAGGCAGTAGCTTGGGACCTTCCTGCATGTCTTGTTCTCAGCTCTTTGACCTTGGTGGGGTTAGTTTCCACTTTTCTAAGAGAAGAGATCTCCAGGACTTCAGAATCCAGACAAGATGAGATTTCCCTAGAATCTTGATCAGAGGAAGAGGTTGAAATAGTCGTATTGGATGATGATGGTGTTTGAGACATTTTGATAGTCTTAGAGGACCAACAGCAACTGAAGAGAAAATTCTGATTGAGAGACTGGGTTTTGATGCGGAGACGAGAGGGGAAGGAAGAAAAGGAGTGTCTATTCAACTTCTTAAAAGAATTGAAGGAAATGGGAAAATATAAGTTTAACCCAATCAGAACAAGCATAACTCATATAACCCTTGTTTTAAGCAAAATTAATTGCTACAATTCCTCATGTTGGCAAATACCCAACTTACCCCTCAAGTTTTCAAATTGATTTGCATCAAGTGCCTTGGTAAAAATGTCAGCCAGCTGTAGCTCAGTAGCAACATGTTCCAATTTAATTGACTTCTTCTCTACAAGGTCAATGTGCTTGGTCCTGCTATGCTGAATAGGGTTCATGGAAATATTGATTGTATTCAGGTTGTCACAATACAATGTCACAACATCTTGTGAGACATTATACTCAGTGAGCATCTGTTTTGTCCAGATATTTTGAGAACAGCTACTACCAGCTGCAACTATTTCAGCACAGAGTTGGGAAGGCATTCTTTTGACATGAACCACAGCTCTGGCATATTCTTGTATGATCTTATTTTTCTTTTTGTCAACTCCATTTTGATGGTGAGATATAGGAGAAGAGACTTTATAACTCATTTCTTCTGGGAAACAGAATTTATTAGACTTGTTGTTTCCAAATTCCTTGTCATGATTACTTCTGGTTCTGACAGCACATCCTTCTTCAAGTTTATTCACCACATCATAGACATGTCTCTTTTTACCAAGCCTTTCAATTTGAAGATCACCACAAACCCTCCTTTTATCTATTTGCAGTCTTGGAATCCTTATGACTGCTTCCATAGAGATAGTTCTTTTCAATCTTCTTAGATGAAGATGGCCAAGCTTATGGTGCCACAGTTTCATCTCTTTTTCTTCTTTGGTAATGGAACACATAGTGGAGTTATTAGTATTCTCAGGATGCCACAAGTAACAGTTATCTTTAGATCTGATTCCTTTCATTACCACTTCTAGTTTTTCATTAATTACTAGACAATCAAATTTTGAGAAGTTGACCTTGAATCCTAGGTCACACAATTGACTGATACTAATGAGATTAGCAGTCAGGCCTTTTACCAATAGAACTTCATTTAGATTTGGAACTTCAGGGCAGTCCAAATTACCAACTCCTTTGATTTCACCTTTAGCACCATCTCTAAAGGTCACATAACTAGTGGTGTGAGGTTTAACATGATTGAGAATGTTCTTTATTCCAGTCATGTGCTTAGAGCACCCACTGTCAAAGTACCAGCCTTCCCTTGCAGAGACTCTCAGGGAAGTGTGGGCTATCAGGGCAGTAGCCTTTTTCTTGCATTGAGGAGTATGTGGTACCCTTTTTGACTTAGGTTTAACACCTGAGTTTTGATTAGGGTATCCATGCAATTTGAAGCAGAAAGGCTTTATGTGGCCATACCTCCCACAATGATGACATCTCCATCTTTGGTACTTTTTCTTCATATATCTCTGTTTCTGATGTTGAGAGTTGTGTTGAGACATCTGCTTTGACATTTGTTTAACAGGCCTGATCTTCTTGTCTGCACCAGATTTCTTAGCTTCCACAAATCCTAGTCCAGATTTGTTTCCCACATTTTGTCCAACTTGAAGAATCTCTTCCAATTTGTCAGTTCCATTAGTCAGCATCTTGACAGATTTGGTCATTTGGTTCAGTTGTGAGTTCAGCAATTGAACTTCCCCTTCTAGATGACTTATAGTTTCAAAGTTTGCCCTTTTTTCAGCCTCCAACTTTATGATGAGTTTTAATTGTTTCTCATTCTGCACACAGACTTCAGCACTTCTGATACACAATTTCTTGTAAGTATCAGCCAGTTCTTCAAATGTCACTTCTTCATCACTAGTGTCACTTTCAGAGATACAAACACCAGTTAGAGCAGTAACAAGTTTGGCAGATTCTTCTTCAGAATTACTTTCTGAATCACAGTCAGACCAAGTAACAGTCATTCCTTTCTTTTATTTCTTAAGAAAGGTAGGACATTTAGCTCGAATATGCCCAAATCCTTCACAACCATGGCATTGAATTCCTCTGCCTTGATTTCCCTTCTCTTCTGACCTTGGTCTTCTGCTGGAACTGTCAATGTCAGAGGGAATGTTATGAACATTAGACCTTGACTTTGGATCTATTCTTTTGATGAGTTTGTTGAATTGTCTTCCAAGCATGGCTATAGCTTCTGAAATATTTTCTTCTTCATCCTCCTTGTTTTCAACATCAGTGTTGGATACAAGTGTTATGCTCTTGTTCTTCTTGTCACCATTTTCAGTGATCCCCATCTCAAAAGTCTGAAGAGACTCAATAAGTTCATCCACTTTCAACTTGCTGATGTCCTGGGCTTCTTCTATGGCAGTTACCTTCATTGCAAATCTTTTAGGCAAGGATCTGAGAATCTTTCTCACCAATTTTTCTTCTGACATCTTTTATCGTATTTATTTATGGGGTTTTATTTTAATTTATGTATAAAAAAATTAACTCGTTTAGGGTCGGATAACTCGAAACCTGTATAGAGTTTGGTTCAGCTTGTAATTTTTAATCCATATTACAAACTTATTTTTTTGTCTCGGTCCTAAAAAATTTGAGGCACGTTAGGATTAAGCCATTTTAGGTTGGGTAGTCCGTTTTGCCAAATCTACTCCTAAGTATTATTTTTCTACATATTTATAAGTATACGAGTTTTTCATGAATTATTTTTCTTGTTTGTGGGCAATGTGACAGTAATTATTATTTTTCTGTTACGGAACTAGAATGTTATCTGAAAAGAGTGGGGACGATCTTCATTGGTAAGTTTACTTCACCAATCACTGTCTTCCTTGAACCATCAAATGCTTTTACAACAACCCTGCTACTTTTCATGAAAGTGCCTTGATACGAGAGCCTAGATAGTGTAGACTTAGGCATAAGATTTAGTGAAGAACTGGTATCTATCAACACATTGGATAAACCATCTGAAAGGAAACTCATAGAGATATGTAACGCAAAATTGTGATTCCCTCCTTCCTCGGGGAGGTCTTCGCCACTAAAGCACAGTTGTTACATGCAGTGATATTTCTCACTATTCCGCTGAATCGTTCGATTGTCACATCATGGTCAACAAATGCTTGGTCCAGCACTTTCAGTAGCACTTCTTTGTGGGTGTCAGAATTCATCAACAGAGAGAGTACAAAGACCTTGGAAGGTGTCTGCAACAACTTATTTATCACCTTGTATTCACTTTTCTTAATCAACTTCAGGACTTCGTCAGTATCATCATTCAAACTGGGTTTGCTGGACTGTCTATTCTCCATCCCAGGATTATGGATCACGATAGGAGCTTGAATTAGGGTACTCACAACTTTCTTTGGAGGTATAGCAGAGAACACACGACCGCTACGAGTTAAACCACTAACATCAGTTATGGTAACAACGGAAGAAGGAGAAGGAATGGGCACATCTTTCCTATTTTCAAGCATAATAGCATTATATTTATACAGCACGACTTTATTAGAATCATAGGGAGTCGGTCCTAGCAAGTATAAAACCAAAGGAGAAACATGAGCTCTTTGACTGCTATATGTTATTTCCAAAGGTTCAGGTATGTTAAAATGAGGGACTATGACATTCACTTCAGCGTCCTCAACTTTTCCTTTGTAAATAATTATCTCTACACTCATATCAAGAGAATCTTTAATTGATAATGTAGTTTTAGTTGATTCCCCTTCCTTTCTACTTCTATCAGCAAGAATGGATATCACTCCCTCTTTAAGCAAACACACGTCTTTCAAAATCTGGAGATCTCCTCTCAGAGTAGCACAACCCCATGGTTTCTTCTCTCATTCCGGACACCAATCATGGCTAAAATCAATCAACCCTCTTCGAACCCATTGTTCATGTATCTCTACAGGAGTTGTCGTGTTGAGATCTTTAATTGTAGGTCCTTCAGAATGACTTTTGATCATGTTTACATCATTATCATCTCTATTGTAAGTGATGGTGATCGTCCTCTCATCCATCAACCTCTAAATATCTATTTTTACAACAAGTCATCCACGTCGGTTTCTATAGCAGACTCCACATGCGGCATGACTATTTTTAACAAGAGTAAGCATGTATAAGCTGGCATGCATTTGAACCAACGATTCTCTAACATACTAGATGTCAAAAACTTGAAATTTTCCAGGGCAACTATCCACCATATTCACTTCATGCTCGTTCCTACTTCTTGTGACTTGAATGGTGTCTTCGTCTAGCGGGCATTGAATGGCCCTTTTTACAATAGAGAATCCATGAGAGTATCTACAACAAATTTGACAAGCACCACAACTGTGTTGTCCAATCATTCCACAAAAGGTAGCATGCATTTGTACCAAGTCTCCTCTCATAAAATGGACATCATAGATATGGTACTGGCTGGGACATCCATATACCATATTCACATTATGTTCTCCACGGTTAGGTAGCGGATTAACTTGCACATTCGGACCAACGTCTCTAAATGATAAGAGACCACTTCTGACCAACTTCTGGACTTTGATCTTCAATAGGAAACAATTTTAAGTACTATGACCTGAGGCTCCTTGGTGAAAGGTACAATGAACATCTGCCTTATACCAGTATGGAATGTCTTTAGGGATACCAGTTGGTGCCCTTGGTTAAACTAGATTCTTTTGCAATAATCAAGGTAACAACTCTTCATAAGTCATTGGGATCAGGTCAAAATGCGACACATTTCTTACTTTGTTTTGTTGATTGTAGTATGTTGATTGTTGATTGTTGTAAGCTTATTGTCGAGACTGTTGAACTTATTGAGGGAATTATGGATGGTAAGCTGGTACCATAGGTGTAGGATTAATGACAGGAGCAATAGCGATAACATGTTACTATGGATACCCTCTTCTTGGTCTTCTGGATGATACTACACTGACAACTTGTTCTTTCTTCTTTGGGAAACTACTACCAAATTTATGATTCCACTTGATGAACCTACTTCTTTGGTCAACCATCCCGCACAAACACCTTCCTCGAGTCGCATTCCCATATTCACCATTTCAATGAAATCATTCAACGCACTCGCAATCATTCTTTCATAGTATAGTTGTCCCAAGTGTTATACCCTAATTTTTGCCCCTAAGATTTCTCATCATGTCACTTTTATCAATACAACAAGATCACACATTAAGATTGGTTCTCCCTATCTTCATCATATCTTTAGGTTTTCCCTTGAGGGATCACCAAGCACCTTGAAGTGTGTATCTTATACATGTGTTCTTTAAACTAACATCAAAATATGTATATATGTTTCTTTAAATGTTCATATTGTAGGTGGGGATACAATTGCATTCATCTCACCATCTAATCTAGGGGTTGAAGGATTGGTTCTCAATAAAATGAATTTTCAATGGATTCCATGAGTTCAAGTTTCAAGGCTATGTTCATGATATCAAAGATTTTATGGTTTAAGGAGTTATCTCACCTTATTTAGGTTAAACTTTCCTCAAAGTTGGTGTTGACATTCATCAAAGAGATATGTTCATGTGTTTATTCCCATGCCTTCTTCAACAAGCTTCATTGAGACATAAGCTCCATCTTTGAGCGTGCTTCAATATAATATCATTTCAAGACCTATTATTATTCATCATGCTTTATATTTCCAAGAAAGATCAAAGGATTTAAGGTTGGTCTAATGAGTTTGACCTAATTGAGCAAATACTTGATTCAGTGATCACAAGTGCATAACTCTCTCAATTTCTAACATTTTGAGTTGGTTCTTTTTGCTATGGATTCTTATCATCATAAACAACAACCTCTCTTCACATGACAAGATCCAATTGTGTAAGAAAAATCATCAAAAGTTGAAAGGGGTTTCAAGTTATTTTGACACTCTTTGAGCTAGGGTTTGTTGACTTCTAAGGACCATATCTTGCTCATTGTTTGAGATTTTTAATTGGTTCCAAAGTCACGATTCTCTTTAAAGGGTTCTTAACAAGCTCTCTTCAGAAATCTAAGGCTAATTTTGAAGGGAAGGTCACTAATAGTTGAGAAAGATTACAAGTCTCCATGAAAGGCCTTTGAATTTTAGGGTTTGACTTCAAATGATCATAACTTGGTCAATTTTTATCTCCTTGAGTCCATTATTTTTCCAAAATAATCTTTGGGATGTCTACTACAACTTTTCTTTAATGTGCAAGACTCAAAGATGCTTGGAAAGTGGTTGAAAATTTGAAAAGATTATAGGTCTTTTTTGAATTCCCCAAATTTGTTCATCATCTTCCAAAGACCACAACTCTTTCAATTTTCATGATTTTTGAGTGATCTTAATTCCACACTTCAATTCAAGAAGTCTACTTCATTCCATCTTCAGATATCAAGATCAAATTTTGAGTGAAAAGTCATGTAATTTTGAAGAACATTATAGGTCATTTTGAGGTTCAACACTTAGAATTTTTCTAAGTACAAAAGATCTGTGTGTTTTTCACAAATTCAATTGGACATAACTTTCTGCTCAAGCATCCAAATTAAGTCTTTCTTGGCACATTGTAAAGATTGTGACATGGTCTTCCAAATGCTTCAAAAATTATGCCATAAAGTCTCTTGAGTTGGGAGCACCATGGATTTAAAGTTGGCTCCTTGAAACTGATTTTGTCAAAACAGTCAGATTTTGATTTTCATAATGTGGCTTCTAAACACTAATTTTGTGTTTTTTCCACTTAAACATGTTTAACAAAGTTGCTAAGGCCGGATTAAGGATTGAAACGCAAGAAATTGTTGAGTTTTGACAACTTGCAAGTCACACTTTTGTCATGATCTGGGTGTGCACGATTTCACTTGATTGCTTATCATTCACCTTCTCTCAGCATTGCATTCACTTCTCCTATAAATACACACCCCGTTCCACTCATTTTTGCAAGCTTGTATAACAAAAATCACCCTGCCAAACTCTCTCTATAACTCATAATTATGTAACTTCGAATTTGATTCTACAGCCTTTTTCAATCCATTTTCTTTGCTAACTCTTCATCCTTGAACTTCACTGAAGCTAATAGAAGAAGAACTAAGCCTTGAAGTGTCTTAAATCATGCTAGCCAAGTCAAGTTTCAGAGCTCTGAATTTGAAATTCAACAGGTAGATTCCTCCATCAATTCTCTCAAAACTTGTTACTACAATGAAGCTCTCATCACTCTGATACTCATCGTATCATTTATTTTTAACTGAAAGTGAGTTTCGATCATGAATTTTCAAATACCTATTCAAGTTTTTTCTTATGGTTTTCTTTAAATCGACTGAACTACAGTTTATATAAATTTTCCGCGAGGGTGCCATTGAAATCGTCTTAAAGAGACAAAGTGAATGACACCGGTTTGAGCTCCTAATTTTACAGTTTGAAATTCTGGCAGCAGATACTCAATGTCACGTTCAATGTTATGACACCATATCTGACTTTCTATAAGACAGTAAATACAAAAAACAGTAAAGAACACAGTCAATTGTTTACCCAGTTCAATGTGCAACAACACCTACTCTGGGGGCTACCAAGCCAGGGAGGAAATCCACTATAAGAGATATTAACTCAGGAATAAACTAACCAGTTTATCTCCTTCACTTAAGACCTACCCAATGCAACTTCAATCTAAGTACAACTTAAACCTGAGTTCCTACTCACTCCCCCTCAATCACAGCAGTGATACTTAAAACAATTTGACTAATGAATTGATGAAGACACTCTTCAAAAACATACACTTGATTATGCTTCACAGCTTTTTAATCAAGCAACACAAACACTCTTGCTTCACAGCTTTGAGTGATACATAAACCTAACTTGACTTTGCTTTAAAGCTTTAGTCAAGAGACACAAAAACACTCTTGCTTCAAAGCTTTGAGTGGTACACAACCCTTACAATTAAAACCTATTCCAAGTCACTTATCACAATGATACTTGCTTGGATTACAATAGTTAAAACTATACAGCTTCTAAATGATCTTCTGTCAAAAAGGGATTGATTCCAAAACAGCAGCTTTGTTGAATATATAGCAGCTGCATCTTCAGTTAGGGTTTCCACAAAAAGCTAGGGTTAATTCCGTTTGACCTTAAGACTAGGTCACAGGACTTTATCAACCAGGTTAGGGTTGATCTAGGTTAACCCCAAGTCCACGAGATTTTCTGTTCTGGAAAGACTGAGTCATTTTCCTGAAAAAACTCAGAATTACCCAAACTGCATAACTGTTAGTTCAGAACAGGATGTCTTAACATTTGTTATGACATCTGAAAACCTGTCTACTGATTTAGGTAAATGTGATCTTTTTGCAAAATGCTCAGATACACACTTATAAACAGCAGCACCTGTTTGACAATATTTTTCTGCAAAGGTACCTAATAAAACAGTACCTAATAAACTAGAATGTTATGACATCAGTCATGACATTCACACACCTGCTTTTACCAAAAATGCATGCCAATAACTAAACAACTACAAACTCCCCCTTTGGCAGATTTTTGGCTAAAGCCCCTAAGCAATCAAAGATAGATAGCAGCAGAATAAATATGACTGCAGAAAAATAGAATGTCTAATAAAGTCTACCAAAATATATCTCCCCCTCTTTAGCCACAAATGGGCCAAAGATACATGTTCTTAAAATTTATACAGTCATCCAGAAAAAGTAACACAACAAGACAAAAAACTGAACACACTTTGCAAACTTCACTAGGAAACAACAACTCCACCAACCAGCAACTCCACCAACCTTTAAGCACTGTCATCAGACTCAGAAGGTTCGGGCTTTTTCCTTTTCTTGTGAGCAATGTCAGCATTCTTCTCTTTGTCTGATGTCTCAACATCCTTAGAGACATCTGGATTTGTTTCAGCATTTGAACTTTCTTGATTTAAAGGAACAGAAATGCCAGGAACTAAGTGGTTCTCGTTCAGAATTCTTGTAACAATTTTAGCTATTGCTTGACGAACATAGGCAGACCCTTCCCTATTTGCAATTTCAGAGGGAACTGAAGAAGAAGGATGTGATGGATTACCAGAGGCAGTAGCTTGGGACCTTCCTGCATGTCTTGTTCTCAGCTCTTTGACCTTGGTGGGGTTAGTTTCCACTTTTCTAAGAGAAGAGATCTCCAGGACTTTAGAATCCAGACAAGATGAGATTGCCCTAGAATCTTGATCAGAGGAAGAGGTTGAAATAGTCGTATTGGATGATGATGGTGTTTGAGACATTTTGATAGTCTTAGAGGACCAACAATAACTGAAGAGAAAATTCTGATTGAGAGACTGGGTTTTGATGCGGAGACGAGAGGGGAAGGAAGAAAAGGAGTGTCTATTCAACTTCTTAAAAGAATTGAAGGAAATGGGAAAATATAAGTTTAACCCAATCAGAACAAGCATAACTCATATAACCCTTGTTTTAAGCAAAATTAATTGCTACAATTCCTCATGTTGGCAAATACCCAACTTACCCCTCAAGTTTTCAAATTGATTTGCATCAAGTGCCTTGGTAAAAATGTCAGCCAGCTGTAGCTCAGTAGCAACATGTTCCAATTTAATTGACTTCTTCTCTACAAGGTCAATGTGCTTGGTCCTGCTATGCTGAATAGGGTTCATGGAAATATTGATTGTATTCAGGTTGTCACAATACAATGTCACAACATCTTGTGAGACATTATACTCAGTGAGCATCTGTTTTGTCCAGATATTTTGAGAACAGCTACTACCAGCTGCAACTATTTCAGCACAGAGTTGGGAAGGCATTCTTTTGACATGAACCACAGCTCTGGCATATTCTTGTATGATCTTATTTTTCTTTTTGTCAACTCCATTTTGATGGTGAGATATAGGAGAAGAGACTTTATAACTCATTTCTTCTGGGAAACAGAATTTATTAGACTTGTTGTTTCCAAATTCCTTGTCATGATTACTTCTGGTTCTGACAGCACATCCTTCTTCAAGTTTATTCACCACATCATAGACATGTCTCTTTTTACCAAGCCTTTCAATTTGAAGATCACCACAAACCCTCCTTTTATCTATTTGCAGTCTTGGAATCCTTATGACTGCTTCCATAGAGATAGTTCTTTTCAATCTTCTTAGATGAAGATGGCCAAGCTTATGGTGCCACATTTTCATCTCTTTTTCTTCTTTGGTAATGGAACACATAGTGGAGTTATTAGTGTTCTCAGGATGCCACAAGTAACAGTTATCTTTAGATCTGATTCCTTTCATTACCACTTCTAGTTTTTCATTAATTACTAGACAATCAAATTTTGAGAAGTTGACCTTGAATCCTAGGTCACACAATTGACTGATACTAATGAGATTAGCAGTCAGGCCTTTTACCAATAGAACTTCATTTAGATTTGGAACTTCAGGGCAGTCCAAATTACCAACTCCTTTGATTTCACCTTTAGCACCATCTCCAAAGGTCACATAACTAGTGGTGTGAGGTTTAACATGATTGAGAATGTTCTTTATTCCAGTCATGTGCTTAGAGCACCCACTGTCAAAGTACCAGCCTTCCCTTGCAGAGACTCTCAGGGAAGTGTGGGCTATCAGGGCAGTAGCCTTTTTCTTGCATTGAGGAGTATGTGGTACCCTTTTTGACTTAGGTTTAACACCTGAGTTTTGATTAGGGTATCCATGCAATTTGAAGCAGAAAGGCTTTATGTGGCCATACCTCCCACAATGATGACATCTCCATCTTTGGTACTTTTTCTTCATATATCTCTGTTTCTGATGTTGAGAGTTGTGTTGAGACATCTGCTTTGACATTTGTTTAACAGGCCTGATCTTCTTGTCTGCACCAGATTTCTTAGCTTCCACAAATCCTAGTCCAGATTTGTTTCCCACATTTTGTCCAACTTGAAGAATCTCTTCCAATTTGTCAGTTCCATTAGTCAGCATCTTGACAGATTTGGTCATTTGGTTCAGTTGTGAGTTCAGCAATTGAACTTCCCCTTCTAGATGACTTATAGTTTCAAGGTTTGCCCTTTTTTCAGCCTCCAGCTTTATGATGAGTTTTAATTGTTTCTCATTCTGCACACAGACTTCAGCACTTCTGATACACAATTTCTTGTAAGTATCAGCCAGTTCTTCAAATGTCACTTCTTCATCACTAGTGTCACTTTCAGAGATACAAACACCAGTTAGAGCAGTAACTAGTTTGGCAGATTCTTCTTCAGAATTACTTTCTGAATCACAGTCAGACCAAGTAACAGTCATTCCTTTCTTTTATTTCTTAAGAAAGGTAGGACATTCAGCTCGAATATTCCCAAATCCTTCACAACCATGGCATTGAATTCCTCTGCCTTGATTTCCCTTCTCTTCTAACCTTGGTCTTCTGCTGGAACTGTCAATGTCAGAGGGAATGTTATGAACATTAGACCTTGACTTTAGATTTATTCTTTTGATGAGTTTGTTGAATTGTCTTCCAAGCATGGCTATAGCTTCTGAAATATTTTCTTCTTCATCCTCCTTGTTTTCAACATCAGTGTTGGATACAAGTGTTATGCTCTTGTTCTTCTTGTCACCATTTTCAGTGATCCCCATCTCAAAAGTCTGAAGAGGCTCAATAAGTTCATCCACTTTCAACTTGCTGATGTCCTGGGCTTCTTCTATGGCAGTTACCTTCATTGCAAATCTTTTAGGCAAGGATCTGAGAATCTTTCTCACCAATTTTTCTTCTGACATCTTTTCTCCCAGTGCTCCTGAGGTGTTGGCAATCTCCAAGATGTTCATGTGAAACTCATGAATGGTTTCATCTTCCATCATTTTTAGATTCTCAAACTTGGTAGTCAACATCTGAAGCCTTGATGTGATCGGTGGATCTGGAACTGACTGTTTAAAGCTGGTTTCGCGAAATGTCGCGGAAGCAAGAGTCGCCACCGTCTTTTATTTTCTCCAAATGGAAAGGACAAAAGCACAGAAAAATTCCTTAAAGAGATTGCTCTCGGTTCGGGAGGTAGATTATAGAAAGGGAAGGTATTAGCACCATTTCTATCCATGGTTATCCATGGGCTCTTAGATACTTGCTCATTGTGTTTTCAAAAATGGTTTGTTTGCTTTTCAACTGTGGGTTTTAAAAAGTTTCTTTGAAAATTCCAGTTCGACTCTTGTATCGGTCCTCAAGAGTGTTTGAAAAAATGCTTTCGAAAGCTTTTTGAAAATGTGTCGGTGTGAAAAGTATTTTGTTTTGTTTTGAAATTTAGAGCAAGTATCTAGAGTCGTCTACCTACCCTAAGGAATTCGTCTGTGTAGATGTCCTTTAAAGTAGCTCCATCCCACCATTGAGAGGTAGGTAGCACCACCGTTGGAGGTGTTCGGGTCAATTCGAGGTTCGGGACATGGTGATCACCAGAGCAATGGGAAGACACCTTAGAAGCTACCCTCATGCCAGGTTCCCAGATCATGAGGACTTACTAAGACATCCTCTACTCGACGATCACCTTTCGAGGCAAGGCAACAGTGAGGCGTACCCTAGGGGTGGTGTGTGCGATTTGTGTGTCGTTTTCATTTGCATTTATCTTTTGTCATGTTATTGGTGTTCTACGCTTGTTTTTATTTTTTGTCCATACATTCTTTCATGCCATTTGTTAACAGTTAAAAATATTGCGGGAAAAGTAAATTCTAAGCTATTACAAAAGGCGCGGGTCCACATCGCCAAAATTTCTCGAACCCGATTTGACAGAAAATAAAGAAATTAAAAGTGCGAGAAGTAATTAAAATGTTACAAGGCCTTGGGAGAGATACATAAACATTTAAGCGAAATAAAAGAAATATGCGAATTAAAATAAAAATTGGACACGAGGGCGTTGGACCCTTTTTGCAAAATTAAAATTAAACGATGAAATTAATTAATAAAAAAAAGAAAGGAAATTGTTTTTGTTTTTTGGTATTTTATGATTTTTAAGACTTAATATGAAAAAGGAATTAATTAAAATTAATACTAACCCTAATTCTAATGGCTTTTAATTTATTAAGAAAAAACATTGAATTTTGACCTAAATTAACCCTGATTTTTATATACAAATTTAATTATGAAAATAAATAGAATAATTAATATTATTTATGGAAGAAAAATAAAAAGGATGAAAAATTATTAATTAAACCTAATTCTATGTTTTTTTAGATTTTATTATGAAAAGAATTAAAATTACAACCTAATTTAAAATTAAATAATTATATACAAATTTTTTATGGAAAATATTAAAACAAAATATTTATTATATTTTTCCCTTTTCTGATTTTTATGTTTTTTATATGTTGTGAAAAGAATTAATTTAAACTAATAATTAAAATAAAAATAAAATAATGCAAAAGAAAATATTCAAAATAGCAAACCTAGGGGGGTTGTAGTCCCCAACATGGAGGTTAAAGTTTAGTAATCTGGCCCATTTATTTTGGCCTGTTTGGACTTTTGCTGGACACGTGCATATGCGTTGACTCAAGCCTATGGTATTCCTCCAATCTGCGCCTTTGATTTGATTCCATTGGACACGTGGACGTTGGATTCTGAAGGTGCATGATGTGCTTTGATATTGAACCTGCACGTGAATTCTTATTGAAAAACAATATGGGAATATTGAAGACCTGGGGCTCGAACCCAGGTCATATACTTTACCCATCCTTATGCTTGCCAGCTGAACCAATTTGCTTTTCTGTAATTAATATAATAAACAAACATAATAAAACAAACGCGTTAACTTGTTCTTTTCTTCGCGCGAACTTTTGAATTGACCAACCAGCTTATGCCACCACACCATCTTCTTCATTGTGTATATTTTTCCTGAAATACACAAAACATTGGCAACGGTTTTCACGCGTTGCCTAAGACACCATGCAAGAAAATAACGATTAGCCATGGAACGCTCATAAATTGGGCGCGACACATGGATTCTCTTCGTCCAGACGCGCTTGTTTCAATGGTCAAGGTCCCAAGTCTCAATTTTTCCTTATTTGAAAAGCCCTAATCCAAGGTCCTGAAAACCCTAGAAATTGACAATGGCATAATCGCGTAGGGTGCATAAAAATTCAATCAAACACATGGGTTAGCTTCAGAATAGCATAAGGAATGTAAATCACATATTAAAACTTGCAATAAACGCATGAATGAAGGTGCACGATTGTGAATTTTATTTGAAACAGTTTTACTCCATTGTACCAATTCCGGGCTTATAAAGGTTGGAAAGTGATCCAGTTAGCTTCAGGAGGACACGAGGAAGCTTTTGCGATAGGTCTTGTGCCTTGAATCAACCTGCAAAAGGGTTTTCAGTTTTGAGTTTCTTAACAAAAATTTCAAGTTTGATTGTTAGGTTTCTGAGCAGCTGCGTGTGTGTTTGCATTAGGGTTATGATCCTTGCATATGTAGTAGTGAATTAGGTTAAAAAGAATCATCCAAATCTCTTGCATTCATAGTTTTTGAAAATTGATTTTCAAAGATCTTTTCAATCTTTTTCCATGTGTTTTTGTTCTCAATCATATCAATTCTCTCCAAATCTTTCCATATTGGATCATGCACGAGTTATTGAGTAGATTTTGTGCACAAAAAGATTGAAAAAATTAGGTTAAGCCTTTTTCATATATTTAATTTGATTTAAATGAATTATATAAAATAAAAATTCAAATAAATAAATAAAAAATGAATAAAGACTTCCCTTTGGGCCAAGTAGTCGTGCACATGCTTGGAATGGTGAATTGTGGAAGAAAAATGGGCCCATTAGCAATTTTAGGTCATTTGAATCAATGTTGACTTTTCAAAATATCCAAAAATTTCCCAACTTCTACAAGGCATAACTTGCTCAATTTTTAGGCTTTTCTCATGTTCTTGGACATTTTGGAAAGGTCTTTGAGTCCTCTAACCAATGCCTTTGGTCCCATGTAATTTTGATTTACCAATCTCAAATTATGGCCTTTGACTTAAAGTCCCTTTTTGTTGACTTTTGAAAATGACCTATAATGTTGAAATTGATAACTTTTTGTGAGAGCATTTCTTGGACTTGAAGTATGAAGATGAGTTGTAGGAAATGTCTTTCTATTCAACATGAGCTTTGGATGGAATTTTTATGATAATCCATGTGAAAGTTATGCTCTGGTCAATTTACAGTTGACTTTTCCAGCTGTCCAAATAAGGAAACTTTTGCATCTTGATGATTTCTGAGCCAAATTTTGAGAATCATGATCAAGAATTGATCAAATGATGTTTGTGGCTTCAAAATGAGATGTTGACCAAAAATTTGAACTTTTGACTGCCAAATGACCATTTTGCCCCTACAGTTGACTGTAGTGCAATTAGGGTTTTTGACTGTGCAATTTTGAGCTGAATGTCTTGAAACTTGACATGAGGATGCTTGACCATATTTGTAGGCATGTGAAACTTGATTAGACCCTTGGAGACTTCCTTTTCTTGATCAGAACCCAAACCCTAATTTTGACTGTATAGGAGACCTTTGCACTGTGCAACCCTTGGGGAATTTTGCAGCTTGTCTTGGCAGTTTTCTTGAAAAATATGGGAGGGCAAATTTTGGGGTACAACAGTTGCCCCTGTTCAATCTTCTTAGACCTGAGGATGCAGATTGGCTGACGTGCCTTTCGTAATCCGAGGGTAGAAGATGATTGAACACTAGAGTGCCCAGAAATTTGCGCTCACATAGTAACAGTGTGATGGAAATGGGCTTATAGATGCCATTTGGAGATTGATGGATAGGATGATGGGCTTATAGATGCCATGCTAAGAGATGATGGATGGTGGATGGGCTTATAGATGCCATCTGGATGTTGATCGCGTAAGAGATTCCTTAGCGAGAACCTGCATACCTGCAAAAGAAAAATGAGTACCTGACACGTTGCAGGAGCTGGTTTTCAGATGCTTGGTATAGATGTGTCCTGACTGGTTACAGGAGCTGGATCTGGAGCTTCACAAGATGATGAACGAACCAGGGATGGTTACTACCTCAACAGGAACAGTGAGAGAACCTTGGGTGACTTTAACTTCAACAACGCTCGTTGAGAAAATCTTGGTGGGAATTACCATCTTCGCAGTGTCGGGAAGAGAACCATAGGAAATTATAATCTGAAAGGGAATTACATCTCACGCACCGTCGGGGAGAGAACCATAGGAAATTATAACCTTGATAACTTCTACTGAGTCTTCATTAGAAAAATCTGTTTGGGGTTGATTTAGCTGGACTAGAGAAGGCCTTGGACTGGATGAGAAATCTTGGGAGTCGATTAACTGAACCGGTCTAGGTCTTGAAATGTCTTCAACAGATACACCCTGGCAAGATACAGGAATCGAGTCTGGAATTAGTAAGGTTGGTGAGTTGTTTCTACTGACAGGTTACCCTTATGGGCGAGTGGTCTTTAACGACGAGTGTCTATAACGACGAGTGTCTATAACGACGAGTGTCTATAACGACGAGTGTCTATAACGACGAGTGTCTATGACGACGAATGTCTATAACGACGAGTGTCTATAACGACGAGTGTCTATAACGACGAGTGTCTATAACGACGAGTGTCTATAACGACGAGTGTCTATAACGACGAGTGTCTATCACGACGAGTGTCTATAACGACGAGTGTCTATAACGACGAGTGTCTATAACGACGAGTGTCTATAACGACGAGTGTCTATAACGACGAGTGTCTATCACGATGAGTGTCTATAACGACGAGTGTCTATAACGACGAGCGTCTATAACGACGAGTGTCTATCACAACGAGTGTCTATAACGACGAGTGTCTATAACGATGAGTGTCTATAACGACGAGTGTCTATAACGATGAGTGTCTATAACGACGAGTGTCTATAACGACGAGTGTCTATAACGACGAGTGTCTATAACGACGAGTGTCTATAACGACGAGTGGAAGTAATTTAACTGGATTTGTCTTCTTTGACGAGTTGTCTTTAATGACAAGATGTCTTCAACGACGGGTGTCTATACTGACGAGATGTCTTCAATGACGGGTGTTTTCTTTGACTTTAGGAAGTAATTTAACCGGACATGTCTTCTTTGACTGGATGAGCATCAGAAAAAACCTTTGGGATTTAACTGGGCTTGTCTTCTTTGACTGGATTTGCATCAGAAAAACCTTTGGGATTTAACTGTATTTGTCTTTTTTGACTGGGTTGGTCTGTTTCGACTGTATTGTCTATTTTGACATAGCTGATCATTTAACTGTATCCTTCCTGAAAGGTAAAGGTCAGTCATATGCAATGCATGATATGGATCAAGCAATAATATTTTCGACACATGAGATTGTATGATGCATGTATCATGATGTATAACAATGTGATGTTTATGAATGTATCTTTGTCTAGGAAAATAGATCCTTGACGGATGCCGGGAAGTCAAATCCTGGGCTGATGTTGAATAGTGAGATTCTTCGTTTCCGTCGGGGACGACGATTGCAAGAATACCGGTAGGAGAAGATAACTCCGTTGGGGAATAAACTTGGCGAATGGAATAACTCTGCGGGGAGAACAGTATTCTGACGATCTTGCTGGGGAGCGATACTCTGTGGGGAGAGATATACTTTGCTGAGTTGTTGATAATAGTTTGCTGGGGATATCTTTGCTGTGTTGGAAGTGTTGATGGACTTCGCTGGGGGTAAGAGAATTTCGTCGAGGACGATATTTCCATGGCTTTTAGCTGAGGATAACCCAGTTATATCCTGGTAAGGAAATAACTCTTTGAACAAAGTCGGACGATGCGTTCGCTCTCGGTCGCATTCTATAGCTGAACTTACCTTGGCCCTTCGGTGGACAGAGCAAACGGATCATTTAGACAACTCATTATTGCCCCAGTTTCTGATATTGGAGAGGAAGACCTGTGAAGATGTTTGATGACTGCCGATTAACAAATCTTCTTCTGGTAGGCGAGTGACGAGATGCCGGGACATAGTCATACGCTTTGATCCCTAACTTTTGCCTGGACCGCCCTTTCGGGTTTTCAGCCCACCGGGATACCCATTTTTTCCCAAGCCGCCTTTTCAAGTTTTCGACTTGCCGGGTGTACAGATTTTTCATTTCATCCCTTCATTTTGCCCGAACCCTTTTGGTTCGCCGGGAAGCCCTAATTTTTGCCTAGGTATGTCAACCTAGCGGGTCTTTTGATTTTGCGTAGTATTTTTTTCCAACTATGTCCATGCTTTCAGAACGTAGGGAGTTGCCCCTGTTAGAAGTGTTTTGTCGTGCCACCAGGAGATGTTTGGTCAGGCAAGATTCGTTGTTGGAATGCCCCAAGTGACTCAGGCGGAGATTTGCCCCAGGCTGGTTGGCCTTTGAGAGATTCTCCGAATCTTGATTGGATTGCCCCAGATAATAAACCCTGATCATGTCTGCCCCTTGATCGGAGGTACTTCTGTTCATTAGGCATTCGTCGTGCGAATTTCTATGCTGTTCAAACAAAAAGTCATATGCAAACAAAGTTATGTTAAAAATGCAAAGCCTATGTCTGTCTCGAAGATTTTGAAAATGCATTCTTTTTTCATAAAACAAATGAATGTTTGTAAAACGTGATGTCAACTCCGTATTTACCGTAGACCTTAAGGAGTCAGGATACCTTTCGTAACAGTATGCTTTCGAACTAACCCATGCTTCAGCTAGGACTTTTAAGGGTTATAACGTGGCCTGGTTCACGGTTTAAGAAACAAAGGATAAAGGCTCAAATTATTTATACCCACCCGCTCTTCGTGATGTTCTTCAAACCTAAACTCAGTTGATCATACGTTAGACCTTGTTTGAGTCTTTGCTCTGATTTTCTGGTGATGGTTCAGATATTGATGATTTATTTGGAATAGGCAGTCATTTTTTGTTTTTGTGGAGGGTTTGTGAGACCTCTTTTCTTTTTGATTTGATTATCCCTGTTTTTTTTTGCCTGAACTGTTTCCTTTTGTGGAATTACAGTCAGCGGGATGCCCCAGCTTTGTAAGTCTCCTTCATGGGTATTTTGACTTATTGGGCTTCTTTCTTTGAGAGGTAATGACTGCCTTTCTTTATTGAATATTCGGAACCATCACTATCCTTTTTTTGTAAGGATCTCTTTGGTGCCATTTGTTATGCACTTGGATCAACTGAGAGACTACCCTGCCCCAGGTTATGATTAAGGGTTTTAAATTTCGAAAAGAAAAACTCCTACTTCTTTGGCTCAAAAGGGGGGTAACGAGGGATTATCTTCCTTATAACTCCAGTGTTTAGGAATTGAAACAATGCCTGTACCTCATCAGCGGGGTCTGTTCAAAAGCATACTGTAGATTATGGTATCGTTTTCGTCATCCTCCCTCAATAGGCTTAGAATTATTAATCGAGAGTTGACATCAGAAAAAGTATGAAAATAATTTGCACATAGTGAATACGAAATAATTACTTCAAAACAGACATGTGTAGTGCATTAATGAAATAACAATGTTTGACATGAGACAAAATGTTTGAACAATTGAAAGAAGATTACAAATTGAACATTCGAATGAACCAAAAATCCAATCCTAGCCATGTCTTGGCAAGGGAGCAGTTGTCGCATTGGGAGTCTCTGGAGAGTCAAGCTGGATTTCCTTTGCATCAATCAGATCTTGAACCCTATTCCTCAAAGTCCAACAGTCATCTGTAGCATGCCCCGGGCTGTCAGAATGATAGGCGCAGCGAACATTGGGATTGTACCTTGAAGGTGTCCTGTTAGGATTCTTCGGGGGATCCATGAGAGTTACCAACTTGGTTTCCAGCAGCTGTGGCAATATCTGTGACAAGGTCATGCCGAGGGGAGTAAATTGCCTCTTAGGTCTTTCTTCCCTTTGTTGGTGGCGACGCTGAGGAGTACCGGTCGGCTTTGCAATAGTTACTGCGTTGACAACACTAGATTCTCTTTTGGATTGTTTCTTCTCAGTGTTCGAGGAGTCACCATTCTGTATTTTCCCTGACTTGATGCCAGCTTCTATTCTTTCTCCGGTCAAGATCAGATCTGTAAACCCAGCAGCAGAATTCCCAATCAGGTGGTTGAAAAATGGCCCAGATAGGGTCCCCAAGAACATGTCGACGAGCTCGCGGTCAGTCAGAGGTGGTTGTACCCTTCCAGCAAGGTCCCTCCATTTTTGGGCATATTCTTTGAAACCTTCACCCGTACCCATAGACATCCCCTGAAGCTGAGTGCGCGTGGGAGCGAGGTCGGCATTGTACTGGTACTGCTTGTAGAATGCAGTGGCTAAGTCTTCCCAGGTACGGATGTTGGCTCCATTCAGTTGATAGAACCAGTCAAGCTGAGTCCCTGAAAGACTTTCCTGGAAAAAGTGGATCCATAAGTTCCTGTCGGCCGTGTAGGGCTGGATCCTCCTCATGTATGACCTGAGATGCAGTTTTGGACAGGATTCCCCGTCGTACTTTGCAAAGGCAGGTGCCTTGAATTTGTGCGGGATCACTACCCCAGAAGACAGACCTAAATCCTCGAAGTCCAGGCCAGGCACTTTTTGTATCTCCATGGCGCTTAGTCGGTCTTCCAACTGTTTATACCTGTCCTCAGCCGGAGGGTACTGCTCGTCATTGTAATCGGTCTCGTTGTCGGAGACCACTGGACTGGGAACCCTTTCCTCTTGATGACTGCCTTTCCCCATAGATGGAGTTGTCCTCTCAGCTTCATCCTGCAGGGTATTCCCAGATCTGCGTCTAGGGCTGAACAAAACAGTCATCTTCTTCTTCTTTTCCTTCTTCAAGAGCAGAGCCTTCAGATCTTGTTGCCCCTGGGTCAAATTCATGATCAGCCCTTGGAACTGGGCATTCTGAGCCTGGAGGGCCTTGATAGTGTGCTCGGTTGAGGATTCAGGATTCATGACGAGACTGCTGAAATAAACAGCGAAGAAGGTAAGCAACCTGCAGAGAAAGGGTACCTGTTATGCAATGATATGTATGATATGCATGCAATAATTTCAAGGACCTCGAGGGGTAAACAAATTGTCAGAGTTGGAAACTAGTAACTTGATTGAAGGTACTTCATGCTGTTGAGAGTCCTTCTTCAAGGGTCAAAGGCTCACCATATCCAGTGGGTCATAGCCCCTGACAACCTTGGCTAGGGCAACCTTCTTCAAGTGTCAAAGCTCACCATATCAAGTGGGTCATAGCCTCTGACACTTTGTCTAGAGGAAAATAAATCCTCTTTGCCCCTTGCTGGGATAGTTGATTCACCATGACCTGCATCACAAGCCCTTGAGATCCTTGAAATGGGTTAGGATATATGCAATGGTATGATGTCATGATGCATGGGGTAGTATAGATAAACCCTGTTATGAGCCCTTATTAAGGACTAAAACAAGCCCTGCAAGTAGTTCATGTGTCAGATAACAAGCATGCAAGTAGTCAAGTACGAAGGCACGCAAGTCACACAAGAGAAACCCTTAGAGTTTAGGCCAGCATGGGGTCTGGGTATTACCCTCTTGAAGTTGGTGGGCTCAACCTGTCCTATTAGAAGTAACCGGGTTCTAAGGGTCCCAATATCACTGGATTGCTTTCATTGTTCATCGTTTCGATTTAGCCACGGAACTGGCGACCGAAATATTCCAGGAAAGCAACCCTCAATTGAGCGTAGTATCGAGTATCAACCAACCTCGGACTGCACCAAAGTCAGTTATCTCACTACCCTAGAGAGGCCAAGATGGTTCAATTAAGGTTCCTAAGGTCTGTTGATGCTTCACGACACCACGCGGAGGCCCCGTACTCTCCTTGACTGAACTCAAGGGTTACCGGTACACACCAAAGTGCCACATCAACGTAGCAGACTGTTTCAACCATGTCGGTATACCCCGCACAGTTCCCTCACAGCCTTGTTGCTACTTTCTAAGAAGGTATCCCCAGATCCGGGTTAGGATCTATAGAACTCCCAAGCAACCCACAATTTAAAGCACACAAGGAAAACAATTGAAAACACAGTTATGAACTAGCCCTAAGGTACACCTCACTTTAAGATATGTCCCCAGCAGAGTCGCCAGTTCTGTGATCGGTGGATCTGGAACTGACTGTTTAAAGCTGGTTTCGCGAAATGTCGCGGAAGCAAGAGTCGCCACCATCTTTTATTTTCTCCAAATGGAAAGGACAAAAGCACAGAAAAATTCCTTAAAGAGATTGCTCTCGGTTCGGGAGGTAGATTATAGAAAGGGAAGATATTAGCACCCTTTCTATCCATGGTTATCCATGGGCTCTTAGATACTTGCTCATTGTGTTTTCAAAAATGGTTTGTTTGCTTTTCAACTGTGGGTTTTAAAAAGTTTCTTTGAAAATTCCAGTTCGACTCTTGTATCGGTCCTCAAGAGTGTTTGAAAAAATGCTTTCGAAAGCTTTTTGAAAATGTGTCGGTGTGAAAAGTATTTTGTTTTGTTTTGAAATTTAGAGCAAGTATCTAGAATCGTCTACCTACCCTAAGGAATTCGTCTGTGTAGATGTCCTTTAAAGTAGCGCCATCCCACCATTGAGAGATAGGTAGCACCACCGTTGGAGGTGTTCGGGTCAATTCGAGGTTCGGGACATGGTGATCACCAGAGAAATGGGAAGACACCTTAGAAGCTACCCTCATGCCAGGTTCCCGGATCATGAGGACTTACTAAGACATCCTCTACTCGACGATCACCTTTCGAGGCAAGGCAACAGTGAGGCGTACCCTAGGGGTGGTGTATGCGATTTGTGTGTCGTTTTCATTTGCATTTATCTTTTGTCATGTTATTGGTGTTCTACGCTTGTTTTTATTTTTTGTCCATACATTCTTTCATGCCATTTGTTAACAGTTAAAAATATTGCGGGAAAAGTAAATTCTAAGCTATTACAAAAGGCGCAGGTCCACATCGCCAAAATTTCTCGAACCCGATTTGACAGAAAATAAAGAAATTAAAAGTGCGAGAAGTAATTAAAATGTTACAAGGCCTTGGGAGAGATACATAAACATTTAAGCGAAATACAAGAAATATGCGAATTAAAATAAAAATTGGACACGAGGGCGTTGGACCCTTTTTGCAAAATTAAAATTAAACGATGAAATTAATTAATAAAAAAAAGAAAGGAAATTGTTTTTGTTTTTTGGTATTTTATGATTTTTAAGACTTAATATGAAAAAGGAATTAATTAAAATTAATACTAACCCTAATTCTAATGGCTTTTAATTTATTAAGAAAAAACATTGAATTTTGACCTAAATTAACCCTGATTTTTATATACAAATTTAATTATGAAAATAAATAGAATAATTAATATTATTTATGGAAGAAAAATAAAAAGGATGAAAAATTATTAATTAAACCTAATTCTATGTTTTTTTAGATTTTATTATGAAAAGAATTAAAATTACAACCTAATTTAAAACTAAATAATTACATACAAATTTTTTATGGAAAATATTAAAACAAAATATTTATTATATTTTTCCCTTTTCTGATTTTTATGTTTTTTATATGTTGTGAAAAGAATTAATTTAAACTAATAATTAAAATAAAAATAAAATAATGCAAAAGAAAATATTCAAAATAGCAAACCTAGGGGGGTTGTAGTCCCCAACATGGAGGTTAAAGTTTAGTAATCTGGCCCATTTATTTTGGCCTGTTTGGACTTTTGCTGGACACGTGCATATGCGTTGACTCAAGCCTATGGTATTCCTCCAATCTGCGCCTTTGATTTGATTCCATTGGACGCGTGGACGTTGGATTCTGAAGGTGCATGATGTGCTTTGATATTGAACCTGCACGTGAATTCTTATTGAAAAACAATATGGGAATATTGAAGACCTGGGGCTCGAACCCAGGTCATATACTTTACCCATCCTTATGCTTGCCAGCTGAACCAATTTGCTTTTCTGTAATTAATATAATAAACAAACATAATAAAACAAACGCGTTAACTTGTTCTTTTCTTCGCGCGAACTTTTGAATTGACCAACCAGCTTATGCCACCACACCATCTTCTTCATTGTGTATATTTTTCCTGAAATACACAAAACATTGGCAACGGTTTTCACGCGTTGCCTAAGACACCATGCAAGAAAATAACGATTAGCCATGGAACGCTCATAAATTGGGCGCGACACATGGATTCTCTTCGTCCAGACGCGCTTGTTTCAATGGTCAAGGTCCCAAGTCTCAATTTTTCCTTATTTGAAAAGCCCTAATCCAAGGTCCTGAAAACCCTAGAAATTGACAATGGCATAATCGCGTAGGGTGCATAAAAATTCAATCAAACACATGGGTTAGCTTCAGAATAGCATAAGGAATGTAAATCACATATTAAAACTTGCAATAAACGCATGAATGAAGGTGCACGATTGTGAATTTTATTTGAAACAGTTTTACTCCATTGTACCAATTCCGGGCTTATAAAGGTTGGAAAGTGATCCAGTTAGCTTCAGGAGGACACGAGGAAGCTTTTGCGATAGGTCTTGTGCCTTGAATCAACCTGCAAAAGGGTTTTCAGTTTTGAGTTTCTTAACAAAAATTTCAAGTTTGATTGTTAGGTTTCTGAGCAGCTGCGTGTGTGTTTGCATTAGGGTTATGATCCTTGCATATGTAGTAGTGAATTAGGTTAAAAAGAATCATCCAAATCTCTTGCATTCATAGTTTTTGAAAATTGATTTTCAAAGATCTTTTCAATCTTTTTCCATGTGTTTTTGTTCTCAATCATATCAATTCTCTCCAAATCTTTCCATATTGGATCATGCACGAGTTATTGAGTAGATTTTGTGCACAAAAAGATTGAAAAAATTAGGTTAAGCCTTTTTCATATATTTAATTTGATTTAAATGAATTATATAAAATAAAAATTCAAATAAATAAATAAAAAATGAATAAAGACTTCCCTTTGGGCCAAGTAGTCGTGCACATGCTTGGAATGGTGAATTGTGGAAGAAAAATGGGCCCATTAGCAATTTTAGGTCATTTGAATCAATGTTGACTTTTCAAAATATCCAAAAATTTCCCAACTTCTACAAGGCATAACTTGCTCAATTTTTAGGCTTTTCTCATGTTCTTGGACATTTTGGAAAGGTCTTTGAGTCCTCTAACCAATGCCTTTGGTCCCATGTCATTTTGATTTACCAATCTCAAATTATGGCCTTTGACTTAAAGTCCCTTTTTGTTGACTTTTGAAAATGACCTATAATGTTGAAATTGATAACTTTTTGTGAGAGCATTTCTTGGACTTGAAGTATGAAGATGAGTTGTAGGAAATGTCTTTCTATTCAACATGAGCTTTGGATGGAATTTTTATGATAATCCATGTGAAAGTTATGCTCTGGTCAATTTACAGTTGACTTTTCCAGCTGTCCAAATAAGGAAACTTTTGCATCTTGATGATTTCTGAGCCAAATTTTGAGAATCATGATCAAGAATTGATCAAATGATGTTTGTGGCTTCAAAATGAGATGTTGACCAAAAATTTGAACTTTTGACTGCCAAATGACCATTTTGCCCCTACAGTTGACTGTAGTGCAATTAGGGTTTTTGACTGTGCAATTTTGAGCTGAATGTCTTGAAACTTGACATGAGGATGCTTGACCATATTTGTAGGCATGTGAAACTTGATTAGACCCTTGGAGACTTCCTTTTCTTGATCAGAACCCAAACCCTAATTTTGACTGTATAGGAGACCTTTGCACTGTGCAACCCTTGGGGAATTTTGCAGCTTGTCTTGGCAGTTTTCTTGAAAAATATGGGAGGGCAAATTTTGGGGTACAACACTTGACATTTTTACTTTGGAAGTGCCCTCATGGGTAGTTTTGAGAGTGTCCCAAACTTCCTTGGCCAGTTCATATTGATGTACTAGTCTGAAAATGTTTCTATCAATTCCATTGAACAAGGCATTTAAAGCTTTGGAATTTCCCAGGGCTAACTCATCTTCTTCTTTATTCCAATCTTCCTCAGGCTTCAGACTGATTGTCCCATCTTTCTCAGTTATGGTGGGATGGTTCCATCCCTTGTCAGCAGCTCTCCAAGCCTTTTTGTCCAGAGATTTTAAGAAGGCAATCATACGAGGTTTCCAGTAGTCATAATTAGTTCCATCCAGAATGGGTGGTCTATTTCCAAAAACTCCTTCTTTGTCCATAGTGCCAGAAAGTGATATCCCTAGATCTCACCCAGTAATACAGGCAGGGTGCCTGCTCTGATGCCAATTGAAATTCTGGTAGCAGATACTCAATGTCACGTTCAATGTTATGACACCGTATCTGACTTTCTATAACACAGTAAATACAAAAAACAGTAAAGAGCACAGTCAATTGTTTACCCAATTCAGTGTGCAACAACACCTACTCTGGGGGCTACCAAGCCAGGGAGGAAATCCACTATAAGAGATATTAATTCAGGAATAAACCAACCAGTTTATCTCCTTCACTTAAGACCTACACAATGCAACTTCAATCTAAGTACAACTTAAACCTGAGTTCCTACTCACTCCCCCTCAATCACAGCAGTGATACTTAAAACAATTTGACTAATGAATTGATGAAGACACTCTTCAAAAACATACACTTGATTATGCTTCACAGCTTTTTAATCAAGCAACATAAACACTCTTGCTTCACAGCTTTGAGTGATACATAAACCTAACTTGACTTTGCTTCAAAGCTTTAGTCAAGAGACACAAAAACACTCTTACTTCAAAGCTTTGAGTGGTACACAACCCTTACAATTAAAACCTATTCCAAGTCACTTATCACAATGATACTTGCTTGGATTACAATAGTTAAAACTATACAGCTTCTAAATGATCTTCTGTCAAAAAGGGATTGATTCCAAAACAGCAGCTCTGTTGAATATATAGCAGCTGCATCTTCAGTTAGGGTTTCCACAAAAAGCTAGGGTTAATTCCGTTTGACCTTAAGACTAGGTCACAGGACTTTATCAACCAGGTTAGGGTTGAGCTAGGTTAACCCCAAGTCCACGAGATTTTCTGTTCTGGAAAGACTGAGTCATTTTCCTGAAAAAACTCAGAATTACCCAAACTGCATAATTGTTAGTTCAGAACAGGATGTCTTAACATTTGTTATGACATCTGAAAACCTGTCTACTGATTTAGGTAAATGTGATATTTTTGCAAAATGCTCAGATACACACTTATAAACAGCAACACCTGTATGACAATATTTTTCTGCAAAGGTACCTAATAAAACAGTACCTAATAAACTAGAATGTTATGACATCAGTCATGACATTCACACACCTGCTTTTACCAAAAATGCATGCCAATAACTAAACAACTACACAGTTCGTGAGACCTACAATTCGTGTGGCTGGAGATTGAAGATGACCAATGTGTCATCTCTCAACCAATGACAAGGCACCACTTGTTTTTTTCATATCTGTTTTTTAATTAATCGTCTGGTGGTTTATTCACTAATGTCCATGATATGCACAACACACCAAATCCCTTGGATTTGATTACTAACGTGTTTTGACATTGATCCAATGGTCTACATCATTTTGGTTTTATTTTTATTTTCTAATTTTATATTTTAATTATTTTAAACTTTAAAAATTCATAAAAAAACTCATTTGAACTTCTAAAATTCTGAAAAAATTCTGAAAAATACTTTTGATTTTTCTCTTTCTAATTTTTATTTTTTCACAATTTAATTTTGTGATTTGATATTTTTTTCACTTTACTTAAAAATACTTTTCTTGGTTTTAAAATTCTGGAAAACTTATGGAATGATCCAATGGCCTCTTGACAAATATTGGTGACCTCCTTTTATTTTTATTTCTGATTTTACTATTTTTCACAATTTTTGGTTTATTTTGCATATTTATTTAAATTTTAAAAATAGTTTATGACTTTAAAAAACTTCAAAAAAAAGTCAACACTTATTAACTCATGTTTGACTTCTGACTATTTTTTGAGATTTTTATTTGGTGTTTTAATATATTGTGTATTTTACCAATTATTTCCCTTTTATTAACCATTTGAATATTTTTTATTAATTATTATTTTAATTATTTGTTTGGTCCTTATTTGGATGTTGTTTTGGGACAAGTTCCTCAACCTCATTAGATCTTGGGTGTTGATAGGTTGAAAAACCAAATCCACCAAAATAGATGAATGATGTTGATGATATTTGAAACCCTAGTTTCATCTGATACATTTCCTTCCTCTTCATCTGATCCCTTTTTTACTTGTACTACACATTTTTGGAAAATAATCTACATATCATTTCTCTAACATATGGTGCATAGATTACTTTTGACCGACCTCAAATAGGTGTGACTTCTACATAAGTCCACTTACGATTGTTTAACATAGCGCTAAATTTGTCCCGATTCGAGAAATGAGCATTTGTAGCCTAAACTTATATTTGCAAGCCCAAGCATGTTTAATTTTAAACTTTTGATCCAATAACTTTGAGATTCATTGTTAGGAGGCTTTGATCTTATCGATCCTCTAATGAACCTTCATAAACTTTGGTTTAAGTGAATCATTTAAATATCATTAATCATATGTCTTCGCCTCGAGAACTTGAAATGAATGATATACTTGACAAAAAACAAATGAAACTTGTTGTTGAGAAGCTTTGATTTTATCAATCTTCTAATGAGTTTCCAAATGCAAGTTTCAAGATGGTCATTTGACTAACCTCTAACTTCTAATTCACTAACAATTGACTTTTACTTTTTTCTTTTACTTTATGCTTTTATCTTATGCCTTTACTTTTATGTACCATTTATTTTAGTATTTACATTCCATACTATTTTTATCTTTGCTCACTTGAGCATTTATCTTTATGTCATTTTTTATTTTGCTTACTTGAGCTTTCATTTTCTTTTTGAAGACACTTAATAATCAACTTTAACAATAAAAAACTTTAAGGTTACTTGGACTATTTGGTTACTATCCCTGGCATTATGGAGTTGTGGACCTCTTGGACTTAGGATTAGAAACCTTGATTACTCTTTGGGACCTTGTGACTCTGTTGTTATTTTGTCTAGAGTTCTTGGGATTTACTTCAAGACATTGGGTTGATTGTTTTTATGTGCAGATTATTCTGATTATATGCTTTGTCTGTGATTGAGAATTCCTCTATATACAACCTTTACTCTGCCCAATTTTTTTAAGACTTAATTCATCTGAAGCTTGATATTCTTAATAGGTTTAGTATCTTTGCTTGCTTGGTTTCAATCTAAAGGATGAGAATTCTATGTTGACTCTTTGTGTCAAGTATTAACTTCTTATTCGTTAGATGAGTCTTTTCCCTAGCTTTTACTTTTTGCTTTAGGATAGTCCCTTCATCTCCTCCCAACTTCTTTCATTTCAAAAATCTTCTCCCTCCTTTTCAAAACTCTTCTTGTTTTTCTAACTTGAACCACTTTCATAATAAACTTGGACTTAGGTCCATGCATTTTCAAAAATATTTTCTTAATCAAACTTTAACAAACTTAATTATACTTTTACATTTTTGTAAGAAGACTAAAAGTCAATTAATCTCATTCAAACCATTTTGCAACTTTGGCTTTTTAATTTAAAACTCTTTTCTCAAAACATTATACTCTTGTAAATCCTTGTAGTGATACGAGCTACTATATTTCTATGATATATATTGAAGTGAGATATTTTCTATTTGGGTGTTGAGTGAGGCTTTTTTGATTTTAAAATCCAAGTTATATCTTCCACTTTGAGTTGATGCAAATTCTCCTTTCTCACGATCGTGGATAGTAAGTATGTTTTCCACTCGGATATGACGATGATGTCTCTTCTCTTAAAATTAACCAACACACATGTGTTTTAAATTTTTAAAGGTGAACTACGAGTACCCTGATCCCCTATTGCACATAAGGTGGTACGTAAACACTAAAGGTTCGCAACTACGACAGGTGCAAAAATTGTAAAAAATACTTCTTTTCTCACCTCCACCATCTATTTTTTTTGTATACAACATATATAGCTAAAATACATAAATTTTTCAAAGAGGTTCATGTGGAGTACCGTAGATGTTTAGGGTGTTAATACCTTCCCTTTACATAACCAACCCTCGTACCTAGATTCTCTCCCCCTCTTTCTTGAGTTATTCTTTCTTTTCTCATTCCTCTGGAAACAATAAAGTGCAGTGGCGATTTTTATTTGATTTGTGTGAGTTAATTCAATCCAATGGCTTAGTCTCAAAATTTCTACCGCTATAGAAAAATGGCGACTTCACTGGGGAAAGATCGACCAAATACTGGTCCATATTTAAGTGGGTTGAGGCAATCTTTTTATGTTGTGTATGTTCTATTATTTGTTGTATATTATATGTTGTATATATGTTTGTCTGAATTTTCCTAGTTTTCAGGGTGATATAGGACGAGCGATATAGTCATGTTAACTTTGAGGGAGAAATCCTAAAAAAGGAGACATGAGATCCCCCACTCAGTGGAGGCCCCTTTGACTATAGTACTCATCTACCGAGCAATAGGGAAGACGTGTTACTTTCGACCTGGGAGCCTGCGGAAGCTGGGGATAGTAGAACCCTTAACCCATCTTGGCCTTTTAGGTGTAGTGCGTAAACTATGACGGAGCAATTCGGAAGTGGTTGTCACATGATGCTACACTTAGACGAGTTTTTCTTGAGAATATTACTAATTACCAAGTTAAACGGGACATTGGTAATATCCGAAGGAAGGATGTAGGCTCTGAGAATCTTTTAGAACCTTGTTCGGCAGGTGATAAACCATTAGTCCATACGTTGGGGGTAGTACCTTTGACTCTATACTTGTGATGTCAAACCTATTAACCCCCCGTGTATGTGATCTTGTGTGTGATTTTTGCATCATGCATTCATGCACCCATGAGCATTCTTTAAAATAGTTGTTTCAAGGGACTTAAAGTTGACTTTTTGGAAATATCTCTGGTAATTTTTAACCATGGATTTTGGAAAAAGAAAGACTCGGAAGTACACTTTCAAGGATCTTAAGATAGGGGAATTGATGAGTTTGATTCTTGAGATTCAGAGCTCTACATATTTCTGAAAGAAGTATGGATCTGGCGTGTCCCTTATGAAGCTCAAGATGAAGGGGGGTATTCTTTTTACATTAGTCCAGTTCTATGATTCGTTGTGCCAGTGTTTTACTTTCCCGGATTATCAGCTGATGCCTACATTGGAAGATCATTCTTACTTACTTGGTTTACCTATTACTGATCGTGTTCCTTTCACCGGCTTTGAGAGAGAGAGAGCCTAAGTCTCACGAGATTGCTGCCATGACTCATTTGGGGAAGTATGAGATTGAGGCTAACATGACTACCATATGAGGAATCAGGGGTTTACATGCTAAGTTTTTATTGGAGAAAGCTCGTTATTTTTCCAAGATGAAGAGTACATCTGCTTTTGAAGTCATCTTTGCTTTGCTTGCCTATGGGTTGTTCTTGTTTCCAAATATCGACAAATTTGTGGATGTTAATGCCATTAGGATCTTTTTGATTAGGAATCCAGCCCCTACGTTGCTAGGAGGTACTTATCATTCCATCCATCTTCAGAATCATTATCAGGGAGGAATGATCATTTGTTGTACGCCATTGTTATATCAATGGTTTATTTCTCACTTACCTCAGACTGTTGCTTTTTGGGATCTCAAGAAGGAACCTTGTTGGGCCCCTAAGATTATGGCTCTCACTCATTCTGACCTTGATTGGTATCATCAAGCTTATTATGATATGGAGATTATTGATAGTTATGGCAGTTTACCCAATGTGCCTCTTCTTGGTATAAAGGGAGGAATTAACTATAATCTCGTTCTTACACATCGTCAACTTATATATCTGATGAGAGATAAGCCAAACAACATTTATCTCAGTGGTTTCTTTCTAAAAGAAGGAGAGGATCATAAGGAAGCTAAGTAAGAGATTGCAAAGGCTTGGCGCCATATTCATAGAAAAGGCATAAAAGATTTTGGACCAAGAGGAGAATTTTCTTGGAGCCTTATCTTTGTTGGATACGAGCAAGGGAAATTCAGTTGAAGATGTCATATTCTCGTGAAAACCTATATCTGATATGTTTGTTAAGACTACTCATCCCTTTTTAGATGATGTAGAAGAACTTCATCTTGCTCTGGTTAGGATGCAGCAAGAGAGGGAAGCATGGAATAACAAGTACCAAAATTTGGAGGTATCCTACTCAACAAAACTGAAATAGAAAGATGACTTGATCGAGATTCTTGAGAGTTACGTTGTGGAGATGATGGAGAATTAAAAGGATTTATTTTCCTCTAGAGTTCAGCCAGGTCCCAGTCACCCATTTTCTGATTCCGGTGGTTGGAAAGAAGTCGCTGACAGGTATGCAAAAGAGAACAAGTAGTTGAAGGCTAAAATTGCAAGACTCATGGGAAAATGTCAGTGTGTGGAGAGATCTTAACCAGCTTTGGCTCCTTAGGACTTTAGATTTATCTTTATTCTCTTGTACTTAGGATCATTGAAACTTGTACTAAAAGTTGTAATCCATTCTGAAGTTATCATAATGAAATTTTCAGTATCTCCAAATGTGTTAGTACTTTAATATTTGCAATTACCTATAATTCTTTGAGTTCCTTGAAATAAAAGTAATGATAAAAAAAATCATATGCATTGCATATCATGCATCATTTTGCACGTATTCTTGCATTTATGTTCATACCCAGGTGTCTTACTGTGTTTCTCTACTTCAACAGTCAGCAAGTTGTCTCATCACTATAATACTCGGGCTAATTCCAGGAAGAAGATGGAAAATCTTGAACAAGAGAATCACGAGTTGCGCGAAGAAGTTACTGCTTTGAGAGTTGGTATGGCTAATTTGACTGCTTTGGTGGAATCATTGGTGGTTGTTTAAAATCATCCACCACATCCTCCTATATCTCCTCATGCTAGTCAACCACAATAGACGACTGTTACTTTTGAGGTTCCGTCGACTCCCATTTCTGTTACTCCAGTTATTGCTTCTCAAAACCGTATGTCTCAGGGTTACCCGTGGGGAATTCTTGAAAATTTCATGCCAAAGGGTTACAATCCTGCTGCTCAAGTTGCTCCATTTGCTCAAATTGTTATTGTTTTTGCACCTCCTATGGTGCATGCTACTCGTGTTGCTAATAATGAGATTCATCATGGTGCGCCTCTTACAATGAATGCTATTGTAGCAGTAGAAATGTTGAGACTAAGCCATTGGATTGACTTGACTCTCACAAATCAAATAAAAATTGCCATCGTGCTTTATTATTTCCATAGGAATGGGAAAAGAGAGAATAACCCAAAAAAGATGGGGAGAAAATCTAAGTACGGGGATTGGTTATGCAAAGGGAAGGTATTAACACCCTAAACATCTACGATACTCCTCAAGAACCTCTTTGAAAATTTCTGTATTTTGGCTATAAATGTTGTATATAAAAATAGATGGTGGAGGTGAGAAGAGAAATGTTTTTTTACAATTTTTACACCCACCACAGTTTTGAATCTTTAGTGCATACGTACCACCTTCCGTGCAATAGAGGATCAGTGTACTCGTAGTTCACCTTTAAAAATTTTAAAACACGCGTGTGTTGGTTAATTTTAAGAAAAGAGACATCATTGTCTTATCAGAGTGGAAGAACATACTTACTACCCACGATTATGAGAAAGGAGAATTTGCATAATCTCAAAGTGGAGGATATAGCTTGGATTTTAAAATTAAAAAAGCCTCGCTCAACATCCAAGTGGAAAATATCTCGCTTCACTATATATCGTAGAAGTATAGTAGCTCGCATCACTATAAGGATTGACAAGTGTTGTACCCCAAAATTCGCCCTCCCATTTCTCAATGATTTCTCATCACAAAGCCCTTGAAGCTCAAGATCCAGTTAGGGTTTCATCTGCTCAAGACTTCTCCTTGCACTGTTGACCCAAATTAGGGTTTGTGTGTGCACAAAGATGTTTTGACCTAAAATGCCTAAGATGACTTTCTTGCTTTATATTGGACTCCCAAGTTTATCCATATCAAGTTTCAAGTCTTGATTCCAAGTTTTGCCCAGTCAATTGGACAGTTGACCTAGAAATCAGCTGTATTGGGGAAAAAGTCAACTGTGACCAATTGACAGTCAAACCTCATGAAAATTGACCCACATCAACATTATGAACTCATATAGACCATTTGATCAAGTTTGGATCACAATTCCACAAGAAATTTGATCAGATCACCAAAGGGGCAAAATGGTCATTTTTAGGATTTTGACTGCACAAAGGCAATTTTTGACTGTTTGACCTAGCCAATGGCAAACCAAGCTCACATATGGACTCAAGGACCCCATGGAATTATCTTGACATGCTCAACAAGTTCAAAAGATCCCAAGTACACAAGATTGACAGTTGAATTTCTCAGTCAATTGATCAATTTTGACTGTATACTGAAAAGTCAAACTTTGACTTTTTGGTCAAAATCAAGAGTCAAGATTCATTTTTCATCAAAACATGCCAAATCATGAAACTTGTTCACCAAGAAATCAAAAAATGCAAATTAGGGTTAGAAATGAGAATTTTTCATAACTTAGAATTTTTCTAAGTTATGAAAAACCCTAATTTTTTCCCAACTTTGCCCCACTTTCTCACCAAGATTCATTTGGATTCAAACAAAAGTCAAAACATGAAAGTTGTAGCTTGTTGCATAATCTACAACTTTGATTCACAAAGTTTTCCCAAATGAAGCTTGTATCTCAAGTTACAATTTTTGGAATAAGGGTACTAAACCATTCTTAACATAGTGAAATTTTAACCTATTTTGGCAAGGTTTTCTACCTAACTTCAAGTCCATTTTCTATACACTTCCACTTGGAATTTCAATTTTCATTTCAAATATGGATTGTAGTACACATTCCAAGCTTTCCAAAATGTCCAAGAACTCATCAAGCAACCTCATAACTTGAGAGATTCGAATTTCACAATGTGGCAAAAACTCACTTTTGAATTGGTCATGTACATGTTCATAACTTATGCCATTTTCAAGTCAGCTTAGTTTGTGCTACATTACAGGTCCTTAAACCATCCAACACTCAATAATTTAATGCATGTTCATTGTGCTAAAGTGTTGTTCTATGAGTTCAAGCATTACATACAAGTTTAATCCATTTATGGAAAAAGCAAAATGGCCATTTTTGCAAAAGTTGAGCTTTATGTCCAATTGCAAATCCACAAGTACAGATCAAATCTAATTGGCACAAGATTATGAGCATAACACACTGATCAAGAAGGAGTTTTGGAGCATGATTAGGGGTCCTCTACCTGCCTAGAACACAACTTGACATTTTCTTGCTTAAGTGTTAAGAAACATCCCATAACATAACATAACTTTTCCTCTCAGCATTAGAAACCTGAAGCAAATATTGTAGACACTTTCTAATCATCCTAACCAAGCTAGAACACGAGCAAACAAGGTCCCAAACACTCTCATTCCCATAATCACTCTCAAACTGCAAAAACAGGGCAAGGCCTGCAGATTGAACACCATCTCTCATCCCTTGCATGATTTCTTGCCCAAAGCTCATCAAACACATTCCCTAGCATCAATGCAAGCTAACCAAAACCTAAAACGCGACCTGTAATTCCTCTAACCAGTTCCACCATTTTCAATTTCTTATTTTGCAGTTGAAGGTCCATAGCTCGATTCAAGGTGTTTCAAAATAAAGCAATCATTGGAATAGCATCACCACACCTCAGGCAAGCTATACAGATCATCATCTTGCTCTGAAAGCTCCCCCATTGCCAGATAGAACTTCAACTGAACAAGTATTTTTGTGAACTCCTAACTCTTAGTACAAGCATCATTAGCTATAGGTTTGTGAATAAGAAATGTTCTACTCATGCCCCTGAACCTGTACATGCTTTTACTTTTCATTTATTTTGCCTGAGCTGTGAGAATTTAAGGTTTGAAAATGGAAGAAAACTTAGGTCAGGATTTGGGAATGTCAAAATTCTCTCTCATTTCTGAGAGTTAGGATGAGTTTTTTATATATTTAGAATCGTGATTCAATGCTTAACATTTCTTATGTTGGAAGTTTGTGCAAAAGATCAAAGAATCCAGATGTTTGAATTGGAAGAACAGGCGCGCGTTTTTGTTCAGAGGTTGAAGAAGAAGTTATTTGGGCTGGGCTTGTTTTGTATTTTCTTTTCACGCACTCTTTTCACTTTGACACCCCCTGAGCCCAATTTGTGTGTTTTATTGATTTTTTGATTTTTCTTTTTTCATTTTGACTTATTTATTTTTGCTAATAATATTAAAAACATAAAAAAAAACATTTTTACACCATTTTTCTATTTTTTAGGCATTTATTTGTTTATATAGACATTTGTACATATATATATATATATATATATAATTATTTAGAATAGATAGAAAAAAATAGTGCAAATATACTTTATTTCTGATTTTTTGTTTCATTTTTCTTTTGAAAATATTTTATACAAAATATACTTTTTTTTATAAATATTAAATATTATTATTTTTATATATATAGTATTTATTTAATAAATAATAAAGATATATATATATATATATATATATATATATATATATATATATATATATATATATATATATATATATATATATATATATATATATATATATATATATATATATATATATATATATATATATATATATATATATATATATATATATATATATATATATATATATATATATATATATATATATATATATATATATATATATATATATATATATATATATATATATATATATATATATATATATATATATATATATATATATATATATATATATATATATATATATATATATATATATATATATATATATATATATATATATATACTTAGGGCAAAAAATACTAAAATACATACATTTTTTATTTTATTAATATTTGACATGAAAAATACTTTTTATAAATATACTTCATTTTATTTTATTTTTGTACATAATAAATAAATACTTGTGTAAATTAAATAATATATATATTACTTAATAAAAATTAGGGTTTTACCCTTAAAACATAAAAACTCCAAAAATAATACTTTTTTTTATTTTATTTATTTAACATAAATAATACCCTTTTTTTATACATATAAAAATCCTTTTTTGCATTTTGCATCTTTATTGTATTTTCCATTTAATTTATGCAATTAATTACTTGTAAATGTTCCAAAAATGATGTAATAGCTAGGTTTAATTTCTTTGTCTAAATATCCCCCCATTTGAACATTTGTACCCCCCTTCCCATATTGTGTTGTAATAGTGTAGGAATTTTACTTTTCGCACTTTAAACGCTTTCTAAATATACCATGCTAGAATTAGGGTTTGTATGCAAATAAAAGGAACCAAATTAGTTTGACCTAATTTAAAGATAAACAAGCATGAAATTGGACAACACATATCACACTTGCACCCCTAGGGTATTCCACTTTGTTGCCTTCAAATAAATGGGCCATATTGCATGTTAGGTTTCTTTGGGTAAAACAAACAATCAAATGATCATAGTCCCTCGATGACGCTTTCGAAAAGTTGCCTAAAATGATCAAGTCCCTTTCAAAAAGAAATTGCCCAAAGATACTTAGCACTATTGCAATTATGGTCCAAACGATGACCCGCGCCCGTCCCTTTCACCTCCTAATACAAGATTGTCCACCAAATGCAATGGTGGAACAAAATTGTCAAAAGGGGTAAAACATAGTAAAAATCTTTGAGAACTTTAGGGTAGATAGCTCTTAAGTACTTATCCACTTGCCAAAGAAAACTCTTGCCTATTTTTCAAACCACGCTTCACAAACACTTTCAAAATAAACTTTCAAAAAACCTTGAAACATCTTTTCAAAAAGACAAACACCTTTTGTAAAACATTCGAGTAAAGAATTGTTACAAGGGTAGCCTATACAAGGCATCTTTTTCAAAACCTTTTCAAAACCACACACCAAGCACCATTTCAAACAGTTAAAAACCAAGGCAAGTTGATCTAAGCAAGTACCTAAGAGCCCATGGATAACCATGGATAGAAAGGGTGCTAATACCTTCCCTTTCTATAATCTACTCCCCGAACCCAAGAAAAATCTCAAAGGTTTTTGCTGTGCTTTTTAAACCTTTCCTTAGGATAAAATAAAAAGTCGGTGGCGACTCTTGCTCAACCGAAACATTTGCGAAAACAAACGCAAAACAATAGTCAGTTCTCCCACCGTATCACAGAACTGGCGACTCTGCTGGGGAAAATTTTAAAAGTGGAGTAACCTTAGGGCTTAGATCACCCTCTTGCATGACTAATTGTTTGATTTGTTTGCTTTATATCTTGGCTCTATTGTTTGGGTTTGCAATCCTACACCCGGATTTTGGGAAACATTCATAGATAGCAATACGTTGTGGAAACTGTGCGGGGTATACCGACACGGTCGAAGCAATAGCTATATTAGTGCGACATATTTGTGAGTACCGGTAACCCTTGAGTTCAATCAAGGAGAGTACGGGGCCGCTGAGTGATGTCACTAAGCACTAATGACCTAGAACCTTACTTGACCATCTTGGCCTTTTATTAGGAGTAGTGAGATGACCGGCTTTGATGCAGTCCGAAGTTGGTAGATACTCGATACTACACTCATTGAGGGTTGTTTTCTTGGAATATTTTGGTCGCTAGTTAAGTGGCTAAACCAAAACAATGAACAATGAAAACAATCCCGTGATATTGAGCTCCTTAGAACCCGGTTACTACTTATAGGACAGGTTTTTAAGCCAACTACACTCAAGAGGGTACTTACCTATGAAACCCCATGCAAGCCTGAAACTAGGGTTTGGTGTGATTTGCTTGTACATATGTTTTGTGCATACATCATAGACATCATAAAACATCATATGCATTCACTAACCATTTCAAGAGTTTTGGATCTTCATCTTTGTTCTTGTTTTGTAGGACATGGAAATTCCTCGCAGAAACACCATTCAAGTCAACCTTGTGAGAGTCTCTCCTCAACTCAAAGAGCTCACCTCAAGAATTCCGGAAAACTCATCCTTCAGTGAAAGACATGGTAGACTGCTCAGCTTAGTCAACACCAACATTGAAGAAGACATGATGAAAGTGCTATTCCAGTTCTTTGACCCTCTTCACCACTGTTTCACTTTCCCTGATTATCAGTTGGTGCCCACTTTGGAGGAGTTTTCTCAACTCCTAAGAATCCCTATCCTTAATCAACTACCCTTCAACGGTACGGAAAAGGAACCAAAGCCGGAAGATGTTGCTCGAGCATTACATCTACAACCATCCGACATCAAGGGGCATTGGGAAACCAGAAGCGGCGTCAAAGGATTCTTAGCAAAATTCTTGTTTGAGAAGGCACAAGAATGTTGGAATTCATTGGACCTACAAGCCTTCGAAGAAATTGTGGCACTCCTTATCTATGGGTTGGTCTTGTTCCCAAATTCTGACCAATTGGTAGATGTCAACACCGTCAAAATCTTCTTGTCCAGAAATCCAATACCAACATTGCTTGGGGACATTCTTCACTCATTTTACACACGAACAATGAGAAAGAGGGGTGTTCTCATGTGCTGTACTCCTCTCCTTGCAAGGTGGTTTATTTCGCACCTTCCACAATCTGTCCTGAAGAATGACCAAGGCTCAAGGTGGTCCCAACGGTTGATGACTCTTACTCACTCTGATGTACATTGGTGTTCTCGGTCCAGAGAAAATGTCATCATCGTCGATCGTTGCGGAGAATTTCCTAATGTTCCTTTACTTGGAATCAGAGGAGGTATCACCTACAACCCTTGCCTAGCTTTGAGGAAATTTGGATATGCACGGAGGGATGGTCCTCATGATATGTTGATTCCTGACCTAGTTTTTGACTTCGACAACGATGCGCAAGGACTTTGCCAAATATTCATCAGAGCTTGGGGGAGACCCAACAAGGTTGATAGCAAGACTCTGGGACACAAGAACTCCATCCCTCTTGAGCCTTATCTCAAGTGGGTACGAGCCCGAGACCAAAGACTAATGATGCCTTATCCTCATGTACTCTCTATGATTAGAGAGCCCGTCAAGGAAGGAGAGGTCCCCTACACCATCCTACATCCAGACATGCCTACATCGTGGGAGGAAATGCAGAAAAGTTGGATTCAGCTCAAGGAGGAACGGAACACTTTTGAAGCTAGCTTCTACGCCAGTGAGAAGAAGGTTCTAGAGCTTACCCGCCAACTCCATGAGCAAGAGGCCCTCAACACCTACATCGCACCAAAGAGGATGCGCAATGTCTTTTTGCCTTGAGAAGTTATTTTGTAATATTTGGCCCACAGGGCATTTATGTACTAACAAATTTCTTCTTATTAATATGACGTGCGTTCTTCTTTGTCTGAAACAATTTTGAATGTCCTAAATCCTTGAATGCATTGCATACATAAGCATACCATTCATCATGTGCATAAGCGGTTCTCACTCCAGGTTTCCTTATCTATCTGTTGTTTATTTCAGTAGGATGGATCTCGAGCAAACAGTCAAAGACCTGCAAGCTCAGAATGCACAGTTCCAGCAACTCCTGATGACCTTGGCTAAGGGTCAGGAGGATATCAAAACTCAATTGGGGAACAAAGACCCAGTGAAAAAGAAGAAAAAGAGACTTGGAGTGGCTACTTTGGGGAGGAGATTTGACGGAGAAGCTCGGAGAGTGCTTGAATTTCCTCCTATTTCTGATGAGGGAACCAGCAAAGGAGGTGGAGCTGCGGTACCTTCCGAGTCTGATGCGGAAGAAGAAGAGGTCGAAGAGGATGAAGATTATTCTGATCAGCAATATCCTCCAGCTGATGACAAATACAAAGGGCTAGAAGACAGATTGGCCGCCATGGAATTACAAAGAGTACCGGGTTTGGATTTTGAAGACTTGGGTTTGGTCGTCGGGATTGTGATTCCCCCAAAATTCAAAGTGCCAGTGTTTGTGAGGTATGATGGGTTGTCCTGTCCCAAAATGCATCTCAGGTCCTACGTGAGAAAGATTCAACCCTATACGGCAGATAAAAACCTCTGGATTCATTTCTTTCAAGACAGCCTTTCGGGAGCTCAGTTGGAGTGGTTTTATCAGCTAGAAGGAACCAGTGTCAGAAATTGGGAAGATTTGGCCACCGCTTTATTTGGCCACCGCTTTCTACAAACAATACATGTATAATTCTGACCTTGCTCCTACTCGTACCCAACTTCAGGGTATGTCGTTAGGAACAGGCGAAGGATTCAAAGAGTACGCAAAAAAATGGAGGGATTTGGCTGGCAGGGTGCAGCCTCCTTTAATCGACCGTGAACTCGTTGATATGTTTCTAGGGACCCTATCTGGGCCATTTTTCAATCATCTGATTGGTAACTCTTCCGCGGGGGTTTACCGATTTGATCTTAACAGGCGAAAGAATAGAAGCTGGCATCAAGTCAGGAAAGATTCAGAAGGGTATTGCTGCAAATGTTGAGAAGAAACCTTTTAAGAAGGAGACAGCTGTGGTATATTCTCAGAGAAGAGCAGGGAAGACGGAGCGTCGGCCAACTGTGGGGGCCGTAATGATTCAAAACACTCCAAGTGAGCAGCCTCGCTATAACCAGTCCAGACCAAATCAACAACGAGTGGAACGGCCACAACGGCAGTTCACCCGTATTAATATGACCCCAGCGCAAGTGCTTCCCCATCTGTTAAAGTTGAATCTCGCCACCATCATGGAGGCACCAAAGAATGTGAATACGTCCTCTCCGTATTATCATGCTAATGCTAAATGCGCATACCATTCAGACAGTGTTGGACACGACACCAATGATTGTTGGGGCACTCAAGCATAAAATCCAAGACCTGATAGAGGCGAAGGAGGTGGAGTTTGACGCTCCAGAGAAGCCTAATGTGATATCTGCACCCATGCCGAAGCACGACCGAAATGTCAACGCTATTGAAGAAGATTTGTATGTTGCTGATGTCAATGATCTGACTACTCCATTGCTAACCATTAAGTTGAATTTGTTAAGGGCCGGGATCTTCCCGGGATGTAAAGAAGACTGCTATTGTTGTTACTCTCTGCCGTTTGATTGTCCGTTACTGAAGAAAGGCATCCAAGGCCTTATGGGATAGTCGACAAATTTTGTTTGAAAAAGTTTCTGCTGTTCCAGTTCATACTGAAGATGTCTCAATCATAACCATTCACGCCAATCTTTCCAAGGCCGTCAAAAAGCCTGTTAAGATTACACCAGCTACGAAATCTGTTCCTTTGAAGATAACAATGCTAGGGCCTGTCCCCTATGTTTCTGAGAAGTCCATACCATGGAACTATGGCGGTGACGTCTGCTACCATGGTATCAAACAAATCGAAATAACTGAAGAAAGTTCGGATAATGAATAAGCCAGCGTTAGTAACATTGCAGGCACGGGCAAAATCACCAGGAGCGGGAGAATATTTTCTCCAGAGATTGCCCCTCCAAGAGCAATCTTTGGACCCTCGTCAGCTGACAAGGTCATCCCTGCACCAATAAAACTTTCTGCTAGAACTCCTTTGATTGAAGACGTTGTTGTTCCTAGTACTGTCTCTCCTACCGCTGCTGACAAAGGTAAGGGAATCCAAGATGAGCTCGTCAGGACGAGGGCTCAACCCTTGGTCATCCCGGAAACCTCCAAGAAGGAAATGGATGAGATTTTGAGGATAATCAAGAGAAGTGATTACGATGTGGTAGAACAGCTGGGGCAAACCCCCTCCAAGATCTCCATGCTGGCACTATTGCTTTGCTCAGAAGCGCACGCTAAAGCCCTGATAAAATTCCTGAAGGCAGCCCATGTTCCCCAAGAGACCTCTGCAGATCAATTTCAAAATTGCGTGGCTAGCCTGACTGCGGACAATGGATTAGGTTTTTCTGATGCCGACCTAACTCCTAAAGGTAGGAACCACAATGATGCTTTGCACATTTCAGTCGAGTGTCGAGGAACTACTCTCGCACACGTCTTGGTCGACACTGGTTCGTTGCTGAATGTATTGCCTAAAAAGGCCTTGGACGCGACTAGATTGTGAAGGGGTTGGAGTTGAAGCCGAGTGATATTGTTGTCAGAGCTTTCGATGGTTCGAAGAGAATGGTCCATGGGGAGGTTGAAATTCCCATCAAGATAGGCACTGAGGTGTTTAAATCTACTTTCTATGTGATGGACATTCGTCCATCATACTCTTGCTTGCTGGGTAGGCCTTGGATACACCATGCTGGGGCAGTCACCTCCTCCTTACATCAGATGTTGAAGTATCCTGTCAAGGGGAAGATCATTACTGTCCATGGCGAGGAAGAGTACATGATTAGCCACTTAAATTCTTTCCGGTATGTGGAGGTTGAAGGGGAATTCATTGAGACGCCTTTTCAACATTTCAAAGAAGTCCTTCCTGAAATAGCAGTAGCAAAGTTGGCAGCTGAGACACCGAGGCAGATGGCCAGGATGGCATCTCTGGAGAACGCAAGGTCCGCAATAAAAGAAGGAAAGAATTCAGCATGGGGGCAGTTACCTGATATTCCACATAAGACCGACAAATTTGGGTTACGGGTTCACAGCCGCAGGCCAGAAAGCTATGCGCCGTTCGAAGATTGAAAGGGCGCCAGTCAAAATTTCTCCCTACGGAATCAACGCCTTGGAGGACGAGGACAAAGAAAGCAACATTGAAGAGTGGATTTATCCAACCGTCAAAGGAGGATTGAGCAACTGGGAGGCAAAAGACTTTGTCCCCATCACTTTTATTCATCAGTAATTTATCTGTTAAACATTTCTTATTTGGTCTGTAATATTTACTCTCAAACAATCCGTACACTATCTTTTCACCTCATGCATTGCCCGGGGCATGTAGGTCCATTTGTAAGGGTTTTGATTATTTTTCATATCCATATGCCATGTTTAATGATTCATTGGACGTTTTTCATTTGATAAACTGCTTGTGCTCATTTTCTTTCCTTTTGCATTTTTTGTTTAAGGATGGCTATCCCTTACACACACCCACACTCACCAATGCAGGTACCCATCCACTCCGGATTCCATGGGTGACGATTCTGCTATATCTTTCAATAACTCTGAAGATCTGGTCAATCTAGCCGAGTATGAAGATGACGAAGGTTGTGAAGTACCCGGGGGAACTAGCCAGACTTCTACAGCAAGAGGAAAGGGCCATCTTACCTCATGAAGAGTCATTGGAAACTGTCAACTTAGGGACCGAGGAAGACCGGAAG